>JALHLI010000001.1:22871588-23471588 GCA_023349425.1 Anthopleura sola
TGGCTAAAATAGTGCAACAATAGTGGATTAACCAGGGGTGGGTAAAAATTGCAATTTTGGAAGTTGCTGAAGTGTTGTCTCTTTTTCACAGAAATCAATAGCAAATCACCCAGACGTTAGTCCCTGCGAAGATGGAACCCTCTCGGTGAGTATCTGGCCCAAAAATGATTTTGGCTAAAATAGTGCAACAATAGTGGATTAACCAGGGGTGGGTAAAAATTGCAATTTTGGAAGTTGCTGAAGTGTTGTCTCTTTTTCACAGAAATCAATAGCAAATCACCCAGACGTTAGTCCCTGCGAAGATGGAACCCTCTCGGTGAGTATCTGGCCCAAAAATGATTTTGGCTAAAATAGTGCAACAATAGTGGATTAACCAGGGGTGGGTAAAAATTGCAATTTTGGAAGTTGCTGAAGTGTTGTCTCTTTTTCACAGAAATCAATAGCAAATCACCCAGACGTTAGTCCCTGCGAAGATGGAACCCTCTCGGTGAGTATCTGGCCCAAAAATGATTTTGGCTAAAATAGTGCAACAATAGTGGATTAACCAGGGGTGGGTAAAAATTGCAATTTTGGAAGTTGCTGAAGTGTTGTCTCTTTTTCACAGAAATCAATAGCAAATCACCCAGACGTTAGTCCCTGCGAAGATGGAACCCTCTCGGTGAGTATCTGGCCCAAAAATGATTTTGGCTAAAATAGTGCAACAATAGTGGATTAACCAGGGGTGGGTAAAAATTGCAATTTTGGAAGTTGCTGAAGTGTTGTCTCTTTTTCACAGAAATCAATAGCAAATCACCCAGACGTTAGTCCCTGCGAAGATGGAACCCTCTCGGTGAGTATCTGGCCCAAAAATGATTTTGGCTAAAATAGTGCAACAATAGTGGATTAACCAGGGGTGGGTAAAAATTGCAATTTTGGAAGTTGCTGAAGTGTTGTCTCTTTTTCACAGAAATCAATAGCAAATCACCCAGACGTTAGTCCCTGCGAAGATGGAACCCTCTCGGTGAGTATCTGGCCCAAAAATGATTTTGGCTAAAATAGTGCAACAATAGTGGATTAACCAGGGGTGGGTAAAAATTGCAATTTTGGAAGTTGCTGAAGTGTTGTCTCTTTTTCACAGAAATCAATAGCAAATCACCCAGCACGTTAGTCCCTGCGAAGATGGAACCCTCTCGGTGAGTATCTGGCCCAAAAATGATTTTGGCTAAAATAGTGCAACAATAGTGGATTAACCAGGGGTGGGTAAAAATTGCAATTTTGGAAGTTGCTGAAGTGTTGTCTCTTTTTCACAGAAATCAATAGCAAATCACCCAGACGTTAGTCCCTGCGAAGATGGAACCCTCTCGGTGAGTATCTGGCCCAAAAATGATTTTGGCTAAAATAGTGCAACAATAGTGGATTAACCAGGGGTGGGTAAAAATTGCAATTTTGGAAGTTGCTGAAGTGTTGTCTCTTTTTCACAGAAATCAATAGCAAATCACCCAGACGTTAGTCCCTGCGAAGATGGAACCCTCTCGGTGAGTATCTGGCCCAAAAATGATTTTGGCTAAAATAGTGCAACAATAGTGGATTAACCAGGGGTGGGTAAAAATTGCAATTTTGGAAGTTGCTGAAGTGTTGTCTCTTTTTCACAGAAATCAATAGCAAATCACCCAGACGTTAGTCCCTGCGAAGATGGAACCCTCTCGGTGAGTATCTGGCCCAAAAATGATTTTGGCTAAAATAGTGCAACAATAGTGGATTAACCAGGGGTGGGTAAAAATTGCAATTTTGGAAGTTGCTGAAGTGTTGTCTCTTTTTCACAGAAATCAATAGCAAATCACCCAGACGTTAGTCCCTGCGAAGATGGAACCCTCTCGGTGAGTATCTGGCCCAAAAATGATTTTGGCTAAAATAGTGCAACAATAGTGGATTAACCAGGGGTGGGTAAAAATTGCAATTTTGGAAGTTGCTGAAGTGTTGTCTCTTTTTCACAGAAATCAATAGCAAATCACCCAGACGTTAGTCCCTGCGAAGATGGAACCCTCTCGGTGAGTATCTGGCCCAAAAATGATTTTGGCTAAAATAGTGCAACAATAGTGGATTAACCAGGGGTGGGTAAAAATTGCAATTTTGGAAGTTGCTGAAGTGTTGTCTCTTTTTCACAGAAATCAATAGCAAATCACCCAGACGTTAGTCCCTGCGAAGATGGAACCCTCTCGGTGAGTATCTGGCCCAAAAATGATTTTGGCTAAAATAGTGCAACAATAGTGGATTAACCAGGGGTGGGTAAAAATTGCAATTTTGGAAGTTGCTGAAGTGTTGTCTCTTTTTCACAGAAATCAATAGCAAATCACCCAGACGTTAGTCCCTGCGAAGATGGAACCCTCTCGGTGAGTATCTGGCCCAAAAATGATTTTGGCTAAAATAGTGCAACAATAGTGGATTAACCAGGGGTGGGTAAAAATTGCAATTTTGGAAGTTGCTGAAGTGTTGTCTCTTTTTCACAGAAATCAATAGCAAATCACCCAGACGTTAGTCCCTGCGAAGATGGAACCCTCTCGGTGAGTATCTGGCCCAAAAATGATTTTGGCTAAAATAGTGCAACAATAGTGGATTAACCAGGGGTGGGTAAAAATTGCAATTTTGGAAGTTGCTGAAGTGTTGTCTCTTTTTCACAGAAATCAATAGCAAATCACCCAGACGTTAGTCCCTGCGAAGATGGAACCCTCTCGGTGAGTATCTGGCCCAAAAATGATTTTGGCTAAAATAGTGCAACAATAGTGGATTAACCAGGGGTGGGTAAAAATTGCAATTTTGGAAGTTGCTGAAGTGTTGTCTCTTTTTCACAGAAATCAATAGCAAATCACCCAGACGTTAGTCCCTGCGAAGATGGAACCCTCTCGGTGAGTATCTGGCCCAAAAATGATTTTGGCTAAAATAGTGCAACAATAGTGGATTAACCAGGGGTGGGTAAAAATTGCAATTTTGGAAGTTGCTGAAGTGTTGTCTCTTTTTCACAGAAATCAATAGCAAATCACCCAGACGTTAGTCCCTGCGAAGATGGAACCCTCTCGGTGAGTATCTGGCCCAAAAATGATTTTGGCTAAAATAGTGCAACAATAGTGGATTAACCAGGGGTGGGTAAAAATTGCAATTTTGGAAGTTGCTGAAGTGTTGTCTCTTTTTCACAGAAATCAATAGCAAATCACCCAGACGTTAGTCCCTGCGAAGATGGAACCCTCTCGGTGAGTATCTGGCCCAAAAATGATTTTGGCTAAAATAGTGCAACAATAGTGGATTAACCAGGGGTGGGTAAAAATTGCAATTTTGGAAGTTGCTGAAGTGTTGTCTCTTTTTCACAGAAATCAATAGCAAATCACCCAGACGTTAGTCCCTGCGAAGATGGAACCCTCTCGGTGAGTATCTGGCCCAAAAATGATTTTGGCTAAAATAGTGCAACAATAGTGGATTAACCAGGGGTGGGTAAAAATTGCAATTTTGGAAGTTGCTGAAGTGTTGTCTCTTTTTCACAGAAATCAATAGCAAATCACCCAGACGTTAGTCCCTGCGAAGATGGAACCCTCTCGGTGAGTATCTGGCCCAAAAATGATTTTGGCTAAAATAGTGCAACAATAGTGGATTAACCAGGGGTGGGTAAAAATTGCAATTTTGGAAGTTGCTGAAGTGTTGTCTCTTTTTCACAGAAATCAATAGCAAATCACCCAGACGTTAGTCCCTGCGAAGATGGAACCCTCTCGGTGAGTATCTGGCCCAAAAATGATTTTGGCTAAAATAGTGCAACAATAGTGGATTAACCAGGGGTGGGTAAAAATTGCAATTTTGGAAGTTGCTGAAGTGTTGTCTCTTTTTCACAGAAATCAATAGCAAATCACCCAGACGTTAGTCCCTGCGAAGATGGAACCCTCTCGGTGAGTATCTGGCCCAAAAATGATTTTGGCTAAAATAGTGCAACAATAGTGGATTAACCAGGGGTGGGTAAAAATTGCAATTTTGGAAGTTGCTGAAGTGTTGTCTCTTTTTCACAGAAATCAATAGCAAATCACCCAGACGTTAGTCCCTGCGAAGATGGAACCCTCTCGGTGAGTATCTGGCCCAAAAATGATTTTGGCTAAAATAGTGCAACAATAGTGGATTAACCAGGGGTGGGTAAAAATTGCAATTTTGGAAGTTGCTGAAGTGTTGTCTCTTTTTCACAGAAATCAATAGCAAATCACCCAGACGTTAGTCCCTGCGAAGATGGAACCCTCTCGGTGAGTATCTGGCCCAAAAATGATTTTGGCTAAAATAGTGCAACAATAGTGGATTAACCAGGGGTGGGTAAAAATTGCAATTTTGGAAGTTGCTGAAGTGTTGTCTCTTTTTCACAGAAATCAATAGCAAATCACCCAGACGTTAGTCCCTGCGAAGATGGAACCCTCTCGGTGAGTATCTGGCCCAAAAATGATTTTGGCTAAAATAGTGCAACAATAGTGGATTAACCAGGGGTGGGTAAAAATTGCAATTTTGGAAGTTGCTGAAGTGTTGTCTCTTTTTCACAGAAATCAATAGCAAATCACCCAGACGTTAGTCCCTGCGAAGATGGAACCCTCTCGGTGAGTATCTGGCCCAAAAATGATTTTGGCTAAAATAGTGCAACAATAGTGGATTAACCAGGGGTGGGTAAAAATTGCAATTTTGGAAGTTGCTGAAGTGTTGTCTCTTTTTCACAGAAATCAATAGCAAATCACCCAGACGTTAGTCCCTGCGAAGATGGAACCCTCTCGGTGAGTATCTGGCCCAAAAATGATTTTGGCTAAAATAGTGCAACAATAGTGGATTAACCAGGGGTGGGTAAAAATTGCAATTTTGGAAGTTGCTGAAGTGTTGTCTCTTTTTCACAGAAATCAATAGCAAATCACCCAGACGTTAGTCCCTGCGAAGATGGAACCCTCTCGGTGAGTATCTGGCCCAAAAATGATTTTGGCTAAAATAGTGCAACAATAGTGGATTAACCAGGGGTGGGTAAAAATTGCAATTTTGGAAGTTGCTGAAGTGTTGTCTCTTTTTCACAGAAATCAATAGCAAATCACCCAGACGTTAGTCCCTGCGAAGATGGAACCCTCTCGGTGAGTATCTGGCCCAAAAATGATTTTGGCTAAAATAGTGCAACAATAGTGGATTAACCAGGGGTGGGTAAAAATTGCAATTTTGGAAGTTGCTGAAGTGTTGTCTCTTTTTCACAGAAATCAATAGCAAATCACCCAGACGTTAGTCCCTGCGAAGATGGAACCCTCTCGGTGAGTATCTGGCCCAAAAATGATTTTGGCTAAAATAGTGCAACAATAGTGGATTAACCAGGGGTGGGTAAAAATTGCAATTTTGGAAGTTGCTGAAGTGTTGTCTCTTTTTCACAGAAATCAATAGCAAATCACCCAGACGTTAGTCCCTGCGAAGATGGAACCCTCTCGGTGAGTATCTGGCCCAAAAATGATTTTGGCTAAAATAGTGCAACAATAGTGGATTAACCAGGGGTGGGTAAAAATTGCAATTTTGGAAGTTGCTGAAGTGTTGTCTCTTTTTCACAGAAATCAATAGCAAATCACCCAGACGTTAGTCCCTGCGAAGATGGAACCCTCTCGGTGAGTATCTGGCCCAAAAATGATTTTGGCTAAAATAGTGCAACAATAGTGGATTAACCAGGGGTGGGTAAAAATTGCAATTTTGGAAGTTGCTGAAGTGTTGTCTCTTTTTCACAGAAATCAATAGCAAATCACCCAGACGTTAGTCCCTGCGAAGATGGAACCCTCTCGGTGAGTATCTGGCCCAAAAATGATTTTGGCTAAAATAGTGCAACAATAGTGGATTAACCAGGGGTGGGTAAAAATTGCAATTTTGGAAGTTGCTGAAGTGTTGTCTCTTTTTCACAGAAATCAATAGCAAATCACCCAGACGTTAGTCCCTGCGAAGATGGAACCCTCTCGGTGAGTATCTGGCCCAAAAATGATTTTGGCTAAAATAGTGCAACAATAGTGGATTAACCAGGGGTGGGTAAAAATTGCAATTTTGGAAGTTGCTGAAGTGTTGTCTCTTTTTCACAGAAATCAATAGCAAATCACCCAGACGTTAGTCCCTGCGAAGATGGAACCCTCTCGGTGAGTATCTGGCCCAAAAATGATTTTGGCTAAAATAGTGCAACAATAGTGGATTAACCAGGGGTGGGTAAAAATTGCAATTTTGGAAGTTGCTGAAGTGTTGTCTCTTTTTCACAGAAATCAATAGCAAATCACCCAGACGTTAGTCCCTGCGAAGATGGAACCCTCTCGGTGAGTATCTGGCCCAAAAATGATTTTGGCTAAAATAGTGCAACAATAGTGGATTAACCAGGGGTGGGTAAAAATTGCAATTTTGGAAGTTGCTGAAGTGTTGTCTCTTTTTCACAGAAATCAATAGCAAATCACCCAGACGTTAGTCCCTGCGAAGATGGAACCCTCTCGGTGAGTATCTGGCCCAAAAATGATTTTGGCTAAAATAGTGCAACAATAGTGGATTAACCAGGGGTGGGTAAAAATTGCAATTTTGGAAGTTGCTGAAGTGTTGTCTCTTTTTCACAGAAATCAATAGCAAATCACCCAGACGTTAGTCCCTGCGAAGATGGAACCCTCTCGGTGAGTATCTGGCCCAAAAATGATTTTGGCTAAAATAGTGCAACAATAGTGGATTAACCAGGGGTGGGTAAAAATTGCAATTTTGGAAGTTGCTGAAGTGTTGTCTCTTTTTCACAGAAATCAATAGCAAATCACCCAGACGTTAGTCCCTGCGAAGATGGAACCCTCTCGGTGAGTATCTGGCCCAAAAATGATTTTGGCTAAAATAGTGCAACAATAGTGGATTAACCAGGGGTGGGTAAAAATTGCAATTTTGGAAGTTGCTGAAGTGTTGTCTCTTTTTCACAGAAATCAATAGCAAATCACCCAGACGTTAGTCCCTGCGAAGATGGAACCCTCTCGGTGAGTATCTGGCCCAAAAATGATTTTGGCTAAAATAGTGCAACAATAGTGGATTAACCAGGGGTGGGTAAAAATTGCAATTTTGGAAGTTGCTGAAGTGTTGTCTCTTTTTCACAGAAATCAATAGCAAATCACCCAGACGTTAGTCCCTGCGAAGATGGAACCCTCTCGGTGAGTATCTGGCCCAAAAATGATTTTGGCTAAAATAGTGCAACAATAGTGGATTAACCAGGGGTGGGTAAAAATTGCAATTTTGGAAGTTGCTGAAGTGTTGTCTCTTTTTCACAGAAATCAATAGCAAATCACCCAGACGTTAGTCCCTGCGAAGATGGAACCCTCTCGGTGAGTATCTGGCCCAAAAATGATTTTGGCTAAAATAGTGCAACAATAGTGGATTAACCAGGGGTGGGTAAAAATTGCAATTTTGGAAGTTGCTGAAGTGTTGTCTCTTTTTCACAGAAATCAATAGCAAATCACCCAGACGTTAGTCCCTGCGAAGATGGAACCCTCTCGGTGAGTATCTGGCCCAAAAATGATTTTGGCTAAAATAGTGCAACAATAGTGGATTAACCAGGGGTGGGTAAAAATTGCAATTTTGGAAGTTGCTGAAGTGTTGTCTCTTTTTCACAGAAATCAATAGCAAATCACCCAGACGTTAGTCCCTGCGAAGATGGAACCCTCTCGGTGAGTATCTGGCCCAAAAATGATTTTGGCTAAAATAGTGCAACAATAGTGGATTAACCAGGGGTGGGTAAAAATTGCAATTTTGGAAGTTGCTGAAGTGTTGTCTCTTTTTCACAGAAATCAATAGCAAATCACCCAGACGTTAGTCCCTGCGAAGATGGAACCCTCTCGGTGAGTATCTGGCCCAAAAATGATTTTGGCTAAAATAGTGCAACAATAGTGGATTAACCAGGGGTGGGTAAAAATTGCAATTTTGGAAGTTGCTGAAGTGTTGTCTCTTTTTCACAGAAATCAATAGCAAATCACCCAGACGTTAGTCCCTGCGAAGATGGAACCCTCTCGGTGAGTATCTGGCCCAAAAATGATTTTGGCTAAAATAGTGCAACAATAGTGGATTAACCAGGGGTGGGTAAAAATTGCAATTTTGGAAGTTGCTGAAGTGTTGTCTCTTTTTCACAGAAATCAATAGCAAATCACCCAGACGTTAGTCCCTGCGAAGATGGAACCCTCTCGGTGAGTATCTGGCCCAAAAATGATTTTGGCTAAAATAGTGCAACAATAGTGGATTAACCAGGGGTGGGTAAAAATTGCAATTTTGGAAGTTGCTGAAGTGTTGTCTCTTTTTCACAGAAATCAATAGCAAATCACCCAGACGTTAGTCCCTGCGAAGATGGAACCCTCTCGGTGAGTATCTGGCCCAAAAATGATTTTGGCTAAAATAGTGCAACAATAGTGGATTAACCAGGGGTGGGTAAAAATTGCAATTTTGGAAGTTGCTGAAGTGTTGTCTCTTTTTCACAGAAATCAATAGCAAATCACCCAGACGTTAGTCCCTGCGAAGATGGAACCCTCTCGGTGAGTATCTGGCCCAAAAATGATTTTGGCTAAAATAGTGCAACAATAGTGGATTAACCAGGGGTGGGTAAAAATTGCAATTTTGGAAGTTGCTGAAGTGTTGTCTCTTTTTCACAGAAATCAATAGCAAATCACCCAGACGTTAGTCCCTGCGAAGATGGAACCCTCTCGGTGAGTATCTGGCCCAAAAATGATTTTGGCTAAAATAGTGCAACAATAGTGGATTAACCAGGGGTGGGTAAAAATTGCAATTTTGGAAGTTGCTGAAGTGTTGTCTCTTTTTCACAGAAATCAATAGCAAATCACCCAGACGTTAGTCCCTGCGAAGATGGAACCCTCTCGGTGAGTATCTGGCCCAAAAATGATTTTGGCTAAAATAGTGCAACAATAGTGGATTAACCAGGGGTGGGTAAAAATTGCAATTTTGGAAGTTGCTGAAGTGTTGTCTCTTTTTCACAGAAATCAATAGCAAATCACCCAGACGTTAGTCCCTGCGAAGATGGAACCCTCTCGGTGAGTATCTGGCCCAAAAATGATTTTGGCTAAAATAGTGCAACAATAGTGGATTAACCAGGGGTGGGTAAAAATTGCAATTTTGGAAGTTGCTGAAGTGTTGTCTCTTTTTCACAGAAATCAATAGCAAATCACCCAGACGTTAGTCCCTGCGAAGATGGAACCCTCTCGGTGAGTATCTGGCCCAAAAATGATTTTGGCTAAAATAGTGCAACAATAGTGGATTAACCAGGGGTGGGTAAAAATTGCAATTTTGGAAGTTGCTGAAGTGTTGTCTCTTTTTCACAGAAATCAATAGCAAATCACCCAGACGTTAGTCCCTGCGAAGATGGAACCCTCTCGGTGAGTATCTGGCCCAAAAATGATTTTGGCTAAAATAGTGCAACAATAGTGGATTAACCAGGGGTGGGTAAAAATTGCAATTTTGGAAGTTGCTGAAGTGTTGTCTCTTTTTCACAGAAATCAATAGCAAATCACCCAGACGTTAGTCCCTGCGAAGATGGAACCCTCTCGGTGAGTATCTGGCCCAAAAATGATTTTGGCTAAAATAGTGCAACAATAGTGGATTAACCAGGGGTGGGTAAAAATTGCAATTTTGGAAGTTGCTGAAGTGTTGTCTCTTTTTCACAGAAATCAATAGCAAATCACCCAGACGTTAGTCCCTGCGAAGATGGAACCCTCTCGGTGAGTATCTGGCCCAAAAATGATTTTGGCTAAAATAGTGCAACAATAGTGGATTAACCAGGGGTGGGTAAAAATTGCAATTTTGGAAGTTGCTGAAGTGTTGTCTCTTTTTCACAGAAATCAATAGCAAATCACCCAGACGTTAGTCCCTGCGAAGATGGAACCCTCTCGGTGAGTATCTGGCCCAAAAATGATTTTGGCTAAAATAGTGCAACAATAGTGGATTAACCAGGGGTGGGTAAAAATTGCAATTTTGGAAGTTGCTGAAGTGTTGTCTCTTTTTCACAGAAATCAATAGCAAATCACCCAGACGTTAGTCCCTGCGAAGATGGAACCCTCTCGGTGAGTATCTGGCCCAAAAATGATTTTGGCTAAAATAGTGCAACAATAGTGGATTAACCAGGGGTGGGTAAAAATTGCAATTTTGGAAGTTGCTGAAGTGTTGTCTCTTTTTCACAGAAATCAATAGCAAATCACCCAGACGTTAGTCCCTGCGAAGATGGAACCCTCTCGGTGAGTATCTGGCCCAAAAATGATTTTGGCTAAAATAGTGCAACAATAGTGGATTAACCAGGGGTGGGTAAAAATTGCAATTTTGGAAGTTGCTGAAGTGTTGTCTCTTTTTCACAGAAATCAATAGCAAATCACCCAGACGTTAGTCCCTGCGAAGATGGAACCCTCTCGGTGAGTATCTGGCCCAAAAATGATTTTGGCTAAAATAGTGCAACAATAGTGGATTAACCAGGGGTGGGTAAAAATTGCAATTTTGGAAGTTGCTGAAGTGTTGTCTCTTTTTCACAGAAATCAATAGCAAATCACCCAGACGTTAGTCCCTGCGAAGATGGAACCCTCTCGGTGAGTATCTGGCCCAAAAATGATTTTGGCTAAAATAGTGCAACAATAGTGGATTAACCAGGGGTGGGTAAAAATTGCAATTTTGGAAGTTGCTGAAGTGTTGTCTCTTTTTCACAGAAATCAATAGCAAATCACCCAGACGTTAGTCCCTGCGAAGATGGAACCCTCTCGGTGAGTATCTGGCCCAAAAATGATTTTGGCTAAAATAGTGCAACAATAGTGGATTAACCAGGGGTGGGTAAAAATTGCAATTTTGGAAGTTGCTGAAGTGTTGTCTCTTTTTCACAGAAATCAATAGCAAATCACCCAGACGTTAGTCCCTGCGAAGATGGAACCCTCTCGGTGAGTATCTGGCCCAAAAATGATTTTGGCTAAAATAGTGCAACAATAGTGGATTAACCAGGGGTGGGTAAAAATTGCAATTTTGGAAGTTGCTGAAGTGTTGTCTCTTTTTCACAGAAATCAATAGCAAATCACCCAGACGTTAGTCCCTGCGAAGATGGAACCCTCTCGGTGAGTATCTGGCCCAAAAATGATTTTGGCTAAAATAGTGCAACAATAGTGGATTAACCAGGGGTGGGTAAAAATTGCAATTTTGGAAGTTGCTGAAGTGTTGTCTCTTTTTCACAGAAATCAATAGCAAATCACCCAGACGTTAGTCCCTGCGAAGATGGAACCCTCTCGGTGAGTATCTGGCCCAAAAATGATTTTGGCTAAAATAGTGCAACAATAGTGGATTAACCAGGGGTGGGTAAAAATTGCAATTTTGGAAGTTGCTGAAGTGTTGTCTCTTTTTCACAGAAATCAATAGCAAATCACCCAGACGTTAGTCCCTGCGAAGATGGAACCCTCTCGGTGAGTATCTGGCCCAAAAATGATTTTGGCTAAAATAGTGCAACAATAGTGGATTAACCAGGGGTGGGTAAAAATTGCAATTTTGGAAGTTGCTGAAGTGTTGTCTCTTTTTCACAGAAATCAATAGCAAATCACCCAGACGTTAGTCCCTGCGAAGATGGAACCCTCTCGGTGAGTATCTGGCCCAAAAATGATTTTGGCTAAAATAGTGCAACAATAGTGGATTAACCAGGGGTGGGTAAAAATTGCAATTTTGGAAGTTGCTGAAGTGTTGTCTCTTTTTCACAGAAATCAATAGCAAATCACCCAGACGTTAGTCCCTGCGAAGATGGAACCCTCTCGGTGAGTATCTGGCCCAAAAATGATTTTGGCTAAAATAGTGCAACAATAGTGGATTAACCAGGGGTGGGTAAAAATTGCAATTTTGGAAGTTGCTGAAGTGTTGTCTCTTTTTCACAGAAATCAATAGCAAATCACCCAGACGTTAGTCCCTGCGAAGATGGAACCCTCTCGGTGAGTATCTGGCCCAAAAATGATTTTGGCTAAAATAGTGCAACAATAGTGGATTAACCAGGGGTGGGTAAAAATTGCAATTTTGGAAGTTGCTGAAGTGTTGTCTCTTTTTCACAGAAATCAATAGCAAATCACCCAGACGTTAGTCCCTGCGAAGATGGAACCCTCTCGGTGAGTATCTGGCCCAAAAATGATTTTGGCTAAAATAGTGCAACAATAGTGGATTAACCAGGGGTGGGTAAAAATTGCAATTTTGGAAGTTGCTGAAGTGTTGTCTCTTTTTCACAGAAATCAATAGCAAATCACCCAGACGTTAGTCCCTGCGAAGATGGAACCCTCTCGGTGAGTATCTGGCCCAAAAATGATTTTGGCTAAAATAGTGCAACAATAGTGGATTAACCAGGGGTGGGTAAAAATTGCAATTTTGGAAGTTGCTGAAGTGTTGTCTCTTTTTCACAGAAATCAATAGCAAATCACCCAGACGTTAGTCCCTGCGAAGATGGAACCCTCTCGGTGAGTATCTGGCCCAAAAATGATTTTGGCTAAAATAGTGCAACAATAGTGGATTAACCAGGGGTGGGTAAAAATTGCAATTTTGGAAGTTGCTGAAGTGTTGTCTCTTTTTCACAGAAATCAATAGCAAATCACCCAGACGTTAGTCCCTGCGAAGATGGAACCCTCTCGGTGAGTATCTGGCCCAAAAATGATTTTGGCTAAAATAGTGCAACAATAGTGGATTAACCAGGGGTGGGTAAAAATTGCAATTTTGGAAGTTGCTGAAGTGTTGTCTCTTTTTCACAGAAATCAATAGCAAATCACCCAGACGTTAGTCCCTGCGAAGATGGAACCCTCTCGGTGAGTATCTGGCCCAAAAATGATTTTGGCTAAAATAGTGCAACAATAGTGGATTAACCAGGGGTGGGTAAAAATTGCAATTTTGGAAGTTGCTGAAGTGTTGTCTCTTTTTCACAGAAATCAATAGCAAATCACCCAGACGTTAGTCCCTGCGAAGATGGAACCCTCTCGGTGAGTATCTGGCCCAAAAATGATTTTGGCTAAAATAGTGCAACAATAGTGGATTAACCAGGGGTGGGTAAAAATTGCAATTTTGGAAGTTGCTGAAGTGTTGTCTCTTTTTCACAGAAATCAATAGCAAATCACCCAGACGTTAGTCCCTGCGAAGATGGAACCCTCTCGGTGAGTATCTGGCCCAAAAATGATTTTGGCTAAAATAGTGCAACAATAGTGGATTAACCAGGGGTGGGTAAAAATTGCAATTTTGGAAGTTGCTGAAGTGTTGTCTCTTTTTCACAGAAATCAATAGCAAATCACCCAGACGTTAGTCCCTGCGAAGATGGAACCCTCTCGGTGAGTATCTGGCCCAAAAATGATTTTGGCTAAAATAGTGCAACAATAGTGGATTAACCAGGGGTGGGTAAAAATTGCAATTTTGGAAGTTGCTGAAGTGTTGTCTCTTTTTCACAGAAATCAATAGCAAATCACCCAGACGTTAGTCCCTGCGAAGATGGAACCCTCTCGGTGAGTATCTGGCCCAAAAATGATTTTGGCTAAAATAGTGCAACAATAGTGGATTAACCAGGGGTGGGTAAAAATTGCAATTTTGGAAGTTGCTGAAGTGTTGTCTCTTTTTCACAGAAATCAATAGCAAATCACCCAGACGTTAGTCCCTGCGAAGATGGAACCCTCTCGGTGAGTATCTGGCCCAAAAATGATTTTGGCTAAAATAGTGCAACAATAGTGGATTAACCAGGGGTGGGTAAAAATTGCAATTTTGGAAGTTGCTGAAGTGTTGTCTCTTTTTCACAGAAATCAATAGCAAATCACCCAGACGTTAGTCCCTGCGAAGATGGAACCCTCTCGGTGAGTATCTGGCCCAAAAATGATTTTGGCTAAAATAGTGCAACAATAGTGGATTAACCAGGGGTGGGTAAAAATTGCAATTTTGGAAGTTGCTGAAGTGTTGTCTCTTTTTCACAGAAATCAATAGCAAATCACCCAGACGTTAGTCCCTGCGAAGATGGAACCCTCTCGGTGAGTATCTGGCCCAAAAATGATTTTGGCTAAAATAGTGCAACAATAGTGGATTAACCAGGGGTGGGTAAAAATTGCAATTTTGGAAGTTGCTGAAGTGTTGTCTCTTTTTCACAGAAATCAATAGCAAATCACCCAGACGTTAGTCCCTGCGAAGATGGAACCCTCTCGGTGAGTATCTGGCCCAAAAATGATTTTGGCTAAAATAGTGCAACAATAGTGGATTAACCAGGGGTGGGTAAAAATTGCAATTTTGGAAGTTGCTGAAGTGTTGTCTCTTTTTCACAGAAATCAATAGCAAATCACCCAGACGTTAGTCCCTGCGAAGATGGAACCCTCTCGGTGAGTATCTGGCCCAAAAATGATTTTGGCTAAAATAGTGCAACAATAGTGGATTAACCAGGGGTGGGTAAAAATTGCAATTTTGGAAGTTGCTGAAGTGTTGTCTCTTTTTCACAGAAATCAATAGCAAATCACCCAGACGTTAGTCCCTGCGAAGATGGAACCCTCTCGGTGAGTATCTGGCCCAAAAATGATTTTGGCTAAAATAGTGCAACAATAGTGGATTAACCAGGGGTGGGTAAAAATTGCAATTTTGGAAGTTGCTGAAGTGTTGTCTCTTTTTCACAGAAATCAATAGCAAATCACCCAGACGTTAGTCCCTGCGAAGATGGAACCCTCTCGGTGAGTATCTGGCCCAAAAATGATTTTGGCTAAAATAGTGCAACAATAGTGGATTAACCAGGGGTGGGTAAAAATTGCAATTTTGGAAGTTGCTGAAGTGTTGTCTCTTTTTCACAGAAATCAATAGCAAATCACCCAGACGTTAGTCCCTGCGAAGATGGAACCCTCTCGGTGAGTATCTGGCCCAAAAATGATTTTGGCTAAAATAGTGCAACAATAGTGGATTAACCAGGGGTGGGTAAAAATTGCAATTTTGGAAGTTGCTGAAGTGTTGTCTCTTTTTCACAGAAATCAATAGCAAATCACCCAGACGTTAGTCCCTGCGAAGATGGAACCCTCTCGGTGAGTATCTGGCCCAAAAATGATTTTGGCTAAAATAGTGCAACAATAGTGGATTAACCAGGGGTGGGTAAAAATTGCAATTTTGGAAGTTGCTGAAGTGTTGTCTCTTTTTCACAGAAATCAATAGCAAATCACCCAGATGTTAGTCCCTGCGAAGATGGAACCCTCTCGGTGAGTATCTGGCCCAAAAATGATTTTGGCTAAAATAGTGCAACAATAGTGGATTAACCAGGGGTGGGTAAAAATTGCAATTTTGGAAGTTGCTGAAGTGTTGTCTCTTTTTCACAGAAATCAATAGCAAATCACCCAGACGTTAGTCCCTGCGAAGATGGAACCCTCTCGGTGAGTATCTGGCCCAAAAATGATTTTGGCTAAAATAGTGCAACAATAGTGGATTAACCAGGGGTGGGTAAAAATTGCAATTTTGGAAGTTGCTGAAGTGTTGTCTCTTTTTCACAGAAATCAATAGCAAATCACCCAGACGTTAGTCCCTGCGAAGATGGAACCCTCTCGGTGAGTATCTGGCCCAAAAATGATTTTGGCTAAAATAGTGCAACAATAGTGGATTAACCAGGGGTGGGTAAAAATTGCAATTTTGGAAGTTGCTGAAGTGTTGTCTCTTTTTCACAGAAATCAATAGCAAATCACCCAGACGTTAGTCCCTGCGAAGATGGAACCCTCTCGGTGAGTATCTGGCCCAAAAATGATTTTGGCTAAAATAGTGCAACAATAGTGGATTAACCAGGGGTGGGTAAAAATTGCAATTTTGGAAGTTGCTGAAGTGTTGTCTCTTTTTCACAGAAATCAATAGCAAATCACCCAGACGTTAGTCCCTGCGAAGATGGAACCCTCTCGGTGAGTATCTGGCCCAAAAATGATTTTGGCTAAAATAGTGCAACAATAGTGGATTAACCAGGGGTGGGTAAAAATTGCAATTTTGGAAGTTGCTGAAGTGTTGTCTCTTTTTCACAGAAATCAATAGCAAATCACCCAGACGTTAGTCCCTGCGAAGATGGAACCCTCTCGGTGAGTATCTGGCCCAAAAATGATTTTGGCTAAAATAGTGCAACAATAGTGGATTAACCAGGGGTGGGTAAAAATTGCAATTTTGGAAGTTGCTGAAGTGTTGTCTCTTTTTCACAGAAATCAATAGCAAATCACCCAGACGTTAGTCCCTGCGAAGATGGAACCCTCTCGGTGAGTATCTGGCCCAAAAATGATTTTGGCTAAAATAGTGCAACAATAGTGGATTAACCAGGGGTGGGTAAAAATTGCAATTTTGGAAGTTGCTGAAGTGTTGTCTCTTTTTCACAGAAATCAATAGCAAATCACCCAGACGTTAGTCCCTGCGAAGATGGAACCCTCTCGGTGAGTATCTGGCCCAAAAATGATTTTGGCTAAAATAGTGCAACAATAGTGGATTAACCAGGGGTGGGTAAAAATTGCAATTTTGGAAGTTGCTGAAGTGTTGTCTCTTTTTCACAGAAATCAATAGCAAATCACCCAGACGTTAGTCCCTGCGAAGATGGAACCCTCTCGGTGAGTATCTGGCCCAAAAATGATTTTGGCTAAAATAGTGCAACAATAGTGGATTAACCAGGGGTGGGTAAAAATTGCAATTTTGGAAGTTGCTGAAGTGTTGTCTCTTTTTCACAGAAATCAATAGCAAATCACCCAGACGTTAGTCCCTGCGAAGATGGAACCCTCTCGGTGAGTATCTGGCCCAAAAATGATTTTGGCTAAAATAGTGCAACAATAGTGGATTAACCAGGGGTGGGTAAAAATTGCAATTTTGGAAGTTGCTGAAGTGTTGTCTCTTTTTCACAGAAATCAATAGCAAATCACCCAGACGTTAGTCCCTGCGAAGATGGAACCCTCTCGGTGAGTATCTGGCCCAAAAATGATTTTGGCTAAAATAGTGCAACAATAGTGGATTAACCAGGGGTGGGTAAAAATTGCAATTTTGGAAGTTGCTGAAGTGTTGTCTCTTTTTCACAGAAATCAATAGCAAATCACCCAGACGTTAGTCCCTGCGAAGATGGAACCCTCTCGGTGAGTATCTGGCCCAAAAATGATTTTGGCTAAAATAGTGCAACAATAGTGGATTAACCAGGGGTGGGTAAAAATTGCAATTTTGGAAGTTGCTGAAGTTTTGTCTCTTTTTCACAGAAATCAATAGCAAATCACCCAGATGTTAGTCCCTGCGAAGATGGAACCCTCTCGGTGAGTATCTGGCCCAAAAATGATTTTGGCTAAAATAGTGCAACAATAGTGGATTAACCAGGGGTGGGTAAAAATTGCAATTTTGGAAGTTGCTGAAGTTTTGTCTCTTTTTCACAGAAATCAATAGCAAATCACCCAGACGTTAGTCCCTGCGAAGATGGAACCCTCTCGGTGAGTATCTGGCCCAAAAATGATTTCGGCTAAAATAGTGCAACAATAGTGGATTAACCAGGGGTGGGTAAAAATTGCAATTTTGGAAGTTGCTGAAGTGTTGTCTCTTTTTCACAGAAATCAATAGCAAATCACCCAGACGTTAGTCCCTGCGAAGATGGAACCCTCTCGGTGAGTATCTGGCCCAAAAATGATTTTGGCTAAAATAGTGCAACAATAGTGGATTAACCAGGGGTGGGTAAAAATTGCAATTTTGGAAGTTGCTGAAGTTTTGTCTCTTTTTCACAGAAATCAATAGCAAATCACCCAGACGTTAGTCCCTGCGAAGATGGAACCCTCTCGGTGAGTATCTGGCCCAAAAATGATTTTGGCTAAAATAGTGCAACAATAGTGGATTAACCAGGGGTGGGTAAAAATTGCAATTTTGGAAGTTGCTGAAGTTTTGTCTCTTTTTCACAGAAATCAATAGCAAATCACCCAGACGTTAGTCCCTGCGAAGATGGAACCCTCTCGGTGAGTATCTGGCCCAAAAATGATTTTGGCTAAAATAGTGCAACAATAGTGGATTAACCAGGGGTGGGTAAAAATTGCAATTTTGGAAGTTGCTGAAGTGTTGTCTCTTTTTCACAGAAATCAATAGCAAATCACCCAGACGTTAGTCCCTGCGAAGATGGAACCCTCTCGGTGAGTATCTGGCCCAAAAATGATTTTGGCTAAAATAGTGCAACAATAGTGGATTAACCAGGGGTGGGTAAAAATTGCAATTTTGGAAGTTGCTGAAGTGTTGTCTCTTTTTCACAGAAATCAATAGCAAATCACCCAGACGTTAGTCCCTGCGAAGATGGAACCCTCTCGGTGAGTATCTGGCCCAAAAATGATTTTGGCTAAAATAGTGCAACAATAGTGGATTAACCAGGGGTGGGTAAAAATTGCAATTTTGGAAGTTGCTGAAGTTTTGTCTCTTTTTCACAGAAATCAATAGCAAATCACCCAGACGTTAGTCCCTGCGAAGATGGAACCCTCTCGGTGAGTATCTGGCCCAAAAATGATTTTGGCTAAAATAGTGCAACAATAGTGGATTAACCAGGGGTGGGTAAAAATTGCAATTTTGGAAGTTGCTGAAGTTTTGTCTCTTTTTCACAGAAATCAATAGCAAATCACCCAGACGTTAGTCCCTGCGAAGATGGAACCCTCTCGGTGAGTATCTGGCCCAAAAATGATTTTGGCTAAAATAGTGCAACAATAGTGGATTAACCAGGGGTGGGTAAAAATTGCAATTTTGGAAGTTGCTGAAGTGTTGTCTCTTTTTCACAGAAATCAATAGCAAATCACCCAGACGTTAGTCCCTGCGAAGATGGAACCCTCTCGGTGAGTATCTGGCCCAAAAATGATTTTAGCTAAAATAGTGCAACAATAGTGGATTAACCAGGGGTGGGTAAAAATTGCAATTTTGGAAGTTGCTGAAGTGTTGTCTCTTTTTCACAGAAATCAATAGCAAATCACCCAGACGTTAGTCCCTGCGAAGATGGAACCCTCTCGGTGAGTATCTGGCCCAAAAATGATTTTGGCTAAAATAGTGCAACAATAGTGGATTAACCAGGGGTGGGTAAAAATTGCAATTTTGGAAGTTGCTGAAGTGTTGTCTCTTTTTCACAGAAATCAATAGCAAATCACCCAGACGTTAGTCCCTGCGAAGATGGAACCCTCTCGGTGAGTATCTGGCCCAAAAATGATTTTGGCTAAAATAGTGCAACAATAGTGGATTAACCAGGGGTGGGTAAAAATTGCAATTTTGGAAGTTGCTGAAGTGTTGTCTCTTTTTCACAGAAATCAATAGCAAATCACCCAGACGTTAGTCCCTGCGAAAATGGAACCCTCTCGGTGAGTATCTGGCCCAAAAATGATTTTGGCTAAAATAGTGCAACAATAGTGGATTAACCAGGGGTGGGTAAAAATTGCAATTTTGGAAGTTGCTGAAGTGTTGTCTCTTTTTCACAGAAATCAATAGCAAATCACCCAGACGTTAGTCCCTGCGAAGATGGAACCCTCTCGGTGAGTATCTGGCCCAAAAATGATTTTGGCTAAAATAGTGCAACAATAGTGGATTAACCAGGGGTGGGTAAAAATTGCAATTTTGGAAGTTGCTGAAGTGTTGTCTCTTTTTCACAGAAATCAATAGCAAATCACCCAGACGTTAGTCCCTGCGAAGATGGAACCCTCTCGGTGAGTATCTGGCCCAAAAATGATTTTGGCTAAAATAGTGCAACAATAGTGGATTAACCAGGGGTGGGTAAAAATTGCAATTTTGGAAGTTGCTGAAGTTTTGTCTCTTTTTCACAGAAATCAATAGCAAATCACCCAGACGTTAGTCCCTGCGAAGATGGAACCCTCTCGGTGAGTATCTGGCCCAAAAATGATTTTGGCTAAAATAGTGCAACAATAGTGGATTAACCAGGGGTGGGTAAAAATTGCAATTTTGGAAGTTGCTGAAGTGTTGTCTCTTTTTCACAGAAATCAATAGCAAATCACCCAGACGTTAGTCCCTGCGAAGATGGAACCCTCTCGGTGAGTATCTGGCCCAAAAATGATTTTGGCTAAAATAGTGCAACAATAGTGGATTAACCAGGGGTGGGTAAAAATTGCAATTTTGGAAGTTGCTGAAGTGTTGTCTCTTTTTCACAGAAATCAATAGCAAATCACCCAGACGTTAGTCCCTGCGAAGATGGAACCCTCTCGGTGAGTATCTGGCCCAAAAATGATTTTGGCTAAAATAGTGCAACAATAGTGGATTAACCAGGGGTGGGTAAAAATTGCAATTTTGGAAGTTGCTGAAGTTTTGTCTCTTTTTCACAGAAATCAATAGCAAATCACCCAGACGTTAGTCCCTGCGAAGATGGAACCCTCTCGGTGAGTATCTGGCCCAAAAATGATTTTGGCTAAAATAGTGCAACAATAGTGGATTAACCAGGGGTGGGTAAAAATTGCAATTTTGGAAGTTGCTGAAGTGTTGTCTCTTTTTCACAGAAATCAATAGCAAATCACCCAGACGTTAGTCCCTGCGAAGATGGAACCCTCTCGGTGAGTATCTGGCCCAAAAATGATTTTGGCTAAAATAGTGCAACAATAGTGGATTAACCAGGGGTGGGTAAAAATTGCAATTTTGGAAGT
Source organism: Anthopleura sola (assembly GCA_023349425.1). Taxonomy (NCBI): domain Eukaryota; kingdom Metazoa; phylum Cnidaria; class Anthozoa; order Actiniaria; family Actiniidae; genus Anthopleura; species Anthopleura sola. Next base: position 22,892,174 of record JALHLI010000001.1, read on the forward strand.
TGCTGAAGTGTTGTCTCTTTTTCACAGAAATCAATAGCAAATCACCCAGACGTTAGTCCCTGCGAAGATGGAACCCTCTCGGTGAGTATCTGGCCCAAAAATGATTTTGGCTAAAATAGTGCAACAATAGTGGATTAACCAGGGGTGGGTAAAAATTGCAATTTTGGAAGTTGCTGAAGTGTTGTCTCTTTTTCACAGAAATCAATAGCAAATCACCCAGACGTTAGTCCCTGCGAAGATGGAACCCTCTCGGTGAGTATCTGGCCCAAAAATGATTTTGGCTAAAATAGTGCAACAATAGTGGATTAACCAGGGGTGGGTAAAAATTGCAATTTTGGAAGTTGCTGAAGTGTTGTCTCTTTTTCACAGAAATCAATAGCAAATCACCCAGACGTTAGTCCCTGCGAAGATGGAACCCTCTCGGTGAGTATCTGGCCCAAAAATGATTTTGGCTAAAATAGTGCAACAATAGTGGATTAACCAGGGGTGGGTAAAAATTGCAATTTTGGAAGTTGCTGAAGTGTTGTCTCTTTTTCACAGAAATCAATAGCAAATCACCCAGACGTTAGTCCCTGCGAAGATGGAACCCTCTCGGTGAGTATCTGGCCCAAAAATGATTTTGGCTAAAATAGTGCAACAATAGTGGATTAACCAGGGGTGGGTAAAAATTGCAATTTTGGAAGTTGCTGAAGTGTTGTCTCTTTTTCACAGAAATCAATAGCAAATCACCCAGACGTTAGTCCCTGCGAAGATGGAACCCTCTCGGTGAGTATCTGGCCCAAAAATGATTTTGGCTAAAATAGTGCAACAATAGTGGATTAACCAGGGGTGGGTAAAAATTGCAATTTTGGAAGTTGCTGAAGTGTTGTCTCTTTTTCACAGAAATCAATAGCAAATCACCCAGACGTTAGTCCCTGCGAAGATGGAACCCTCTCGGTGAGTATCTGGCCCAAAAATGATTTTGGCTAAAATAGTGCAACAATAGTGGATTAACCAGGGGTGGGTAAAAATTGCAATTTTGGAAGTTGCTGAAGTGTTGTCTCTTTTTCACAGAAATCAATAGCAAATCACCCAGACGTTAGTCCCTGCGAAGATGGAACCCTCTCGGTGAGTATCTGGCCCAAAAATGATTTTGGCTAAAATAGTGCAACAATAGTGGATTAACCAGGGGTGGGTAAAAATTGCAATTTTGGAAGTTGCTGAAGTGTTGTCTCTTTTTCACAGAAATCAATAGCAAATCACCCAGACGTTAGTCCCTGCGAAGATGGAACCCTCTCGGTGAGTATCTGGCCCAAAAATGATTTTGGCTAAAATAGTGCAACAATAGTGGATTAACCAGGGGTGGGTAAAAATTGCAATTTTGGAAGTTGCTGAAGTGTTGTCTCTTTTTCACAGAAATCAATAGCAAATCACCCAGACGTTAGTCCCTGCGAAAATGGAACCCTCTCGGTGAGTATCTGGCCCAAAAATGATTTTGGCTAAAATAGTGCAACAATAGTGGATTAACCAGGGGTGGGTAAAAATTGCAATTTTGGAAGTTGCTGAAGTTTTGTCTCTTTTTCACAGAAATCAATAGCAAATCACCCAGACGTTAGTCCCTGCGAAGATGGAACCCTCTCGGTGAGTATCTGGCCCAAAAATGATTTTGGCTAAAATAGTGCAACAATAGTGGATTAACCAGGGGTGGGTAAAAATTGCAATTTTGGAAGTTGCTGAAGTGTTGTCTCTTTTTCACAGAAATCAATAGCAAATCACCCAGACGTTAGTCCCTGCGAAGATGGAACCCTCTCGGTGAGTATCTGGCCCAAAAATGATTTTGGCTAAAATAGTGCAACAATAGTGGATTAACCAGGGGTGGGTAAAAATTGCAATTTTGGAAGTTGCTGAAGTTTTGTCTCTTTTTCACAGAAATCAATAGCAAATCACCCAGACGTTAGTCCCTGCGAAGATGGAACCCTCTCGGTGAGTATCTGGCCCAAAAATGATTTTGGCTAAAATAGTGCAACAATAGTGGATTAACCAGGGGTGGGTAAAAATTGCAATTTTGGAAGTTGCTGAAGTGTTGTCTCTTTTTCACAGAAATCAATAGCAAATCACCCAGACGTTAGTCCCTGCGAAGATGGAACCCTCTCGGTGAGTATCTGGCCCAAAAATGATTTTGGCTAAAATAGTGCAACAATAGTGGATTAACCAGGGGTGGGTAAAAATTGCAATTTTGGAAGTTGCTGAAGTGTTGTCTCTTTTTCACAGAAATCAATAGCAAATCACCCAGACGTTAGTCCCTGCGAAGATGGAACCCTCTCGGTGAGTATCTGGCCCAAAAATGATTTTGGCTAAAATAGTGCAACAATAGTGGATTAACCAGGGGTGGGTAAAAATTGCAATTTTGGAAGTTGCTGAAGTTTTGTCTCTTTTTCACAGAAATCAATAGCAAATCACCCAGACGTTAGTCCCTGCGAAGATGGAACCCTCTCGGTGAGTATCTGGCCCAAAAATGATTTTGGCTAAAATAGTGCAACAATAGTGGATTAACCAGGGGTGGGTAAAAATTGCAATTTTGGAAGTTGCTGAAGTGTTGTCTCTTTTTCACAGAAATCAATAGCAAATCACCCAGACGTTAGTCCCTGCGAAGATGGAACCCTCTCGGTGAGTATCTGGCCCAAAAATGATTTTGGCTAAAATAGTGCAACAATAGTGGATTAACCAGGGGTGGGTAAAAATTGCAATTTTGGAAGTTGCTGAAGTGTTGTCTCTTTTTCACAGAAATCAATAGCAAATCACCCAGACGTTAGTCCCTGCGAAGATGGAACCCTCTCGGTGAGTATCTGGCCCAAAAATGATTTTGGCTAAAATAGTGCAACAATAGTGGATTAACCAGGGGTGGGTAAAAATTGCAATTTTGGAAGTTGCTGAAGTGTTGTCTCTTTTTCACAGAAATCAATAGCAAATCACCCAGACGTTAGTCCCTGCGAAGATGGAACCCTCTCGGTGAGTATCTGGCCCAAAAATGATTTTGGCTAAAATAGTGCAACAATAGTGGATTAACCAGGGGTGGGTAAAAATTGCAATTTTGGAAGTTGCTGAAGTGTTGTCTCTTTTTCACAGAAATCAATAGCAAATCACCCAGACGTTAGTCCCTGCGAAGATGGAACCCTCTCGGTGAGTATCTGGCCCAAAAATGATTTTGGCTAAAATAGTGCAACAATAGTGGATTAACCAGGGGTGGGTAAAAATTGCAATTTTGGAAGTTGCTGAAGTGTTGTCTCTTTTTCACAGAAATCAATAGCAAATCACCCAGACGTTAGTCCCTGCGAAGATGGAACCCTCTCGGTGAGTATCTGGCCCAAAAATGATTTTGGCTAAAATAGTGCAACAATAGTGGATTAACCAGGGGTGGGTAAAAATTGCAATTTTGGAAGTTGCTGAAGTGTTGTCTCTTTTTCACAGAAATCAATAGCAAATCACCCAGACGTTAGTCCCTGCGAAGATGGAACCCTCTCGGTGAGTATCTGGCCCAAAAATGATTTTGGCTAAAATAGTGCAACAATAGTGGATTAACCAGGGGTGGGTAAAAATTGCAATTTTGGAAGTTGCTGAAGTGTTGTCTCTTTTTCACAGAAATCAATAGCAAATCACCCAGACGTTAGTCCCTGCGAAGATGGAACCCTCTCGGTGAGTATCTGGCCCAAAAATGATTTTGGCTAAAATAGTGCAACAATAGTGGATTAACCAGGGGTGGGTAAAAATTGCAATTTTGGAAGTTGCTGAAGTGTTGTCTCTTTTTCACAGAAATCAATAGCAAATCACCCAGACGTTAGTCCCTGCGAAGATGGAACCCTCTCGGTGAGTATCTGGCCCAAAAATGATTTTGGCTAAAATAGTGCAACAATAGTGGATTAACCAGGGGTGGGTAAAAATTGCAATTTTGGAAGTTGCTGAAGTGTTGTCTCTTTTTCACAGAAATCAATAGCAAATCACCCAGACGTTAGTCCCTGCGAAGATGGAACCCTCTCGGTGAGTATCTGGCCCAAAAATGATTTTGGCTAAAATAGTGCAACAATAGTGGATTAACCAGGGGTGGGTAAAAATTGCAATTTTGGAAGTTGCTGAAGTGTTGTCTCTTTTTCACAGAAATCAATAGCAAATCACCCAGACGTTAGTCCCTGCGAAGATGGAACCCTCTCGGTGAGTATCTGGCCCAAAAATGATTTTGGCTAAAATAGTGCAACAATAGTGGATTAACCAGGGGTGGGTAAAAATTGCAATTTTGGAAGTTGCTGAAGTGTTGTCTCTTTTTCACAGAAATCAATAGCAAATCACCCAGACGTTAGTCCCTGCGAAGATGGAACCCTCTCGGTGAGTATCTGGCCCAAAAATGATTTTGGCTAAAATAGTGCAACAATAGTGGATTAACCAGGGGTGGGTAAAAATTGCAATTTTGGAAGTTGCTGAAGTGTTGTCTCTTTTTCACAGAAATCAATAGCAAATCACCCAGACGTTAGTCCCTGCGAAGATGGAACCCTCTCGGTGAGTATCTGGCCCAAAAATGATTTTGGCTAAAATAGTGCAACAATAGTGGATTAACCAGGGGTGGGTAAAAATTGCAATTTTGGAAGTTGCTGAAGTGTTGTCTCTTTTTCACAGAAATCAATAGCAAATCACCCAGACGTTAGTCCCTGCGAAGATGGAACCCTCTCGGTGAGTATCTGGCCCAAAAATGATTTTGGCTAAAATAGTGCAACAATAGTGGATTAACCAGGGGTGGGTAAAAATTGCAATTTTGGAAGTTGCTGAAGTGTTGTCTCTTTTTCACAGAAATCAATAGCAAATCACCCAGACGTTAGTCCCTGCGAAGATGGAACCCTCTCGGTGAGTATCTGGCCCAAAAATGATTTTGGCTAAAATAGTGCAACAATAGTGGATTAACCAGGGGTGGGTAAAAATTGCAATTTTGGAAGTTGCTGAAGTGTTGTCTCTTTTTCACAGAAATCAATAGCAAATCACCCAGACGTTAGTCCCTGCGAAGATGGAACCCTCTCGGTGAGTATCTGGCCCAAAAATGATTTTGGCTAAAATAGTGCAACAATAGTGGATTAACCAGGGGTGGGTAAAAATTGCAATTTTGGAAGTTGCTGAAGTGTTGTCTCTTTTTCACAGAAATCAATAGCAAATCACCCAGACGTTAGTCCCTGCGAAGATGGAACCCTCTCGGTGAGTATCTGGCCCAAAAATGATTTTGGCTAAAATAGTGCAACAATAGTGGATTAACCAGGGGTGGGTAAAAATTGCAATTTTGGAAGTTGCTGAAGTGTTGTCTCTTTTTCACAGAAATCAATAGCAAATCACCCAGACGTTAGTCCCTGCGAAGATGGAACCCTCTCGGTGAGTATCTGGCCCAAAAATGATTTTGGCTAAAATAGTGCAACAATAGTGGATTAACCAGGGGTGGGTAAAAATTGCAATTTTGGAAGTTGCTGAAGTGTTGTCTCTTTTTCACAGAAATCAATAGCAAATCACCCAGACGTTAGTCCCTGCGAAGATGGAACCCTCTCGGTGAGTATCTGGCCCAAAAATGATTTTGGCTAAAATAGTGCAACAATAGTGGATTAACCAGGGGTGGGTAAAAATTGCAATTTTGGAAGTTGCTGAAGTGTTGTCTCTTTTTCACAGAAATCAATAGCAAATCACCCAGACGTTAGTCCCTGCGAAGATGGAACCCTCTCGGTGAGTATCTGGCCCAAAAATGATTTTGGCTAAAATAGTGCAACAATAGTGGATTAACCAGGGGTGGGTAAAAATTGCAATTTTGGAAGTTGCTGAAGTTTTGTCTCTTTTTCACAGAAATCAATAGCAAATCACCCAGACGTTAGTCCCTGCGAAGATGGAACCCTCTCGGTGAGTATCTGGCCCAAAAATGATTTTGGCTAAAATAGTGCAACAATAGTGGATTAACCAGGGGTGGGTAAAAATTGCAATTTTGGAAGTTGCTGAAGTTTTGTCTCTTTTTCACAGAAATCAATAGCAAATCACCCAGACGTTAGTCCCTGCGAAGATGGAACCCTCTCGGTGAGTATCTGGCCCAAAAATGATTTTGGCTAAAATAGTGCAACAATAGTGGATTAACCAGGGGTGGGTAAAAATTGCAATTTTGGAAGTTGCTGAAGTGTTGTCTCTTTTTCACAGAAATCAATAGCAAATCACCCAGACGTTAGTCCCTGCGAAGATGGAACCCTCTCGGTGAGTATCTGGCCCAAAAATGATTTTGGCTAAAATAGTGCAACAATAGTGGATTAACCAGGGGTGGGTAAAAATTGCAATTTTGGAAGTTGCTGAAGTTTTGTCTCTTTTTCACAGAAATCAATAGCAAATCACCCAGACGTTAGTCCCTGCGAAGATGGAACCCTCTCGGTGAGTATCTGGCCCAAAAATGATTTTGGCTAAAATAGTGCAACAATAGTGGATTAACCAGGGGTGGGTAAAAATTGCAATTTTGGAAGTTGCTGAAGTTTTGTCTCTTTTTCACAGAAATCAATAGCAAATCACCCAGACGTTAGTCCCTGCGAAGATGGAACCCTCTCGGTGAGTATCTGGCCCAAAAATGATTTTGGCTAAAATAGTGCAACAATAGTGGATTAACCAGGGGTGGGTAAAAATTGCAATTTTGGAAGTTGCTGAAGTGTTGTCTCTTTTTCACAGAAATCAATAGCAAATCACCCAGACGTTAGTCCCTGCGAAGATGGAACCCTCTCGGTGAGTATCTGGCCCAAAAATGATTTTGGCTAAAATAGTGCAACAATAGTGGATTAACCAGGGGTGGGTAAAAATTGCAATTTTGGAAGTTGCTGAAGTGTTGTCTCTTTTTCACAGAAATCAATAGCAAATCACCCAGACGTTAGTCCCTGCGAAGATGGAACCCTCTCGGTGAGTATCTGGCCCAAAAATGATTTTGGCTAAAATAGTGCAACAATAGTGGATTAACCAGGGGTGGGTAAAAATTGCAATTTTGGAAGTTGCTGAAGTGTTGTCTCTTTTTCACAGAAATCAATAGCAAATCACCCAGACGTTAGTCCCTGCGAAGATGGAACCCTCTCGGTGAGTATCTGGCCCAAAAATGATTTTGGCTAAAATAGTGCAACAATAGTGGATTAACCAGGGGTGGGTAAAAATTGCAATTTTGGAAGTTGCTGAAGTTTTGTCTCTTTTTCACAGAAATCAATAGCAAATCACCCAGACGTTAGTCCCTGCGAAGATGGAACCCTCTCGGTGAGTATCTGGCCCAAAAATGATTTTGGCTAAAATAGTGCAACAATAGTGGATTAACCAGGGGTGGGTAAAAATTGCAATTTTGGAAGTTGCTGAAGTGTTGTCTCTTTTTCACAGAAATCAATAGCAAATCACCCAGACGTTAGTCCCTGCGAAGATGGAACCCTCTCGGTGAGTATCTGGCCCAAAAATGATTTTGGCTAAAATAGTGCAACAATAGTGGATTAACCAGGGGTGGGTAAAAATTGCAATTTTGGAAGTTGCTGAAGTGTTGTCTCTTTTTCACAGAAATCAATAGCAAATCACCCAGACGTTAGTCCCTGCGAAGATGGAACCCTCTCGGTGAGTATCTGGCCCAAAAATGATTTTGGCTAAAATAGTGCAACAATAGTGGATTAACCAGGGGTGGGTAAAAATTGCAATTTTGGAAGTTGCTGAAGTTTTGTCTCTTTTTCACAGAAATCAATAGCAAATCACCCAGACGTTAGTCCCTGCGAAGATGGAACCCTCTCGGTGAGTATCTGGCCCAAAAATGATTTTGGCTAAAATAGTGCAACAATAGTGGATTAACCAGGGGTGGGTAAAAATTGCAATTTTGGAAGTTGCTGAAGTGTTGTCTCTTTTTCACAGAAATCAATAGCAAATCACCCAGACGTTAGTCCCTGCGAAGATGGAACCCTCTCGGTGAGTATCTGGCCCAAAAATGATTTTGGCTAAAATAGTGCAACAATAGTGGATTAACCAGGGGTGGGTAAAAATTGCAATTTTGGAAGTTGCTGAAGTGTTGTCTCTTTTTCACAGAAATCAATAGCAAATCACCCAGACGTTAGTCCCTGCGAAGATGGAACCCTCTCGGTGAGTATCTGGCCCAAAAATGATTTTGGCTAAAATAGTGCAACAATAGTGGATTAACCAGGGGTGGGTAAAAATTGCAATTTTGGAAGTTGCTGAAGTGTTGTCTCTTTTTCACAGAAATCAATAGCAAATCACCCAGACGTTAGTCCCTGCGAAGATGGAACCCTCTCAGTGAGTATCTGGCCCAAAAATGATTTTGGCTAAAATAGTGCAACAATAGTGGATTAACCAGGGGTGGGTAAAAATTGCAATTTTGGAAGTTGCTGAAGTGTTGTCTCTTTTTCACAGAAATCAATAGCAAATCACCCAGACGTTAGTCCCTGCGAAGATGGAACCCTCTCGGTGAGTATCTGGCCCAAAAATGATTTTGGCTAAAATAGTGCAACAATAGTGGATTAACCAGGGGTGGGTAAAAATTGCAATTTTGGAAGTTGCTGAAGTGTTGTCTCTTTTTCACAGAAATCAATAGCAAATCACCCAGACGTTAGTCCCTGCGAAGATGGAACCCTCTCGGTGAGTATCTGGCCCAAAAATGATTTTGGCTAAGATAGTGCAACAATAGTGGATTAACCAGGGGTGGGTAAAAATTGCAATTTTGGAAGTTGCTGAAGTGTTGTCTCTTTTTCACAGAAATCAATAGCAAATCACCCAGACGTTAGTCCCTGCGAAGATGGAACCCTCTCGGTGAGTATCTGGCCCAAAAATGATTTTGGCTAAAATAGTGCAACAATAGTGGATTAACCAGGGGTGGGTAAAAATTGCAATTTTGGAAGTTGCTGAAGTGTTGTCTCTTTTTCACAGAAATCAATAGCAAATCACCCAGACGTTAGTCCCTGCGAAGATGGAACCCTCTCGGTGAGTATCTGGCCCAAAAATGATTTTGGCTAAAATAGTGCAACAATAGTGGATTAACCAGGGGTGGGTAAAAATTGCAATTTTGGAAGTTGCTGAAGTGTTGTCTCTTTTTCACAGAAATCAATAGCAAATCACCCAGACGTTAGTCCCTGCGAAGATGGAACCCTCTCGGTGAGTATCTGGCCCAAAAATGATTTTGGCTAAAATAGTGCAACAATAGTGGATTAACCAGGGGTGGGTAAAAATTGCAATTTTGGAAGTTGCTGAAGTGTTGTCTCTTTTTCACAGAAATCAATAGCAAATCACCCAGACGTTAGTCCCTGCGAAGATGGAACCCTCTCGGTGAGTATCTGGCCCAAAAATGATTTTGGCTAAAATAGTGCAACAATAGTGGATTAACCAGGGGTGGGTAAAAATTGCAATTTTGGAAGTTGCTGAAGTGTTGTCTCTTTTTCACAGAAATCAATAGCAAATCACCCAGACGTTAGTCCCTGCGAAGATGGAACCCTCTCGGTGAGTATCTGGCCCAAAAATGATTTTGGCTAAAATAGTGCAACAATAGTGGATTAACCAGGGGTGGGTAAAAATTGCAATTTTGGAAGTTGCTGAAGTTTTGTCTCTTTTTCACAGAAATCAATAGCAAATCACCCAGACGTTAGTCCCTGCGAAGATGGAACCCTCTCGGTGAGTATCTGGCCCAAAAATGATTTTGGCTAAAATAGTGCAACAATAGTGGATTAACCAGGGGTGGGTAAAAATTGCAATTTTGGAAGTTGCTGAAGTGTTGTCTCTTTTTCACAGAAATCAATAGCAAATCACCCAGACGTTAGTCCCTGCGAAGATGGAACCCTCTCGGTGAGTATCTGGCCCAAAAATGATTTTGGCTAAAATAGTGCAACAATAGTGGATTAACCAGGGGTGGGTAAAAATTGCAATTTTGGAAGTTGCTGAAGTGTTGTCTCTTTTTCACAGAAATCAATAGCAAATCACCCAGACGTTAGTCCCTGCGAAGATGGAACCCTCTCGGTGAGTATCTGGCCCAAAAATGATTTTGGCTAAAATAGTGCAACAATAGTGGATTAACCAGGGGTGGGTAAAAATTGCAATTTTGGAAGTTGCTGAAGTGTTGTCTCTTTTTCACAGAAATCAATAGCAAATCACCCAGACGTTAGTCCCTGCGAAGATGGAACCCTCTCGGTGAGTATCTGGCCCAAAAATGATTTTGGCTAAAATAGTGCAACAATAGTGGATTAACCAGGGGTGGGTAAAAATTGCAATTTTGGAAGTTGCTGAAGTTTTGTCTCTTTTTCACAGAAATCAATAGCAAATCACCCAGACGTTAGTCCCTGCGAAGATGGAACCCTCTCGGTGAGTATCTGGCCCAAAAATGATTTTGGCTAAAATAGTGCAACAATAGTGGATTAACCAGGGGTGGGTAAAAATTGCAATTTTGGAAGTTGCTGAAGTGTTGTCTCTTTTTCACAGAAATCAATAGCAAATCACCCAGACGTTAGTCCCTGCGAAGATGGAACCCTCTCGGTGAGTATCTGGCCCAAAAATGATTTTGGCTAAGATAGTGCAACAATAGTGGATTAACCAGGGGTGGGTAAAAATTGCAATTTTGGAAGTTGCTGAAGTGTTGTCTCTTTTTCACAGAAATCAATAGCAAATCACCCAGACGTTAGTCCCTGCGAAGATGGAACCCTCTCGGTGAGTATCTGGCCCAAAAATGATTTTGGCTAAAATAGTGCAACAATAGTGGATTAACCAGGGGTGGGTAAAAATTGCAATTTTGGAAGTTGCTGAAGTGTTGTCTCTTTTTCACAGAAATCAATAGCAAATCACCCAGACGTTAGTCCCTGCGAAGATGGAACCCTCTCGGTGAGTATCTGGCCCAAAAATGATTTTGGCTAAAATAGTGCAACAATAGTGGATTAACCAGGGGTGGGTAAAAATTGCAATTTTGGAAGTTGCTGAAGTGTTGTCTCTTTTTCACAGAAATCAATAGCAAATCACCCAGACGTTAGTCCCTGCGAAGATGGAACCCTCTCGGTGAGTATCTGGCCCAAAAATGATTTTGGCTAAAATAGTGCAACAATAGTGGATTAACCAGGGGTGGGTAAAAATTGCAATTTTGGAAGTTGCTGAAGTGTTGTCTCTTTTTCACAGAAATCAATAGCAAATCACCCAGACGTTAGTCCCTGCGAAGATGGAACCCTCTCGGTGAGTATCTGGCCCAAAAATGATTTTGGCTAAAATAGTGCAACAATAGTGGATTAACCAGGGGTGGGTAAAAATTGCAATTTTGGAAGTTGCTGAAGTGTTGTCTCTTTTTCACAGAAATCAATAGCAAATCACCCAGACGTTAGTCCCTGCGAAGATGGAACCCTCTCGGTGAGTATCTGGCCCAAAAATGATTTTGGCTAAAATAGTGCAACAATAGTGGATTAACCAGGGGTGGGTAAAAATTGCAATTTTGGAAGTTGCTGAAGTTTTGTCTCTTTTTCACAGAAATCAATAGCAAATCACCCAGACGTTAGTCCCTGCGAAGATGGAACCCTCTCGGTGAGTATCTGGCCCAAAAATGATTTTGGCTAAAATAGTGCAACAATAGTGGATTAACCAGGGGTGGGTAAAAATTGCAATTTTGGAAGTTGCTGAAGTGTTGTCTCTTTTTCACAGAAATCAATAGCAAATCACCCAGACGTTAGTCCCTGCGAAGATGGAACCCTCTCGGTGAGTATCTGGCCCAAAAATGATTTTGGCTAAAATAGTGCAACAATAGTGGATTAACCAGGGGTGGGTAAAAATTGCAATTTTGGAAGTTGCTGAAGTGTTGTCTCTTTTTCACAGAAATCAATAGCAAATCACCCAGACGTTAGTCCCTGCGAAGATGGAACCCTCTCGGTGAGTATCTGGCCCAAAAATGATTTTGGCTAAAATAGTGCAACAATAGTGGATTAACCAGGGGTGGGTAAAAATTGCAATTTTGGAAGTTGCTGAAGTGTTGTCTCTTTTTCACAGAAATCAATAGCAAATCACCCAGACGTTAGTCCCTGCGAAGATGGAACCCTCTCGGTGAGTATCTGGCCCAAAAATGATTTTGGCTAAAATAGTGCAACAATAGTGGATTAACCAGGGGTGGGTAAAAATCGCAATTTTGGAAGTTGCTTAAGTTTTGTCTCTTTTTCACAGAAATCAATAGCAAATCACCCAGACGTTAGTCCCTGCGAAGATGGAACCCTCTCGGTGAGTATCTGGCCCAAAAATGATTTTGGCTAAAATAGTGCAACAATAGTGGATTAACCAGGGGTGGGTAAAAATTGCAATTTTGGAAGTTGCTGAAGTGTTGTCTCTTTTTCACAGAAATCAATAGCAAATCACCCAGACGTTAGTCCCTGCGAAGATGGAACCCTCTCGGTGAGTATCTGGCCCAAAAATGATTTTGGCTAAAATAGTGCAACAATAGTGGATTAACCAGGGGTGGGTAAAAATTGCAATTTTGGAAGTTGCTGAAGTTTTGTCTCTTTTTCACAGAAATCAATAGCAAATCACCCAGACGTTAGTCCCTGCGAAGATGGAACCCTCTCGGTGAGTATCTGGCCCAAAAATGATTTTGGCTAAAATAGTGCAACAATAGTGGATTAACCAGGGGTGGGTAAAAATTGCAATTTTGGAAGTTGCTGAAGTGTTGTCTCTTTTTCACAGAAATCAATAGCAAATCACCCAGACGTTAGTCCCTGCGAAGATGGAACCCTCTCGGTGAGTATCTGGCCCAAAAATGATTTTGGCTAAAATAGTGCAACAATAGTGGATTAACCAGGGGTGGGTAAAAATTGCAATTTTGGAAGTTGCTGAAGTGTTGTCTCTTTTTCACAGAAATCAATAGCAAATCACCCAGACGTTAGTCCCTGCGAAGATGGAACCCTCTCGGTGAGTATCTGGCCCAAAAATGATTTTGGCTAAAATAGTGCAACAATAGTGGATTAACCAGGGGTGGGTAAAAATTGCAATTTTGGAAGTTGCTGAAGTGTTGTCTCTTTTTCACAGAAATCAATAGCAAATCACCCAGACGTTAGTCCCTGCGAAGATGGAACCCTCTCGGTGAGTATCTGGCCCAAAAATGATTTTGGCTAAAATAGTGCAACAATAGTGGATTAACCAGGGGTGGGTAAAAATTGCAATTTTGGAAGTTGCTGAAGTTTTGTCTCTTTTTCACAGAAATCAATAGCAAATCACCCAGACGTTAGTCCCTGCGAAGATGGAACCCTCTCGGTGAGTATCTGGCCCAAAAATGATTTTGGCTAAAATAGTGCAACAATAGTGGATTAACCAGGGGTGGGTAAAAATTGCAATTTTGGAAGTTGCTGAAGTGTTGTCTCTTTTTCACAGAAATCAATAGCAAATCACCCAGACGTTAGTCCCTGCGAAGATGGAACCCTCTCGGTGAGTATCTGGCCCAAAAATGATTTTGGCTAAAATAGTGCAACAATAGTGGATTAACCAGGGGTGGGTAAAAATTGCAATTTTGGAAGTTGCTGAAGTTTTGTCTCTTTTTCACAGAAATCAATAGCAAATCACCCAGACGTTAGTCCCTGCGAAGATGGAACCCTCTCGGTGAGTATCTGGCCCAAAAATGATTTTGGCTAAAATAGTGCAACAATAGTGGATTAACCAGGGGTGGGTAAAAATTGCAATTTTGGAAGTTGCTGAAGTGTTGTCTCTTTTTCACAGAAATCAATAGCAAATCACCCAGACGTTAGTCCCTGCGAAGATGGAACCCTCTCGGTGAGTATCTGGCCCAAAAATGATTTTGGCTAAAATAGTGCAACAATAGTGGATTAACCAGGGGTGGGTAAAAATTGCAATTTTGGAAGTTGCTGAAGTTTTGTCTCTTTTTCACAGAAATCAATAGCAAATCACCCAGACGTTAGTCCCTGCGAAGATGGAACCCTCTCGGTGAGTATCTGGCCCAAAAATGATTTTGGCTAAAATAGTGCAACAATAGTGGATTAACCAGGGGTGGGTAAAAATTGCAATTTTGGAAGTTGCTGAAGTGTTGTCTCTTTTTCACAGAAATCAATAGCAAATCACCCAGACGTTAGTCCCTGCGAAGATGGAACCCTCTCGGTGAGTATCTGGCCCAAAAATGATTTTGGCTAAAATAGTGCAACAATAGTGGATTAACCAGGGGTGGGTAAAAATTGCAATTTTGGAAGTTGCTGAAGTGTTGTCTCTTTTTCACAGAAATCAATAGCAAATCACCCAGACGTTAGTCCCTGCGAAGATGGAACCCTCTCGGTGAGTATCTGGCCCAAAAATGATTTTGGCTAAAATAGTGCAACAATAGTGGATTAACCAGGGGTGGGTAAAAATTGCAATTTTGGAAGTTGCTGAAGTTTTGTCTCTTTTTCACAGAAATCAATAGCAAATCACCCAGACGTTAGTCCCTGCGAAGATGGAACCCTCTCGGTGAGTATCTGGCCCAAAAATGATTTTGGCTAAAATAGTGCAACAATAGTGGATTAACCAGGGGTGGGTAAAAATTGCAATTTTGGAAGTTGCTGAAGTGTTGTCTCTTTTTCACAGAAATCAATAGCAAATCACCCAGACGTTAGTCCCTGCGAAGATGGAACCCTCTCGGTGAGTATCTGGCCCAAAAATGATTTTGGCTAAAATAGTGCAACAATAGTGGATTAACCAGGGGTGGGTAAAAATTGCAATTTTGGAAGTTGCTGAAGTGTTGTCTCTTTTTCACAGAAATCAATAGCAAATCACCCAGACGTTAGTCCCTGCGAAGATGGAACCCTCTCGGTGAGTATCTGGCCCAAAAATGATTTTGGCTAAAATAGTGCAACAATAGTGGATTAACCAGGGGTGGGTAAAAATTGCAATTTTGGAAGTTGCTGAAGTTTTGTCTCTTTTTCACAGAAATCAATAGCAAATCACCCAGACGTTAGTCCCTGCGAAGATGGAACCCTCTCGGTGAGTATCTGGCCCAAAAATGATTTTGGCTAAAATAGTGCAACAATAGTGGATTAACCAGGGGTGGGTAAAAATTGCAATTTTGGAAGTTGCTGAAGTGTTGTCTCTTTTTCACAGAAATCAATAGCAAATCACCCAGACGTTAGTCCCTGCGAAGATGGAACCCTCTCGGTGAGTATCTGGCCCAAAAATGATTTTGGCTAAAATAGTGCAACAATAGTGGATTAACCAGGGGTGGGTAAAAATTGCAATTTTGGAAGTTGCTGAAGTGTTGTCTCTTTTTCACAGAAATCAATAGCAAATCACCCAGACGTTAGTCCCTGCGAAGATGGAACCCTCTCGGTGAGTATCTGGCCCAAAAATGATTTTGGCTAAAATAGTGCAACAATAGTGGATTAACCAGGGGTGGGTAAAAATTGCAATTTTGGAAGTTGCTGAAGTGTTGTCTCTTTTTCACAGAAATCAATAGCAAATCACCCAGACGTTAGTCCCTGCGAAGATGGAACCCTCTCGGTGAGTATCTGGCCCAAAAATGATTTTGGCTAAAATAGTGCAACAATAGTGGATTAACCAGGGGTGGGTAAAAATTGCAATTTTGGAAGTTGCTGAAGTGTTGTCTCTTTTTCACAGAAATCAATAGCAAATCACCCAGACGTTAGTCCCTGCGAAGATGGAACCCTCTCGGTGAGTATCTGGCCCAAAAATGATTTTGGCTAAAATAGTGCAACAATAGTGGATTAACCAGGGGTGGGTAAAAATTGCAATTTTGGAAGTTGCTGAAGTGTTGTCTCTTTTTCACAGAAATCAATAGCAAATCACCCAGACGTTAGTCCCTGCGAAGATGGAACCCTCTCGGTGAGTATCTGGCCCAAAAATGATTTTGGCTAAAATAGTGCAACAATAGTGGATTAACCAGGGGTGGGTAAAAATTGCAATTTTGGAAGTTGCTGAAGTTTTGTCTCTTTTTTACAGAAATCAATAGCAAATCACCCAGACGTTAGTCCCTGCGAAGATGGAACCCTCTCGGTGAGTATCTGGCCCAAAAATGATTTTGGCTAAAATAGTGCAACAATAGTGGATTAACCAGGGGTGGGTAAAAATTGCAATTTTGGAAGTTGCTGAAGTGTTGTCTCTTTTTCACAGAAATCAATAGCAAATCACCCAGACGTTAGTCCCTGCGAAGATGGAACCCTCTCGGTGAGTATCTGGCCCAAAAATGATTTTGGCTAAAATAGTGCAACAATAGTGGATTAACCAGGGGTGGGTAAAAATTGCAATTTTGGAAGTTGCTGAAGTTTTGTCTCTTTTTCACAGAAATCAATAGCAAATCACCCAGACGTTAGTCCCTGCGAAGATGGAACCCTCTCGGTGAGTATCTGGCCCAAAAATGATTTTGGCTAAAATAGTGCAACAATAGTGGATTAACCAGGGGTGGGTAAAAATTGCAATTTTGGAAGTTGCTGAAGTTTTGTCTCTTTTTCACAGAAATCAATAGCAAATCACCCAGACGTTAGTCCCTGCGAAGATGGAACCCTCTCGGTGAGTATCTGGCCCAAAAATGATTTTGGCTAAAATAGTGCAACAATAGTGGATTAACCAGGGGTGGGTAAAAATTGCAATTTTGGAAGTTGCTGAAGTTTTGTCTCTTTTTTACAGAAATCAATAGCAAATCACCCAGACGTTAGTCCCTGCGAAGATGGAACCCTCTCGGTGAGTATCTGGCCCAAAAATGATTTTGGCTAAAATAGTGCAACAATAGTGGATTAACCAGGGGTGGGTAAAAATTGCAATTTTGGAAGTTGCTGAAGTGTTGTCTCTTTTTCACAGAAATCAATAGCAAATCACCCAGACGTTAGTCCCTGCGAAGATGGAACCCTCTCGGTGAGTATCTGGCCCAAAAATGATTTTGGCTAAAATAGTGCAACAATAGTGGATTAACCAGGGGTGGGTAAAAATTGCAATTTTGGAAGTTGCTGAAGTTTTGTCTCTTTTTCACAGAAATCAATAGCAAATCACCCAGACGTTAGTCCCTGCGAAGATGGAACCCTCTCGGTGAGTATCTGGCCCAAAAATGATTTTGGCTAAAATAGTGCAACAATAGTGGATTAACCAGGGGTGGGTAAAAATTGCAATTTTGGAAGTTGCTGAAGTTTTGTCTCTTTTTCACAGAAATCAATAGCAAATCACCCAGACGTTAGTCCCTGCGAAGATGGAACCCTCTCGGTGAGTATCTGGCCCAAAAATGATTTTGGCTAAAATAGTGCAACAATAGTGGATTAACCAGGGGTGGGTAAAAATTGCAATTTTGGAAGTTGCTGAAGTGTTGTCTCTTTTTCACAGAAATCAATAGCAAATCACCCAGACGTTAGTCCCTGCGAAGATGGAACCCTCTCGGTGAGTATCTGGCCCAAAAATGATTTTGGCTAAAATAGTGCAACAATAGTGGATTAACCAGGGGTGGGTAAAAATTGCAATTTTGGAAGTTGCTGAAGTGTTGTCTCTTTTTCACAGAAATCAATAGCAAATCACCCAGACGTTAGTCCCTGCGAAGATGGAACCCTCTCGGTGAGTATCTGGCCCAAAAATGATTTTGGCTAAAATAGTGCAACAATAGTGGATTAACCAGGGGTGGGTAAAAATTGCAATTTTGGAAGTTGCTGAAGTGTTGTCTCTTTTTCACAGAAATCAATAGCAAATCACCCAGACGTTAGTCCCTGCGAAGATGGAACCCTCTCGGTGAGTATCTGGCCCAAAAATGATTTTGGCTAAAATAGTGCAACAATAGTGGATTAACCAGGGGTGGGTAAAAATTGCAATTTTGGAAGTTGCTGAAGTGTTGTCTCTTTTTCACAGAAATCAATAGCAAATCACCCAGACGTTAGTCCCTGCGAAGATGGAACCCTCTCGGTGAGTATCTGGCCCAAAAATGATTTTGGCTAAAATAGTGCAACAATAGTGGATTAACCAGGGGTGGGTAAAAATTGCAATTTTGGAAGTTGCTGAAGTTTTGTCTCTTTTTCACAGAAATCAATAGCAAATCACCCAGACGTTAGTCCCTGCGAAGATGGAACCCTCTCGGTGAGTATCTGGCCCAAAAATGATTTTGGCTAAAATAGTGCAACAATAGTGGATTAACCAGGGGTGGGTAAAAATTGCAATTTTGGAAGTTGCTGAAGTGTTGTCTCTTTTTCACAGAAATCAATAGCAAATCACCCAGACGTTAGTCCCTGCGAAGATGGAACCCTCTCGGTGAGTATCTGGCCCAAAAATGATTTTGGCTAAAATAGTGCAACAATAGTGGATTAACCAGGGGTGGGTAAAAATTGCAATTTTGGAAGTTGCTGAAGTGTTGTCTCTTTTTCACAGAAATCAATAGCAAATCACCCAGACGTTAGTCCCTGCGAAGATGGAACCCTCTCGGTGAGTATCTGGCCCAAAAATGATTTTGGCTAAAATAGTGCAACAATAGTGGATTAACCAGGGGTGGGTAAAAATTGCAATTTTGGAAGTTGCTGAAGTTTTGTCTCTTTTTCACAGAAATCAATAGCAAATCACCCAGACGTTAGTCCCTGCGAAGATGGAACCCTCTCGGTGAGTATCTGGCCCAAAAATGATTTTGGCTAAAATAGTGCAACAATAGTGGATTAACCAGGGGTGGGTAAAAATTGCAATTTTGGAAGTTGCTGAAGTTTTGTCTCTTTTTCACAGAAATCAATAGCAAATCACCCAGACGTTAGTCCCTGCGAAGATGGAACCCTCTCGGTGAGTATCTGGCCCAAAAATGATTTTGGCTAAAATAGTGCAACAATAGTGGATTAACCAGGGGTGGGTAAAAATTGCAATTTTGGAAGTTGCTGAAGTTTTGTCTCTTTTTCACAGAAATCAATAGCAAATCACCCAGACGTTAGTCCCTGCGAAGATGGAACCCTCTCGGTGAGTATCTGGCCCAAAAATGATTTTGGCTAAAATAGTGCAACAATAGTGGATTAACCAGGGGTGGGTAAAAATTGCAATTTTGGAAGTTGCTGAAGTGTTGTCTCTTTTTCACAGAAATCAATAGCAAATCACCCAGACGTTAGTCCCTGCGAAGATGGAACCCTCTCGGTGAGTATCTGGCCCAAAAATGATTTTGGCTAAAATAGTGCAACAATAGTGGATTAACCAGGGGTGGGTAAAAATTGCAATTTTGGAAGTTGCTGAAGTTTTGTCTCTTTTTCACAGAAATCAATAGCAAATCACCCAGACGTTAGTCCCTGCGAAGATGGAACCCTCTCGGTGAGTATCTGGCCCAAAAATGATTTTGGCTAAAATAGTGCAACAATAGTGGATTAACCAGGGGTGGGTAAAAATTGCAATTTTGGAAGTTGCTGAAGTGTTGTCTCTTTTTCACAGAAATCAATAGCAAATCACCCAGACGTTAGTCCCTGCGAAGATGGAACCCTCTCGGTGAGTATCTGGCCCAAAAATGATTTTGGCTAAAATAGTGCAACAATAGTGGATTAACCAGGGGTGGGTAAAAATTGCAATTTTGGAAGTTGCTGAAGTGTTGTCTCTTTTTCACAGAAATCAATAGCAAATCACCCAGACGTTAGTCCCTGCGAAGATGGAACCCTCTCGGTGAGTATCTGGCCCAAAAATGATTTTGGCTAAAATAGTGCAACAATAGTGGATTAACCAGGGGTGGGTAAAAATTGCAATTTTGGAAGTTGCTGAAGTTTTGTCTCTTTTTCACAGAAATCAATAGCAAATCACCCAGACGTTAGTCCCTGCGAAGATGGAACCCTCTCGGTGAGTATCTGGCCCAAAAATGATTTTGGCTAAAATAGTGCAACAATAGTGGATTAACCAGGGGTGGGTAAAAATTGCAATTTTGGAAGTTGCTGAAGTGTTGTCTCTTTTTCACAGAAATCAATAGCAAATCACCCAGACGTTAGTCCCTGCGAAGATGGAACCCTCTCGGTGAGTATCTGGCCCAAAAATGATTTTGGCTAAAATAGTGCAACAATAGTGGATTAACCAGGGGTGGGTAAAAATTGCAATTTTGGAAGTTGCTGAAGTTTTGTCTCTTTTTCACAGAAATCAATAGCAAATCACCCAGACGTTAGTCCCTGCGAAGATGGAACCCTCTCGGTGAGTATCTGGCCCAAAAATGATTTTGGCTAAAATAGTGCAACAATAGTGGATTAACCAGGGGTGGGTAAAAATTGCAATTTTGGAAGTTGCTGAAGTGTTGTCTCTTTTTCACAGAAATCAATAGCAAATCACCCAGACGTTAGTCCCTGCGAAGATGGAACCCTCTCGGTGAGTATCTGGCCCAAAAATGATTTTGGCTAAAATAGTGCAACAATAGTGGATTAACCAGGGGTGGGTAAAAATTGCAATTTTGGAAGTTGCTGAAGTGTTGTCTCTTTTTCACAGAAATCAATAGCAAATCACCCAGACGTGACACTTGGGAAAAACGTTTGCGCATGCGTAACATTTTGAGGATGTGACGTAACACCGGCCTTTGTAAACATGGCGATTTCTTGGTTTTTGATGCCGGCTTTCCCCTTTTTGTTGTAGTGAGTTTATAAATTTCCGAAACTTAAGAAAACTCGAGAAAACTTAGAGCTCTTATTTCAGCAGCATCTTCATATAAGTTTTTTACAACCACTCTCAAAGTATACCAGAGAAATTTTCTGTATACCGGGAGAAAGAAAAGTTTTTAAAATGATGTTTACGTCCTGGCTGGTTTTAATTGTTGTTTTAAGAGCTGTCTACGGCGTAAATTTAAATGACGGCCCTAAATGTTTTTTTGCATCTCGGACAAGGTCGAAAGAGAACTGTTATGGACATCTAAGTGTCTGTTATTATAACCTTGCTCGTGCAGCCGGTGTCCCAGAACAAAGTACAATGTGTTTATCATAAAAACAAGATTGTCACTACCGATCGTCGAAGATGCTCCTGTCCGTCATCGTGGGGACATAGCAAGTCTTTACATCAGCATCCCATCCCCAAAAACATGCATACAATATTAGATGAAGCTGGAAAAACTGTAGAGGGATATCGTTCTGGAACTAGGTGGTGTAATAAATGCCAGCAGAACGCTAAGTTAGTTCTTTGCGTGACACCAACAAACAGACGAAAGGTACGTAATATTACAGCGATACGACTACGTAGAGCATGAATCTTTCCTGTTTTCTATGCAAACCCAAAGCAATAAAATTGTTGTTTAATGACAGAGTCCTAATTATGAAGAAAACAAGAAGATGGTAATAACACGAAGACAACAAACTAAAGACAATGGCTTATCAAATGAGGTATAAAATTAACCTATAGTATTATGTATTTTTTTTAAATTAACAACAAAAATAATTTCCATTTAATTTTAGAACCCCGAAGAAGAGAAAATGTCTTCTCCTGAAATAAAGTTGAGAGAGGTAGAAATTTAGCTATTCATACTCATACCTGACTAATAGATTCTTAAAATAATAGCTATAGTAAATCTTGATAAAGGTACTTTTTGTTATACAATTAATAAGAAAAACTAACTGTAACAGCTATAGTTAAGTCTTGCAATTTTTGATTGTACACTCAACAGATTTTCCAGTTCAGCTGCTCACCAATTCAAAACTTAATGGGAGAACTAAAAAGTGCAAGAAATCAATATGAGGAGGCCTACCTGAAGTCTGAAGAAATAGAAGAAATGATTGACAAAATTCAAATCCATTTTCAAAATATTTTCAAAAGTTTATTAAAGTTTATGCCAGTAGGGATTCTTGATGGTGAAGTGAGTGTTGCAAAAACCAGTTTTGGAACTATAAGATTGACTGATGATGGGCAAGTTTTGATAGACCCTGGAGTATGGGAACACATGTGTGATGAATTCAAAAGGCTTGATGGAATGAAAGGTAGAATAATCAGGCTGAAGTCCTTCATTGTGTCTGTGTCTGTGCGTGTGTTTGGGGGGGGGAGGGGGGGGGTGTATCATAATATATACAAATATACAATACACATAAATATTGTGTGAAGTGCAACACATCAGGTCATGCATGATATTATTTATCTATCTTGTAAGCACACATATTTATAAATAAATTAAAATTAAAATTGCTTCTATTATAGAAAAGCATTTTGAAGAATTAGTGGCAACATTTCAGTTGGCTTTATACAGACATTATGAGAAGGAAGGACAAAGCCTGTACCAACCAGCTAACATGAGAGCCTTTGCAGAGAAAAACTCCCCAGGACTGTATGACATGCTGCTGAATGCAATAACACGTGATGATATAAGACTTAAAAAAAACAGGAAAAAAAATCAAGAACAAAGAACCGTAGCATTACTTCACATTCTATCTTATTTCAGGTGAATAAAAACTGGGATGATTATACAATATGTATATGTAATGTATTAAAATGGACAAAAATATACCAGTAATTTGTGAACTGTTCTATATTTATGTTGGCTAATGTATTAAGAAAGTAATAATTTTTTCAGTTTAAATCATAATAATTATTGTTGATGCTATCCTAAATTACTTTAGATCACAAAAAACCAATCAGTTACAAAGAGACTGTGGGATTTTCCTGGCCCAGCATGGACTGTCAAGGGTTGGTCAAGCAGCAGGGCCAATTTTGGGAGATTCCATTCACCGCAGAACAATTGACAAAGATAGAGAGAGAATGGCTCAAGAACATAATGCTAAAATAAATACACACATAATGACAAGTAATCAAGTAAGTGTACCAGTGTACAACTGAAAATACCAGATGCATGCAGACTGTGTGGCTGTACATATTTGCATTAAAATATGACAAGCTCTACTATTGCTTAGATATGTTTGGTGATCACATCAAGTCTTAAATTTGTATTGTTGAGAAAAGCATAATTAATAAATTCAAATGCTATCAACAGGATGCTACACTCCTTGTAGTAATGATAGATGATTTCCATGTCATCAGCTCCCCAAAGCAGCCCATATCAATCCTGCAAAAATCAACAGCAATTCACATGGCCACAAGTCTCATTGACAAACCAACAAATGTTCCAGCCATAAAAAGACCATGTACTAGAGAAATACATAGAAATGTAGATGTACAAAGCCATGGTGTTGTAAAAACCTGCAGGGGTGGAATTTGCAGTACTGATGTTGTAGAAATCATAGAAGACTATCTTGATTCCCAAAAATCATACTTGGAGAGCCTGCCACATGCCTATAAAACAATAAATCCAGAATCAGTGGAGAGACAAGTTAGAGAATTAGGGTAATATTTCTATCAATATTTTTTAAGTCTGATACCTGTAGTGGGAAACATATAAACAAGTATTACCTAATCTGGCATAGTTATTCTAATATGCCATTATGTTATCTTTGTCCTTTTTCAGAATTTATTCCAACCAAGATCAAAAGGAGTTACAAACATTAAGCTCTTGTATTCTAATAGACGAAGCAGAGCAATCTTTAAAAAGTAAAGAGGACTATCAAAAAACATTAGAACATTGCATGACCATTGCACCTCAGCTTACGGAATATCTGAAACATTACTTGGCTCCTATCCCTGGTGACTGGCCAACTTGGTTCTACATCAAAAAAATTATAGCCCAAACAACAAGTGAAGATGATCCCATTCTATCCCTCATTCCAGAGCAAGGGCCATTTCATGTTAGTCTTAATTTACAAGAACAAACAGTTATCCAGTACCACTTTCTTTTTAATGAACTGCACCAGCATTTGTATTCTAAACCATTACCAGAGAAACCTAAACCAGCCCTATGTTCCTTACTACTAAGCTCTCTACTACTTGGTTGGCTTATGATTAGAGGAAGAATAATCCACAAATTTAGCTTCTGCAAAGACCACGAGTATGTTCTCATGCTGTTTCTTCTAGATGAAATTCTTCCTCTTGGATTTTTTCAATATTCGACAGTGTTTCGAAGTGGAAACTTTGAAAACTATATAACAGCTATGGTTAGAATTACACTGATTTTTATTATTTGGAAGCGCAAACACTATAACCGATCATCCATCTCCATGCTTAGTGATATCAAGCACCAAATGAATTCTCTCAAAGAATATTATCAAAGAAAAAAGAATTGGTTGACATTATTCTCAGAGAAAAAAATTGAAATTTTCCATTCTGAACTGAGAAGCAACATTTCTCCATGGTTAGATGTGGATGCAATAAAAAAAATTGCAAGATGCCTAAGTTCACAAAGATTTGAGATTGCATTTAAGCAGAACTTTATCAATAGCCAAGGAAATCACCAAATGTACACCAATAGAGACTGGAGTGTGATTGCAGGAGCTTCAGCAGAGTATTTGCTCAGCACTTTTAAAAAGATAGCAAGCAACATTGGGAAAGCCAGCAAGGTATGTGGTGTTTAAGATTTAATCTAACTTACAATAGCCATATCATGCAATAAAATATTTTTATGTGAAATGCTGATTGACAAAAAAAAATCTGGGATAAAAAAATTTCATCCAGATATTACTGTAAATTTCATACTAGATATTTTCTGATATTAAATAAATTATTGTTTGCAGATCCCAAGGCAAGTAGATCCCAAGACTGGAAAACCTAAAGGAAAGTTAGAATATTTTTTGCCCTCTTTTGACACCAAAATTGAAAACAACTGCATGCCTTTGGGATACAGTTTTGAAAACTGCCATCAAAACTCTGAGCCATGTATCAACACAAAATGTGATCTTGATTCCTGTTCTGAAACTGGTTCCTTTACAAGATTACAGTGCTTTCATACCTTCCACACAACATGCTTAAATGGAGAGACCCAATGCCCAATCTGTTCACCTTACCTTAAAGATAATATCAAAAAACTTGCAGAATCCTTTAACTCATCTCTATTAGAACCAACCAAGTCATCTAACCCCAGTGTCACAACAGATAACCTGCAATCCAATGAAGAAAATGAATCAAATGTTAATGTCAGGCCACCCTGTTATTATAAGTCTGCAGAATGGCGAAATGAGATCCAGAAAATTCTTGATTCATTTCCTGTAGTAAACCAACCAACAATTGAGAGAAAATCAACATCAACAAATAACAATCAGGGAATGCCACCAACCTTTGTCCAGAGAAAATGCTCAAATTGTCACCAGCCAGGTAATACACGGTCCAGGAATGGTCAAATTACTTGTCCTCAGCTTCTTAATCAGCAACAAAATTCACAAAGAATCTCTAATGTCCATCCTTGTCCAACTCCACTAGCCACCAGCAACCCACCGCCAGCACCACAAGTTTATCTTATAACATATGACAATAGAAATTCAATACAGTTTTGGTTTTTTCCATATCAGGTATCCCAGTCTACAGTAAATGGAAGACAAAGTAGTACTGCCTGTGCACTCATTGCCCTGCTGATGGCTCACAAGTATCATAACCAAAACTCTTCTTTACCTGTTCACACTCAGTTATCTCCTGCATGGTTTAATCTCATAGTTTCTTCAATTCTAGAAGGAAATACCATTCACGACAATGTTTTCCAGCACATGCCAGTTACACTTCAAATACCAATGGCTTCCAGTCTGCTAGTTGGATCAATCGGTCAGATTCGCCTTGGACAAGAGCTTCCCGTCAACTTCACCTCAGAAAACGGTCCAACCTCAAGCAACTTGGACTATCACCTTGGAGATATGGTCAACAATTCAACGTCTTCCCCTCCTTCGGCAATCATCGTGACTTTTCGTGGAAACACATTCAGTTTTGTGCCTGGTAAACAGAACAATCTAATTTTTCTTGACAGCCACATGCATCACCCTTTTGGTGCGTTAATTGCTTCTGTCCCGTCGACACACATTCCAGAATTGTTAAAGTGGATCAAGCTTCAATACCTTGGTACTGCCTACAATCTATGCAGCTTTACTGCTATTTATTTCTGAAACTAAAAGAAAAAATTGAAAACAACAAATTAAGAATTCTTGAATCAGCTCATTTTTACCGAGATATTGATTCACTTCACCAGACACTTATGGCTCCAGGCAAATTTCTGATGTACAAAATATTTCACAGAACACTTAAGAAATATGTAAAGAACGGTAAGAAATTTACTTTACCTGATTTGATGAATTCGTCGAGTACAAAAAGCGAATAATCGAGGAATTAGTACGTCAAAACGTCCGCCATCTTGAATTGAACGAATCGAGCCACGCTCGGTTTGCTCGCGCATGCGCAAACGTTTTTCCCAAGTGTCCCCAGACGTTAGTCCCTGCGAAGATGGAACCCTCTCGGTGAGTATCTGGCCCAAAAATGATTTTGGCTAAAATAGTGCAACAATAGTGGATTAACCAGGGGTGGGTAAAAATTGCAATTTTGGAAGTTGCTGAAGTGTTGTCTCTTTTTCACAGAAATCAATAGCAAATCACCCAGACGTTAGTCCCTGCGAAGATGGAACCTTCTCGGTGAGTATCTGGCCCAAAAATGATTTTGGCTAAAATAGTGCAACAATAGTGGATTAACCAGGGGTGGGTAAAAATTGCAATTTTGGAAGTTGCTGAAGTGTTGTCTCTTTTTCACAGAAATCAATAGCAAATCACCCAGACGTTAGTCCCTGCGAAGATGGAACCCTCTCGGTGAGTATCTGGCCCAAAAATGATTTTGGCTAAAATAGTGCAACAATAGTGGATTAACCAGGGGTGGGTAAAAATTGCAATTTTGGAAGTTGCTGAAGTGTTGTCTCTTTTTCACAGAAATCAATAGCAAATCACCCAGACGTTAGTCCCTGCGAAGATGGAACCCTCTCGGTGAGTATCTGGCCCAAAAATGATTTTGGCTAAAATAGTGCAACAATAGTGGATTAACCAGGGGTGGGTAAAAATTGCAATTTTGGAAGTTGCTGAAGTGTTGTCTCTTTTTCACAGAAATCAATAGCAAATCACCCAGACGTTAGTCCCTGCGAAGATGGAACCCTCTCGGTGAGTATCTGGCCCAAAAATGATTTTGGCTAAAATAGTGCAACAATAGTGGATTAACCAGGGGTGGGTAAAAATTGCAATTTTGGAAGTTGCTGAAGTTTTGTCTCTTTTTCACAGAAATCAATAGCAAATCACCCAGACGTTAGTCCCTGCGAAGATGGAACCCTCTCGGTGAGTATCTGGCCCAAAAATGATTTTGGCTAAAATAGTGCAACAATAGTGGATTAACCAGGGGTGGGTAAAAATTGCAATTTTGGAAGTTGCTGAAGTGTTGTCTCTTTTTCACAGAAATCAATAGCAAATCACCCAGACGTTAGTCCCTGCGAAGATGGAACCCTCTCGGTGAGTATCTGGCCCAAAAATGATTTTGGCTAAAATAGTGCAACAATAGTGGATTAACCAGGGGTGGGTAAAAATTGCAATTTTGGAAGTTGCTGAAGTTTTGTCTCTTCTTCACAGAAATCAATAGCAAATCACCCAGACGTTAGTCCCTGCGAAGATGGAACCCTCTCGGTGAGTATCTGGCCCAAAAATGATTTTGGCTAAAATAGTGCAACAATAGTGGATTAACCAGGGGTGGGTAAAAATTGCAATTTTGGAAGTTGCTGAAGTGTTGTCTCTTTTTCACAGAAATCAATAGCAAATCACCCAGACGTTAGTCCCTGCGAAGATGGAACCCTCTCGGTGAGTATCTGGCCCAAAAATGATTTTGGCTAAAATAGTGCAACAATAGTGGATTAACCAGGGGTGGGTAAAAATTGCAATTTTGGAAGTTGCTGAAGTGTTGTCTCTTTTTCACAGAAATCAATAGCAAATCACCCAGACGTTAGTCCCTGCGAAGATGGAACCCTCTCGGTGAGTATCTGGCCCAAAAATGATTTTGGCTAAAATAGTGCAACAATAGTGGATTAACCAGGGGTGGGTAAAAATTGCAATTTTGGAAGTTGCTGAAGTTTTGTCTCTTTTTCACAGAAATCAATAGCAAATCACCCAGACGTTAGTCCCTGCGAAGATGGAACCCTCTCGGTGAGTATCTGGCCCAAAAATGATTTTGGCTAAAATAGTGCAACAATAGTGGATTAACCAGGGGTGGGTAAAAATTGCAATTTTGGAAGTTGCTGAAGTTTTGTCTCTTTTTCACAGAAATCAATAGCAAATCACCCAGACGTTAGTCCCTGCGAAGATGGAACCCTCTCGGTGAGTATCTGGCCCAAAAATGATTTTGGCTAAAATAGTGCAACAATAGTGGATTAACCAGGGGTGGGTAAAAATTGCAATTTTGGAAGTTGCTGAAGTGTTGTCTCTTTTTCACAGAAATCAATAGCAAATCACCCAGACGTTAGTCCCTGCGAAGATGGAACCCTCTCGGTGAGTATCTGGCCCAAAAATGATTTTGGCTAAAATAGTGCAACAATAGTGGATTAACCAGGGGTGGGTAAAAATTGCAATTTTGGAAGTTGCTGAAGTGTTGTCTCTTTTTCACAGAAATCAATAGCAAATCACCCAGACGTTAGTCCCTGCGAAGATGGAACCCTCTCGGTGAGTATCTGGCCCAAAAATGATTTTGGCTAAAATAGTGCAACAATAGTGGATTAACCAGGGGTGGGTAAAAATTGCAATTTTGGAAGTTGCTGAAGTGTTGTCTCTTTTTCACAGAAATCAATAGCAAATCACCCAGACGTTAGTCCCTGCGAAGATGGAACCCTCTCGGTGAGTATCTGGCCCAAAAATGATTTTGGCTAAAATAGTGCAACAATAGTGGATTAACCAGGGGTGGGTAAAAATTGCAATTTTGGAAGTTGCTGAAGTGTTGTCTCTTTTTCACAGAAATCAATAGCAAATCACCCAGACGTTAGTCCCTGCGAAGATGGAACCCTCTCGGTGAGTATCTGGCCCAAAAATGATTTTGGCTAAAATAGTGCAACAATAGTGGATTAACCAGGGGTGGGTAAAAATTGCAATTTTGGAAGTTGCTGAAGTGTTGTCTCTTTTTCACAGAAATCAATAGCAAATCACCCAGACGTTAGTCCCTGCGAAGATGGAACCCTCTCGGTGAGTATCTGGCCCAAAAATGATTTTGGCTAAAATAGTGCAACAATAGTGGATTAACCAGGGGTGGGTAAAAATTGCAATTTTGGAAGTTGCTGAAGTGTTGTCTCTTTTTCACAGAAATCAATAGCAAATCACCCAGACGTTAGTCCCTGCGAAGATGGAACCCTCTCGGTGAGTATCTGGCCCAAAAATGATTTTGGCTAAAATAGTGCAACAATAGTGGATTAACCAGGGGTGGGTAAAAATTGCAATTTTGGAAGTTGCTGAAGTGTTGTCTCTTTTTCACAGAAATCAATAGCAAATCACCCAGACGTTAGTCCCTGCGAAGATGGAACCCTCTCGGTGAGTATCTGGCCCAAAAATGATTTTGGCTAAAATAGTGCAACAATAGTGGATTAACCAGGGGTGGGTAAAAATTGCAATTTTGGAAGTTGCTGAAGTTTTGTCTCTTTTTCACAGAAATCAATAGCAAATCACCCAGACGTTAGTCCCTGCGAAGATGGAACCCTCTCGGTGAGTATCTGGCCCAAAAATGATTTTGGCTAAAATAGTGCAACAATAGTGGATTAACCAGGGGTGGGTAAAAATTGCAATTTTGGAAGTTGCTGAAGTTTTGTCTCTTTTTCACAGAAATCAATAGCAAATCACCCAGACGTTAGTCCCTGCGAAGATGGAACCCTCTCGGTGAGTATCTGGCCCAAAAATGATTTTGGCTAAAATAGTGCAACAATAGTGGATTAACCAGGGGTGGGTAAAAATTGCAATTTTGGAAGTTGCTGAAGTGTTGTCTCTTTTTCACAGAAATCAATAGCAAATCACCCAGACGTTAGTCCCTGCGAAGATGGAACCCTCTCGGTGAGTATCTGGCCCAAAAATGATTTTGGCTAAAATAGTGCAACAATAGTGGATTAACCAGGGGTGGGTAAAAATTGCAATTTTGGAAGTTGCTGAAGTTTTGTCTCTTTTTCACAGAAATCAATAGCAAATCACCCAGACGTTAGTCCCTGCGAAGATGGAACCCTCTCGGTGAGTATCTGGCCCAAAAATGATTTTGGCTAAAATAGTGCAACAATAGTGGATTAACCAGGGGTGGGTAAAAATTGCAATTTTGGAAGTTGCTGAAGTGTTGTCTCTTTTTCACAGAAATCAATAGCAAATCACCCAGACGTTAGTCCCTGCGAAGATGGAACCCTCTCGGTGAGTATCTGGCCCAAAAATGATTTTGGCTAAAATAGTGCAACAATAGTGGATTAACCAGGGGTGGGTAAAAATTGCAATTTTGGAAGTTGCTGAAGTGTTGTCTCTTTTTCACAGAAATCAATAGCAAATCACCCAGACGTTAGTCCCTGCGAAGATGGAACCCTCTCGGTGAGTATCTGGCCCAAAAATGATTTTGGCTAAAATAGTGCAACAATAGTGGATTAACCAGGGGTGGGTAAAAATTGCAATTTTGGAAGTTGCTGAAGTGTTGTCTCTTTTTCACAGAAATCAATAGCAAATCACCCAGACGTTAGTCCCTGCGAAGATGGAACCCTCTCGGTGAGTATCTGGCCCAAAAATGATTTTGGCTAAAATAGTGCAACAATAGTGGATTAACCAGGGGTGGGTAAAAATTGCAATTTTGGAAGTTGCTGAAGTGTTGTCTCTTTTTCACAGAAATCAATAGCAAATCACCCAGACGTTAGTCCCTGCGAAGATGGAACCCTCTCGGTGAGTATCTGGCCCAAAAATGATTTTGGCTAAAATAGTGCAACAATAGTGGATTAACCAGGGGTGGGTAAAAATTGCAATTTTGGAAGTTGCTGAAGTGTTGTCTCTTTTTCACAGAAATCAATAGCAAATCACCCAGACGTTAGTCCCTGCGAAGATGGAACCCTCTCGGTGAGTATCTGGCCCAAAAATGATTTTGGCTAAAATAGTGCAACAATAGTGGATTAACCAGGGGTGGGTAAAAATTGCAATTTTGGAAGTTGCTGAAGTGTTGTCTCTTTTTCACAGAAATCAATAGCAAATCACCCAGACGTTAGTCCCTGCGAAGATGGAACCCTCTCGGTGAGTATCTGGCCCAAAAATGATTTTGGCTAAAATAGTGCAACAATAGTGGATTAACCAGGGGTGGGTAAAAATTGCAATTTTGGAAGTTGCTGAAGTGTTGTCTCTTTTTCACAGAAATCAATAGCAAATCACCCAGACGTTAGTCCCTGCGAAGATGGAACCCTCTCGGTGAGTATCTGGCCCAAAAATGATTTTGGCTAAAATAGTGCAACAATAGTGGATTAACCAGGGGTGGGTAAAAATTGCAATTTTGGAAGTTGCTGAAGTGTTGTCTCTTTTTCACAGAAATCAATAGCAAATCACCCAGACGTTAGTCCCTGCGAAGATGGAACCCTCTCGGTGAGTATCTGGCCCAAAAATGATTTTGGCTAAAATAGTGCAACAATAGTGGATTAACCAGGGGTGGGTAAAAATTGCAATTTTGGAAGTTGCTGAAGTGTTGTCTCTTTTTCACAGAAATCAATAGCAAATCACCCAGACGTTAGTCCCTGCGAAGATGGAACCCTCTCGGTGAGTATCTGGCCCAAAAATGATTTTGGCTAAAATAGTGCAACAATAGTGGATTAACCAGGGGTGGGTAAAAATTGCAATTTTGGAAGTTGCTGAAGTTTTGTCTCTTTTTCACAGAAATCAATAGCAAATCACCCAGACGTTAGTCCCTGCGAAGATGGAACCCTCTCGGTGAGTATCTGGCCCAAAAATGATTTTGGCTAAAATAGTGCAACAATAGTGGATTAACCAGGGGTGGGTAAAAATTGCAATTTTGGAAGTTGCTGAAGTTTTGTCTCTTTTTCACAGAAATCAATAGCAAATCACCCAGACGTTAGTCCCTGCGAAGATGGAACCCTCTCGGTGAGTATCTGGCCCAAAAATGATTTTGGCTAAAATAGTGCAACAATAGTGGATTAACCAGGGGTGGGTAAAAATTGCAATTTTGGAAGTTGCTGAAGTTTTGTCTCTTTTTCACAGAAATCAATAGCAAATCACCCAGACGTTAGTCCCTGCGAAGATGGAACCCTCTCGGTGAGTATCTGGCCCAAAAATGATTTTGGCTAAAATAGTGCAACAATAGTGGATTAACCAGGGGTGGGTAAAAATTGCAATTTTGGAAGTTGCTGAAGTTTTGTCTCTTTTTCACAGAAATCAATAGCAAATCACCCAGACGTTAGTCCCTGCGAAGATGGAACCCTCTCGGTGAGTATCTGGCCCAAAAATGATTTTGGCTAAAATAGTGCAACAATAGTGGATTAACCAGGGGTGGGTAAAAATTGCAATTTTGGAAGTTGCTGAAGTGTTGTCTCTTTTTCACAGAAATCAATAGCAAATCACCCAGACGTTAGTCCCTGCGAAGATGGAACCCTCTCGGTGAGTATCTGGCCCAAAAATGATTTTGGCTAAAATAGTGCAACAATAGTGGATTAACCAGGGGTGGGTAAAAATTGCAATTTTGGAAGTTGCTGAAGTGTTGTCTCTTTTTCACAGAAATCAATAGCAAATCACCCAGACGTTAGTCCCTGCGAAGATGGAACCCTCTCGGTGAGTATCTGGCCCAAAAATGATTTTGGCTAAAATAGTGCAACAATAGTGGATTAACCAGGGGTGGGTAAAAATTGCAATTTTGGAAGTTGCTGAAGTTTTGTCTCTTTTTCACAGAAATCAATAGCAAATCACCCAGACGTTAGTCCCTGCGAAGATGGAAC
Source organism: Anthopleura sola (assembly GCA_023349425.1). Classification (NCBI taxonomy): domain Eukaryota; kingdom Metazoa; phylum Cnidaria; class Anthozoa; order Actiniaria; family Actiniidae; genus Anthopleura; species Anthopleura sola. The sequence continues at coordinate 22,924,848 of JALHLI010000001.1, forward strand.
CCTCTCGGTGAGTATCTGGCCCAAAAATGATTTTGGCTAAAATAGTGCAACAATAGTGGATTAACCAGGGGTGGGTAAAAATTGCAATTTTGGAAGTTGCTGAAGTTTTGTCTCTTTTTCACAGAAATCAATAGCAAATCACCCAGACGTTAGTCCCTGCGAAGATGGAACCCTCTCGGTGAGTATCTGGCCCAAAAATGATTTTGGCTAAAATAGTGCAACAATAGTGGATTAACCAGGGGTGGGTAAAAATTGCAATTTTGGAAGTTGCTGAAGTGTTGTCTCTTTTTCACAGAAATCAATAGCAAATCACCCAGACGTTAGTCCCTGCGAAGATGGAACCCTCTCGGTGAGTATCTGGCCCAAAAATGATTTTGGCTAAAATAGTGCAACAATAGTGGATTAACCAGGGGTGGGTAAAAATTGCAATTTTGGAAGTTGCTGAAGTGTTGTCTCTTTTTCACAGAAATCAATAGCAAATCACCCAGACGTTAGTCCCTGCGAAGATGGAACCCTCTCGGTGAGTATCTGGCCCAAAAATGATTTTGGCTAAAATAGTGCAACAATAGTGGATTAACCAGGGGTGGGTAAAAATTGCAATTTTGGAAGTTGCTGAAGTGTTGTCTCTTTTTCACAGAAATCAATAGCAAATCACCCAGACGTTAGTCCCTGCGAAGATGGAACCCTCTCGGTGAGTATCTGGCCCAAAAATGATTTTGGCTAAAATAGTGCAACAATAGTGGATTAACCAGGGGTGGGTAAAAATTGCAATTTTGGAAGTTGCTGAAGTGTTGTCTCTTTTTCACAGAAATCAATAGCAAATCACCCAGACGTTAGTCCCTGCGAAGATGGAACCCTCTCGGTGAGTATCTGGCCCAAAAATGATTTTGGCTAAAATAGTGCAACAATAGTGGATTAACCAGGGGTGGGTAAAAATTGCAATTTTGGAAGTTGCTGAAGTGTTGTCTCTTTTTCACAGAAATCAATAGCAAATCACCCAGACGTTAGTCCCTGCGAAGATGGAACCCTCTCGGTGAGTATCTGGCCCAAAAATGATTTTGGCTAAAATAGTGCAACAATAGTGGATTAACCAGGGGTGGGTAAAAATTGCAATTTTGGAAGTTGCTGAAGTGTTGTCTCTTTTTCACAGAAATCAATAGCAAATCACCCAGACGTTAGTCCCTGCGAAGATGGAACCCTCTCGGTGAGTATCTGGCCCAAAAATGATTTTGGCTAAAATAGTGCAACAATAGTGGATTAACCAGGGGTGGGTAAAAATTGCAATTTTGGAAGTTGCTGAAGTGTTGTCTCTTTTTCACAGAAATCAATAGCAAATCACCCAGACGTTAGTCCCTGCGAAGATGGAACCCTCTCGGTGAGTATCTGGCCCAAAAATGATTTTGGCTAAAATAGTGCAACAATAGTGGATTAACCAGGGGTGGGTAAAAATTGCAATTTTGGAAGTTGCTGAAGTTTTGTCTCTTTTTCACAGAAATCAATAGCAAATCACCCAGACGTTAGTCCCTGCGAAGATGGAACCCTCTCGGTGAGTATCTGGCCCAAAAATGATTTTGGCTAAAATAGTGCAACAATAGTGGATTAACCAGGGGTGGGTAAAAATTGCAATTTTGGAAGTTGCTGAAGTGTTGTCTCTTTTTCACAGAAATCAATAGCAAATCACCCAGACGTTAGTCCCTGCGAAGATGGAACCCTCTCGGTGAGTATCTGGCCCAAAAATGATTTTGGCTAAAATAGTGCAACAATAGTGGATTAACCAGGGATGGGTAAAAATTGCAATTTTGGAAGTTGCTGAAGTGTTGTCTCTTTTTCACAGAAATCAATAGCAAATCACCCAGACGTTAGTCCCTGCGAAGATGGAACCCTCTCGGTGAGTATCTGGCCCAAAAATGATTTTGGCTAAAATAGTGCAACAATAGTGGATTAACCAGGGGTGGGTAAAAATTGCAATTTTGGAAGTTGCTGAAGTGTTGTCTCTTTTTCACAGAAATCAATAGCAAATCACCCAGACGTTAGTCCCTGCGAAGATGGAACCCTCTCGGTGAGTATCTGGCCCAAAAATGATTTTGGCTAAAATAGTGCAACAATAGTGGATTAACCAGGGGTGGGTAAAAATTGCAATTTTGGAAGTTGCTGAAGTGTTGTCTCTTTTTCACAGAAATCAATAGCAAATCACCCAGACGTTAGTCCCTGCGAAGATGGAACCCTCTCGGTGAGTATCTGGCCCAAAAATGATTTTGGCTAAAATAGTGCAACAATAGTGGATTAACCAGGGGTGGGTAAAAATTGCAATTTTGGAAGTTGCTGAAGTTTTGTCTCTTTTTCACAGAAATCAATAGCAAATCACCCAGACGTTAGTCCCTGCGAAGATGGAACCCTCTCGGTGAGTATCTGGCCCAAAAATGATTTTGGCTAAAATAGTGCAACAATAGTGGATTAACCAGGGGTGGGTAAAAATTGCAATTTTGGAAGTTGCTGAAGTTTTGTCTCTTTTTCACAGAAATCAATAGCAAATCACCCAGACGTTAGTCCCTGCGAAGATGGAACCCTCTCGGTGAGTATCTGGCCCAAAAATGATTTTGGCTAAAATAGTGCAACAATAGTGGATTAACCAGGGGTGGGTAAAAATTGCAATTTTGGAAGTTGCTGAAGTTTTGTCTCTTTTTCACAGAAATCAATAGCAAATCACCCAGACGTTAGTCCCTGCGAAGATGGAACCCTCTCGGTGAGTATCTGGCCCAAAAATGATTTTGGCTAAAATAGTGCAACAATAGTGGATTAACCAGGGGTGGGTAAAAATTGCAATTTTGGAAGTTGCTGAAGTTTTGTCTCTTTTTCACAGAAATCAATAGCAAATCACCCAGACGTTAGTCCCTGCGAAGATGGAACCCTCTCGGTGAGTATCTGGCCCAAAAATGATTTTGGCTAAAATAGTGCAACAATAGTGGATTAACCAGGGGTGGGTAAAAATTGCAATTTTGGAAGTTGCTGAAGTGTTGTCTCTTTTTCACAGAAATCAATAGCAAATCACCCAGACGTTAGTCCCTGCGAAGATGGAACCCTCTCGGTGAGTATCTGGCCCAAAAATGATTTTGGCTAAAATAGTGCAACAATAGTGGATTAACCAGGGGTGGGTAAAAATTGCAATTTTGGAAGTTGCTGAAGTGTTGTCTCTTTTTCACAGAAATCAATAGCAAATCACCCAGACGTTAGTCCCTGCGAAGATGGAACCCTCTCGGTGAGTATCTGGCCCAAAAATGATTTTGGCTAAAATAGTGCAACAATAGTGGATTAACCAGGGGTGGGTAAAAATTGCAATTTTGGAAGTTGCTGAAGTTTTGTCTCTTTTTCACAGAAATCAATAGCAAATCACCCAGACGTTAGTCCCTGCGAAGATGGAACCCTCTCGGTGAGTATCTGGCCCAAAAATGATTTTGGCTAAAATAGTGCAACAATAGTGGATTAACCAGGGGTGGGTAAAAATTGCAATTTTGGAAGTTGCTGAAGTTTTGTCTCTTTTTCACAGAAATCAATAGCAAATCACCCAGACGTTAGTCCCTGCGAAGATGGAACCCTCTCGGTGAGTATCTGGCCCAAAAATGATTTTGGCTAAAATAGTGCAACAATAGTGGATTAACCAGGGGTGGGTAAAAATTGCAATTTTGGAAGTTGCTGAAGTGTTGTCTCTTTTTCACAGAAATCAATAGCAAATCACCCAGACGTTAGTCCCTGCGAAGATGGAACCCTCTCGGTGAGTATCTGGCCCAAAAATGATTTTGGCTAAAATAGTGCAACAATAGTGGATTAACCAGGGGTGGGTAAAAATTGCAATTTTGGAAGTTGCTGAAGTGTTGTCTCTTTTTCACAGAAATCAATAGCAAATCACCCAGACGTTAGTCCCTGCGAAGATGGAACCCTCTCGGTGAGTATCTGGCCCAAAAATGATTTTGGCTAAAATAGTGCAACAATAGTGGATTAACCAGGGGTGGGTAAAAATTGCAATTTTGGAAGTAGCTGAAGTTTTGTCTCTTTTTCACAGAAATCAATAGCAAATCACCCAGATGTTAGTCCCTGCGAAGATGGAACCCTCTCGGTAAGTATCTGGCCCAAAAATGATTTTGGCTAAAATAGTGCAACAATAGTGGATTAACCAGGGGTGGGTAAAAATTGCAATTTTGGAAGTAGCTGAAGTTTTGTCTCTTTTTCACAGAAATCAATAGCAAATCACCCAGATGTTAGTCCCTGCGAAGCTGGAACCCTCTCGGTAAGTATCTGGCCCAAAAATGATTTTGGCTAAAATAGTGCAACAATAGTGGATTAACCAGGGGTGGGTAAAAATTGCAATTTTGGAAGTTGCTGAAGTTTTGTCTCTTTTTCACAGAAATCAATAGCAAATCACCCAGATGTTAGTCCCTGCGAAGCTGGAACCCTCTCGGTAAGTATCTGGCCCAAAAATGATTTTGGCTAAAATAGTGCAACAATAGTGGATTAACCAGGGGTGGGTAAAAATTGCAATTTTGGAAGTAGCTGAAGTTTTGTCTCTTTTTCACAGAAATCAATAGCAAATCACCCAGATGTTAGTCCCTGCGAAGATGGAACCCTCTCGGTAAGTATCTGGACCAAAAATGATTTTGGCTAAAATAGTGCAACAATAGTGGATTAACCAGGGGTGGGTAAAAATTGCAATTTTGGAAGTTGCTGAAGTTTTGTCTCTTTTTCACAGAAATCAATAGCAAATCACCCAGATGTTAGTCCCTGCGAAGCTGGAACCCTCTCGGTAAGTATCTGGCCCAAAAATGATTTTGGCTAAAATAGTGCAACAATAGTGGATTAACCAGGGGTGGGTAAAAATTGCAATTTTGGAAGTAGCTGAAGTTTTGTCTCTTTTTCACAGAAATCAATAGCAAATCACCCAGATGTTAGTCCCTGCGAAGATGGAACCCTCTCGGTAAGTATCTGGCCCAAAAATGATTTTGGCTAAAATAGTGCAACAATAGTGGATTAACCAGGGGTGGGTAAAAATTGCAATTTTGGAAGTAGCTGAAGTTTTGTCTCTTTTTCACAGAAATCAATAGCAAATCACCCAGATGTTAGTCCCTGCGAAGCTGGAACCCTCTCGGTAAGTATCTGGCCCAAAAATGATTTTGGCTAAAATAGTGCAACAATAGTGGATTAACCAGGGGTGGGTAAAAATTGCAATTTTGGAAGTAGCTGAAGTTTTGTCTCTTTTTCACAGAAATCAATAGCAAATCACCCAGATGTTAGTCCCTGCGAAGCTGGAACCCTCTCGGTAAGTATCTGGCCCAAAAATGATTTTGGCTAAAATAGTGCAACAATAGTGGATTAACCAGGGGTGGGTAAAAATTGCAATTTTGGAAGTAGCTGAAGTTTTGTCTCTTTTTCACAGAAATCAATAGCAAATCACCCAGATGTTAGTCCCTGCGAAGCTGGAACCCTCTCGGTAAGTATCTGGCCCAAAAATGATTTTGGCTAAAATAGTGCAACAATAGTGGATTAACCAGGGGTGGGTAAAAATTGCAATTTTGGAAGTTGCTGAAGTTTTGTCTCTTTTTCACAGAAATCAATAGCAAATCACCCAGATGTTAGTCCCTGCGAAGCTGGAACCCTCTCGGTAAGTACCTGGCCCAAAAATGATTTTGGCTAAAATAGTGCAACAATAGTGGATTAACCAGGGGTGGGTAAAAATTGCAATTTTGGAAGTAGCTGAAGTTTTGTCTCTTTTTCACAGAAATCAATAGCAAATCACCCAGATGTTAGTCCCTGCGAAGATGGAACCCTCTCGGTAAGTATCTGGCCCAAAAATGATTTTGGCTAAAATAGTGCAACAATAGTGGATTAACCAGGGGTGGGTAAAAATTGCAATTTTGGAAGTTGCTGAAGTTTTGTCTCTTTTTCACAGAAATCAATAGCAAATCACCCAGATGTTAGTCCCTGCGAAGCTGGAACCCTCTCGGTAAGTATCTGGCCCAAAAATGATTTTGGCTAAAATAGTGCAACAATAGTGGATTAACCAGGGGTGGGTAAAAATTGCAATTTTGGAAGTAGCTGAAGTTTTGTCTCTTTTTCACAGAAATCAATAGCAAATCACCCAGATGTTAGTCCCTGCGAAGCTGGAACCCTCTCGGTAAGTATCTGGCCCAAAAATGATTTTGGCTAAAATAGTGCAACAATAGTGGATTAACCAGGGGTGGGTAAAAATTGCAATTTTGGAAGTAGCTGAAGTTTTGTCTCTTTTTCACAGAAATCAATAGCAAATCACCCAGATGTTAGTCCCTGCGAAGATGGAACCCTCTCGGTAAGTATCTGGCCCAAAAATGATTTTGGCTAAAATAGTGCAACAATAGTGGATTAACCAGGGGTGGGTAAAAATTGCAATTTTGGAAGTAGCTGAAGTTTTGTCTCTTTTTCACAGAAATCAATAGCAAATCACCCAGATGTTAGTCCCTGCGAAGATGGAACCCTCTCGGTGAGTATCTGGCCCAAAAATGATTTTGGCTAAAATAGTGCAACAATAGTGGATTAACCAGGGGTGGGTAAAAATTGCAATTTTGGAAGTTGCTGAAGTTTTGTCTCTTTTTCACAGAAATCAATAGCAAATCACCCAGACGTTAGTCCCTGCGAAGATGGAACCCTCTCGGTGAGTATCTGGCCCAAAAATGATTTTGGCTAAAATAGTGCAACAATAGTGGATTAACCAGGGGTGGGTAAAAATTGCAATTTTGGAAGTTGCTGAAGTTTTGTCTCTTTTTCACAGAAATCAATAGCAAATCACCCAGACGTTAGTCCCTGCGAAGATGGAACCCTCTCGGTGAGTATCTGGCCCAAAAATGATTTTGGCTAAAATAGTGCAACAATAGTGGATTAACCAGGGGTGGGTAAAAATTGCAATTTTGGAAGTTGCTGAAGTTTTGTCTCTTTTTCACAGAAATCAATAGCAAATCACCCAGACGTTAGTCCCTGCGAAGATGGAACCCTCTCGGTGAGTATCTGGCCCAAAAATGATTTTGGCTAAAATAGTGCAACAATAGTGGATTAACCAGGGGTGGGTAAAAATTGCAATTTTGGAAGTTGCTGAAGTGTTGTCTCTTTTTCACAGAAATCAATAGCAAATCACCCAGACGTTAGTCCCTGCGAAGATGGAACCCTCTCGGTGAGTATCTGGCCCAAAAATGATTTTGGCTAAAATAGTGCAACAATAGTGGATTAACCAGGGGTGGGTAAAAATTGCAATTTTGGAAGTTGCTGAAGTGTTGTCTCTTTTTCACAGAAATCAATAGCAAATCACCCAGACGTTAGTCCCTGCGAAGATGGAACCCTCTCGGTGAGTATCTGGCCCAAAAATGATTTTGGCTAAAATAGTGCAACAATAGTGGATTAACCAGGGGTGGGTAAAAATTGCAATTTTGGAAGTTGCTGAAGTTTTGTCTCTTTTTCACAGAAATCAATAGCAAATCACCCAGACGTTAGTCCCTGCGAAGATGGAACCCTCTCGGTGAGTATCTGGCCCAAAAATGATTTTGGCTAAAATAGTGCAACAATAGTGGATTAACCAGGGGTGGGTAAAAATTGCAATTTTGGAAGTTGCTGAAGTTTTGTCTCTTTTTCACAGAAATCAATAGCAAATCACCCAGACGTTAGTCCCTGCGAAGATGGAACCCTCTCGGTGAGTATCTGGCCCAAAAATGATTTTGGCTAAAATAGTGCAACAATAGTGGATTAACCAGGGGTGGGTAAAAATTGCAATTTTGGAAGTTGCTGAAGTGTTGTCTCTTTTTCACAGAAATCAATAGCAAATCACCCAGACGTTAGTCCCTGCGAAGATGGAACCCTCTCGGTGAGTATCTGGCCCAAAAATGATTTTGGCTAAAATAGTGCAACAATAGTGGATTAACCAGGGGTGGGTAAAAATTGCAATTTTGGAAGTTGCTGAAGTGTTGTCTCTTTTTCACAGAAATCAATAGCAAATCACCCAGACGTTAGTCCCTGCGAAGATGGAACCCTCTCGGTGAGTATCTGGCCCAAAAATGATTTTGGCTAAAATAGTGCAACAATAGTGGATTAACCAGGGGTGGGTAAAAATTGCAATTTTGGAAGTAGCTGAAGTTTTGTCTCTTTTTCACAGAAATCAATAGCAAATCACCCAGATGTTAGTCCCTGCGAAGATGGAACCCTCTCGGTAAGTATCTGGCCCAAAAATGATTTTGGCTAAAATAGTGCAACAATAGTGGATTAACCAGGGGTGGGTAAAAATTGCAATTTTGGAAGTAGCTGAAGTTTTGTCTCTTTTTCACAGAAATCAATAGCAAATCACCCAGATGTTAGTCCCTGCGAAGCTGGAACCCTCTCGGTAAGTATCTGGCCCAAAAATGATTTTGGCTAAAATAGTGCAACAATAGTGGATTAACCAGGGGTGGGTAAAAATTGCAATTTTGGAAGTTGCTGAAGTTTTGTCTCTTTTTCACAGAAATCAATAGCAAATCACCCAGATGTTAGTCCCTGCGAAGCTGGAACCCTCTCGGTAAGTATCTGGCCCAAAAATGATTTTGGCTAAAATAGTGCAACAATAGTGGATTAACCAGGGGTGGGTAAAAATTGCAATTTTGGAAGTAGCTGAAGTTTTGTCTCTTTTTCACAGAAATCAATAGCAAATCACCCAGATGTTAGTCCCTGCGAAGATGGAACCCTCTCGGTAAGTATCTGGACCAAAAATGATTTTGGCTAAAATAGTGCAACAATAGTGGATTAACCAGGGGTGGGTAAAAATTGCAATTTTGGAAGTTGCTGAAGTTTTGTCTCTTTTTCACAGAAATCAATAGCAAATCACCCAGATGTTAGTCCCTGCGAAGCTGGAACCCTCTCGGTAAGTATCTGGCCCAAAAATGATTTTGGCTAAAATAGTGCAACAATAGTGGATTAACCAGGGGTGGGTAAAAATTGCAATTTTGGAAGTAGCTGAAGTTTTGTCTCTTTTTCACAGAAATCAATAGCAAATCACCCAGATGTTAGTCCCTGCGAAGATGGAACCCTCTCGGTAAGTATCTGGCCCAAAAATGATTTTGGCTAAAATAGTGCAACAATAGTGGATTAACCAGGGGTGGGTAAAAATTGCAATTTTGGAAGTAGCTGAAGTTTTGTCTCTTTTTCACAGAAATCAATAGCAAATCACCCAGATGTTAGTCCCTGCGAAGCTGGAACCCTCTCGGTAAGTATCTGGCCCAAAAATGATTTTGGCTAAAATAGTGCAACAATAGTGGATTAACCAGGGGTGGGTAAAAATTGCAATTTTGGAAGTAGCTGAAGTTTTGTCTCTTTTTCACAGAAATCAATAGCAAATCACCCAGATGTTAGTCCCTGCGAAGCTGGAACCCTCTCGGTAAGTATCTGGCCCAAAAATGATTTTGGCTAAAATAGTGCAACAATAGTGGATTAACCAGGGGTGGGTAAAAATTGCAATTTTGGAAGTAGCTGAAGTTTTGTCTCTTTTTCACAGAAATCAATAGCAAATCACCCAGATGTTAGTCCCTGCGAAGCTGGAACCCTCTCGGTAAGTATCTGGCCCAAAAATGATTTTGGCTAAAATAGTGCAACAATAGTGGATTAACCAGGGGTGGGTAAAAATTGCAATTTTGGAAGTTGCTGAAGTTTTGTCTCTTTTTCACAGAAATCAATAGCAAATCACCCAGATGTTAGTCCCTGCGAAGCTGGAACCCTCTCGGTAAGTACCTGGCCCAAAAATGATTTTGGCTAAAATAGTGCAACAATAGTGGATTAACCAGGGGTGGGTAAAAATTGCAATTTTGGAAGTAGCTGAAGTTTTGTCTCTTTTTCACAGAAATCAATAGCAAATCACCCAGATGTTAGTCCCTGCGAAGATGGAACCCTCTCGGTAAGTATCTGGCCCAAAAATGATTTTGGCTAAAATAGTGCAACAATAGTGGATTAACCAGGGGTGGGTAAAAATTGCAATTTTGGAAGTTGCTGAAGTTTTGTCTCTTTTTCACAGAAATCAATAGCAAATCACCCAGATGTTAGTCCCTGCGAAGCTGGAACCCTCTCGGTAAGTATCTGGCCCAAAAATGATTTTGGCTAAAATAGTGCAACAATAGTGGATTAACCAGGGGTGGGTAAAAATTGCAATTTTGGAAGTAGCTGAAGTTTTGTCTCTTTTTCACAGAAATCAATAGCAAATCACCCAGATGTTAGTCCCTGCGAAGCTGGAACCCTCTCGGTAAGTATCTGGCCCAAAAATGATTTTGGCTAAAATAGTGCAACAATAGTGGATTAACCAGGGGTGGGTAAAAATTGCAATTTTGGAAGTTGCTGAAGTTTTGTCTCTTTTTCACAGAAATCAATAGCAAATCACCCAGATGTTAGTCCCTGCGAAGATGGAACCCTCTCGGTAAGTATCTGGCCCAAAAATGATTTTGGCTAAAATAGTGCAACAATAGTGGATTAACCAGGGGTGGGTAAAAATTGCAATTTTGGAAGTAGCTGAAGTTTTGTCTCTTTTTCACAGAAATCAATAGCAAATCACCCAGATGTTAGTCCCTGCGAAGATGGAACCCTCTCGGTAAGTATCTGGCCCAAAAATGATTTTGGCTAAAATAGTGCAACAATAGTGGATTAACCAGGGGTGGGTAAAAATTGCAATTTTGGAAGTAGCTGAAGTTTTGTCTCTTTTTCACAGAAATCAATAGCAAATCACCCAGATGTTAGTCCCTGCGAAGCTGGAACCCTCTCTGTAAGTATCTGGCCCAAAAATGATTTTGGCTAAAATAGTGCAACAATAGTGGATTAACCAGGGGTGGGTAAAAATTGCAATTTTGGAAGTAGCTGAAGTTTTGTCTCTTTTTCACAGAAATCAATAGCAAATCACCCAGATGTTAGTCCCTGCGAAGATGGAACCCTCTCGGTAAGTATCTGGCCCAAAAATGATTTTGGCTAAAATAGTGCAACAATAGTGGATTAACCAGGGGTGGGTAAAAATTGCAATTTTGGAAGTAGCTGAAGTTTTGTCTCTTTTTCACAGAAATCAATAGCAAATCACCCAGATGTTAGTCCCTGCGAAGCTGGAACCCTCTCGGTAAGTATCTGGCCCAAAAATGATTTTGGCTAAAATAGTGCAACAATAGTGGATTAACCAGGGGTGGGTAAAAATTGCAATTTTGGAAGTAGCTGAAGTTTTGTCTCTTTTTCACAGAAATCAATAGCAAATCACCCAGATGTTAGTCCCTGCGAAGCTGGAACCCTCTCGGTAAGTATCTGGCCCAAAAATGATTTTGGCTAAAATAGTGCAACAATAGTGGATTAACCAGGGGTGGGTAAAAATTGCAATTTTGGAAGTAGCTGAAGTTTTGTCTCTTTTTCACAGAAATCAATAGCAAATCACCCAGATGTTAGTCCCTGCGAAGATGGAACCCTCTCGGTAAGTATCTGGACCAAAAATGATTTTGGCTAAAATAGTGCAACAATAGTGGATTAACCAGGGGTGGGTAAAAATTGCAATTTTGGAAGTTGCTGAAGTTTTGTCTCTTTTTCACAGAAATCAATAGCAAATCACCCAGATGTTAGTCCCTGCGAAGCTGGAACCCTCTCGGTAAGTATCTGGCCCAAAAATGATTTTGGCTAAAATAGTGCAACAATAGTGGATTAACCAGGGGTGGGTAAAAATTGCAATTTTGGAAGTAGCTGAAGTTTTGTCTCTTTTTCACAGAAATCAATAGCAAATCACCCAGATGTTAGTCCCTGCGAAGATGGAACCCTCTCGGTAAGTATCTGGCCCAAAAATGATTTTGGCTAAAATAGTGCAACAATAGTGGATTAACCAGGGGTGGGTAAAAATTGCAATTTTGGAAGTAGCTGAAGTTTTGTCTCTTTTTCACAGAAATCAATAGCAAATCACCCAGATGTTAGTCCCTGCGAAGCTGGAACCCTCTCGGTAAGTATCTGGCCCAAAAATGATTTTGGCTAAAATAGTGCAACAATAGTGGATTAACCAGGGGTGGGTAAAAATTGCAATTTTGGAAGTAGCTGAAGTTTTGTCTCTTTTTCACAGAAATCAATAGCAAATCACCCAGATGTTAGTCCCTGCGAAGCTGGAACCCTCTCGGTAAGTATCTGGCCCAAAAATGATTTTGGCTAAAATAGTGCAACAATAGTGGATTAACCAGGGGTGGGTAAAAATTGCAATTTTGGAAGTAGCTGAAGTTTTGTCTCTTTTTCACAGAAATCAATAGCAAATCACCCAGATGTTAGTCCCTGCGAAGCTGGAACCCTCTCGGTAAGTATCTGGCCCAAAAATGATTTTGGCTAAAATAGTGCAACAATAGTGGATTAACCAGGGGTGGGTAAAAATTGCAATTTTGGAAGTAGCTGAAGTTTTGTCTCTTTTTCACAGAAATCAATAGCAAATCACCCAGATGTTAGTCCCTGCGAAGATGGAACCCTCTCGGTAAGTATCTGGACCAAAAATGATTTTGGCTAAAATAGTGCAACAATAGTGGATTAACCAGGGGTGGGTAAAAATTGCAATTTTGGAAGTTGCTGAAGTTTTGTCTCTTTTTCACAGAAATCAATAGCAAATCACCCAGATGTTAGTCCCTGCGAAGCTGGAACCCTCTCGGTAAGTATCTGGCCCAAAAATGATTTTGGCTAAAATAGTGCAACAATAGTGGATTAACCAGGGGTGGGTAAAAATTGCAATTTTGGAAGTAGCTGAAGTTTTGTCTCTTTTTCACAGAAATCAATAGCAAATCACCCAGATGTTAGTCCCTGCGAAGATGGAACCCTCTCGGTAAGTATCTGGCCCAAAAATGATTTTGGCTAAAATAGTGCAACAATAGTGGATTAACCAGGGGTGGGTAAAAATTGCAATTTTGGAAGTAGCTGAAGTTTTGTCTCTTTTTCACAGAAATCAATAGCAAATCACCCAGATGTTAGTCCCTGCGAAGCTGGAACCCTCTCGGTAAGTATCTGGCCCAAAAATGATTTTGGCTAAAATAGTGCAACAATAGTGGATTAACCAGGGGTGGGTAAAAATTGCAATTTTGGAAGTAGCTGAAGTTTTGTCTCTTTTTCACAGAAATCAATAGCAAATCACCCAGATGTTAGTCCCTGCGAAGCTGGAACCCTCTCGGTAAGTATCTGGCCCAAAAATGATTTTGGCTAAAATAGTGCAACAATAGTGGATTAACCAGGGGTGGGTAAAAATTGCAATTTTGGAAGTAGCTGAAGTTTTGTCTCTTTTTCACAGAAATCAATAGCAAATCACCCAGATGTTAGTCCCTGCGAAGCTGGAACCCTCTCGGTAAGTATCTGGCCCAAAAATGATTTTGGCTAAAATAGTGCAACAATAGTGGATTAACCAGGGGTGGGTAAAAATTGCAATTTTGGAAGTTGCTGAAGTTTTGTCTCTTTTTCACAGAAATCAATAGCAAATCACCCAGATGTTAGTCCCTGCGAAGCTGGAACCCTCTCGGTAAGTACCTGGCCCAAAAATGATTTTGGCTAAAATAGTGCAACAATAGTGGATTAACCAGGGGTGGGTAAAAATTGCAATTTTGGAAGTAGCTGAAGTTTTGTCTCTTTTTCACAGAAATCAATAGCAAATCACCCAGATGTTAGTCCCTGCGAAGATGGAACCCTCTCGGTAAGTATCTGGCCCAAAAATGATTTTGGCTAAAATAGTGCAACAATAGTGGATTAACCAGGGGTGGGTAAAAATTGCAATTTTGGAAGTTGCTGAAGTTTTGTCTCTTTTTCACAGAAATCAATAGCAAATCACCCAGATGTTAGTCCCTGCGAAGCTGGAACCCTCTCGGTAAGTATCTGGCCCAAAAATGATTTTGGCTAAAATAGTGCAACAATAGTGGATTAACCAGGGGTGGGTAAAAATTGCAATTTTGGAAGTAGCTGAAGTTTTGTCTCTTTTTCACAGAAATCAATAGCAAATCACCCAGATGTTAGTCCCTGCGAAGCTGGAACCCTCTCGGTAAGTATCTGGCCCAAAAATGATTTTGGCTAAAATAGTGCAACAATAGTGGATTAACCAGGGGTGGGTAAAAATTGCAATTTTGGAAGTTGCTGAAGTTTTGTCTCTTTTTCACAGAAATCAATAGCAAATCACCCAGACGTTAGTCCCTGCGAAGATGGAACCCTCTCGGTGAGTATCTGGCCCAAAAATGATTTTGGCTAAAATAGTGCAACAATAGTGGATTAACCAGGGGTGGGTAAAAATTGCAATTTTGGAAGTTGCTGAAGTTTTGTCTCTTTTTCACAGAAATCAATAGCAAATCACCCAGACGTTAGTCCCTGCGAAGATGGAACCCTCTCGGTGAGTATCTGGCCCAAAAATGATTTTGGCTAAAATAGTGCAACAATAGTGGATTAACCAGGGGTGGGTAAAAATTGCAATTTTGGAAGTTGCTGAAGTGTTGTCTCTTTTTCACAGAAATCAATAGCAAATCACCCAGACGTTAGTCCCTGCGAAGATGGAACCCTCTCGGTGAGTATCTGGCCCAAAAATGATTTTGGCTAAAATAGTGCAACAATAGTGGATTAACCAGGGGTGGGTAAAAATTGCAATTTTGGAAGTTGCTGAAGTGTTGTCTCTTTTTCACAGAAATCAATAGCAAATCACCCAGACGTTAGTCCCTGCGAAGATGGAACCCTCTCGGTGAGTATCTGGCCCAAAAATGATTTTGGCTAAAATAGTGCAACAATAGTGGATTAACCAGGGGTGGGTAAAAATTGCAATTTTGGAAGTTGCTGAAGTGTTGTCTCTTTTTCACAGAAATCAATAGCAAATCACCCAGACGTTAGTCCCTGCGAAGATGGAACCCTCTCGGTGAGTATCTGGCCCAAAAATGATTTTGGCTAAAATAGTGCAACAATAGTGGATTAACCAGGGGTGGGTAAAAATTGCAATTTTGGAAGTTGCTGAAGTGTTGTCTCTTTTTCACAGAAATCAATAGCAAATCACCCAGACGTTAGTCCCTGCGAAGATGGAACCCTCTCGGTGAGTATCTGGCCCAAAAATGATTTTGGCTAAAATAGTGCAACAATAGTGGATTAACCAGGGGTGGGTAAAAATTGCAATTTTGGAAGTTGCTGAAGTGTTGTCTCTTTTTCACAGAAATCAATAGCAAATCACCCAGACGTTAGTCCCTGCGAAGATGGAACCCTCTCGGTGAGTATCTGGCCCAAAAATGATTTTGGCTAAAATAGTGCAACAATAGTGGATTAACCAGGGGTGGGTAAAAATTGCAATTTTGGAAGTTGCTGAAGTGTTGTCTCTTTTTCACAGAAATCAATAGCAAATCACCCAGACGTTAGTCCCTGCGAAGATGGAACCCTCTCGGTGAGTATCTGGCCCAAAAATGATTTTGGCTAAAATAGTGCAACAATAGTGGATTAACCAGGGGTGGGTAAAAATTGCAATTTTGGAAGTTGCTGAAGTGTTGTCTCTTTTTCACAGAAATCAATAGCAAATCACCCAGACGTTAGTCCCTGCGAAGATGGAACCCTCTCGGTGAGTATCTGGCCCAAAAATGATTTTGGCTAAAATAGTGCAACAATAGTGGATTAACCAGGGGTGGGTAAAAATTGCAATTTTGGAAGTTGCTGAAGTTTTGTCTCTTTTTCACAGAAATCAATAGCAAATCACCCAGACGTTAGTCCCTGCGAAGATGGAACCCTCTCGGTGAGTATCTGGCCCAAAAATGATTTTGGCTAAAATAGTGCAACAATAGTGGATTAACCAGGGGTGGGTAAAAATTGCAATTTTGGAAGTTGCTGAAGTGTTGTCTCTTTTTCACAGAAATCAATAGCAAATCACCCAGACGTTAGTCCCTGCGAAGATGGAACCCTCTCGGTGAGTATCTGGCCCAAAAATGATTTTGGCTAAAATAGTGCAACAATAGTGGATTAACCAGGGATGGGTAAAAATTGCAATTTTGGAAGTTGCTGAAGTGTTGTCTCTTTTTCACAGAAATCAATAGCAAATCACCCAGACGTTAGTCCCTGCGAAGATGGAACCCTCTCGGTGAGTATCTGGCCCAAAAATGATTTTGGCTAAAATAGTGCAACAATAGTGGATTAACCAGGGGTGGGTAAAAATTGCAATTTTGGAAGTTGCTGAAGTGTTGTCTCTTTTTCACAGAAATCAATAGCAAATCACCCAGACGTTAGTCCCTGCGAAGATGGAACCCTCTCGGTGAGTATCTGGCCCAAAAATGATTTTGGCTAAAATAGTGCAACAATAGTGGATTAACCAGGGGTGGGTAAAAATTGCAATTTTGGAAGTTGCTGAAGTGTTGTCTCTTTTTCACAGAAATCAATAGCAAATCACCCAGACGTTAGTCCCTGCGAAGATGGAACCCTCTCGGTGAGTATCTGGCCCAAAAATGATTTTGGCTAAAATAGTGCAACAATAGTGGATTAACCAGGGGTGGGTAAAAATTGCAATTTTGGAAGTTGCTGAAGTTTTGTCTCTTTTTCACAGAAATCAATAGCAAATCACCCAGACGTTAGTCCCTGCGAAGATGGAACCCTCTCGGTGAGTATCTGGCCCAAAAATGATTTTGGCTAAAATAGTGCAACAATAGTGGATTAACCAGGGGTGGGTAAAAATTGCAATTTTGGAAGTTGCTGAAGTTTTGTCTCTTTTTCACAGAAATCAATAGCAAATCACCCAGACGTTAGTCCCTGCGAAGATGGAACCCTCTCGGTGAGTATCTGGCCCAAAAATGATTTTGGCTAAAATAGTGCAACAATAGTGGATTAACCAGGGGTGGGTAAAAATTGCAATTTTGGAAGTTGCTGAAGTTTTGTCTCTTTTTCACAGAAATCAATAGCAAATCACCCAGACGTTAGTCCCTGCGAAGATGGAACCCTCTCGGTGAGTATCTGGCCCAAAAATGATTTTGGCTAAAATAGTGCAACAATAGTGGATTAACCAGGGGTGGGTAAAAATTGCAATTTTGGAAGTTGCTGAAGTTTTGTCTCTTTTTCACAGAAATCAATAGCAAATCACCCAGACGTTAGTCCCTGCGAAGATGGAACCCTCTCGGTGAGTATCTGGCCCAAAAATGATTTTGGCTAAAATAGTGCAACAATAGTGGATTAACCAGGGGTGGGTAAAAATTGCAATTTTGGAAGTTGCTGAAGTGTTGTCTCTTTTTCACAGAAATCAATAGCAAATCACCCAGACGTTAGTCCCTGCGAAGATGGAACCCTCTCGGTGAGTATCTGGCCCAAAAATGATTTTGGCTAAAATAGTGCAACAATAGTGGATTAACCAGGGGTGGGTAAAAATTGCAATTTTGGAAGTTGCTGAAGTGTTGTCTCTTTTTCACAGAAATCAATAGCAAATCACCCAGACGTTAGTCCCTGCGAAGATGGAACCCTCTCGGTGAGTATCTGGCCCAAAAATGATTTTGGCTAAAATAGTGCAACAATAGTGGATTAACCAGGGGTGGGTAAAAATTGCAATTTTGGAAGTTGCTGAAGTTTTGTCTCTTTTTCACAGAAATCAATAGCAAATCACCCAGACGTTAGTCCCTGCGAAGATGGAACCCTCTCGGTGAGTATCTGGCCCAAAAATGATTTTGGCTAAAATAGTGCAACAATAGTGGATTAACCAGGGGTGGGTAAAAATTGCAATTTTGGAAGTTGCTGAAGTTTTGTCTCTTTTTCACAGAAATCAATAGCAAATCACCCAGACGTTAGTCCCTGCGAAGATGGAACCCTCTCGGTGAGTATCTGGCCCAAAAATGATTTTGGCTAAAATAGTGCAACAATAGTGGATTAACCAGGGGTGGGTAAAAATTGCAATTTTGGAAGTTGCTGAAGTGTTGTCTCTTTTTCACAGAAATCAATAGCAAATCACCCAGACGTTAGTCCCTGCGAAGATGGAACCCTCTCGGTGAGTATCTGGCCCAAAAATGATTTTGGCTAAAATAGTGCAACAATAGTGGATTAACCAGGGGTGGGTAAAAATTGCAATTTTGGAAGTTGCTGAAGTGTTGTCTCTTTTTCACAGAAATCAATAGCAAATCACCCAGACGTTAGTCCCTGCGAAGATGGAACCCTCTCGGTGAGTATCTGGCCCAAAAATGATTTTGGCTAAAATAGTGCAACAATAGTGGATTAACCAGGGGTGGGTAAAAATTGCAATTTTGGAAGTAGCTGAAGTTTTGTCTCTTTTTCACAGAAATCAATAGCAAATCACCCAGATGTTAGTCCCTGCGAAGATGGAACCCTCTCGGTAAGTATCTGGCCCAAAAATGATTTTGGCTAAAATAGTGCAACAATAGTGGATTAACCAGGGGTGGGTAAAAATTGCAATTTTGGAAGTAGCTGAAGTTTTGTCTCTTTTTCACAGAAATCAATAGCAAATCACCCAGATGTTAGTCCCTGCGAAGCTGGAACCCTCTCGGTAAGTATCTGGCCCAAAAATGATTTTGGCTAAAATAGTGCAACAATAGTGGATTAACCAGGGGTGGGTAAAAATTGCAATTTTGGAAGTTGCTGAAGTTTTGTCTCTTTTTCACAGAAATCAATAGCAAATCACCCAGATGTTAGTCCCTGCGAAGCTGGAACCCTCTCGGTAAGTATCTGGCCCAAAAATGATTTTGGCTAAAATAGTGCAACAATAGTGGATTAACCAGGGGTGGGTAAAAATTGCAATTTTGGAAGTAGCTGAAGTTTTGTCTCTTTTTCACAGAAATCAATAGCAAATCACCCAGATGTTAGTCCCTGCGAAGATGGAACCCTCTCGGTAAGTATCTGGACCAAAAATGATTTTGGCTAAAATAGTGCAACAATAGTGGATTAACCAGGGGTGGGTAAAAATTGCAATTTTGGAAGTTGCTGAAGTTTTGTCTCTTTTTCACAGAAATCAATAGCAAATCACCCAGATGTTAGTCCCTGCGAAGCTGGAACCCTCTCGGTAAGTATCTGGCCCAAAAATGATTTTGGCTAAAATAGTGCAACAATAGTGGATTAACCAGGGGTGGGTAAAAATTGCAATTTTGGAAGTAGCTGAAGTTTTGTCTCTTTTTCACAGAAATCAATAGCAAATCACCCAGATGTTAGTCCCTGCGAAGATGGAACCCTCTCGGTAAGTATCTGGCCCAAAAATGATTTTGGCTAAAATAGTGCAACAATAGTGGATTAACCAGGGGTGGGTAAAAATTGCAATTTTGGAAGTAGCTGAAGTTTTGTCTCTTTTTCACAGAAATCAATAGCAAATCACCCAGATGTTAGTCCCTGCGAAGCTGGAACCCTCTCGGTAAGTATCTGGCCCAAAAATGATTTTGGCTAAAATAGTGCAACAATAGTGGATTAACCAGGGGTGGGTAAAAATTGCAATTTTGGAAGTAGCTGAAGTTTTGTCTCTTTTTCACAGAAATCAATAGCAAATCACCCAGATGTTAGTCCCTGCGAAGCTGGAACCCTCTCGGTAAGTATCTGGCCCAAAAATGATTTTGGCTAAAATAGTGCAACAATAGTGGATTAACCAGGGGTGGGTAAAAATTGCAATTTTGGAAGTAGCTGAAGTTTTGTCTCTTTTTCACAGAAATCAATAGCAAATCACCCAGATGTTAGTCCCTGCGAAGCTGGAACCCTCTCGGTAAGTATCTGGCCCAAAAATGATTTTGGCTAAAATAGTGCAACAATAGTGGATTAACCAGGGGTGGGTAAAAATTGCAATTTTGGAAGTTGCTGAAGTTTTGTCTCTTTTTCACAGAAATCAATAGCAAATCACCCAGATGTTAGTCCCTGCGAAGCTGGAACCCTCTCGGTAAGTACCTGGCCCAAAAATGATTTTGGCTAAAATAGTGCAACAATAGTGGATTAACCAGGGGTGGGTAAAAATTGCAATTTTGGAAGTAGCTGAAGTTTTGTCTCTTTTTCACAGAAATCAATAGCAAATCACCCAGATGTTAGTCCCTGCGAAGATGGAACCCTCTCGGTAAGTATCTGGCCCAAAAATGATTTTGGCTAAAATAGTGCAACAATAGTGGATTAACCAGGGGTGGGTAAAAATTGCAATTTTGGAAGTTGCTGAAGTTTTGTCTCTTTTTCACAGAAATCAATAGCAAATCACCCAGATGTTAGTCCCTGCGAAGCTGGAACCCTCTCGGTAAGTATCTGGCCCAAAAATGATTTTGGCTAAAATAGTGCAACAATAGTGGATTAACCAGGGGTGGGTAAAAATTGCAATTTTGGAAGTAGCTGAAGTTTTGTCTCTTTTTCACAGAAATCAATAGCAAATCACCCAGATGTTAGTCCCTGCGAAGCTGGAACCCTCTCGGTAAGTATCTGGCCCAAAAATGATTTTGGCTAAAATAGTGCAACAATAGTGGATTAACCAGGGGTGGGTAAAAATTGCAATTTTGGAAGTAGCTGAAGTTTTGTCTCTTTTTCACAGAAATCAATAGCAAATCACCCAGATGTTAGTCCCTGCGAAGATGGAACCCTCTCGGTAAGTATCTGGCCCAAAAATGATTTTGGCTAAAATAGTGCAACAATAGTGGATTAACCAGGGGTGGGTAAAAATTGCAATTTTGGAAGTAGCTGAAGTTTTGTCTCTTTTTCACAGAAATCAATAGCAAATCACCCAGATGTTAGTCCCTGCGAAGATGGAACCCTCTCGGTGAGTATCTGGCCCAAAAATGATTTTGGCTAAAATAGTGCAACAATAGTGGATTAACCAGGGGTGGGTAAAAATTGCAATTTTGGAAGTTGCTGAAGTTTTGTCTCTTTTTCACAGAAATCAATAGCAAATCACCCAGACGTTAGTCCCTGCGAAGATGGAACCCTCTCGGTGAGTATCTGGCCCAAAAATGATTTTGGCTAAAATAGTGCAACAATAGTGGATTAACCAGGGGTGGGTAAAAATTGCAATTTTGGAAGTTGCTGAAGTTTTGTCTCTTTTTCACAGAAATCAATAGCAAATCACCCAGACGTTAGTCCCTGCGAAGATGGAACCCTCTCGGTGAGTATCTGGCCCAAAAATGATTTTGGCTAAAATAGTGCAACAATAGTGGATTAACCAGGGGTGGGTAAAAATTGCAATTTTGGAAGTTGCTGAAGTTTTGTCTCTTTTTCACAGAAATCAATAGCAAATCACCCAGACGTTAGTCCCTGCGAAGATGGAACCCTCTCGGTGAGTATCTGGCCCAAAAATGATTTTGGCTAAAATAGTGCAACAATAGTGGATTAACCAGGGGTGGGTAAAAATTGCAATTTTGGAAGTTGCTGAAGTGTTGTCTCTTTTTCACAGAAATCAATAGCAAATCACCCAGACGTTAGTCCCTGCGAAGATGGAACCCTCTCGGTGAGTATCTGGCCCAAAAATGATTTTGGCTAAAATAGTGCAACAATAGTGGATTAACCAGGGGTGGGTAAAAATTGCAATTTTGGAAGTTGCTGAAGTGTTGTCTCTTTTTCACAGAAATCAATAGCAAATCACCCAGACGTTAGTCCCTGCGAAGATGGAACCCTCTCGGTGAGTATCTGGCCCAAAAATGATTTTGGCTAAAATAGTGCAACAATAGTGGATTAACCAGGGGTGGGTAAAAATTGCAATTTTGGAAGTTGCTGAAGTTTTGTCTCTTTTTCACAGAAATCAATAGCAAATCACCCAGACGTTAGTCCCTGCGAAGATGGAACCCTCTCGGTGAGTATCTGGCCCAAAAATGATTTTGGCTAAAATAGTGCAACAATAGTGGATTAACCAGGGGTGGGTAAAAATTGCAATTTTGGAAGTTGCTGAAGTTTTGTCTCTTTTTCACAGAAATCAATAGCAAATCACCCAGACGTTAGTCCCTGCGAAGATGGAACCCTCTCGGTGAGTATCTGGCCCAAAAATGATTTTGGCTAAAATAGTGCAACAATAGTGGATTAACCAGGGGTGGGTAAAAATTGCAATTTTGGAAGTTGCTGAAGTGTTGTCTCTTTTTCACAGAAATCAATAGCAAATCACCCAGACGTTAGTCCCTGCGAAGATGGAACCCTCTCGGTGAGTATCTGGCCCAAAAATGATTTTGGCTAAAATAGTGCAACAATAGTGGATTAACCAGGGGTGGGTAAAAATTGCAATTTTGGAAGTTGCTGAAGTGTTGTCTCTTTTTCACAGAAATCAATAGCAAATCACCCAGACGTTAGTCCCTGCGAAGATGGAACCCTCTCGGTGAGTATCTGGCCCAAAAATGATTTTGGCTAAAATAGTGCAACAATAGTGGATTAACCAGGGGTGGGTAAAAATTGCAATTTTGGAAGTAGCTGAAGTTTTGTCTCTTTTTCACAGAAATCAATAGCAAATCACCCAGATGTTAGTCCCTGCGAAGATGGAACCCTCTCGGTAAGTATCTGGCCCAAAAATGATTTTGGCTAAAATAGTGCAACAATAGTGGATTAACCAGGGGTGGGTAAAAATTGCAATTTTGGAAGTAGCTGAAGTTTTGTCTCTTTTTCACAGAAATCAATAGCAAATCACCCAGATGTTAGTCCCTGCGAAGCTGGAACCCTCTCGGTAAGTATCTGGCCCAAAAATGATTTTGGCTAAAATAGTGCAACAATAGTGGATTAACCAGGGGTGGGTAAAAATTGCAATTTTGGAAGTTGCTGAAGTTTTGTCTCTTTTTCACAGAAATCAATAGCAAATCACCCAGATGTTAGTCCCTGCGAAGCTGGAACCCTCTCGGTAAGTATCTGGCCCAAAAATGATTTTGGCTAAAATAGTGCAACAATAGTGGATTAACCAGGGGTGGGTAAAAATTGCAATTTTGGAAGTAGCTGAAGTTTTGTCTCTTTTTCACAGAAATCAATAGCAAATCACCCAGATGTTAGTCCCTGCGAAGATGGAACCCTCTCGGTAAGTATCTGGACCAAAAATGATTTTGGCTAAAATAGTGCAACAATAGTGGATTAACCAGGGGTGGGTAAAAATTGCAATTTTGGAAGTTGCTGAAGTTTTGTCTCTTTTTCACAGAAATCAATAGCAAATCACCCAGATGTTAGTCCCTGCGAAGCTGGAACCCTCTCGGTAAGTATCTGGCCCAAAAATGATTTTGGCTAAAATAGTGCAACAATAGTGGATTAACCAGGGGTGGGTAAAAATTGCAATTTTGGAAGTAGCTGAAGTTTTGTCTCTTTTTCACAGAAATCAATAGCAAATCACCCAGATGTTAGTCCCTGCGAAGATGGAACCCTCTCGGTAAGTATCTGGCCCAAAAATGATTTTGGCTAAAATAGTGCAACAATAGTGGATTAACCAGGGGTGGGTAAAAATTGCAATTTTGGAAGTAGCTGAAGTTTTGTCTCTTTTTCACAGAAATCAATAGCAAATCACCCAGATGTTAGTCCCTGCGAAGCTGGAACCCTCTCGGTAAGTATCTGGCCCAAAAATGATTTTGGCTAAAATAGTGCAACAATAGTGGATTAACCAGGGGTGGGTAAAAATTGCAATTTTGGAAGTAGCTGAAGTTTTGTCTCTTTTTCACAGAAATCAATAGCAAATCACCCAGATGTTAGTCCCTGCGAAGCTGGAACCCTCTCGGTAAGTATCTGGCCCAAAAATGATTTTGGCTAAAATAGTGCAACAATAGTGGATTAACCAGGGGTGGGTAAAAATTGCAATTTTGGAAGTAGCTGAAGTTTTGTCTCTTTTTCACAGAAATCAATAGCAAATCACCCAGATGTTAGTCCCTGCGAAGCTGGAACCCTCTCGGTAAGTATCTGGCCCAAAAATGATTTTGGCTAAAATAGTGCAACAATAGTGGATTAACCAGGGGTGGGTAAAAATTGCAATTTTGGAAGTTGCTGAAGTTTTGTCTCTTTTTCACAGAAATCAATAGCAAATCACCCAGATGTTAGTCCCTGCGAAGCTGGAACCCTCTCGGTAAGTACCTGGCCCAAAAATGATTTTGGCTAAAATAGTGCAACAATAGTGGATTAACCAGGGGTGGGTAAAAATTGCAATTTTGGAAGTAGCTGAAGTTTTGTCTCTTTTTCACAGAAATCAATAGCAAATCACCCAGATGTTAGTCCCTGCGAAGATGGAACCCTCTCGGTAAGTATCTGGCCCAAAAATGATTTTGGCTAAAATAGTGCAACAATAGTGGATTAACCAGGGGTGGGTAAAAATTGCAATTTTGGAAGTTGCTGAAGTTTTGTCTCTTTTTCACAGAAATCAATAGCAAATCACCCAGATGTTAGTCCCTGCGAAGCTGGAACCCTCTCGGTAAGTATCTGGCCCAAAAATGATTTTGGCTAAAATAGTGCAACAATAGTGGATTAACCAGGGGTGGGTAAAAATTGCAATTTTGGAAGTAGCTGAAGTTTTGTCTCTTTTTCACAGAAATCAATAGCAAATCACCCAGATGTTAGTCCCTGCGAAGCTGGAACCCTCTCGGTAAGTATCTGGCCCAAAAATGATTTTGGCTAAAATAGTGCAACAATAGTGGATTAACCAGGGGTGGGTAAAAATTGCAATTTTGGAAGTTGCTGAAGTTTTGTCTCTTTTTCACAGAAATCAATAGCAAATCACCCAGATGTTAGTCCCTGCGAAGATGGAACCCTCTCGGTAAGTATCTGGCCCAAAAATGATTTTGGCTAAAATAGTGCAACAATAGTGGATTAACCAGGGGTGGGTAAAAATTGCAATTTTGGAAGTAGCTGAAGTTTTGTCTCTTTTTCACAGAAATCAATAGCAAATCACCCAGATGTTAGTCCCTGCGAAGATGGAACCCTCTCGGTAAGTATCTGGCCCAAAAATGATTTTGGCTAAAATAGTGCAACAATAGTGGATTAACCAGGGGTGGGTAAAAATTGCAATTTTGGAAGTAGCTGAAGTTTTGTCTCTTTTTCACAGAAATCAATAGCAAATCACCCAGATGTTAGTCCCTGCGAAGCTGGAACCCTCTCTGTAAGTATCTGGCCCAAAAATGATTTTGGCTAAAATAGTGCAACAATAGTGGATTAACCAGGGGTGGGTAAAAATTGCAATTTTGGAAGTAGCTGAAGTTTTGTCTCTTTTTCACAGAAATCAATAGCAAATCACCCAGATGTTAGTCCCTGCGAAGATGGAACCCTCTCGGTAAGTATCTGGCCCAAAAATGATTTTGGCTAAAATAGTGCAACAATAGTGGATTAACCAGGGGTGGGTAAAAATTGCAATTTTGGAAGTAGCTGAAGTTTTGTCTCTTTTTCACAGAAATCAATAGCAAATCACCCAGATGTTAGTCCCTGCGAAGCTGGAACCCTCTCGGTAAGTATCTGGCCCAAAAATGATTTTGGCTAAAATAGTGCAACAATAGTGGATTAACCAGGGGTGGGTAAAAATTGCAATTTTGGAAGTAGCTGAAGTTTTGTCTCTTTTTCACAGAAATCAATAGCAAATCACCCAGATGTTAGTCCCTGCGAAGCTGGAACCCTCTCGGTAAGTATCTGGCCCAAAAATGATTTTGGCTAAAATAGTGCAACAATAGTGGATTAACCAGGGGTGGGTAAAAATTGCAATTTTGGAAGTAGCTGAAGTTTTGTCTCTTTTTCACAGAAATCAATAGCAAATCACCCAGATGTTAGTCCCTGCGAAGATGGAACCCTCTCGGTAAGTATCTGGACCAAAAATGATTTTGGCTAAAATAGTGCAACAATAGTGGATTAACCAGGGGTGGGTAAAAATTGCAATTTTGGAAGTTGCTGAAGTTTTGTCTCTTTTTCACAGAAATCAATAGCAAATCACCCAGATGTTAGTCCCTGCGAAGCTGGAACCCTCTCGGTAAGTATCTGGCCCAAAAATGATTTTGGCTAAAATAGTGCAACAATAGTGGATTAACCAGGGGTGGGTAAAAATTGCAATTTTGGAAGTAGCTGAAGTTTTGTCTCTTTTTCACAGAAATCAATAGCAAATCACCCAGATGTTAGTCCCTGCGAAGATGGAACCCTCTCGGTAAGTATCTGGCCCAAAAATGATTTTGGCTAAAATAGTGCAACAATAGTGGATTAACCAGGGGTGGGTAAAAATTGCAATTTTGGAAGTAGCTGAAGTTTTGTCTCTTTTTCACAGAAATCAATAGCAAATCACCCAGATGTTAGTCCCTGCGAAGCTGGAACCCTCTCGGTAAGTATCTGGCCCAAAAATGATTTTGGCTAAAATAGTGCAACAATAGTGGATTAACCAGGGGTGGGTAAAAATTGCAATTTTGGAAGTAGCTGAAGTTTTGTCTCTTTTTCACAGAAATCAATAGCAAATCACCCAGATGTTAGTCCCTGCGAAGCTGGAACCCTCTCGGTAAGTATCTGGCCCAAAAATGATTTTGGCTAAAATAGTGCAACAATAGTGGATTAACCAGGGGTGGGTAAAAATTGCAATTTTGGAAGTAGCTGAAGTTTTGTCTCTTTTTCACAGAAATCAATAGCAAATCACCCAGATGTTAGTCCCTGCGAAGCTGGAACCCTCTCGGTAAGTATCTGGCCCAAAAATGATTTTGGCTAAAATAGTGCAACAATAGTGGATTAACCAGGGGTGGGTAAAAATTGCAATTTTGGAAGTAGCTGAAGTTTTGTCTCTTTTTCACAGAAATCAATAGCAAATCACCCAGATGTTAGTCCCTGCGAAGATGGAACCCTCTCGGTAAGTATCTGGACCAAAAATGATTTTGGCTAAAATAGTGCAACAATAGTGGATTAACCAGGGGTGGGTAAAAATTGCAATTTTGGAAGTTGCTGAAGTTTTGTCTCTTTTTCACAGAAATCAATAGCAAATCACCCAGATGTTAGTCCCTGCGAAGCTGGAACCCTCTCGGTAAGTATCTGGCCCAAAAATGATTTTGGCTAAAATAGTGCAACAATAGTGGATTAACCAGGGGTGGGTAAAAATTGCAATTTTGGAAGTAGCTGAAGTTTTGTCTCTTTTTCACAGAAATCAATAGCAAATCACCCAGATGTTAGTCCCTGCGAAGATGGAACCCTCTCGGTAAGTATCTGGCCCAAAAATGATTTTGGCTAAAATAGTGCAACAATAGTGGATTAACCAGGGGTGGGTAAAAATTGCAATTTTGGAAGTAGCTGAAGTTTTGTCTCTTTTTCACAGAAATCAATAGCAAATCACCCAGATGTTAGTCCCTGCGAAGCTGGAACCCTCTCGGTAAGTATCTGGCCCAAAAATGATTTTGGCTAAAATAGTGCAACAATAGTGGATTAACCAGGGGTGGGTAAAAATTGCAATTTTGGAAGTAGCTGAAGTTTTGTCTCTTTTTCACAGAAATCAATAGCAAATCACCCAGATGTTAGTCCCTGCGAAGCTGGAACCCTCTCGGTAAGTATCTGGCCCAAAAATGATTTTGGCTAAAATAGTGCAACAATAGTGGATTAACCAGGGGTGGGTAAAAATTGCAATTTTGGAAGTAGCTGAAGTTTTGTCTCTTTTTCACAGAAATCAATAGCAAATCACCCAGATGTTAGTCCCTGCGAAGCTGGAACCCTCTCGGTAAGTATCTGGCCCAAAAATGATTTTGGCTAAAATAGTGCAACAATAGTGGATTAACCAGGGGTGGGTAAAAATTGCAATTTTGGAAGTTGCTGAAGTTTTGTCTCTTTTTCACAGAAATCAATAGCAAATCACCCAGATGTTAGTCCCTGCGAAGCTGGAACCCTCTCGGTAAGTACCTGGCCCAAAAATGATTTTGGCTAAAATAGTGCAACAATAGTGGATTAACCAGGGGTGGGTAAAAATTGCAATTTTGGAAGTAGCTGAAGTTTTGTCTCTTTTTCACAGAAATCAATAGCAAATCACCCAGATGTTAGTCCCTGCGAAGATGGAACCCTCTCGGTAAGTATCTGGCCCAAAAATGATTTTGGCTAAAATAGTGCAACAATAGTGGATTAACCAGGGGTGGGTAAAAATTGCAATTTTGGAAGTTGCTGAAGTTTTGTCTCTTTTTCACAGAAATCAATAGCAAATCACCCAGATGTTAGTCCCTGCGAAGCTGGAACCCTCTCGGTAAGTATCTGGCCCAAAAATGATTTTGGCTAAAATAGTGCAACAATAGTGGATTAACCAGGGGTGGGTAAAAATTGCAATTTTGGAAGTAGCTGAAGTTTTGTCTCTTTTTCACAGAAATCAATAGCAAATCACCCAGATGTTAGTCCCTGCGAAGCTGGAACCCTCTCGGTAAGTATCTGGCCCAAAAATGATTTTGGCTAAAATAGTGCAACAATAGTGGATTAACCAGGGGTGGGTAAAAATTGCAATTTTGGAAGTAGCTGAAGTTTTGTCTCTTTTTCACAGAAATCAATAGCAAATCACCCAGATGTTAGTCCCTGCGAAGATGGAACCCTCTCGGTAAGTATCTGGCCCAAAAATGATTTTGGCTAAAATAGTGCAACAATAGTGGATTAACCAGGGGTGGGTAAAAATTGCAATTTTGGAAGTAGCTGAAGTTTTGTCTCTTTTTCACAGAAATCAATAGCAAATCACCCAGATGTTAGTCCCTGCGAAGCTGGAACCCTCTCGGTAAGTATCTGGCCCAAAAATGATTTTGGCTAAAATAGTGCAACAATAGTGGATTAACCAGGGGTGGGTAAAAATTGCAATTTTGGAAGTTGCTGAAGTTTTGTCTCTTTTTCACAGAAATCAATAGCAAATCACCCAGATGTTAGTCCCTGCGAAGCTGGAACCCTCTCGGTAAGTATCTGGCCCAAAAATGATTTTGGCTAAAATAGTGCAACAATAGTGGTTTAACCAGGGGTGGGTAAAAATTGCAATTTTGGAAGTAGCTGAAGTTTTGTCTCTTTTTCACAGAAATCAATAGCAAATCACCCAGATGTTAGTCCCTGCGAAGCTGGAACCCTCTCGGTAAGTATCTGGCCCAAAAATGATTTTGGCTAAAATAGTGCAACAATAGTGGATTAACCAGGGGTGGGTAAAAATTGCAATTTTGGAAGTTGCTGAAGTTTTGTCTCTTTTTCACAGAAATCAATAGCAAATCACCCAGATGTTAGTCCCTGCGAAGATGGAACCCTCTCGGTAAGTATCTGGCCCAAAAATGATTTTGGCTAAAATAGTGCAACAATAGTGGATTAACCAGGGGTGGGTAAAAATTGCAATTTTGGAAGTAGCTGAAGTTTTGTCTCTTTTTCACAGAAATCAATAGCAAATCACCCAGATGTTAGTCCCTGCGAAGATGGAACCCTCTCGGTAAGTATCTGGCCCAAAAATGATTTTGGCTAAAATAGTGCAACAATAGTGGATTAACCAGGGGTGGGTAAAAATTGCAATTTTGGAAGTAGCTGAAGTTTTGTCTCTTTTTCACAGAAATCAATAGCAAATCACCCAGATGTTAGTCCCTGCGAAGCTGGAACCCTCTCTGTAAGTATCTGGCCCAAAAATGATTTTGGCTAAAATAGTGCAACAATAGTGGATTAACCAGGGGTGGGTAAAAATTGCAATTTTGGAAGTAGCTGAAGTTTTGTCTCTTTTTCACAGAAATCAATAGCAAATCACCCAGATGTTAGTCCCTGCGAAGATGGAACCCTCTCGGTAAGTATCTGGCCCAAAAATGATTTTGGCTAAAATAGTGCAACAATAGTGGATTAACCAGGGGTGGGTAAAAATTGCAATTTTGGAAGTAGCTGAAGTTTTGTCTCTTTTTCACAGAAATCAATAGCAAATCACCCAGATGTTAGTCCCTGCGAAGCTGGAACCCTCTCGGTAAGTATCTGGCCCAAAAATGATTTTGGCTAAAATAGTGCAACAATAGTGGATTAACCAGGGGTGGGTAAAAATTGCAATTTTGGAAGTTGCTGAAGTTTTGTCTCTTTTTCACAGAAATCAATAGCAAATCACCCAGATGTTAGTCCCTGCGAAGCTGGAACCCTCTCGGTAAGTATCTGGCCCAAAAATGATTTTGGCTAAAATAGTGCAACAATAGTGGATTAACCAGGGGTGGGTAAAAATTGCAATTTTGGAAGTAGCTGAAGTTTTGTCTCTTTTTCACAGAAATCAATAGCAAATCACCCAGATGTTAGTCCCTGCGAAGATGGAACCCTCTCGGTAAGTATCTGGACCAAAAATGATTTTGGCTAAAATAGTGCAACAATAGTGGATTAACCAGGGGTGGGTAAAAATTGCAATTTTGGAAGTTGCTGAAGTTTTGTCTCTTTTTCACAGAAATCAATAGCAAATCACCCAGATGTTAGTCCCTGCGAAGCTGGAACCCTCTCGGTAAGTATCTGGCCCAAAAATGATTTTGGCTAAAATAGTGCAACAATAGTGGATTAACCAGGGGTGGGTAAAAATTGCAATTTTGGAAGTAGCTGAAGTTTTGTCTCTTTTTCACAGAAATCAATAGCAAATCACCCAGATGTTAGTCCCTGCGAAGATGGAACCCTCTCGGTAAGTATCTGGCCCAAAAATGATTTTGGCTAAAATAGTGCAACAATAGTGGATTAACCAGGGGTGGGTAAAAATTGCAATTTTGGAAGTAGCTGAAGTTTTGTCTCTTTTTCACAGAAATCAATAGCAAATCACCCAGATGTTAGTCCCTGCGAAGCTGGAACCCTCTCGGTAAGTATCTGGCCCAAAAATGATTTTGGCTAAAATAGTGCAACAATAGTGGATTAACCAGGGGTGGGTAAAAATTGCAATTTTGGAAGTTGCTGAAGTTTTGTCTCTTTTTCACAGAAATCAATAGCAAATCACCCAGATGTTAGTCCCTGCGAAGCTGGAACCCTCTCGGTAAGTATCTGGCCCAAAAATGATTTTGGCTAAAATAGTGCAACAATAGTGGATTAACCAGGGGTGGGTAAAAATTGCAATTTTGGAAGTAGCTGAAGTTTTGTCTCTTTTTCACAGAAATCAATAGCAAATCACCCAGATGTTAGTCCCTGCGAAGCTGGAACCCTCTCGGTAAGTATCTGGCCCAAAAATGATTTTGGCTAAAATAGTGCAACAATAGTGGATTAACCAGGGGTGGGTAAAAATTGCAATTTTGGAAGTTGCTGAAGTTTTGTCTCTTTTTCACAGAAATCAATAGCAAATCACCCAGATGTTAGTCCCTGCGAAGCTGGAACCCTCTCGGTAAGTATCTGGCCCAAAAATGATTTTGGCTAAAATAGTGCAACAATAGTGGATTAACCAGGGGTGGGTAAAAATTGCAATTTTGGAAGTAGCTGAAGTTTTGTCTCTTTTTCACAGAAATCAATAGCAAATCACCCAGATGTTAGTCCCTGCGAAGATGGAACCCTCTCGGTAAGTATCTGGCCCAAAAATGATTTTGGCTAAAATAGTGCAACAATAGTGGATTAACCAGGGGTGGGTAAAAATTGCAATTTTGGAAGTAGCTGAAGTTTTGTCTCTTTTTCACAGAAATCAATAGCAAATCACCCAGATGTTAGTCCCTGCGAAGCTGGAACCCTCTCGGTAAGTATCTGGCCCAAAAATGATTTTGGCTAAAATAGTGCAACAATAGTGGATTAACCAGGGGTGGGTAAAAATTGCAATTTTGGAAGTTGCTGAAGTTTTGTCTCTTTTTCACAGAAATCAATAGCAAATCACCCAGATGTTAGTCCCTGCGAAGATGGAACCCTCTCGGTAAGTATCTGGCCCAAAAATGATTTTGGCTAAAATAGTGCAACAATAGTGGATTAACCAGGGGTGGGTAAAAATTGCAATTTTGGAAGTAGCTGAAGTTTTGTCTCTTTTTCACAGAAATCAATAGCAAATCACCCAGATGTTAGTCCCTGCGAAGATGGAACCCTCTCGGTAAGTATCTGGCCCAAAAATGATTTTGGCTAAAATAGTGCAACAATAGTGGATTAACCAGGGGTGGGTAAAAATTGCAATTTTGGAAGTAGCTGAAGTTTTGTCTCTTTTTCACAGAAATCAATAGCAAATCACCCAGATGTTAGTCCCTGCGAAGCTGGAACCCTCTCGGTAAGTATCTGGCCCAAAAATGATTTTGGCTAAAATAGTGCAACAATAGTGGATTAACCAGGGGTGGGTAAAAATTGCAATTTTGGAAGTAGCTGAAGTTTTGTCTCTTTTTCACAGAAATCAATAGCAAATCACCCAGATGTTAGTCCCTGCGAAGATGGAACCCTCTCGGTAAGTATCTGGCCCAAAAATGATTTTGGCTAAAATAGTGCAACAATAGTGGATTAACCAGGGGTGGGTAAAAATTGCAATTTTGGAAGTTGCTGAAGTTTTGTCTCTTTTTCACAGAAATCAATAGCAAATCACCCAGATGTTAGTCCCTGCGAAGCTGGAACCCTCTCGGTAAGTATCTGGCCCAAAAATGATTTTGGCTAAAATAGTGCAACAATAGTGGATTAACCAGGGGTGGGTAAAAATTGCAATTTTGGAAGTAGCTGAAGTTTTGTCTCTTTTTCACAGAAATCAATAGCAAATCACCCAGATGTTAGTCCCTGCGAAGCTGGAACCCTCTCGGTAAGTATCTGGCCCAAAAATGATTTTGGCTAAAATAGTGCAACAATAGTGGATTAACCAGGGGTGGGTAAAAATTGCAATTTTGGAAGTAGCTGAAGTTTTGTCTCTTTTTCACAGAAATCAATAGCAAATCACCCAGATGTTAGTCCCTGCGAAGCTGGAACCCTCTCGGTAAGTATCTGGCCCAAAAATGATTTTGGCTAAAATAGTGCAACAATAGTGGATTAACCAGGGGTGGGTAAAAATTGCAATTTTGGAAGTTGCTGAAGTTTTGTCTCTTTTTCACAGAAATCAATAGCAAATCACCCAGATGTTAGTCCCTGCGAAGCTGGAACCCTCTCGGTAAGTACCTGGCCCAAAAATGATTTTGGCTAAAATAGTGCAACAATAGTGGATTAACCAGGGGTGGGTAAAAATTGCAATTTTGGAAGTAGCTGAAGTTTTGTCTCTTTTTCACAGAAATCAATAGCAAATCACCCAGATGTTAGTCCCTGCGAAGCTGGAACCCTCTCGGTAAGTATCTGGCCCAAAAATGATTTTGGCTAAAATAGTGCAACAATAGTGGATTAACCAGGGGTGGGTAAAAATTGCAATTTTGGAAGTAGCTGAAGTTTTGTCTCTTTTTCACAGAAATCAATAGCAAATCACCCAGATGTTAGTCCCTGCGAAGCTGGAACCCTCTCGGTAAGTATCTGGCCCAAAAATGATTTTGGCTAAAATAGTGCAACAATAGTGGATTAACCAGGGGTGGGTAAAAATTGCAATTTTGGAAGTAGCTGAAGTTTTGTCTCTTTTTCACAGAAATCAATAGCAAATCACCCAGATGTTAGTCCCTGCGAAGCTGGAACCCTCTCGGTAAGTATCTGGCCCAAAAATGATTTTGGCTAAAATAGTGCAACAATAGTGGATTAACCAGGGGTGGGTAAAAATTGCAATTTTGGAAGTAGCTGAAGTTTTGTCTCTTTTTCACAGAAATCAATAGCAAATCACCCAGATGTTAGTCCCTGCGAAGCTGGAACCCTCTCGGTAAGTATCTGGCCCAAAAATGATTTTGGCTAAAATAGTGCAACAATAGTGGATTAACCAGGGGTGGGTAAAAATTGCAATTTTGGAAGTAGCTGAAGTTTTGTCTCTTTTTCACAGAAATCAATAGCAAATCACCCAGATGTTAGTCCCTGCGAAGCTGGAACCCTCTCGGTAAGTATCTGGCCCAAAAATGATTTTGGCTAAAATAGTGCAACAATAGTGGATTAACCAGGGGTGGGTAAAAATTGCAATTTTGGAAGTAGCTGAAGTTTTGTCTCTTTTTCACAGAAATCAATAGCAAATCACCCAGATGTTAGTCCCTGCGAAGATGGAACCCTCTCGGTAAGTATCTGGCCCAAAAATGATTTTGGCTAAAATAGT
The DNA here is from genome assembly GCA_023349425.1 of Anthopleura sola. Taxonomy (NCBI): domain Eukaryota; kingdom Metazoa; phylum Cnidaria; class Anthozoa; order Actiniaria; family Actiniidae; genus Anthopleura; species Anthopleura sola. The sequence goes on from JALHLI010000001.1 coordinate 22,958,752, forward strand.
GCAACAATAGTGGATTAACCAGGGGTGGGTAAAAATTGCAATTTTGGAAGTAGCTGAAGTTTTGTCTCTTTTTCACAGAAATCAATAGCAAATCACCCAGATGTTAGTCCCTGCGAAGCTGGAACCCTCTCGGTAAGTATCTGGCCCAAAAATGATTTTGGCTAAAATAGTGCAACAATAGTGGATTAACCAGGGGTGGGTAAAAATTGCAATTTTGGAAGTAGCTGAAGTTTTGTCTCTTTTTCACAGAAATCAATAGCAAATCACCCAGATGTTAGTCCCTGCGAAGCTGGAACCCTCTCGGTAAGTATCTGGCCCAAAAATGATTTTGGCTAAAATAGTGCAACAATAGTGGATTAACCAGGGGTGGGTAAAAATTGCAATTTTGGAAGTAGCTGAAGTTTTGTCTCTTTTTCACAGAAATCAATAGCAAATCACCCAGATGTTAGTCCCTGCGAAGCTGGAACCCTCTCGGTAAGTATCTGGCCCAAAAATGATTTTGGCTAAAATAGTGCAACAATAGTGGATTAACCAGGGGTGGGTAAAAATTGCAATTTTGGAAGTAGCTGAAGTTTTGTCTCTTTTTCACAGAAATCAATAGCAAATCACCCAGATGTTAGTCCCTGCGAAGCTGGAACCCTCTCGGTAAGTATCTGGCCCAAAAATGATTTTGGCTAAAATAGTGCAACAATAGTGGATTAACCAGGGGTGGGTAAAAATTGCAATTTTGGAAGTAGCTGAAGTTTTGTCTCTTTTTCACAGAAATCAATAGCAAATCACCCAGATGTTAGTCCCTGCGAAGCTGGAACCCTCTCGGTAAGTATCTGGCCCAAAAATGATTTTGGCTAAAATAGTGCAACAATAGTGGATTAACCAGGGGTGGGTAAAAATTGCAATTTTGGAAGTTGCTGAAGTTTTGTCTCTTTTTCACAGAAATCAATAGCAAATCACCCAGATGTTAGTCCCTGCGAAGCTGGAACCCTCTCGGTAAGTACCTGGCCCAAAAATGATTTTGGCTAAAATAGTGCAACAATAGTGGATTAACCAGGGGTGGGTAAAAATTGCAATTTTGGAAGTAGCTGAAGTTTTGTCTCTTTTTCACAGAAATCAATAGCAAATCACCCAGATGTTAGTCCCTGCGAAGCTGGAACCCTCTCGGTAAGTATCTGGCCCAAAAATGATTTTGGCTAAAATAGTGCAACAATAGTGGATTAACCAGGGGTGGGTAAAAATTGCAATTTTGGAAGTAGCTGAAGTTTTGTCTCTTTTTCACAGAAATCAATAGCAAATCACCCAGATGTTAGTCCCTGCGAAGCTGGAACCCTCTCGGTAAGTATCTGGCCCAAAAATGATTTTGGCTAAAATAGTGCAACAATAGTGGATTAACCAGGGGTGGGTAAAAATTGCAATTTTGGAAGTAGCTGAAGTTTTGTCTCTTTTTCACAGAAATCAATAGCAAATCACCCAGATGTTAGTCCCTGCGAAGCTGGAACCCTCTCGGTAAGTATCTGGCCCAAAAATGATTTTGGCTAAAATAGTGCAACAATAGTGGATTAACCAGGGGTGGGTAAAAATTGCAATTTTGGAAGTAGCTGAAGTTTTGTCTCTTTTTCACAGAAATCAATAGCAAATCACCCAGATGTTAGTCCCTGCGAAGCTGGAACCCTCTCGGTAAGTATCTGGCCCAAAAATGATTTTGGCTAAAATAGTGCAACAATAGTGGATTAACCAGGGGTGGGTAAAAATTGCAATTTTGGAAGTAGCTGAAGTTTTGTCTCTTTTTCACAGAAATCAATAGCAAATCACCCAGATGTTAGTCCCTGCGAAGATGGAACCCTCTCGGTAAGTATCTGGCCCAAAAATGATTTTGGCTAAAATAGTGCAACAATAGTGGATTAACCAGGGGTGGGTAAAAATTGCAATTTTGGAAGTAGCTGAAGTTTTGTCTCTTTTTCACAGAAATCAATAGCAAATCACCCAGATGTTAGTCCCTGCGAAGCTGGAACCCTCTCGGTAAGTATCTGGCCCAAAAATGATTTTGGCTAAAATAGTGCAACAATAGTGGATTAACCAGGGGTGGGTAAAAATTGCAATTTTGGAAGTAGCTGAAGTTTTGTCTCTTTTTCACAGAAATCAATAGCAAATCACCCAGATGTTAGTCCCTGCGAAGCTGGAACCCTCTCGGTAAGTATCTGGCCCAAAAATGATTTTGGCTAAAATAGTGCAACAATAGTGGATTAACCAGGGGTGGGTAAAAATTGCAATTTTGGAAGTAGCTGAAGTTTTGTCTCTTTTTCACAGAAATCAATAGCAAATCACCCAGATGTTAGTCCCTGCGAAGATGGAACCCTCTCGGTAAGTATCTGGCCCAAAAATGATTTTGGCTAAAATAGTGCAACAATAGTGGATTAACCAGGGGTGGGTAAAAATTGCAATTTTGGAAGTAGCTGAAGTTTTGTCTCTTTTTCACAGAAATCAATAGCAAATCACCCAGATGTTAGTCCCTGCGAAGCTGGAACCCTCTCGGTAAGTATCTGGCCCAAAAATGATTTTGGCTAAAATAGTGCAACAATAGTGGATTAACCAGGGGTGGGTAAAAATTGCAATTTTGGAAGTAGCTGAAGTTTTGTCTCTTTTTCACAGAAATCAATAGCAAATCACCCAGATGTTAGTCCCTGCGAAGCTGGAACCCTCTCGGTAAGTATCTGGCCCAAAAATGATTTTGGCTAAAATAGTGCAACAATAGTGGATTAACCAGGGGTGGGTAAAAATTGCAATTTTGGAAGTAGCTGAAGTTTTGTCTCTTTTTCACAGAAATCAATAGCAAATCACCCAGATGTTAGTCCCTGCGAAGATGGAACCCTCTCGGTAAGTATCTGGCCCAAAAATGATTTTGGCTAAAATAGTGCAACAATAGTGGATTAACCAGGGGTGGGTAAAAATTGCAATTTTGGAAGTAGCTGAAGTTTTGTCTCTTTTTCACAGAAATCAATAGCAAATCACCCAGATGTTAGTCCCTGCGAAGCTGGAACCCTCTCGGTAAGTATCTGGCCCAAAAATGATTTTGGCTAAAATAGTGCAACAATAGTGGATTAACCAGGGGTGGGTAAAAATTGCAATTTTGGAAGTAGCTGAAGTTTTGTCTCTTTTTCACAGAAATCAATAGCAAATCACCCAGATGTTAGTCCCTGCGAAGATGGAACCCTCTCGGTAAGTATCTGGCCCAAAAATGATTTTGGCTAAAATAGTGCAACAATAGTGGATTAACCAGGGGTGGGTAAAAATTGCAATTTTGGAAGTAGCTGAAGTTTTGTCTCTTTTTCACAGAAATCAATAGCAAATCACCCAGATGTTAGTCCCTGCGAAGCTGGAACCCTCTCGGTAAGTATCTGGCCCAAAAATGATTTTGGCTAAAATAGTGCAACAATAGTGGATTAACCAGGGGTGGGTAAAAATTGCAATTTTGGAAGTAGCTGAAGTTTTGTCTCTTTTTCACAGAAATCAATAGCAAATCACCCAGATGTTAGTCCCTGCGAAGCTGGAACCCTCTCGGTAAGTATCTGGCCCAAAAATGATTTTGGCTAAAATAGTGCAACAATAGTGGATTAACCAGGGGTGGGTAAAAATTGCAATTTTGGAAGTAGCTGAAGTTTTGTCTCTTTTTCACAGAAATCAATAGCAAATCACCCAGATGTTAGTCCCTGCGAAGATGGAACCCTCTCGGTAAGTATCTGGCCCAAAAATGATTTTGGCTAAAATAGTGCAACAATAGTGGATTAACCAGGGGTGGGTAAAAATTGCAATTTTGGAAGTAGCTGAAGTTTTGTCTCTTTTTCACAGAAATCAATAGCAAATCACCCAGATGTTAGTCCCTGCGAAGATGGAACCCTCTCGGTAAGTATCTGGCCCAAAAATGATTTTGGCTAAAATAGTGCAACAATAGTGGATTAACCAGGGGTGGGTAAAAATTGCAATTTTGGAAGTAGCTGAAGTTTTGTCTCTTTTTCACAGAAATCAATAGCAAATCACCCAGATGTTAGTCCCTGCGAAGCTGGAACCCTCTCGGTAAGTATCTGGCCCAAAAATGATTTTGGCTAAAATAGTGCAACAATAGTGGATTAACCAGGGGTGGGTAAAAATTGCAATTTTGGAAGTTGCTGAAGTTTTGTCTCTTTTTCACAGAAATCAATAGCAAATCACCCAGATGTTAGTCCCTGCGAAGCTGGAACCCTCTCGGTAAGTATCTGGCCCAAAAATGATTTTGGCTAAAATAGTGCAACAATAGTGGATTAACCAGGGGTGGGTAAAAATTGCAATTTTGGAAGTAGCTGAAGTTTTGTCTCTTTTTCACAGAAATCAATAGCAAATCACCCAGATGTTAGTCCCTGCGAAGCTGGAACCCTCTCGGTAAGTATCTGGCCCAAAAATGATTTTGGCTAAAATAGTGCAACAATAGTGGATTAACCAGGGGTGGGTAAAAATTGCAATTTTGGAAGTTGCTGAAGTTTTGTCTCTTTTTCACAGAAATCAATAGCAAATCACCCAGATGTTAGTCCCTGCGAAGCTGGAACCCTCTCGGTAAGTATCTGGCCCAAAAATGATTTTGGCTAAAATAGTGCAACAATAGTGGATTAACCAGGGGTGGGTAAAAATTGCAATTTTGGAAGTAGCTGAAGTTTTGTCTCTTTTTCACAGAAATCAATAGCAAATCACCCAGATGTTAGTCCCTGCGAAGATGGAACCCTCTCGGTAAGTATCTGGCCCAAAAATGATTTTGGCTAAAATAGTGCAACAATAGTGGATTAACCAGGGGTGGGTAAAAATTGCAATTTTGGAAGTAGCTGAAGTTTTGTCTCTTTTTCACAGAAATCAATAGCAAATCACCCAGATGTTAGTCCCTGCGAAGCTGGAACCCTCTCGGTAAGTATCTGGCCCAAAAATGATTTTGGCTAAAATAGTGCAACAATAGTGGATTAACCAGGGGTGGGTAAAAATTGCAATTTTGGAAGTTGCTGAAGTTTTGTCTCTTTTTCACAGAAATCAATAGCAAATCACCCAGATGTTAGTCCCTGCGAAGATGGAACCCTCTCGGTAAGTATCTGGCCCAAAAATGATTTTGGCTAAAATAGTGCAACAATAGTGGATTAACCAGGGGTGGGTAAAAATTGCAATTTTGGAAGTAGCTGAAGTTTTGTCTCTTTTTCACAGAAATCAATAGCAAATCACCCAGATGTTAGTCCCTGCGAAGATGGAACCCTCTCGGTAAGTATCTGGCCCAAAAATGATTTTGGCTAAAATAGTGCAACAATAGTGGATTAACCAGGGGTGGGTAAAAATTGCAATTTTGGAAGTAGCTGAAGTTTTGTCTCTTTTTCACAGAAATCAATAGCAAATCACCCAGATGTTAGTCCCTGCGAAGCTGGAACCCTCTCGGTAAGTATCTGGCCCAAAAATGATTTTGGCTAAAATAGTGCAACAATAGTGGATTAACCAGGGGTGGGTAAAAATTGCAATTTTGGAAGTAGCTGAAGTTTTGTCTCTTTTTCACAGAAATCAATAGCAAATCACCCAGATGTTAGTCCCTGCGAAGATGGAACCCTCTCGGTAAGTATCTGGCCCAAAAATGATTTTGGCTAAAATAGTGCAACAATAGTGGATTAACCAGGGGTGGGTAAAAATTGCAATTTTGGAAGTTGCTGAAGTTTTGTCTCTTTTTCACAGAAATCAATAGCAAATCACCCAGATGTTAGTCCCTGCGAAGCTGGAACCCTCTCGGTAAGTATCTGGCCCAAAAATGATTTTGGCTAAAATAGTGCAACAATAGTGGATTAACCAGGGGTGGGTAAAAATTGCAATTTTGGAAGTAGCTGAAGTTTTGTCTCTTTTTCACAGAAATCAATAGCAAATCACCCAGATGTTAGTCCCTGCGAAGCTGGAACCCTCTCGGTAAGTATCTGGCCCAAAAATGATTTTGGCTAAAATAGTGCAACAATAGTGGATTAACCAGGGGTGGGTAAAAATTGCAATTTTGGAAGTAGCTGAAGTTTTGTCTCTTTTTCACAGAAATCAATAGCAAATCACCCAGATGTTAGTCCCTGCGAAGCTGGAACCCTCTCGGTAAGTATCTGGCCCAAAAATGATTTTGGCTAAAATAGTGCAACAATAGTGGATTAACCAGGGGTGGGTAAAAATTGCAATTTTGGAAGTTGCTGAAGTTTTGTCTCTTTTTCACAGAAATCAATAGCAAATCACCCAGATGTTAGTCCCTGCGAAGCTGGAACCCTCTCGGTAAGTACCTGGCCCAAAAATGATTTTGGCTAAAATAGTGCAACAATAGTGGATTAACCAGGGGTGGGTAAAAATTGCAATTTTGGAAGTAGCTGAAGTTTTGTCTCTTTTTCACAGAAATCAATAGCAAATCACCCAGATGTTAGTCCCTGCGAAGCTGGAACCCTCTCGGTAAGTATCTGGCCCAAAAATGATTTTGGCTAAAATAGTGCAACAATAGTGGATTAACCAGGGGTGGGTAAAAATTGCAATTTTGGAAGTAGCTGAAGTTTTGTCTCTTTTTCACAGAAATCAATAGCAAATCACCCAGATGTTAGTCCCTGCGAAGCTGGAACCCTCTCGGTAAGTATCTGGCCCAAAAATGATTTTGGCTAAAATAGTGCAACAATAGTGGATTAACCAGGGGTGGGTAAAAATTGCAATTTTGGAAGTAGCTGAAGTTTTGTCTCTTTTTCACAGAAATCAATAGCAAATCACCCAGATGTTAGTCCCTGCGAAGCTGGAACCCTCTCGGTAAGTATCTGGCCCAAAAATGATTTTGGCTAAAATAGTGCAACAATAGTGGATTAACCAGGGGTGGGTAAAAATTGCAATTTTGGAAGTAGCTGAAGTTTTGTCTCTTTTTCACAGAAATCAATAGCAAATCACCCAGATGTTAGTCCCTGCGAAGCTGGAACCCTCTCGGTAAGTATCTGGCCCAAAAATGATTTTGGCTAAAATAGTGCAACAATAGTGGATTAACCAGGGGTGGGTAAAAATTGCAATTTTGGAAGTAGCTGAAGTTTTGTCTCTTTTTCACAGAAATCAATAGCAAATCACCCAGATGTTAGTCCCTGCGAAGCTGGAACCCTCTCGGTAAGTATCTGGCCCAAAAATGATTTTGGCTAAAATAGTGCAACAATAGTGGATTAACCAGGGGTGGGTAAAAATTGCAATTTTGGAAGTAGCTGAAGTTTTGTCTCTTTTTCACAGAAATCAATAGCAAATCACCCAGATGTTAGTCCCTGCGAAGATGGAACCCTCTCGGTAAGTATCTGGCCCAAAAATGATTTTGGCTAAAATAGTGCAACAATAGTGGATTAACCAGGGGTGGGTAAAAATTGCAATTTTGGAAGTAGCTGAAGTTTTGTCTCTTTTTCACAGAAATCAATAGCAAATCACCCAGATGTTAGTCCCTGCGAAGCTGGAACCCTCTCGGTAAGTATCTGGCCCAAAAATGATTTTGGCTAAAATAGTGCAACAATAGTGGATTAACCAGGGGTGGGTAAAAATTGCAATTTTGGAAGTAGCTGAAGTTTTGTCTCTTTTTCACAGAAATCAATAGCAAATCACCCAGATGTTAGTCCCTGCGAAGCTGGAACCCTCTCGGTAAGTATCTGGCCCAAAAATGATTTTGGCTAAAATAGTGCAACAATAGTGGATTAACCAGGGGTGGGTAAAAATTGCAATTTTGGAAGTAGCTGAAGTTTTGTCTCTTTTTCACAGAAATCAATAGCAAATCACCCAGATGTTAGTCCCTGCGAAGATGGAACCCTCTCGGTAAGTATCTGGCCCAAAAATGATTTTGGCTAAAATAGTGCAACAATAGTGGATTAACCAGGGGTGGGTAAAAATTGCAATTTTGGAAGTAGCTGAAGTTTTGTCTCTTTTTCACAGAAATCAATAGCAAATCACCCAGATGTTAGTCCCTGCGAAGCTGGAACCCTCTCGGTAAGTATCTGGCCCAAAAATGATTTTGGCTAAAATAGTGCAACAATAGTGGATTAACCAGGGGTGGGTAAAAATTGCAATTTTGGAAGTAGCTGAAGTTTTGTCTCTTTTTCACAGAAATCAATAGCAAATCACCCAGATGTTAGTCCCTGCGAAGCTGGAACCCTCTCGGTAAGTATCTGGCCCAAAAATGATTTTGGCTAAAATAGTGCAACAATAGTGGATTAACCAGGGGTGGGTAAAAATTGCAATTTTGGAAGTAGCTGAAGTTTTGTCTCTTTTTCACAGAAATCAATAGCAAATCACCCAGATGTTAGTCCCTGCGAAGCTGGAACCCTCTCGGTAAGTATCTGGCCCAAAAATGATTTTGGCTAAAATAGTGCAACAATAGTGGATTAACCAGGGGTGGGTAAAAATTGCAATTTTGGAAGTTGCTGAAGTTTTGTCTCTTTTTCACAGAAATCAATAGCAAATCACCCAGATGTTAGTCCCTGCGAAGCTGGAACCCTCTCGGTAAGTACCTGGCCCAAAAATGATTTTGGCTAAAATAGTGCAACAATAGTGGATTAACCAGGGGTGGGTAAAAATTGCAATTTTGGAAGTAGCTGAAGTTTTGTCTCTTTTTCACAGAAATCAATAGCAAATCACCCAGATGTTAGTCCCTGCGAAGCTGGAACCCTCTCGGTAAGTATCTGGCCCAAAAATGATTTTGGCTAAAATAGTGCAACAATAGTGGATTAACCAGGGGTGGGTAAAAATTGCAATTTTGGAAGTAGCTGAAGTTTTGTCTCTTTTTCACAGAAATCAATAGCAAATCACCCAGATGTTAGTCCCTGCGAAGCTGGAACCCTCTCGGTAAGTATCTGGCCCAAAAATGATTTTGGCTAAAATAGTGCAACAATAGTGGATTAACCAGGGGTGGGTAAAAATTGCAATTTTGGAAGTAGCTGAAGTTTTGTCTCTTTTTCACAGAAATCAATAGCAAATCACCCAGATGTTAGTCCCTGCGAAGCTGGAACCCTCTCGGTAAGTATCTGGCCCAAAAATGATTTTGGCTAAAATAGTGCAACAATAGTGGATTAACCAGGGGTGGGTAAAAATTGCAATTTTGGAAGTAGCTGAAGTTTTGTCTCTTTTTCACAGAAATCAATAGCAAATCACCCAGATGTTAGTCCCTGCGAAGCTGGAACCCTCTCGGTAAGTATCTGGCCCAAAAATGATTTTGGCTAAAATAGTGCAACAATAGTGGATTAACCAGGGGTGGGTAAAAATTGCAATTTTGGAAGTAGCTGAAGTTTTGTCTCTTTTTCACAGAAATCAATAGCAAATCACCCAGATGTTAGTCCCTGCGAAGATGGAACCCTCTCGGTAAGTATCTGGCCCAAAAATGATTTTGGCTAAAATAGTGCAACAATAGTGGATTAACCAGGGGTGGGTAAAAATTGCAATTTTGGAAGTAGCTGAAGTTTTGTCTCTTTTTCACAGAAATCAATAGCAAATCACCCAGATGTTAGTCCCTGCGAAGCTGGAACCCTCTCGGTAAGTATCTGGCCCAAAAATGATTTTGGCTAAAATAGTGCAACAATAGTGGATTAACCAGGGGTGGGTAAAAATTGCAATTTTGGAAGTAGCTGAAGTTTTGTCTCTTTTTCACAGAAATCAATAGCAAATCACCCAGATGTTAGTCCCTGCGAAGCTGGAACCCTCTCGGTAAGTATCTGGCCCAAAAATGATTTTGGCTAAAATAGTGCAACAATAGTGGATTAACCAGGGGTGGGTAAAAATTGCAATTTTGGAAGTAGCTGAAGTTTTGTCTCTTTTTCACAGAAATCAATAGCAAATCACCCAGATGTTAGTCCCTGCGAAGATGGAACCCTCTCGGTAAGTATCTGGCCCAAAAATGATTTTGGCTAAAATAGTGCAACAATAGTGGATTAACCAGGGGTGGGTAAAAATTGCAATTTTGGAAGTAGCTGAAGTTTTGTCTCTTTTTCACAGAAATCAATAGCAAATCACCCAGATGTTAGTCCCTGCGAAGCTGGAACCCTCTCGGTAAGTATCTGGCCCAAAAATGATTTTGGCTAAAATAGTGCAACAATAGTGGATTAACCAGGGGTGGGTAAAAATTGCAATTTTGGAAGTAGCTGAAGTTTTGTCTCTTTTTCACAGAAATCAATAGCAAATCACCCAGATGTTAGTCCCTGCGAAGCTGGAACCCTCTCGGTAAGTATCTGGCCCAAAAATGATTTTGGCTAAAATAGTGCAACAATAGTGGATTAACCAGGGGTGGGTAAAAATTGCAATTTTGGAAGTAGCTGAAGTTTTGTCTCTTTTTCACAGAAATCAATAGCAAATCACCCAGATGTTAGTCCCTGCGAAGATGGAACCCTCTCGGTAAGTATCTGGCCCAAAAATGATTTTGGCTAAAATAGTGCAACAATAGTGGATTAACCAGGGGTGGGTAAAAATTGCAATTTTGGAAGTAGCTGAAGTTTTGTCTCTTTTTCACAGAAATCAATAGCAAATCACCCAGATGTTAGTCCCTGCGAAGCTGGAACCCTCTCGGTAAGTATCTGGCCCAAAAATGATTTTGGCTAAAATAGTGCAACAATAGTGGATTAACCAGGGGTGGGTAAAAATTGCAATTTTGGAAGTAGCTGAAGTTTTGTCTCTTTTTCACAGAAATCAATAGCAAATCACCCAGATGTTAGTCCCTGCGAAGATGGAACCCTCTCGGTAAGTATCTGGCCCAAAAATGATTTTGGCTAAAATAGTGCAACAATAGTGGATTAACCAGGGGTGGGTAAAAATTGCAATTTTGGAAGTAGCTGAAGTTTTGTCTCTTTTTCACAGAAATCAATAGCAAATCACCCAGATGTTAGTCCCTGCGAAGCTGGAACCCTCTCGGTAAGTATCTGGCCCAAAAATGATTTTGGCTAAAATAGTGCAACAATAGTGGATTAACCAGGGGTGGGTAAAAATTGCAATTTTGGAAGTAGCTGAAGTTTTGTCTCTTTTTCACAGAAATCAATAGCAAATCACCCAGATGTTAGTCCCTGCGAAGCTGGAACCCTCTCGGTAAGTATCTGGCCCAAAAATGATTTTGGCTAAAATAGTGCAACAATAGTGGATTAACCAGGGGTGGGTAAAAATTGCAATTTTGGAAGTAGCTGAAGTTTTGTCTCTTTTTCACAGAAATCAATAGCAAATCACCCAGATGTTAGTCCCTGCGAAGATGGAACCCTCTCGGTAAGTATCTGGCCCAAAAATGATTTTGGCTAAAATAGTGCAACAATAGTGGATTAACCAGGGGTGGGTAAAAATTGCAATTTTGGAAGTAGCTGAAGTTTTGTCTCTTTTTCACAGAAATCAATAGCAAATCACCCAGATGTTAGTCCCTGCGAAGATGGAACCCTCTCGGTAAGTATCTGGCCCAAAAATGATTTTGGCTAAAATAGTGCAACAATAGTGGATTAACCAGGGGTGGGTAAAAATTGCAATTTTGGAAGTAGCTGAAGTTTTGTCTCTTTTTCACAGAAATCAATAGCAAATCACCCAGATGTTAGTCCCTGCGAAGATGGAACCCTCTCGGTAAGTATCTGGCCCAAAAATGATTTTGGCTAAAATAGTGCAACAATAGTGGATTAACCAGGGGTGGGTAAAAATTGCAATTTTGGAAGTTGCTGAAGTTTTGTCTCTTTTTCACAGAAATCAATAGCAAATCACCCAGATGTTAGTCCCTGCGAAGCTGGAACCCTCTCGGTAAGTATCTGGCCCAAAAATGATTTTGGCTAAAATAGTGCAACAATAGTGGATTAACCAGGGGTGGGTAAAAATTGCAATTTTGGAAGTAGCTGAAGTTTTGTCTCTTTTTCACAGAAATCAATAGCAAATCACCCAGATGTTAGTCCCTGCGAAGATGGAACCCTCTCGGTAAGTATCTGGCCCAAAAATGATTTTGGCTAAAATAGTGCAACAATAGTGGATTAACCAGGGGTGGGTAAAAATTGCAATTTTGGAAGTAGCTGAAGTTTTGTCTCTTTTTCACAGAAATCAATAGCAAATCACCCAGATGTTAGTCCCTGCGAAGCTGGAACCCTCTCGGTAAGTATCTGGCCCAAAAATGATTTTGGCTAAAATAGTGCAACAATAGTGGATTAACCAGGGGTGGGTAAAAATTGCAATTTTGGAAGTTGCTGAAGTTTTGTCTCTTTTTCACAGAAATCAATAGCAAATCACCCAGATGTTAGTCCCTGCGAAGCTGGAACCCTCTCGGTAAGTACCTGGCCCAAAAATGATTTTGGCTAAAATAGTGCAACAATAGTGGATTAACCAGGGGTGGGTAAAAATTGCAATTTTGGAAGTAGCTGAAGTTTTGTCTCTTTTTCACAGAAATCAATAGCAAATCACCCAGATGTTAGTCCCTGCGAAGCTGGAACCCTCTCGGTAAGTATCTGGCCCAAAAATGATTTTGGCTAAAATAGTGCAACAATAGTGGATTAACCAGGGGTGGGTAAAAATTGCAATTTTGGAAGTAGCTGAAGTTTTGTCTCTTTTTCACAGAAATCAATAGCAAATCACCCAGATGTTAGTCCCTGCGAAGCTGGAACCCTCTCGGTAAGTATCTGGCCCAAAAATGATTTTGGCTAAAATAGTGCAACAATAGTGGATTAACCAGGGGTGGGTAAAAATTGCAATTTTGGAAGTAGCTGAAGTTTTGTCTCTTTTTCACAGAAATCAATAGCAAATCACCCAGATGTTAGTCCCTGCGAAGCTGGAACCCTCTCGGTAAGTATCTGGCCCAAAAATGATTTTGGCTAAAATAGTGCAACAATAGTGGATTAACCAGGGGTGGGTAAAAATTGCAATTTTGGAAGTTGCTGAAGTTTTGTCTCTTTTTCACAGAAATCAATAGCAAATCACCCAGATGTTAGTCCCTGCGAAGCTGGAACCCTCTCGGTAAGTACCTGGCCCAAAAATGATTTTGGCTAAAATAGTGCAACAATAGTGGATTAACCAGGGGTGGGTAAAAATTGCAATTTTGGAAGTAGCTGAAGTTTTGTCTCTTTTTCACAGAAATCAATAGCAAATCACCCAGATGTTAGTCCCTGCGAAGCTGGAACCCTCTCGGTAAGTATCTGGCCCAAAAATGATTTTGGCTAAAATAGTGCAACAATAGTGGATTAACCAGGGGTGGGTAAAAATTGCAATTTTGGAAGTAGCTGAAGTTTTGTCTCTTTTTCACAGAAATCAATAGCAAATCACCCAGATGTTAGTCCCTGCGAAGATGGAACCCTCTCGGTAAGTATCTGGCCCAAAAATGATTTTGGCTAAAATAGTGCAACAATAGTGGATTAACCAGGGGTGGGTAAAAATTGCAATTTTGGAAGTAGCTGAAGTTTTGTCTCTTTTTCACAGAAATCAATAGCAAATCACCCAGATGTTAGTCCCTGCGAAGCTGGAACCCTCTCGGTAAGTATCTGGCCCAAAAATGATTTTGGCTAAAATAGTGCAACAATAGTGGATTAACCAGGGGTGGGTAAAAATTGCAATTTTGGAAGTAGCTGAAGTTTTGTCTCTTTTTCACAGAAATCAATAGCAAATCACCCAGATGTTAGTCCCTGCGAAGCTGGAACCCTCTCGGTAAGTATCTGGCCCAAAAATGATTTTGGCTAAAATAGTGCAACAATAGTGGATTAACCAGGGGTGGGTAAAAATTGCAATTTTGGAAGTAGCTGAAGTTTTGTCTCTTTTTCACAGAAATCAATAGCAAATCACCCAGATGTTAGTCCCTGCGAAGATGGAACCCTCTCGGTAAGTATCTGGCCCAAAAATGATTTTGGCTAAAATAGTGCAACAATAGTGGATTAACCAGGGGTGGGTAAAAATTGCAATTTTGGAAGTAGCTGAAGTTTTGTCTCTTTTTCACAGAAATCAATAGCAAATCACCCAGATGTTAGTCCCTGCGAAGCTGGAACCCTCTCGGTAAGTATCTGGCCCAAAAATGATTTTGGCTAAAATAGTGCAACAATAGTGGATTAACCAGGGGTGGGTAAAAATTGCAATTTTGGAAGTAGCTGAAGTTTTGTCTCTTTTTCACAGAAATCAATAGCAAATCACCCAGATGTTAGTCCCTGCGAAGCTGGAACCCTCTCGGTAAGTATCTGGCCCAAAAATGATTTTGGCTAAAATAGTGCAACAATAGTGGATTAACCAGGGGTGGGTAAAAATTGCAATTTTGGAAGTAGCTGAAGTTTTGTCTCTTTTTCACAGAAATCAATAGCAAATCACCCAGATGTTAGTCCCTGCGAAGATGGAACCCTCTCGGTAAGTATCTGGCCCAAAAATGATTTTGGCTAAAATAGTGCAACAATAGTGGATTAACCAGGGGTGGGTAAAAATTGCAATTTTGGAAGTAGCTGAAGTTTTGTCTCTTTTTCACAGAAATCAATAGCAAATCACCCAGATGTTAGTCCCTGCGAAGCTGGAACCCTCTCGGTAAGTATCTGGCCCAAAAATGATTTTGGCTAAAATAGTGCAACAATAGTGGATTAACCAGGGGTGGGTAAAAATTGCAATTTTGGAAGTAGCTGAAGTTTTGTCTCTTTTTCACAGAAATCAATAGCAAATCACCCAGATGTTAGTCCCTGCGAAGATGGAACCCTCTCGGTAAGTATCTGGCCCAAAAATGATTTTGGCTAAAATAGTGCAACAATAGTGGATTAACCAGGGGTGGGTAAAAATTGCAATTTTGGAAGTAGCTGAAGTTTTGTCTCTTTTTCACAGAAATCAATAGCAAATCACCCAGATGTTAGTCCCTGCGAAGCTGGAACCCTCTCGGTAAGTATCTGGCCCAAAAATGATTTTGGCTAAAATAGTGCAACAATAGTGGATTAACCAGGGGTGGGTAAAAATTGCAATTTTGGAAGTAGCTGAAGTTTTGTCTCTTTTTCACAGAAATCAATAGCAAATCACCCAGATGTTAGTCCCTGCGAAGCTGGAACCCTCTCGGTAAGTATCTGGCCCAAAAATGATTTTGGCTAAAATAGTGCAACAATAGTGGATTAACCAGGGGTGGGTAAAAATTGCAATTTTGGAAGTAGCTGAAGTTTTGTCTCTTTTTCACAGAAATCAATAGCAAATCACCCAGATGTTAGTCCCTGCGAAGATGGAACCCTCTCGGTAAGTATCTGGCCCAAAAATGATTTTGGCTAAAATAGTGCAACAATAGTGGATTAACCAGGGGTGGGTAAAAATTGCAATTTTGGAAGTAGCTGAAGTTTTGTCTCTTTTTCACAGAAATCAATAGCAAATCACCCAGATGTTAGTCCCTGCGAAGCTGGAACCCTCTCGGTAAGTATCTGGCCCAAAAATGATTTTGGCTAAAATAGTGCAACAATAGTGGATTAACCAGGGGTGGGTAAAAATTGCAATTTTGGAAGTAGCTGAAGTTTTCTCTCTTTTTCACAGAAATCAATAGCAAATCACCCAGATGTTAGTCCCTGCGAAGATGGAACCCTCTCGGTAAGTATCTGGCACAAAAATGATTTTGGCTAAAATAGTGCAACAATAGTGGATTAACCAGGGGTGGGTAAAAATTGCAATTTTGGAAGTAGCTGAAGTTTTGTCTCTTTTTCACAGAAATCAATAGCAAATCACCCAGATGTTAGTCCCTGCGAAGCTGGAACCCTCTCGGTAAGTATCTGGCCCAAAAATGATTTTGGCTAAAATAGTGCAACAATAGTGGATTAACCAGGGGTGGGTAAAAATTGCAATTTTGGAAGTAGCTGAAGTTTTGTCTCTTTTTCACAGAAATCAATAGCAAATCACCCAGATGTTAGTCCCTGCGAAGATGGAACCCTCTCGGTAAGTATCTGGCCCAAAAATGATTTTGGCTAAAATAGTGCAACAATAGTGGATTAACCAGGGGTGGGTAAAAATTGCAATTTTGGAAGTAGCTGAAGTTTTGTCTCTTTTTCACAGAAATCAATAGCAAATCACCCAGATGTTAGTCCCTGCGAAGCTGGAACCCTCTCGGTAAGTATCTGGCCCAAAAATGATTTAGGCTAAAATAGTGCAACAATAGTGGATTAACCAGGGGTGGGTAAAAATTGCAATTTTGGAAGTAGCTGAAGTTTTGTCTCTTTTTCACAGAAATCAATAGCAAATCACCCAGATGTTAGTCCCTGCGAAGATGGAACCCTCTCGGTAAGTATCTGGCCCAAAAATGATTTTGGCTAAAATAGTGCAACAATAGTGGATTAACCAGGGGTGGGTAAAAATTGCAATTTTGGAAGTAGCTGAAGTTTTGTCTCTTTTTCACAGAAATCAATAGCAAATCACCCAGATGTTAGTCCCTGCGAAGATGGAACCCTCTCGGTAAGTATCTGGCCCAAAAATGATTTTGGCTAAAATAGTGCAACAATAGTGGATTAACCAGGGGTGGGTAAAAATTGCAATTTTGGAAGTAGCTGAAGTTTTGTCTCTTTTTCACAGAAATCAATAGCAAATCACCCAGATGTTAGTCCCTGCGAAGCTGGAACCCTCTCGGTAAGTATCTGGCCCAAAAATGATTCTGGCTAAAATAGTGCAACAATAGTGGATTAACCAGGGGTGGGTAAAAATTGCAATTTTGGAAGTAGCTGAAGTTTTGTCTCTTTTTCACAGAAATCAATAGCAAATCACCCAGATGTTAGTCCCTGCGAAGATGGAACCCTCTCGGTAAGTATCTGGCCCAAAAATGATTTTGGCTAAAATAGTGCAACAATAGTGGATTAACCAGGGGTAGGTAAAAATTGCAATTTTGGAAGTTGCTGAAGTTTTGTCTCTTTTTCACAGAAATCAATAGCAAATCACCCAGATGTTAGTCCCTGCGAAGCTGGAACCCTCTCGGTAAGTATCTGGCCCAAAAATGATTTTGGCTAAAATAGTGCAACAATAGTGGATTAACCAGGGGTGGGTAAAAATTGCAATTTTGGAAGTAGCTGAAGTTTTGTCTCTTTTTCACAGAAATCAATAGCAAATCACCCAGATGTTAGTCCCTGCGAAGATGGAACCCTCTCGGTAAGTATCTGGCCCAAAAATGATTTTGGCTAAAATAGTGCAACAATAGTGGATTAACCAGGGGTGGGTAAAAATTGCAATTTTGGAAGTAGCTGAAGTTTTGTCTCTTTTTCACAGAAATCAATAGCAAATCACCCAGATGTTAGTCCCTGCGAAGCTGGAACCCTCTCGGTAAGTATCTGGCCCAAAAATGATTCTGGCTAAAATAGTGCAACAATAGTGGATTAACCAGGGGTTGGTAAAAATTGCAATTTTGGAAGTTGCTGAAGTTTTGTCTCTTTTTCACAGAAATCAATAGCAAATCACCCAGATGTTAGTCCCTGCGAAGATGGAACCCTCTCGGTAAGTATCTGGCCCAAAAATGATTTTGGCTAAAATAGTGCAACAATAGTGGATTAACCAGGGGTGGGTAAAAATTGCAATTTTGGAAGTAGCTGAAGTTTTGTCTCTTTTTCACAGAAATCAATAGCAAATCACCCAGATGTTAGTCCCTGCGAAGATGGAACCCTCTCGGTAAGTATCTGGCCCAAAAATGATTTTGGCTAAAATAGTGCAACAATAGTGGATTAACCAGGGGTGGGTAAAAATTGCAATTTTGGAAGTAGCTGAAGTTTTGTCTCTTTTTCACAGAAATCAATAGCAAATCACCCAGATGTTAGTCCCTGCGAAGCTGGAACCCTCTCGGTAAGTATCTGGCCCAAAAATGATTTTGGCTAAAATAGTGCAACAATAGTGGATTAACCAGGGGTGGGTAAAAATTGCAATTTTGGAAGTTGCTGAAGTTTTGTCTCTTTTTCACAGAAATCAATAGCAAATCACCCAGATGTTAGTCCCTGCGAAGCTGGAACCCTCTCGGTAAGTATCTGGCCCAAAAATGATTTTGGCTAAAATAGTGCAACAATAGTGGATTAACCAGGGGTGGGTAAAAATTGCAATTTTGGAAGTAGCTGAAGTTTTGTCTCTTTTTCACAGAAATCAATAGCAAATCACCCAGATGTTAGTCCCTGCGAAGATGGAACCCTCTCGGTAAGTATCTGGCCCAAAAATGATTTTGGCTAAAATAGTGCAACAATAGTGGATTAACCAGGGGTGGGTAAAAATTGCAATTTTGGAAGTAGCTGAAGTTTTGTCTCTTTTTCACAGAAATCAATAGCAAATCACCCAGATGTTAGTCCCTGCGAAGCTGGAACCCTCTCGGTAAGTATCTGGCCCAAAAATGATTTTGGCTAAAATAGTGCAACAATAGTGGATTAACCAGGGGTGGGTAAAAATTGCAATTTTGGAAGTAGCTGAAGTTTTGTCTCTTTTTCACAGAAATCAATAGCAAATCACCCAGATGTTAGTCCCTGCGAAGATGGAACCCTCTCGGTAAGTATCTGGCCCAAAAATGATTTTGGCTAAAATAGTGCAACAATAGTGGATTAACCAGGGGTGGGTAAAAATTGCAATTTTGGAAGTAGCTGAAGTTTTGTCTCTTTTTCACAGAAATCAATAGCAAATCACCCAGATGTTAGTCCCTGCGAAGCTGGAACCCTCTCGGTAAGTATCTGGCCCAAAAATGATTTTGGCTAAAATAGTGCAACAATAGTGGATTAACCAGGGGTGGGTAAAAATTGCAATTTTGGAAGTTGCTGAAGTTTTGTCTCTTTTTCACAGAAATCAATAGCAAATCACCCAGATGTTAGTCCCTGCGAAGCTGGAACCCTCTCGGTAAGTATCTGGCCCAAAAATGATTTTGGCTAAAATAGTGCAACAATAGTGGATTAACCAGGGGTGGGTAAAAATTGCAATTTTTGAAGTTGCTGAAGTTTTGTCTCTTTTTCACAGAAATCAATAGCAAATCACCCAGATGTTAGTCCCTGCGAAGCTGGAACCCTCTCGGTAAGTATCTGGCCCAAAAATGATTTTGGCTAAAATAGTGCAACAATAGTGGATTAACCAGGGGTGGGTAAAAATTGCAATTTTGGAAGTAGCTGAAGTTTTGTCTCTTTTTCACAGAAATCAATAGCAAATCACCCAGATGTTAGTCC
Source organism: Anthopleura sola (assembly GCA_023349425.1). NCBI lineage: Eukaryota > Metazoa > Cnidaria > Anthozoa > Actiniaria > Actiniidae > Anthopleura > Anthopleura sola. The sequence continues at coordinate 22,977,843 of JALHLI010000001.1, forward strand.
CTGCGAAGCTGGAACCCTCTCGGTAAGTATCTGGCCCAAAAATGATTTTGGCTAAAATAGTGCAACAATAGTGGATTAACCAGGGGTGGGTAAAAATTGCAATTTTGGAAGTAGCTGAAGTTTTGTCTCTTTTTCACAGAAATCAATAGCAAATCACCCAGATGTTAGTCCCTGCGAAGATGGAACCCTCTCGGTAAGTATCTGGCCCAAAAATGATTTTGGCTAAAATAGTGCAACAATAGTGGATTAACCAGGGGTGGGTAAAAATTGCAATTTTGGAAGTTGCTGAAGTTTTGTCTCTTTTTCACAGAAATCAATAGCAAATCACCCAGATGTTAGTCCCTGCGAAGCTGGAACCCTCTCGGTAAGTATCTGGCCCAAAAATGATTTTGGCTAAAATAGTGCAACAATAGTGGATTAACCAGGGGTGGGTAAAAATTGCAATTTTGGAAGTTGCTGAAGTTTTGTCTCTTTTTCACAGAAATCAATAGCAAATCACCCAGATGTTAGTCCCTGCGAAGCTGGAACCCTCTCGGTAAGTATCTGGCCCAAAAATGATTTTGGCTAAAATAGTGCAACAATAGTGGATTAACCAGGGGTGGGTAAAAATTGCAATTTTGGAAGTAGCTGAAGTTTTGTCTCTTTTTCACAGAAATCAATAGCAAATCACCCAGATGTTAGTCCCTGCGAAGCTGGAACCCTCTCGGTAAGTATCTGGCCCAAAAATGATTTTGGCTAAAATAGTGCAACAATAGTGGATTAACCAGGGGTGGGTAAAAATTGCAATTTTGGAAGTAGCTGAAGTTTTGTCTCTTTTTCACAGAAATCAATAGCAAATCACCCAGATGTTAGTCCCTGCGAAGATGGAACCCTCTCGGTAAGTATCTGGCCCAAAAATGATTTTGGCTAAAATAGTGCAACAATAGTGGATTAACCAGGGGTGGGTAAAAATTGCAATTTTGGAAGTAGCTGAAGTTTTGTCTCTTTTTCACAGAAATCAATAGCAAATCACCCAGATGTTAGTCCCTGCGAAGCTGGAACCCTCTCGGTAAGTATCTGGCCCAAAAATGATTTTGGCTAAAATAGTGCAACAATAGTGGATTAACCAGGGGTGGGTAAAAATTGCAATTTTGGAAGTAGCTGAAGTTTTGTCTCTTTTTCACAGAAATCAATAGCAAATCACCCAGATGTTAGTCCCTGCGAAGATGGAACCCTCTCGGTAAGTATCTGGCCCAAAAATGATTTTGGCTAAAATAGTGCAACAATAGTGGATTAACCAGGGGTGGGTAAAAATTGCAATTTTGGAAGTAGCTGAAGTTTTGTCTCTTTTTCACAGAAATCAATAGCAAATCACCCAGATGTTAGTCCCTGCGAAGCTGGAACCCTCTCGGTAAGTATCTGGCCCAAAAATGATTTTGGCTAAAATAGTGCAACAATAGTGGATTAACCAGGGGTGGGTAAAAATTGCAATTTTGGAAGTTGCTGAAGTTTTGTCTCTTTTTCACAGAAATCAATAGCAAATCACCCAGATGTTAGTCCCTGCGAAGCTGGAACCCTCTCGGTAAGTATCTGGCCCAAAAATGATTTTGGCTAAAATAGTGCAACAATAGTGGATTAACCAGGGGTGGGTAAAAATTGCAATTTTGGAAGTTGCTGAAGTTTTGTCTCTTTTTCACAGAAATCAATAGCAAATCACCCAGATGTTAGTCCCTGCGAAGCTGGAACCCTCTCGGTAAGTATCTGGCCCAAAAATGATTTTGGCTAAAATAGTGCAACAATAGTGGATTAACCAGGGGTGGGTAAAAATTGCAATTTTGGAAGTAGCTGAAGTTTTGTCTCTTTTTCACAGAAATCAATAGCAAATCACCCAGATGTTAGTCCCTGCGAAGCTGGAACCCTCTCGGTAAGTATCTGGCCCAAAAATGATTTTGGCTAAAATAGTGCAACAATAGTGGATTAACCAGGGGTGGGTAAAAATTGCAATTTTGGAAGTAGCTGAAGTTTTGTCTCTTTTTCACAGAAATCAATAGCAAATCACCCAGATGTTAGTCCCTGCGAAGATGGAACCCTCTCGGTAAGTATCTGGCCCAAAAATGATTTTGGCTAAAATAGTGCAACAATAGTGGATTAACCAGGGGTGGGTAAAAATTGCAATTTTGGAAGTAGCTGAAGTTTTGTCTCTTTTTCACAGAAATCAATAGCAAATCACCCAGATGTTAGTCCCTGCGAAGCTGGAACCCTCTCGGTAAGTATCTGGCCCAAAAATGATTTTGGCTAAAATAGTGCAACAATAGTGGATTAACCAGGGGTGGGTAAAAATTGCAATTTTGGAAGTAGCTGAAGTTTTGTCTCTTTTTCACAGAAATCAATAGCAAATCACCCAGATGTTAGTCCCTGCGAAGCTGGAACCCTCTCGGTAAGTATCTGGCCCAAAAATGATTTAGGCTAAAATAGTGCAACAATAGTGGATTAACCAGGGGTGGGTAAAAATTGCAATTTTGGAAGTAGCTGAAGTTTTGTCTCTTTTTCACAGAAATCAATAGCAAATCACCCAGATGTTAGTCCCTGCGAAGATGGAACCCTCTCGGTAAGTATCTGGCCCAAAAATGATTTTGGCTAAAATAGTGCAACAATAGTGGATTAACCAGGGGTGGGTAAAAATTGCAATTTTGGAAGTAGCTGAAGTTTTGTCTCTTTTTCACAGAAATCAATAGCAAATCACCCAGATGTTAGTCCCTGCGAAGCTGGAACCCTCTCGGTAAGTATCTGGCCCAAAAATGATTTTGGCTAAAATAGTGCAACAATAGTGGATTAACCAGGGGTGGGTAAAAATTGCAATTTTGGAAGTAGCTGAAGTTTTGTCTCTTTTTCACAGAAATCAATAGCAAATCACCCAGATGTTAGTCCCTGCGAAGCTGGAACCCTCTCGGTAAGTATCTGGCCCAAAAATGATTTTGGCTAAAATAGTGCAACAATAGTGGATTAACCAGGGGTGGGTAAAAATTGCAATTTTGGAAGTAGCTGAAGTTTTGTCTCTTTTTCACAGAAATCAATAGCAAATCACCCAGATGTTAGTCCCTGCGAAGATGGAACCCTCTCGGTAAGTATCTGGCCCAAAAATGATTTTGGCTAAAATAGTGCAACAATAGTGGATTAACCAGGGGTGGGTAAAAATTGCAATTTTGGAAGTAGCTGAAGTTTTGTCTCTTTTTCACAGAAATCAATAGCAAATCACCCAGATGTTAGTCCCTGCGAAGCTGGAACCCTCTCGGTAAGTATCTGGCCCAAAAATGATTTTGGCTAAAATAGTGCAACAATAGTGGATTAACCAGGGGTGGGTAAAAATTGCAATTTTGGAAGTAGCTGAAGTTTTCTCTCTTTTTCACAGAAATCAATAGCAAATCACCCAGATGTTAGTCCCTGCGAAGCTGGAACCCTCTCGGTAAGTATCTGGCCCAAAAATGATTTTGGCTAAAATAGTGCAACAATAGTGGATTAACCAGGGGTGGGTAAAAATTGCAATTTTGGAAGTAGCTGAAGTTTTGTCTCTTTTTCACAGAAATCAATAGCAAATCACCCAGATGTTAGTCCCTGCGAAGATGGAACCCTCTCGGTAAGTATCTGGCCCAAAAATGATTTTGGCTAAAATAGTGCAACAATAGTGGATTAACCAGGGGTGGGTAAAAATTGCAATTTTGGAAGTAGCTGAAGTTTTGTCTCTTTTTCACAGAAATCAATAGCAAATCACCCAGATGTTAGTCCCTGCGAAGCTGGAACCCTCTCGGTAAGTATCTGGCCCAAAAATGATTTTGGCTAAAATAGTGCAACAATAGTGGATTAACCAGGGGTGGGTAAAAATTGCAATTTTGGAAGTAGCTGAAGTTTTGTCTCTTTTTCACAGAAATCAATAGCAAATCACCCAGATGTTAGTCCCTGCGAAGCTGGAACCCTCTCGGTAAGTATCTGGCCCAAAAATGATTTTGGCTAAAATAGTGCAACAATAGTGGATTAACCAGGGGTGGGTAAAAATTGCAATTTTGGAAGTAGCTGAAGTTTTGTCTCTTTTTCACAGAAATCAATAGCAAATCACCCAGATGTTAGTCCCTGCGAAGCTGGAACCCTCTCGGTAAGTATCTGGCCCAAAAATGATTTTGGCTAAAATAGTGCAACAATAGTGGATTAACCAGGGGTGGGTAAAAATTGCAATTTTGGAAGTAGCTGAAGTTTTGTCTCTTTTTCACAGAAATCAATAGCAAATCACCCAGATGTTAGTCCCTGCGAAGCTGGAACCCTCTCGGTAAGTATCTGGCCCAAAAATGATTTTGGCTAAAATAGTGCAACAATAGTGGATTAACCAGGGGTGGGTAAAAATTGCAATTTTGGAAGTAGCTGAAGTTTTGTCTCTTTTTCACAGAAATCAATAGCAAATCACCCAGATGTTAGTCCCTGCGAAGATGGAACCCTCTCGGTAAGTATCTGGCCCAAAAATGATTTTGGCTAAAATAGTGCAACAATAGTGGATTAACCAGGGGTGGGTAAAAATTGCAATTTTGGAAGTAGCTGAAGTTTTGTCTCTTTTTCACAGAAATCAATAGCAAATCACCCAGATGTTAGTCCCTGCGAAGCTGGAACCCTCTCGGTAAGTATCTGGCCCAAAAATGATTTTGGCTAAAATAGTGCAACAATAGTGGATTAACCAGGGGTGGGTAAAAATTGCAATTTTGGAAGTAGCTGAAGTTTTCTCTCTTTTTCACAGAAATCAATAGCAAATCACCCAGATGTTAGTCCCTGCGAAGATGGAACCCTCTCGGTAAGTATCTGGCACAAAAATGATTTTGGCTAAAATAGTGCAACAATAGTGGATTAACCAGGGGTGGGTAAAAATTGCAATTTTGGAAGTAGCTGAAGTTTTGTCTCTTTTTCACAGAAATCAATAGCAAATCACCCAGATGTTAGTCCCTGCGAAGCTGGAACCCTCTCGGTAAGTATCTGGCCCAAAAATGATTTTGGCTAAAATAGTGCAACAATAGTGGATTAACCAGGGGTGGGTAAAAATTGCAATTTTGGAAGTAGCTGAAGTTTTGTCTCTTTTTCACAGAAATCAATAGCAAATCACCCAGATGTTAGTCCCTGCGAAGATGGAACCCTCTCGGTAAGTATCTGGCCCAAAAATGATTTTGGCTAAAATAGTGCAACAATAGTGGATTAACCAGGGGTGGGTAAAAATTGCAATTTTGGAAGTAGCTGAAGTTTTGTCTCTTTTTCACAGAAATCAATAGCAAATCACCCAGATGTTAGTCCCTGCGAAGCTGGAACCCTCTCGGTAAGTATCTGGCCCAAAAATGATTTAGGCTAAAATAGTGCAACAATAGTGGATTAACCAGGGGTGGGTAAAAATTGCAATTTTGGAAGTAGCTGAAGTTTTGTCTCTTTTTCACAGAAATCAATAGCAAATCACCCAGATGTTAGTCCCTGCGAAGATGGAACCCTCTCGGTAAGTATCTGGCCCAAAAATGATTTTGGCTAAAATAGTGCAACAATAGTGGATTAACCAGGGGTGGGTAAAAATTGCAATTTTGGAAGTAGCTGAAGTTTTGTCTCTTTTTCACAGAAATCAATAGCAAATCACCCAGATGTTAGTCCCTGCGAAGATGGAACCCTCTCGGTAAGTATCTGGCCCAAAAATGATTTTGGCTAAAATAGTGCAACAATAGTGGATTAACCAGGGGTGGGTAAAAATTGCAATTTTGGAAGTAGCTGAAGTTTTGTCTCTTTTTCACAGAAATCAATAGCAAATCACCCAGATGTTAGTCCCTGCGAAGCTGGAACCCTCTCGGTAAGTATCTGGCCCAAAAATGATTCTGGCTAAAATAGTGCAACAATAGTGGATTAACCAGGGGTGGGTAAAAATTGCAATTTTGGAAGTAGCTGAAGTTTTGTCTCTTTTTCACAGAAATCAATAGCAAATCACCCAGATGTTAGTCCCTGCGAAGATGGAACCCTCTCGGTAAGTATCTGGCCCAAAAATGATTTTGGCTAAAATAGTGCAACAATAGTGGATTAACCAGGGGTAGGTAAAAATTGCAATTTTGGAAGTTGCTGAAGTTTTGTCTCTTTTTCACAGAAATCAATAGCAAATCACCCAGATGTTAGTCCCTGCGAAGCTGGAACCCTCTCGGTAAGTATCTGGCCCAAAAATGATTTTGGCTAAAATAGTGCAACAATAGTGGATTAACCAGGGGTGGGTAAAAATTGCAATTTTGGAAGTAGCTGAAGTTTTGTCTCTTTTTCACAGAAATCAATAGCAAATCACCCAGATGTTAGTCCCTGCGAAGATGGAACCCTCTCGGTAAGTATCTGGCCCAAAAATGATTTTGGCTAAAATAGTGCAACAATAGTGGATTAACCAGGGGTGGGTAAAAATTGCAATTTTGGAAGTAGCTGAAGTTTTGTCTCTTTTTCACAGAAATCAATAGCAAATCACCCAGATGTTAGTCCCTGCGAAGCTGGAACCCTCTCGGTAAGTATCTGGCCCAAAAATGATTCTGGCTAAAATAGTGCAACAATAGTGGATTAACCAGGGGTTGGTAAAAATTGCAATTTTGGAAGTTGCTGAAGTTTTGTCTCTTTTTCACAGAAATCAATAGCAAATCACCCAGATGTTAGTCCCTGCGAAGATGGAACCCTCTCGGTAAGTATCTGGCCCAAAAATGATTTTGGCTAAAATAGTGCAACAATAGTGGATTAACCAGGGGTGGGTAAAAATTGCAATTTTGGAAGTAGCTGAAGTTTTGTCTCTTTTTCACAGAAATCAATAGCAAATCACCCAGATGTTAGTCCCTGCGAAGATGGAACCCTCTCGGTAAGTATCTGGCCCAAAAATGATTTTGGCTAAAATAGTGCAACAATAGTGGATTAACCAGGGGTGGGTAAAAATTGCAATTTTGGAAGTAGCTGAAGTTTTGTCTCTTTTTCACAGAAATCAATAGCAAATCACCCAGATGTTAGTCCCTGCGAAGCTGGAACCCTCTCGGTAAGTATCTGGCCCAAAAATGATTTTGGCTAAAATAGTGCAACAATAGTGGATTAACCAGGGGTGGGTAAAAATTGCAATTTTGGAAGTTGCTGAAGTTTTGTCTCTTTTTCACAGAAATCAATAGCAAATCACCCAGATGTTAGTCCCTGCGAAGCTGGAACCCTCTCGGTAAGTATCTGGCCCAAAAATGATTTTGGCTAAAATAGTGCAACAATAGTGGATTAACCAGGGGTGGGTAAAAATTGCAATTTTGGAAGTAGCTGAAGTTTTGTCTCTTTTTCACAGAAATCAATAGCAAATCACCCAGATGTTAGTCCCTGCGAAGATGGAACCCTCTCGGTAAGTATCTGGCCCAAAAATGATTTTGGCTAAAATAGTGCAACAATAGTGGATTAACCAGGGGTGGGTAAAAATTGCAATTTTGGAAGTAGCTGAAGTTTTGTCTCTTTTTCACAGAAATCAATAGCAAATCACCCAGATGTTAGTCCCTGCGAAGCTGGAACCCTCTCGGTAAGTATCTGGCCCAAAAATGATTTTGGCTAAAATAGTGCAACAATAGTGGATTAACCAGGGGTGGGTAAAAATTGCAATTTTGGAAGTAGCTGAAGTTTTGTCTCTTTTTCACAGAAATCAATAGCAAATCACCCAGATGTTAGTCCCTGCGAAGATGGAACCCTCTCGGTAAGTATCTGGCCCAAAAATGATTTTGGCTAAAATAGTGCAACAATAGTGGATTAACCAGGGGTGGGTAAAAATTGCAATTTTGGAAGTAGCTGAAGTTTTGTCTCTTTTTCACAGAAATCAATAGCAAATCACCCAGATGTTAGTCCCTGCGAAGCTGGAACCCTCTCGGTAAGTATCTGGCCCAAAAATGATTTTGGCTAAAATAGTGCAACAATAGTGGATTAACCAGGGGTGGGTAAAAATTGCAATTTTGGAAGTTGCTGAAGTTTTGTCTCTTTTTCACAGAAATCAATAGCAAATCACCCAGATGTTAGTCCCTGCGAAGCTGGAACCCTCTCGGTAAGTATCTGGCCCAAAAATGATTTTGGCTAAAATAGTGCAACAATAGTGGATTAACCAGGGGTGGGTAAAAATTGCAATTTTTGAAGTTGCTGAAGTTTTGTCTCTTTTTCACAGAAATCAATAGCAAATCACCCAGATGTTAGTCCCTGCGAAGCTGGAACCCTCTCGGTAAGTATCTGGCCCAAAAATGATTTTGGCTAAAATAGTGCAACAATAGTGGATTAACCAGGGGTGGGTAAAAATTGCAATTTTGGAAGTAGCTGAAGTTTTGTCTCTTTTTCACAGAAATCAATAGCAAATCACCCAGATGTTAGTCCCTGCGAAGCTGGAACCCTCTCGGTAAGTATCTGGCCCAAAAATGATTTTGGCTAAAATAGTGCAACAATAGTGGATTAACCAGGGGTGGGTAAAAATTGCAATTTTGGAAGTAGCTGAAGTTTTGTCTCTTTTTCACAGAAATCAATAGCAAATCACCCAGATGTTAGTCCCTGCGAAGATGGAACCCTCTCGGTAAGTATCTGGCCCAAAAATGATTTTGGCTAAAATAGTGCAACAATAGTGGATTAACCAGGGGTGGGTAAAAATTGCAATTTTGGAAGTTGCTGAAGTTTTGTCTCTTTTTCACAGAAATCAATAGCAAATCACCCAGATGTTAGTCCCTGCGAAGCTGGAACCCTCTCGGTAAGTATCTGGCCCAAAAATGATTTTGGCTAAAATAGTGCAACAATAGTGGATTAACCAGGGGTGGGTAAAAATTGCAATTTTGGAAGTTGCTGAAGTTTTGTCTCTTTTTCACAGAAATCAATAGCAAATCACCCAGATGTTAGTCCCTGCGAAGCTGGAACCCTCTCGGTAAGTATCTGGCCCAAAAATGATTTTGGCTAAAATAGTGCAACAATAGTGGATTAACCAGGGGTGGGTAAAAATTGCAATTTTGGAAGTAGCTGAAGTTTTGTCTCTTTTTCACAGAAATCAATAGCAAATCACCCAGATGTTAGTCCCTGCGAAGCTGGAACCCTCTCGGTAAGTATCTGGCCCAAAAATGATTTTGGCTAAAATAGTGCAACAATAGTGGATTAACCAGGGGTGGGTAAAAATTGCAATTTTGGAAGTAGCTGAAGTTTTGTCTCTTTTTCACAGAAATCAATAGCAAATCACCCAGATGTTAGTCCCTGCGAAGCTGGAACCCTCTCGGTAAGTATCTGGCCCAAAAATGATTTTGGCTAAAATAGTGCAACAATAGTGGATTAACCAGGGGTGGGTAAAAATTGCAATTTTGGAAGTAGCTGAAGTTTTGTCTCTTTTTCACAGAAATCAATAGCAAATCACCCAGATGTTAGTCCCTGCGAAGATGGAACCCTCTCGGTAAGTATCTGGCCCAAAAATGATTTTGGCTAAAATAGTGCAACAATAGTGGATTAACCAGGGGTGGGTAAAAATTGCAATTTTGGAAGTAGCTGAAGTTTTGTCTCTTTTTCACAGAAATCAATAGCAAATCACCCAGATGTTAGTCCCTGCGAAGCTGGAACCCTCTCGGTAAGTATCTGGCCCAAAAATGATTTTGGCTAAAATAGTGCAACAATAGTGGATTAACCAGGGGTGGGTAAAAATTGCAATTTTGGAAGTAGCTGAAGTTTTGTCTCTTTTTCACAGAAATCAATAGCAAATCACCCAGATGTTAGTCCCTGCGAAGCTGGAACCCTCTCGGTAAGTATCTGGCCCAAAAATGATTTAGGCTAAAATAGTGCAACAATAGTGGATTAACCAGGGGTGGGTAAAAATTGCAATTTTGGAAGTAGCTGAAGTTTTGTCTCTTTTTCACAGAAATCAATAGCAAATCACCCAGATGTTAGTCCCTGCGAAGATGGAACCCTCTCGGTAAGTATCTGGCCCAAAAATGATTTTGGCTAAAATAGTGCAACAATAGTGGATTAACCAGGGGTGGGTAAAAATTGCAATTTTGGAAGTAGCTGAAGTTTTGTCTCTTTTTCACAGAAATCAATAGCAAATCACCCAGATGTTAGTCCCTGCGAAGCTGGAACCCTCTCGGTAAGTATCTGGCCCAAAAATGATTTTGGCTAAAATAGTGCAACAATAGTGGATTAACCAGGGGTGGGTAAAAATTGCAATTTTGGAAGTTGCTGAAGTTTTGTCTCTTTTTCACAGAAATCAATAGCAAATCACCCAGATGTTAGTCCCTGCGAAGCTGGAACCCTCTCGGTAAGTATCTGGCCCAAAAATGATTTTGGCTAAAATAGTGCAACAATAGTGGATTAACCAGGGGTGGGTAAAAATTGCAATTTTGGAAGTAGCTGAAGTTTTGTCTCTTTTTCACAGAAATCAATAGCAAATCACCCAGATGTTAGTCCCTGCGAAGATGGAACCCTCTCGGTAAGTATCTGGCCCAAAAATGATTTTGGCTAAAATAGTGCAACAATAGTGGATTAACCAGTGGTGGGTAAAAATTGCAATTTTGGAAGTAGCTGAAGTTTTGTCTCTTTTTCACAGAAATCAATAGCAAATCACCCAGATGTTAGTCCCTGCGAAGCTGGAACCCTCTCGGTAAGTATCTGGCCCAAAAATGATTTTGGCTAAAATAGTGCAACAATAGTGGATTAACCAGGGGTGGGTAAAAATTGCAATTTTGGAAGTTGCTGAAGTTTTGTCTCTTTTTCACAGAAATCAATAGCAAATCACCCAGATGTTAGTCCCTGCGAAGCTGGAACCCTCTCGGTAAGTATCTGGCCCAAAAATGATTTTGGCTAAAATAGTGCAACAATAGTGGATTAACCAGGGGTGGGTAAAAATTGCAATTTTGGAAGTAGCTGAAGTTTTGTCTCTTTTTCACAGAAATCAATAGCAAATCACCCAGATGTTAGTCCCTGCGAAGATGGAACCCTCTCGGTAAGTATCTGGCCCAAAAATGATTTTGGCTAAAATAGTGCAACAATAGTGGATTAACCAGGGGTGGGTAAAAATTGCAATTTTGGAAGTAGCTGAAGTTTTGTCTCTTTTTCACAGAAATCAATAGCAAATCACCCAGATGTTAGTCCCTGCGAAGATGGAACCCTCTCGGTAAGTATCTGGCCCAAAAATGATTTTGGCTAAAATAGTGCAACAATAGTGGATTAACCAGGGGTGGGTAAAAATTGCAATTTTGGAAGTAGCTGAAGTTTTGTCTCTTTTTCACAGAAATCAATAGCAAATCACCCAGATGTTAGTCCCTGCGAAGCTGGAACCCTCTCGGTAAGTATCTGGCCCAAAAATGATTTTGGCTAAAATAGTGCAACAATAGTGGATTAACCAGGGGTGGGTAAAAATTGCAATTTTGGAAGTAGCTGAAGTTTTGTCTCTTTTTCACAGAAATCAATAGCAAATCACCCAGATGTTAGTCCCTGCGAAGCTGGAACCCTCTCGGTAAGTATCTGGCCCAAAAATGATTTTGGCTAAAATAGTGCAACAATAGTGGATTAACCAGGGGTGGGTAAAAATTGCAATTTTGGAAGTAGCTGAAGTTTTGTCTCTTTTTCACAGAAATCAATAGCAAATCACCCAGATGTTAGTCCCTGCGAAGATGGAACCCTCTCGGTAAGTATCTGGCCCAAAAATGATTTTGGCTAAAATAGTGCAACAATAGTGGATTAACCAGGGGTGGGTAAAAATTGCAATTTTGGAAGTAGCTGAAGTTTTGTCTCTTTTTCACAGAAATCAATAGCAAATCACCCAGATGTTAGTCCCTGCGAAGCTGGAACCCTCTCGGTAAGTATCTGGCCCAAAAATGATTCTGGCTAAAATAGTGCAACAATAGTGGATTAACCAGGGGTTGGTAAAAATTGCAATTTTGGAAGTTGCTGAAGTTTTGTCTCTTTTTCACAGAAATCAATAGCAAATCACCCAGATGTTAGTCCCTGCGAAGATGGAACCCTCTCGGTAAGTATCTGGCCCAAAAATGATTTTGGCTAAAATAGTGCAACAATAGTGGATTAACCAGGGGTGGGTAAAAATTGCAATTTTGGAAGTAGCTGAAGTTTTGTCTCTTTTTCACAGAAATCAATAGCAAATCACCCAGATGTTAGTCCCTGCGAAGATGGAACCCTCTCGGTAAGTATCTGGCCCAAAAATGATTTTGGCTAAAATAGTGCAACAATAGTGGATTAACCAGGGGTGGGTAAAAATTGCAATTTTGGAAGTAGCTGAAGTTTTGTCTCTTTTTCACAGAAATCAATAGCAAATCACCCAGATGTTAGTCCCTGCGAAGCTGGAACCCTCTCGGTAAGTATCTGGCCCAAAAATGATTTTGGCTAAAATAGTGCAACAATAGTGGATTAACCAGGGGTGGGTAAAAATTGCAATTTTGGAAGTTGCTGAAGTTTTGTCTCTTTTTCACAGAAATCAATAGCAAATCACCCAGATGTTAGTCCCTGCGAAGCTGGAACCCTCTCGGTAAGTATCTGGCCCAAAAATGATTTTGGCTAAAATAGTGCAACAATAGTGGATTAACCAGGGGTGGGTAAAAATTGCAATTTTGGAAGTAGCTGAAGTTTTGTCTCTTTTTCACAGAAATCAATAGCAAATCACCCAGATGTTAGTCCCTGCGAAGCTGGAACCCTCTCGGTAAGTATCTGGCCCAAAAATGATTTTGGCTAAAATAGTGCAACAATAGTGGATTAACCAGGGGTGGGTAAAAATTGCAATTTTGGAAGTAGCTGAAGTTTTGTCTCTTTTTCACAGAAATCAATAGCAAATCACCCAGATGTTAGTCCCTGCGAAGCTGGAACCCTCTCGGTAAGTATCTGGCCCAAAAATGATTTTGGCTAAAATAGTGCAACAATAGTGGATTAACCAGGGGTGGGTAAAAATTGCAATTTTGGAAGTAGCTGAAGTTTTGTCTCTTTTTCACAGAAATCAATAGCAAATCACCCAGATGTTAGTCCCTGCGAAGATGGAACCCTCTCGGTAAGTATCTGGCCCAAAAATGATTTTGGCTAAAATAGTGCAACAATAGTGGATTAACCAGGGGTGGGTAAAAATTGCAATTTTGGAAGTAGCTGAAGTTTTGTCTCTTTTTCACAGAAATCAATAGCAAATCACCCAGATGTTAGTCCCTGCGAAGATGGAACCCTCTCGGTAAGTATCTGGCCCAAAAATGATTTTGGCTAAAATAGTGCAACAATAGTGGATTAACCAGGGGTGGGTAAAAATTGCAATTTTGGAAGTAGCTGAAGTTTTGTCTCTTTTTCACAGAAATCAATAGCAAATCACCCAGATGTTAGTCCCTGCGAAGATGGAACCCTCTCGGTAAGTATCTGGCCCAAAAATGATTTTGGCTAAAATAGTGCAACAATAGTGGATTAACCAGGGGTGGGTAAAAATTGCAATTTTGGAAGTAGCTGAAGTTTTGTCTCTTTTTCACAGAAATCAATAGCAAATCACCCAGATGTTAGTCCCTGCGAAGCTGGAACCCTCTCGGTAAGTATCTGGCCCAAAAATGATTTTGGCTAAAATAGTGCAACAATAGTGGATTAACCAGGGGTGGGTAAAAATTGCAATTTTGGAAGTTGCTGAAGTTTTGTCTCTTTTTCACAGAAATCAATAGCAAATCACCCAGATGTTAGTCCCTGCGAAGCTGGAACCCTCTCGGTAAGTATCTGGCCCAAAAATGATTTTGGCTAAAATAGTGCAACAATAGTGGATTAACCAGGGGTGGGTAAAAATTGCAATTTTGGAAGTTGCTGAAGTTTTGTCTCTTTTTCACAGAAATCAATAGCAAATCACCCAGATGTTAGTCCCTGCGAAGCTGGAACCCTCTCGGTAAGTATCTGGCCCAAAAATGATTTTGGCTAAAATAGTGCAACAATAGTGGATTAACCAGGGGTGGGTAAAAATTGCAATTTTGGAAGTAGCTGAAGTTTTGTCTCTTTTTCACAGAAATCAATAGCAAATCACCCAGATGTTAGTCCCTGCGAAGCTGGAACCCTCTCGGTAAGTATCTGGCCCAAAAATGATTTTGGCTAAAATAGTGCAACAATAGTGGATTAACCAGGGGTGGGTAAAAATTGCAATTTTGGAAGTAGCTGAAGTTTTGTCTCTTTTTCACAGAAATCAATAGCAAATCACCCAGATGTTAGTCCCTGCGAAGCTGGAACCCTCTCGGTAAGTATCTGGCCCAAAAATGATTTTGGCTAAAATAGTGCAACAATAGTGGATTAACCAGGGGTGGGTAAAAATTGCAATTTTGGAAGTAGCTGAAGTTTTGTCTCTTTTTCACAGAAATCAATAGCAAATCACCCAGATGTTAGTCCCTGCGAAGCTGGAACCCTCTCGGTAAGTATCTGGCCCAAAAATGATTTAGGCTAAAATAGTGCAACAATAGTGGATTAACCAGGGGTGGGTAAAAATTGCAATTTTGGAAGTAGCTGAAGTTTTGTCTCTTTTTCACAGAAATCAATAGCAAATCACCCAGATGTTAGTCCCTGCGAAGATGGAACCCTCTCGGTAAGTATCTGGCCCAAAAATGATTTTGGCTAAAATAGTGCAACAATAGTGGATTAACCAGGGGTGGGTAAAAATTGCAATTTTGGAAGTAGCTGAAGTTTTGTCTCTTTTTCACAGAAATCAATAGCAAATCACCCAGATGTTAGTCCCTGCGAAGATGGAACCCTCTCGGTAAGTATCTGGCCCAAAAATGATTTTGGCTAAAATAGTGCAACAATAGTGGATTAACCAGGGGTGGGTAAAAATTGCAATTTTGGAAGTAGCTGAAGTTTTGTCTCTTTTTCACAGAAATCAATAGCAAATCACCCAGATGTTAGTCCCTGCGAAGCTGGAACCCTCTCGGTAAGTATCTGGCCCAAAAATGATTTTGGCTAAAATAGTGCAACAATAGTGGATTAACCAGGGGTGGGTAAAAATTGCAATTTTGGAAGTAGCTGAAGTTTTGTCTCTTTTTCACAGAAATCAATAGCAAATCACCCAGATGTTAGTCCCTGCGAAGATGGAACCCTCTCAGTAAGTATCTGGCCCAAAAATGATTTTGGCTAAAATAGTGCAACAATAGTGGATTAACCAGGGGTGGGTAAAAATTGCAATTTTGGAAGTAGCTGAAGTTTTGTCTCTTTTTCACAGAAATCAATAGCAAATCACCCAGATGTTAGTCCCTGCGAAGCTGGAACCCTCTCGGTAAGTATCTGGCCAAAAAATGATTTTGGCTAAAATAGTGCAACAATAGTGGATTAACCAGGGGTGGGTAAAAATTGCAATTTTGGAAGTTGCTGAAGTTTTCTCTCTTTTTCACAGAAATCAATAGCAAATCACCCAGATGTTAGTCCCTGCGAAGCTGGAACCCTCTCGGTAAGTATCTGGCCCAAAAATGATTTTGGCTAAAATAGTGCAACAATAGTGGATTAACCAGGGGTGGATAAAAATTGCAATTTTGGAAGTAGCTGAAGTTTTGTCTCTTTTTCACAGAAATCAATAGCAAATCACCCAGATGTTAGTCCCTGCGAAGATGGAACCCTCTCGGTAAGTATCTGGCCCAAAAATGATTTTGGCTAAAATAGTGCAACAATAGTGGATTAACCAGGGGTTGGTAAAAATTGCAATTTTGGAAGTAGCTGAAGTTTTGTCTCTTTTTCACAGAAATCAATAGCAAATCACCCAGATGTTAGTCCCTGCGAAGCTGGAACCCTCTCGGTAAGTATCTGGCCCAAAAATGATTTTGGCTAAAATAGTGCAACAATAGTGGATTAACCAGGGGTGGGTAAAAATTGCAATTTTGGAAGTAGCTGAAGTTTTGTCTCTTTTTCACAGAAATCAATAGCAAATCACCCAGATGTTAGTCCCTGCGAAGCTGGAACCCTCTCGGTAAGTATCTGGCCCAAAAATGATTTTGGCTAAAATAGTGCAACAATAGTGGATTAACCAGGGGTGGGTAAAAATTGCAATTTTGGAAGTTGCTGAAGTTTTGTCTCTTTTTCACAGAAATCAATAGCAAATCACCCAGATGTTAGTCCCTGCGAAGCTGGAACCCTCTCGGTAAGTATCTGGCCCAAAAATGATTTTGGCTAAAATAGTGCAACAATAGTGGATTAACCAGGGGTGGGTAAAAATTGCAATTTTGGAAGTAGCTGAAGTTTTGTCTCTTTTTCACAGAAATCAATAGCAAATCACCCAGATGTTAGTCCCTGCGAAGCTGGAACCCTCTCGGTAAGTATCTGGCCCAAAAATGATTTAGGCTAAAATAGTGCAACAATAGTGGATTAACCAGGGGTGGATAAAAATTGGAATTTTGGAAGTAGCTGAAGTTTTGTCTCTTTTTCACAGAAATCAATAGCAAATCACCCAGATGTTAGTCCCTGCGAAGATGGAACCCTCTCGGTAAGTATCTGGCCCAAAAATGATTTTGGCTAAAATAGTGCAACAATAGTGGATTAACCAGGGGTTGGTAAAAATTGCAATTTTGGAAGTAGCTGAAGTTTTGTCTCTTTTTCACAGAAATCAATAGCAAATCACCCAGATGTTAGTCCCTGCGAAGCTGGAACCCTCTCGGTAAGTATCTGGCCCAAAAATGATTTTGGCTAAAATAGTGCAACAATAGTGGATTAACCAGGGGTGGGTAAAAATTGCAATTTTGGAAGTAGCTGAAGTTTTGTCTCTTTTTCACAGAAATCAATAGCAAATCACCCAGATGTTAGTCCCTGCGAAGCTGGAACCCTCTCGGTAAGTATCTGGCCCAAAAATGATTTAGGCTAAAATAGTGCAACAATAGTGGATTAACCAGGGGTGGGTAAAAATTGCAATTTTGGAAGTAGCTGAAGTTTTGTCTCTTTTTCACAGAAATCAATAGCAAATCACCCAGATGTTAGTCCCTGCGAAGCTGGAACCCTCTCGGTAAGTATCTGGCCCAAAAATGATTTTGGCTAAAATAGTGCAACAATAGTGGATTAACCAGGGGTGGGTAAAAATTGCAATTTTGGAAGTAGCTGAAGTTTTGTCTCTTTTTCACAGAAATCAATAGCAAATCACCCAGATGTTAGTCCCTGCGAAGATGGAACCCTCTCGGTAAGTATCTGGCCCAAAAATGATTTTGGCTAAAATAGTGCAACAATAGTGGATTAACCAGGGGTGGGTAAAAATTGCAATTTTGGAAGTAGCTGAAGTTTTGTCTCTTTTTCACAGAAATCAATAGCAAATCACCCAGATGTTAGTCCCTGCGAAGCTGGAACCCTCTCGGTAAGTATCTGGCCCAAAAATGATTTTGGCTAAAATAGTGCAACAATAGTGGATTAACCAGGGGTGGGTAAAAATTGCAATTTTGGAAGTAGCTGAAGTTTTGTCTCTTTTTCACAGAAATCAATAGCAAATCACCCAGATGTTAGTCCCTGCGAAGCTGGAACCCTCTCGGTAAGTATCTGGCCCAAAAATGATTTTGGCTAAAATAGTGCAACAATAGTGGATTAACCAGGGGTGGGTAAAAATTGCAATTTTGGAAGTTGCTGAAGTTTTGTCTCTTTTTCACAGAAATCAATAGCAAATCACCCAGATGTTAGTCCCTGCGAAGCTGGAACCCTCTCGGTAAGTATCTGGCCCAAAAATGATTTTGGCTAAAATAGTGCAACAATAGTGGATTAACCAGGGGTGGGTAAAAATTGCAATTTTGGAAGTAGCTGAAGTTTTGTCTCTTTTTCACAGAAATCAATAGCAAATCACCCAGATGTTAGTCCCTGCGAAGCTGGAACCCTCTCGGTAAGTATCTGGCCCAAAAATGATTTAGGCTAAAATAGTGCAACAATAGTGGATTAACCAGGGGTGGATAAAAATTGGAATTTTGGAAGTAGCTGAAGTTTTGTCTCTTTTTCACAGAAATCAATAGCAAATCACCCAGATGTTAGTCCCTGCGAAGATGGAACCCTCTCGGTAAGTATCTGGCCCAAAAATGATTTTGGCTAAAATAGTGCAACAATAGTGGATTAACCAGGGGTTGGTAAAAATTGCAATTTTGGAAGTTGCTGAAGTTTTCTCTCTTTTTCACAGAAATCAATAGCAAATCACCCAGATGTTAGTCCCTGCGAAGCTGGAACCCTCTCGGTAAGTATCTGGCCCAAAAATGATTTTGGCTAAAATAGTGCAACAATAGTGGATTAACCAGGGGTGGGTAAAAATTGCAATTTTGGAAGTAGCTGAAGTTTTGTCTCTTTTTCACAGAAATCAATAGCAAATCACCCAGATGTTAGTCCCTGCGAAGATGGAACCCTCTCGGTAAGTATCTGGCCCAAAAATGATTTAGGCTAAAATAGTGCAACAATAGTGGATTAACCAGGGGTGGGTAAAAATTGCAATTTTGGAAGTAGCTGAAGTTTTGTCTCTTTTTCACAGAAATCAATAGCAAATCACCCAGATGTTAGTCCCTGCGAAGATGGAACCCTCTCGGTAAGTATCTGGCCCAAAAATGATTTTGGCTAAAATAGTGCAACAATAGTGGATTAACCAGGGGTGGGTAAAAATTGCAATTTTGGAAGTAGCTGAAGTTTTGTCTCTTTTTCACAGAAATCAATAGCAAATCACCCAGATGTTAGTCCCTGCGAAGATGGAACCCTCTCGGTAAGTATCTGGCCCAAAAATGATTTTGGCTAAAATAGTGCAACAATAGTGGATTAACCAGGGGTGGGTAAAAATTGCAATTTTGGAAGTAGCTGAAGTTTTGTCTCTTTTTCACAGAAATCAATAGCAAATCACCCAGATGTTAGTCCCTGCGAAGATGGAACCCTCTCGGTAAGTATCTGGCCCAAAAATGATTTTGGCTAAAATAGTGCAACAATAGTGGATTAACCAGGGGTGGGTAAAAATTGCAATTTTGGAAGTAGCTGAAGTTTTGTCTCTTTTTCACAGAAATCAATAGCAAATCACCCAGATGTTAGTACCTGCGAAGCTGGAACCCTCTCGGTAAGTATCTGGCCCAAAAATGATTTTGGCTAAAATAGTGCAACAATAGTGGATTAACCAGGGGTGGGTAAAAATTGCAATTTTGGAAGTTGCTGAAGTTTTGTCTCTTTTTCACAGAAATCAATAGCAAATCACCCAGATGTTAGTCCCTGCGAAGCTGGAACCCTCTCGGTAAGTATCTGGCCCAAAAATGATTTTGGCTAAAATAGTGCAACAATAGTGGATTAACCAGGGGTGGGTAAAAATTGCAATTTTGGAAGTAGCTGAAGTTTTGTCTCTTTTTCACAGAAATCAATAGCAAATCACCCAGATGTTAGTCCCTGCGAAGATGGAACCCTCTCGGTAAGTATCTGGCCCAAAAATGATTTTGGCTAAAATAGTGCAACAATAGTGGATTAACCAGGGGTGGGTAAAAATTGCAATTTTGGAAGTAGCTGAAGTTTTGTCTGTTTTTCACAGAAATCAATAGCAAATCACCCAGATGTTAGTCCCTGCGAAGCTGGAACCCTCTCGGTAAGTATCTGGCCAAAAAATGATTTTGGCTAAAATAGTGCAACAATAGTGGATTAACCAGGGGTGGGTAAAAATTGCAATTTTGGAAGTTGCTGAAGTTTTCTCTCTTTTTCACAGAAATCAATAGCAAATCACCCAGATGTTAGTCCCTGCGAAGCTGGAACCCTCTCGGTAAGTATCTGGCCCAAAAATGATTTTGGCTAAAATAGTGCAACAATAGTGGATTAACCAGGGGTGGGTAAAAATTGCAATTTTGGAAGTAGCTGAAGTTTTGTCTCTTTTTCACAGAAATCAATAGCAAATCACCCAGATGTTAGTCCCTGCGAAGATGGAACCCTCTCGGTAAGTATCTGGCCCAAAAATGATTTAGGCTAAAATAGTGCAACAATAGTGGATTAACCAGGGGTGGATAAAAATTGGAATTTTGGAAGTAGCTGAAGTTTTGTCTCTTTTTCACAGAAATCAATAGCAAATCACCCAGATGTTAGTCCCTGCGAAGATGGAACCCTCTCGGTAAGTATCTGGCCCAAAAATGATTTTGGCTAAAATAGTGCAACAATAGTGGATTAACCAGGGGTGGGTAAAAATTGCAATTTTGGAAGTAGCTGAAGTTTTGTCTCTTTTTCACAGAAATCAATAGCAAATCACCCAGATGTTAGTCCCTGCGAAGATGGAACCCTCTCGGTAAGTATCTGGCCCAAAAATGATTTTGGCTAAAATAGTGCAACAATAGTGGATTAACCAGGGGTGGGTAAAAATTGCAATTTTGGAAGTAGCTGAAGTTTTGTCTCTTTTTCACAGAAATCAATAGCAAATCACCCAGATGTTAGTCCCTGCGAAGATGGAACCCTCTCGGTAAGTATCTGGCCCAAAAATGATTTTGGCTAAAATAGTGCAACAATAGTGGATTAACCAGGGGTGGGTAAAAATTGCAATTTTGGAAGTAGCTGAAGTTTTGTCTCTTTTTCACAGAAATCAATAGCAAATCACCCAGATGTTAGTCCCTGCGAAGCTGGAACCCTCTCGGTAAGTATCTGGCCCAAAAATGATTTTGGCTAAAATAGTGCAACAATAGTGGATTAACCAGGGGTGGGTAAAAATTGCAATTTTGGAAGTTGCTGAAGTTTTGTCTCTTTTTCACAGAAATCAATAGCAAATCACCCAGATGTTAGTCCCTGCGAAGCTGGAACCCTCTCGGTAAGTATCTGGCCCAAAAATGATTTTGGCTAAAATAGTGCAACAATAGTGGATTAACCAGGGGTGGGTAAAAATTGCAATTTTGGAAGTAGCTGAAGTTTTGTCTCTTTTTCACAGAAATCAATAGCAAATCACCCAGATGTTAGTCCCTGCGAAGATGGAACCCTCTCGGTAAGTATCTGGCCCAAAAATGATTTTGGCTAAAATAGTGCAACAATAGTGGATTAACCAGGGGTGGGTAAAAATTGCAATTTTGGAAGTAGCTGAAGTTTTGTCTGTTTTTCACAGAAATCAATAGCAAATCACCCAGATGTTAGTCCCTGCGAAGCTGGAACCCTCTCGGTAAGTATCTGGCCAAAAAATGATTTTGGCTAAAATAGTGCAACAATAGTGGATTAACCAGGGGTGGGTAAAAATTGCAATTTTGGAAGTTGCTGAAGTTTTCTCTCTTTTTCACAGAAATCAATAGCAAATCACCCAGATGTTAGTCCCTGCGAAGCTGGAACCCTCTCGGTAAGTATCTGGCCCAAAAATGATTTTGGCTAAAATAGTGCAACAATAGTGGATTAACCAGGGGTGGGTAAAAATTGCAATTTTGGAAGTAGCTGAAGTTTTGTCTCTTTTTCACAGAAATCAATAGCAAATCACCCAGATGTTAGTCCCTGCGAAGATGGAACCCTCTCGGTAAGTATCTGGCCCAAAAATGATTTTGGCTAAAATAGTGCAACAATAGTGGATTAACCAGGGGTGGGTAAAAATTGCAATTTTGGAAGTAGCTGAAGTTTTGTCTCTTTTTCACAGAAATCAATAGCAAATCACCCAGATGTTAGTCCCTGCGAAGCTGGAACCCTCTCGGTAAGTATCTGGCCCAAAAATGATTTAGGCTAAAATAGTGCAACAATAGTGGATTAACCAGGGGTGGATAAAAATTGGAATTTTGGAAGTAGCTGAAGTTTTGTCTCTTTTTCACAGAAATCAATAGCAAATCACCCAGATGTTAGTCCCTGCGAAGATGGAACCCTCTCGGTAAGTATCTGGCCCAAAAATGATTTTGGCTAAAATAGTGCAACAATAGTGGATTAACCAGGGGTTGGTAAAAATTGCAATTTTGGAAGTAGCTGAAGTTTTGTCTCTTTTTCACAGAAATCAATAGCAAATCACCCAGATGTTAGTCCCTGCGAAGCTGGAACCCTCTCGGTAAGTATCTGGCCCAAAAATGATTTTGGCTAAAATAGTGCAACAATAGTGGATTAACCAGGGGTGGGTAAAAATTGCAATTTTGGAAGTAGCTGAAGTTTTGTCTCTTTTTCACAGAAATCAATAGCAAATCACCCAGATGTTAGTCCCTGCGAAGCTGGAACCCTCTCGGTAAGTATCTGGCCCAAAAATGATTTAGGCTAAAATAGTGCAACAATAGTGGATTAACCAGGGGTGGGTAAAAATTGCAATTTTGGAAGTAGCTGAAGTTTTGTCTCTTTTTCACAGAAATCAATAGCAAATCACCCAGATGTTAGTCCCTGCGAAGATGGAACCCTCTCGGTAAGTATCTGGCCCAAAAATGATTTTGGCTAAAATAGTGCAACAATAGTGGATTAACCAGGGGTGGGTAAAAATTGCAATTTTGGAAGTAGCTGAAGTTTTGTCTCTTTTTCACAGAAATCAATAGCAAATCACCCAGATGTTAGTCCCTGCGAAGATGGAACCCTCTCGGTAAGTATCTGGCCCAAAAATGATTTTGGCTAAAATAGTGCAACAATAGTGGATTAACCAGGGGTGGGTAAAAATTGCAATTTTGGAAGTAGCTGAAGTTTTGTCTCTTTTTCACAGAAATCAATAGCAAATCACCCAGATGTTAGTCCCTGCGAAGCTGGAACCCTCTCGGTAAGTATCTGGCCCAAAAATGATTTTGGCTAAAATAGTGCAACAATAGTGGATTAACCAGGGGTGGGTAAAAATTGCAATTTTGGAAGTAGCTGAAGTTTTGTCTCTTTTTCACAGAAATCAATAGCAAATCACCCAGATGTTAGTCCCTGCGAAGCTGGAACCCTCTCGGTAAGTATCTGGCCC
The DNA here is from genome assembly GCA_023349425.1 of Anthopleura sola. Classification (NCBI taxonomy): domain Eukaryota; kingdom Metazoa; phylum Cnidaria; class Anthozoa; order Actiniaria; family Actiniidae; genus Anthopleura; species Anthopleura sola. The sequence continues at coordinate 23,000,623 of JALHLI010000001.1, forward strand.
AAAAATGATTTAGGCTAAAATAGTGCAACAATAGTGGATTAACCAGGGGTGGATAGAAATTGGAATTTTGGAAGTAGCTGAAGTTTTGTCTCTTTTTCACAGAAATCAATAGCAAATCACCCAGATGTTAGTCCCTGCGAAGCTGGAACCCTCTCGGTAAGTATCTGGCCCAAAAATGATTTTGGCTAAAATAGTGCAACAATAGTGGATTAACCAGGGGTGGGTAAAAATTGCAATTTTGGAAGTAGCTGAAGTTTTGTCTCTTTTTCACAGAAATCAATAGCAAATCACCCAGATGTTAGTCCCTGCGAAGCTGGAACCCTCTCGGTAAGTATCTGGCCCAAAAATGATTTTGGCTAAAATAGTGCAACAATAGTGGATTAACCAGGGGTGGGTAAAAATTGCAATTTTGGAAGTTGCTGAAGTTTTGTCTCTTTTTCACAGAAATCAATAGCAAATCACCCAGATGTTAGTCCCTGCGAAGCTGGAACCCTCTCGGTAAGTATCTGGCCCAAAAATGATTTTGGCTAAAATAGTGCAACAATAGTGGATTAACCAGGGGTGGGTAAAAATTGCAATTTTGGAAGTAGCTGAAGTTTTGTCTCTTTTTCACAGAAATCAATAGCAAATCACCCAGATGTTAGTCCCTGCGAAGCTGGAACCCTCTCGGTAAGTATCTGGCCCAAAAATGATTTAGGCTAAAATAGTGCAACAATAGTGGATTAACCAGGGGTGGATAAAAATTGCAATTTTGGAAGTAGCTGAAGTTTTGTCTCTTTTTCACAGAAATCAATAGCAAATCACCCAGATGTTAGTCCCTGCGAAGATGGAACCCTCTCGGTAAGTATCTGGCCCAAAAATGATTTTGGCTAAAATAGTGCAACAATAGTGGATTAACCAGGGGTTGGTAAAAATTGCAATTTTGGAAGTTGCTGAAGTTTTCTCTCTTTTTCACAGAAATCAATAGCAAATCACCCAGATGTTAGTCCCTGCGAAGCTGGAACCCTCTCGGTAAGTATCTGGCCCAAAAATGATTTTGGCTAAAATAGTGCAACAATAGTGGATTAACCAGGGGTGGGTAAAAATTGCAATTTTGGAAGTAGCTGAAGTTTTGTCTCTTTTTCACAGAAATCAATAGCAAATCACCCAGATGTTAGTCCCTGCGAAGATGGAACCCTCTCGGTAAGTATCTGGCCCAAAAATGATTTAGGCTAAAATAGTGCAACAATAGTGGATTAACCAGGGGTGGGTAAAAATTGCAATTTTGGAAGTAGCTGAAGTTTTGTCTCTTTTTCACAGAAATCAATAGCAAATCACCCAGATGTTAGTCCCTGCGAAGATGGAACCCTCTCGGTAAGTATCTGGCCCAAAAATGATTTTGGCTAAAATAGTGCAACAATAGTGGATTAACCAGGGGTGGGTAAAAATTGCAATTTTGGAAGTAGCTGAAGTTTTGTCTCTTTTTCACAGAAATCAATAGCAAATCACCCAGATGTTAGTCCCTGCGAAGATGGAACCCTCTCGGTAAGTATCTGGCCCAAAAATGATTTTGGCTAAAATAGTGCAACAATAGTGGATTAACCAGGGGTGGGTAAAAATTGCAATTTTGGAAGTAGCTGAAGTTTTGTCTCTTTTTCACAGAAATCAATAGCAAATCACCCAGATGTTAGTCCCTGCGAAGATGGAACCCTCTCGGTAAGTATCTGGCCCAAAAATGATTTTGGCTAAAATAGTGCAACAATAGTGGATTAACCAGGGGTGGGTAAAAATTGCAATTTTGGAAGTAGCTGAAGTTTTGTCTCTTTTTCACAGAAATCAATAGCAAATCACCCAGATGTTAGTACCTGCGAAGCTGGAACCCTCTCGGTAAGTATCTGGCCCAAAAATGATTTTGGCTAAAATAGTGCAACAATAGTGGATTAACCAGGGGTGGGTAAAAATTGCAATTTTGGAAGTTGCTGAAGTTTTGTCTCTTTTTCACAGAAATCAATAGCAAATCACCCAGATGTTAGTCCCTGCGAAGCTGGAACCCTCTCGGTAAGTATCTGGCCCAAAAATGATTTTGGCTAAAATAGTGCAACAATAGTGGATTAACCAGGGGTGGGTAAAAATTGCAATTTTGGAAGTAGCTGAAGTTTTGTCTCTTTTTCACAGAAATCAATAGCAAATCACCCAGATGTTAGTCCCTGCGAAGATGGAACCCTCTCGGTAAGTATCTGGCCCAAAAATGATTTTGGCTAAAATAGTGCAACAATAGTGGATTAACCAGGGGTGGGTAAAAATTGCAATTTTGGAAGTAGCTGAAGTTTTGTCTGTTTTTCACAGAAATCAATAGCAAATCACCCAGATGTTAGTCCCTGCGAAGCTGGAACCCTCTCGGTAAGTATCTGGCCAAAAAATGATTTTGGCTAAAATAGTGCAACAATAGTGGATTAACCAGGGGTGGGTAAAAATTGCAATTTTGGAAGTTGCTGAAGTTTTCTCTCTTTTTCACAGAAATCAATAGCAAATCACCCAGATGTTAGTCCCTGCGAAGCTGGAACCCTCTCGGTAAGTATCTGGCCCAAAAATGATTTTGGCTAAAATAGTGCAACAATAGTGGATTAACCAGGGGTGGGTAAAAATTGCAATTTTGGAAGTAGCTGAAGTTTTGTCTCTTTTTCACAGAAATCAATAGCAAATCACCCAGATGTTAGTCCCTGCGAAGATGGAACCCTCTCGGTAAGTATCTGGCCCAAAAATGATTTAGGCTAAAATAGTGCAACAATAGTGGATTAACCAGGGGTGGATAAAAATTGGAATTTTGGAAGTAGCTGAAGTTTTGTCTCTTTTTCACAGAAATCAATAGCAAATCACCCAGATGTTAGTCCCTGCGAAGATGGAACCCTCTCGGTAAGTATCTGGCCCAAAAATGATTTTGGCTAAAATAGTGCAACAATAGTGGATTAACCAGGGGTGGGTAAAAATTGCAATTTTGGAAGTAGCTGAAGTTTTGTCTCTTTTTCACAGAAATCAATAGCAAATCACCCAGATGTTAGTCCCTGCGAAGATGGAACCCTCTCGGTAAGTATCTGGCCCAAAAATGATTTTGGCTAAAATAGTGCAACAATAGTGGATTAACCAGGGGTGGGTAAAAATTGCAATTTTGGAAGTAGCTGAAGTTTTGTCTCTTTTTCACAGAAATCAATAGCAAATCACCCAGATGTTAGTCCCTGCGAAGATGGAACCCTCTCGGTAAGTATCTGGCCCAAAAATGATTTTGGCTAAAATAGTGCAACAATAGTGGATTAACCAGGGGTGGGTAAAAATTGCAATTTTGGAAGTAGCTGAAGTTTTGTCTCTTTTTCACAGAAATCAATAGCAAATCACCCAGATGTTAGTCCCTGCGAAGCTGGAACCCTCTCGGTAAGTATCTGGCCCAAAAATGATTTTGGCTAAAATAGTGCAACAATAGTGGATTAACCAGGGGTGGGTAAAAATTGCAATTTTGGAAGTTGCTGAAGTTTTGTCTCTTTTTCACAGAAATCAATAGCAAATCACCCAGATGTTAGTCCCTGCGAAGCTGGAACCCTCTCGGTAAGTATCTGGCCCAAAAATGATTTTGGCTAAAATAGTGCAACAATAGTGGATTAACCAGGGGTGGGTAAAAATTGCAATTTTGGAAGTAGCTGAAGTTTTGTCTCTTTTTCACAGAAATCAATAGCAAATCACCCAGATGTTAGTCCCTGCGAAGATGGAACCCTCTCGGTAAGTATCTGGCCCAAAAATGATTTTGGCTAAAATAGTGCAACAATAGTGGATTAACCAGGGGTGGGTAAAAATTGCAATTTTGGAAGTAGCTGAAGTTTTGTCTGTTTTTCACAGAAATCAATAGCAAATCACCCAGATGTTAGTCCCTGCGAAGCTGGAACCCTCTCGGTAAGTATCTGGCCAAAAAATGATTTTGGCTAAAATAGTGCAACAATAGTGGATTAACCAGGGGTGGGTAAAAATTGCAATTTTGGAAGTTGCTGAAGTTTTCTCTCTTTTTCACAGAAATCAATAGCAAATCACCCAGATGTTAGTCCCTGCGAAGCTGGAACCCTCTCGGTAAGTATCTGGCCCAAAAATGATTTTGGCTAAAATAGTGCAACAATAGTGGATTAACCAGGGGTGGGTAAAAATTGCAATTTTGGAAGTAGCTGAAGTTTTGTCTCTTTTTCACAGAAATCAATAGCAAATCACCCAGATGTTAGTCCCTGCGAAGATGGAACCCTCTCGGTAAGTATCTGGCCCAAAAATGATTTTGGCTAAAATAGTGCAACAATAGTGGATTAACCAGGGGTGGGTAAAAATTGCAATTTTGGAAGTAGCTGAAGTTTTGTCTCTTTTTCACAGAAATCAATAGCAAATCACCCAGATGTTAGTCCCTGCGAAGCTGGAACCCTCTCGGTAAGTATCTGGCCCAAAAATGATTTAGGCTAAAATAGTGCAACAATAGTGGATTAACCAGGGGTGGATAAAAATTGGAATTTTGGAAGTAGCTGAAGTTTTGTCTCTTTTTCACAGAAATCAATAGCAAATCACCCAGATGTTAGTCCCTGCGAAGATGGAACCCTCTCGGTAAGTATCTGGCCCAAAAATGATTTTGGCTAAAATAGTGCAACAATAGTGGATTAACCAGGGGTTGGTAAAAATTGCAATTTTGGAAGTAGCTGAAGTTTTGTCTCTTTTTCACAGAAATCAATAGCAAATCACCCAGATGTTAGTCCCTGCGAAGCTGGAACCCTCTCGGTAAGTATCTGGCCCAAAAATGATTTTGGCTAAAATAGTGCAACAATAGTGGATTAACCAGGGGTGGGTAAAAATTGCAATTTTGGAAGTAGCTGAAGTTTTGTCTCTTTTTCACAGAAATCAATAGCAAATCACCCAGATGTTAGTCCCTGCGAAGCTGGAACCCTCTCGGTAAGTATCTGGCCCAAAAATGATTTAGGCTAAAATAGTGCAACAATAGTGGATTAACCAGGGGTGGGTAAAAATTGCAATTTTGGAAGTAGCTGAAGTTTTGTCTCTTTTTCACAGAAATCAATAGCAAATCACCCAGATGTTAGTCCCTGCGAAGATGGAACCCTCTCGGTAAGTATCTGGCCCAAAAATGATTTTGGCTAAAATAGTGCAACAATAGTGGATTAACCAGGGGTGGGTAAAAATTGCAATTTTGGAAGTAGCTGAAGTTTTGTCTCTTTTTCACAGAAATCAATAGCAAATCACCCAGATGTTAGTCCCTGCGAAGATGGAACCCTCTCGGTAAGTATCTGGCCCAAAAATGATTTTGGCTAAAATAGTGCAACAATAGTGGATTAACCAGGGGTGGGTAAAAATTGCAATTTTGGAAGTAGCTGAAGTTTTGTCTCTTTTTCACAGAAATCAATAGCAAATCACCCAGATGTTAGTCCCTGCGAAGCTGGAACCCTCTCGGTAAGTATCTGGCCCAAAAATGATTTTGGCTAAAATAGTGCAACAATAGTGGATTAACCAGGGGTGGGTAAAAATTGCAATTTTGGAAGTAGCTGAAGTTTTGTCTCTTTTTCACAGAAATCAATAGCAAATCACCCAGATGTTAGTCCCTGCGAAGCTGGAACCCTCTCGGTAAGTATCTGGCCCAAAAATGATTTTGGCTAAAATAGTGCAACAATAGTGGATTAACCAGGGGTGGGTAAAAATTGCAATTTTGGAAGTTGCTGAAGTTTTGTCTCTTTTTCACAGAAATCAATAGCAAATCACCCAGATGTTAGTCCCTGCGAAGCTGGAACCCTCTCGGTAAGTATCTGGCCCAAAAATGATTTTGGCTAAAATAGTGCAACAATAGTGGATTAACCAGGGGTGGGTAAAAATTGCAATTTTGGAAGTAGCTGAAGTTTTGTCTCTTTTTCACAGAAATCAATAGCAAATCACCCAGATGTTAGTCCCTGCGAAGATGGAACCCTCTCGGTAAGTATCTGGCCCAAAAATGATTTTGGCTAAAATAGTGCAACAATAGTGGATTAACCAGGGGTGGGTAAAAATTGCAATTTTGGAAGTAGCTGAAGTTTTGTCTCTTTTTCACAGAAATCAATAGCAAATCACCCAGATGTTAGTCCCTGCGAAGCTGGAACCCTCTCGGTAAGTATCTGGCCAAAAAATGATTTTGGCTAAAATAGTGCAACAATAGTGGATTAACCAGGGGTGGGTAAAAATTGCAATTTTGGAAGTTGCTGAAGTTTTCTCTCTTTTTCACAGAAATCAATAGCAAATCACCCAGATGTTAGTCCCTGCGAAGCTGGAACCCTCTCGGTAAGTATCTGGCCCAAAAATGATTTTGGCTAAAATAGTGCAACAATAGTGGATTAACCAGGGGTGGGTAAAAATTGCAATTTTGGAAGTAGCTGAAGTTTTGTCTCTTTTTCACAGAAATCAATAGCAAATCACCCAGATGTTAGTCCCTGCGAAGATGGAACCCTCTCGGTAAGTATCTGGCCCAAAAATGATTTTGGCTAAAATAGTGCAACAATAGTGGATTAACCAGGGGTGGGTAAAAATTGCAATTTTGGAAGTAGCTGAAGTTTTGTCTCTTTTTCACAGAAATCAATAGCAAATCACCCAGATGTTAGTCCCTGCGAAGATGGAACCCTCTCGGTAAGTATCTGGCCCAAAAATGATTTTGGCTAAAATAGTGCAACAATAGTGGATTAACCAGGGGTGGGTAAAAATTGCAATTTTGGAAGTAGCTGAAGTTTTGTCTCTTTTTCACAGAAATCAATAGCAAATCACCCAGATGTTAGTCCCTGCGAAGCTGGAACCCTCTCGGTAAGTATCTGGCCCAAAAATGATTTAGGCTAAAATAGTGCAACAATAGTGGATTAACCAGGGGTGGATAGAAATTGGAATTTTGGAAGTAGCTGAAGTTTTGTCTCTTTTTCACAGAAATCAATAGCAAATCACCCAGATGTTAGTCCCTGCGAAGATGGAACCCTCTCGGTAAGTATCTGGCCCAAAAATGATTTTGGCTAAAATAGTGCAACAATAGTGGATTAACCAGGGGTTGGTAAAAATTGCAATTTTGGAAGTAGCTGAAGTTTTGTCTCTTTTTCACAGAAATCAATAGCAAATCACCCAGATGTTAGTCCCTGCGAAGCTGGAACCCTCTCGGTAAGTATCTGGCCCAAAAATGATTTTGGCTAAAATAGTGCAACAATAGTGGATTAACCAGGGGTGGGTAAAAATTGCAATTTTGGAAGTAGCTGAAGTTTTGTCTCTTTTTCACAGAAATCAATAGCAAATCACCCAGATGTTAGTCCCTGCGAAGCTGGAACCCTCTCGGTAAGTATCTGGCCCAAAAATGATTTAGGCTAAAATAGTGCAACAATAGTGGATTAACCAGGGGTGGGTAAAAATTGCAATTTTGGAAGTAGCTGAAGTTTTGTCTCTTTTTCACAGAAATCAATAGCAAATCACCCAGATGTTAGTCCCTGCGAAGATGGAACCCTCTCGGTAAGTATCTGGCCCAAAAATGATTTTGGCTAAAATAGTGCAACAATAGTGGATTAACCAGGGGTGGGTAAAAATTGCAATTTTGGAAGTAGCTGAAGTTTTGTCTCTTTTTCACAGAAATCAATAGCAAATCACCCAGATGTTAGTCCCTGCGAAGATGGAACCCTCTCGGTAAGTATCTGGCCCAAAAATGATTTTGGCTAAAATAGTGCAACAATAGTGGATTAACCAGGGGTGGGTAAAAATTGCAATTTTGGAAGTAGCTGAAGTTTTGTCTCTTTTTCACAGAAATCAATAGCAAATCACCCAGATGTTAGTCCCTGCGAAGCTGGAACCCTCTCGGTAAGTATCTGGCCCAAAAATGATTTTGGCTAAAATAGTGCAACAATAGTGGATTAACCAGGGGTGGGTAAAAATTGCAATTTTGGAAGTAGCTGAAGTTTTGTCTCTTTTTCACAGAAATCAATAGCAAATCACCCAGATGTTAGTCCCTGCGAAGCTGGAACCCTCTCGGTAAGTATCTGGCCCAAAAATGATTTTGGCTAAAATAGTGCAACAATAGTGGATTAACCAGGGGTGGGTAAAAATTGCAATTTTGGAAGTTGCTGAAGTTTTGTCTCTTTTTCACAGAAATCAATAGCAAATCACCCAGATGTTAGTCCCTGCGAAGCTGGAACCCTCTCGGTAAGTATCTGGCCCAAAAATGATTTTGGCTAAAATAGTGCAACAATAGTGGATTAACCAGGGGTGGGTAAAAATTGCAATTTTGGAAGTAGCTGAAGTTTTGTCTCTTTTTCACAGAAATCAATAGCAAATCACCCAGATGTTAGTCCCTGCGAAGATGGAACCCTCTCGGTAAGTATCTGGCCCAAAAATGATTTTGGCTAAAATAGTGCAACAATAGTGGATTAACCAGGGGTGGGTAAAAATTGCAATTTTGGAAGTAGCTGAAGTTTTGTCTGTTTTTCACAGAAATCAATAGCAAATCACCCAGATGTTAGTCCCTGGGAAGCTGGAACCCTCTCGGTAAGTATCTGGCCAAAAAATGATTTTGGCTAAAATAGTGCAACAATAGTGGATTAACCAGGGGTGGGTAAAAATTGCAATTTTGGAAGTTGCTGAAGTTTTCTCTCTTTTTCACAGAAATCAATAGCAAATCACCCAGATGTTAGTCCCTGCGAAGCTGGAACCCTCTCGGTAAGTATCTGGCCCAAAAATGATTTTGGCTAAAATAGTGCAACAATAGTGGATTAACCAGGGGTGGGTAAAAATTGCAATTTTGGAAGTAGCTGAAGTTTTGTCTCTTTTTCACAGAAATCAATAGCAAATCACCCAGATGTTAGTCCCTGCGAAGCTGGAACCCTCTCGGTAAGTATCTGGCCCAAAAATGATTTTGGCTAAAATAGTGCAACAATAGTGGATTAACCAGGGGTGGGTAAAAATTGCAATTTTGGAAGTAGCTGAAGTTTTGTCTCTTTTTCACAGAAATCAATAGCAAATCACCCAGATGTTAGTCCCTGCGAAGCTGGAACCCTCTCGGTAAGTATCTGGCCCAAAAATGATTTTGGCTAAAATAGTGCAACAATAGTGGATTAACCAGGGGTGGGTAAAAATTGCAATTTTGGAAGTTGCTGAAGTTTTGTCTCTTTTTCACAGAAATCAATAGCAAATCACCCAGATGTTAGTCCCTGCGAAGCTGGAACCCTCTCGGTAAGTATCTGGCCCAAAAATGATTTTGGCTAAAATAGTGCAACAATAGTGGATTAACCAGGGGTGGGTAAAAATTGCAATTTTGGAAGTAGCTGAAGTTTTGTCTCTTTTTCACAGAAATCAATAGCAAATCACCCAGATGTTAGTCCCTGCGAAGATGGAACCCTCTCGGTAAGTATCTGGCCCAAAAATGATTTTGGCTAAAATAGTGCAACAATAGTGGATTAACCAGGGGTGGGTAAAAATTGCAATTTTGGAAGTAGCTGAAGTTTTGTCTGTTTTTCACAGAAATCAATAGCAAATCACCCAGATGTTAGTCCCTGCGAAGCTGGAACCCTCTCGGTAAGTATCTGGCCAAAAAATGATTTTGGCTAAAATAGTGCAACAATAGTGGATTAACCAGGGGTGGGTAAAAATTGCAATTTTGGAAGTTGCTGAAGTTTTCTCTCTTTTTCACAGAAATCAATAGCAAATCACCCAGATGTTAGTCCCTGCGAAGCTGGAACCCTCTCGGTAAGTATCTGGCCCAAAAATGATTTTGGCTAAAATAGTGCAACAATAGTGGATTAACCAGGGGTGGGTAAAAATTGCAATTTTGGAAGTAGCTGAAGTTTTGTCTCTTTTTCACAGAAATCAATAGCAAATCACCCAGATGTTAGTCCCTGCGAAGATGGAACCCTCTCGGTAAGTATCTGGCCCAAAAATGATTTTGGCTAAAATAGTGCAACAATAGTGGATTAACCAGGGGTGGGTAAAAATTGCAATTTTGGAAGTAGCTGAAGTTTTGTCTCTTTTTCACAGAAATCAATAGCAAATCACCCAGATGTTAGTCCCTGCGAAGATGGAACCCTCTCGGTAAGTATCTGGCCCAAAAATGATTTTGGCTAAAATAGTGCAACAATAGTGGATTAACCAGGGGTGGGTAAAAATTGCAATTTTGGAAGTAGCTGAAGTTTTGTCTCTTTTTCACAGAAATCAATAGCAAATCACCCAGATGTTAGTCCCTGCGAAGCTGGAACCCTCTCGGTAAGTATCTGGCCCAAAAATGATTTAGGCTAAAATAGTGCAACAATAGTGGATTAACCAGGGGTGGATAAAAATTGGAATTTTGGAAGTAGCTGAAGTTTTGTCTCTTTTTCACAGAAATCAATAGCAAATCACCCAGATGTTAGTCCCTGCGAAGATGGAACCCTCTCGGTAAGTATCTGGCCCAAAAATGATTTTGGCTAAAATAGTGCAACAATAGTGGATTAACCAGGGGTTGGTAAAAATTGCAATTTTGGAAGTAGCTGAAGTTTTGTCTCTTTTTCACAGAAATCAATAGCAAATCACCCAGATGTTAGTCCCTGCGAAGCTGGAACCCTCTCGGTAAGTATCTGGCCCAAAAATGATTTTGGCTAAAATAGTGCAACAATAGTGGATTAACCAGGGGTGGGTAAAAATTGCAATTTTGGAAGTAGCTGAAGTTTTGTCTCTTTTTCACAGAAATCAATAGCAAATCACCCAGATGTTAGTCCCTGCGAAGCTGGAACCCTCTCGGTAAGTATCTGGCCCAAAAATGATTTAGGCTAAAATAGTGCAACAATAGTGGATTAACCAGGGGTGGGTAAAAATTGCAATTTTGGAAGTAGCTGAAGTTTTGTCTCTTTTTCACAGAAATCAATAGCAAATCACCCAGATGTTAGTCCCTGCGAAGATGGAACCCTCTCGGTAAGTATCTGGCCCAAAAATGATTTTGGCTAAAATAGTGCAACAATAGTGGATTAACCAGGGGTGGGTAAAAATTGCAATTTTGGAAGTAGCTGAAGTTTTGTCTCTTTTTCACAGAAATCAATAGCAAATCACCCAGATGTTAGTCCCTGCGAAGATGGAACCCTCTCGGTAAGTATCTGGCCCAAAAATGATTTTGGCTAAAATAGTGCAACAATAGTGGATTAACCAGGGGTGGGTAAAAATTGCAATTTTGGAAGTAGCTGAAGTTTTGTCTCTTTTTCACAGAAATCAATAGCAAATCACCCAGATGTTAGTCCCTGCGAAGCTGGAACCCTCTCGGTAAGTATCTGGCCCAAAAATGATTTTGGCTAAAATAGTGCAACAATAGTGGATTAACCAGGGGTGGGTAAAAATTGCAATTTTGGAAGTAGCTGAAGTTTTGTCTCTTTTTCACAGAAATCAATAGCAAATCACCCAGATGTTAGTCCCTGCGAAGCTGGAACCCTCTCGGTAAGTATCTGGCCCAAAAATGATTTTGGCTAAAATAGTGCAACAATAGTGGATTAACCAGGGGTGGGTAAAAATTGCAATTTTGGAAGTTGCTGAAGTTTTGTCTCTTTTTCACAGAAATCAATAGCAAATCACCCAGATGTTAGTCCCTGCGAAGCTGGAACCCTCTCGGTAAGTATCTGGCCCAAAAATGATTTTGGCTAAAATAGTGCAACAATAGTGGATTAACCAGGGGTGGGTAAAAATTGCAATTTTGGAAGTAGCTGAAGTTTTGTCTCTTTTTCACAGAAATCAATAGCAAATCACCCAGATGTTAGTCCCTGCGAAGATGGAACCCTCTCGGTAAGTATCTGGCCCAAAAATGATTTTGGCTAAAATAGTGCAACAATAGTGGATTAACCAGGGGTGGGTAAAAATTGCAATTTTGGAAGTAGCTGAAGTTTTGTCTGTTTTTCACAGAAATCAATAGCAAATCACCCAGATGTTAGTCCCTGCGAAGCTGGAACCCTCTCGGTAAGTATCTGGCCAAAAAATGATTTTGGCTAAAATAGTGCAACAATAGTGGATTAACCAGGGGTGGGTAAAAATTGCAATTTTGGAAGTTGCTGAAGTTTTCTCTCTTTTTCACAGAAATCAATAGCAAATCACCCAGATGTTAGTCCCTGCGAAGCTGGAACCCTCTCGGTAAGTATCTGGCCCAAAAATGATTTTGGCTAAAATAGTGCAACAATAGTGGATTAACCAGGGGTGGGTAAAAATTGCAATTTTGGAAGTAGCTGAAGTTTTGTCTCTTTTTCACAGAAATCAATAGCAAATCACCCAGATGTTAGTCCCTGCGAAGATGGAACCCTCTCGGTAAGTATCTGGCCCAAAAATGATTTTGGCTAAAATAGTGCAACAATAGTGGATTAACCAGGGGTGGGTAAAAATTGCAATTTTGGAAGTAGCTGAAGTTTTGTCTCTTTTTCACAGAAATCAATAGCAAATCACCCAGATGTTAGTCCCTGCGAAGCTGGAACCCTCTCGGTAAGTATCTGGCCCAAAAATGATTTTGGCTAAAATAGTGCAACAATAGTGGATTAACCAGGGGTGGGTAAAAATTGCAATTTTGGAAGTTGCTGAAGTTTTGTCTCTTTTTCACAGAAATCAATAGCAAATCACCCAGATGTTAGTCCCTGCGAAGCTGGAACCCTCTCGGTAAGTATCTGGCCCAAAAATGATTTTGGCTAAAATAGTGCAACAATAGTGGATTAACCAGGGGTGGGTAAAAATTGCAATTTTGGAAGTAGCTGAAGTTTTGTCTCTTTTTCACAGAAATCAATAGCAAATCACCCAGATGTTAGTCCCTGCGAAGCTGGAACCCTCTCGGTAAGTATCTGGCCCAAAAATGATTTTGGCTAAAATAGTGCAACAATAGTGGATTAACCAGGGGTGGGTAAAAATTGCAATTTTGGAAGTAGCTGAAGTTTTGTCTCTTTTTCACAGAAATCAATAGCAAATCACCCAGATGTTAGTCCCTGCGAAGATGGAACCCTCTCGGTAAGTATCTGGCCCAAAAATGATTTTGGCTAAAATAGTGCAACAATAGTGGATTAACCAGGGGTGGGTAAAAATTGCAATTTTGGAAGTAGCTGAAGTTTTGTCTCTTTTTCACAGAAATCAATAGCAAATCACCCAGATGTTAGTCCCTGCGAAGATGGAACCCTCTCGGTAAGTATCTGGCCCAAAAATGATTTTGGCTAAAATAGTGCAACAATAGTGGATTAACCAGGGGTGGGTAAAAATTGCAATTTTGGAAGTAGCTGAAGTTTTGTCTCTTTTTCACAGAAATCAATAGCAAATCACCCAGATGTTAGTCCCTGCGAAGCTGGAACCCTCTCGGTAAGTATCTGGCCCAAAAATGATTTTGGCTAAAATAGTGCAACAAAAGTGGATTAACCAGGGGTGGGTAAAAATTGCAATTTTGGAAGTTGCTGAAGTTTTGTCTCTTTTTCACAGAAATCAATAGCAAATCACCCAGATGTTAGTCCCTGCGAAGCTGGAACCCTCTCGGTAAGTATCTGGCCCAAAAATGATTTTGGCTAAAATAGTGCAACAATAGTGGATTAACCAGGGGTGGGTAAAAATTGCAATTTTGGAAGTAGCTGAAGTTTTGTCTCTTTTTCACAGAAATCAATAGCAAATCACCCAGATGTTAGTCCCTGCGAAGATGGAACCCTCTCGGTAAGTATCTGGCCCAAAAATGATTTTGGCTAAAATAGTGCAACAATAGTGGATTAACCAGGGGTGGGTAAAAATTGCAATTTTGGAAGTAGCTGAAGTTTTGTCTCTTTTTCACAGAAATCAATAGCAAATCACCCAGATGTTAGTCCCTGCGAAGATGGAACCCTCTCGGTAAGTATCTGGCCCAAAAATGATTTTGGCTAAAATAGTGCAACAATAGTGGATTAACCAGGGGTGGGTAAAAATTGCAATTTTGGAAGTAGCTGAAGTTTTGTCTCTTTTTCACAGAAATCAATAGCAAATCACCCAGATGTTAGTCCCTGCGAAGCTGGAACCCTCTCGGTAAGTATCTGGCCCAAAAATGATTTAGGCTAAAATAGTGCAACAATAGTGGATTAACCAGGGGTGGATAAAAATTGGAATTTTGGAAGTAGCTGAAGTTTTGTCTCTTTTTCACAGAAATCAATAGCAAATCACCCAGATGTTAGTCCCTGCGAAGATGGAACCCTCTCGGTAAGTATCTGGCCCAAAAATGATTTTGGCTAAAATAGTGCAACAATAGTGGATTAACCAGGGGTTGGTAAAAATTGCAATTTTGGAAGTAGCTGAAGTTTTGTCTCTTTTTCACAGAAATCAATAGCAAATCACCCAGATGTTAGTCCCTGCGAAGCTGGAACCCTCTCGGTAAGTATCTGGCCCAAAAATGATTTTGGCTAAAATAGTGCAACAATAGTGGATTAACCAGGGGTGGGTAAAAATTGCAATTTTGGAAGTAGCTGAAGTTTTGTCTCTTTTTCACAGAAATCAATAGCAAATCACCCAGATGTTAGTCCCTGCGAAGCTGGAACCCTCTCGGTAAGTATCTGGCCCAAAAATGATTTAGGCTAAAATAGTGCAACAATAGTGGATTAACCAGGGGTGGGTAAAAATTGCAATTTTGGAAGTAGCTGAAGTTTTGTCTCTTTTTCACAGAAATCAATAGCAAATCACCCAGATGTTAGTCCCTGCGAAGATGGAACCCTCTCGGTAAGTATCTGGCCCAAAAATGATTTTGGCTAAAATAGTGCAACAATAGTGGATTAACCAGGGGTGGGTAAAAATTGCAATTTTGGAAGTAGCTGAAGTTTTGTCTCTTTTTCACAGAAATCAATAGCAAATCACCCAGATGTTAGTCCCTGCGAAGATGGAACCCTCTCGGTAAGTATCTGGCCCAAAAATGATTTTGGCTAAAATAGTGCAACAATAGTGGATTAACCAGGGGTGGGTAAAAATTGCAATTTTGGAAGTAGCTGAAGTTTTGTCTCTTTTTCACAGAAATCAATAGCAAATCACCCAGATGTTAGTCCCTGCGAAGCTGGAACCCTCTCGGTAAGTATCTGGCCCAAAAATGATTTTGGCTAAAATAGTGCAACAATAGTGGATTAACCAGGGGTGGGTAAAAATTGCAATTTTGGAAGTAGCTGAAGTTTTGTCTCTTTTTCACAGAAATCAATAGCAAATCACCCAGATGTTAGTCCCTGCGAAGCTGGAACCCTCTCGGTAAGTATCTGGCCCAAAAATGATTTTGGCTAAAATAGTGCAACAATAGTGGATTAACCAGGGGTGGGTAAAAATTGCAATTTTGGAAGTTGCTGAAGTTTTGTCTCTTTTTCACAGAAATCAATAGCAAATCACCCAGATGTTAGTCCCTGCGAAGCTGGAACCCTCTCGGTAAGTATCTGGCCCAAAAATGATTTTGGCTAAAATAGTGCAACAATAGTGGATTAACCAGGGGTGGGTAAAAATTGCAATTTTGGAAGTAGCTGAAGTTTTGTCTCTTTTTCACAGAAATCAATAGCAAATCACCCAGATGTTAGTCCCTGCGAAGATGGAACCCTCTCGGTAAGTATCTGGCCCAAAAATGATTTTGGCTAAAATAGTGCAACAATAGTGGATTAACCAGGGGTGGGTAAAAATTGCAATTTTGGAAGTAGCTGAAGTTTTGTCTGTTTTTCACAGAAATCAATAGCAAATCACCCAGATGTTAGTCCCTGCGAAGCTGGAACCCTCTCGGTAAGTATCTGGCCAAAAAATGATTTTGGCTAAAATAGTGCAACAATAGTGGATTAACCAGGGGTGGGTAAAAATTGCAATTTTGGAAGTTGCTGAAGTTTTCTCTCTTTTTCACAGAAATCAATAGCAAATCACCCAGATGTTAGTCCCTGCGAAGCTGGAACCCTCTCGGTAAGTATCTGGCCCAAAAATGATTTTGGCTAAAATAGTGCAACAATAGTGGATTAACCAGGGGTGGGTAAAAATTGCAATTTTGGAAGTAGCTGAAGTTTTGTCTCTTTTTCACAGAAATCAATAGCAAATCACCCAGATGTTAGTCCCTGCGAAGATGGAACCCTCTCGGTAAGTATCTGGCCCAAAAATGATTTTGGCTAAAATAGTGCAACAATAGTGGATTAACCAGGGGTGGGTAAAAATTGCAATTTTGGAAGTAGCTGAAGTTTTGTCTCTTTTTCACAGAAATCAATAGCAAATCACCCAGATGTTAGTCCCTGCGAAGCTGGAACCCTCTCGGTAAGTATCTGGCCCAAAAATGATTTTGGCTAAAATAGTGCAACAATAGTGGATTAACCAGGGGTGGGTAAAAATTGCAATTTTGGAAGTTGCTGAAGTTTTGTCTCTTTTTCACAGAAATCAATAGCAAATCACCCAGATGTTAGTCCCTGCGAAGCTGGAACCCTCTCGGTAAGTATCTGGCCCAAAAATGATTTTGGCTAAAATAGTGCAACAATAGTGGATTAACCAGGGGTGGGTAAAAATTGCAATTTTGGAAGTAGCTGAAGTTTTGTCTCTTTTTCACAGAAATCAATAGCAAATCACCCAGATGTTAGTCCCTGCGAAGCTGGAACCCTCTCGGTAAGTATCTGGCCCAAAAATGATTTTGGCTAAAATAGTGCAACAATAGTGGATTAACCAGGGGTGGGTAAAAATTGCAATTTTGGAAGTAGCTGAAGTTTTGTCTCTTTTTCACAGAAATCAATAGCAAATCACCCAGATGTTAGTCCCTGCGAAGATGGAACCCTCTCGGTAAGTATCTGGCCCAAAAATGATTTTGGCTAAAATAGTGCAACAATAGTGGATTAACCAGGGGTGGGTAAAAATTGCAATTTTGGAAGTAGCTGAAGTTTTGTCTCTTTTTCACAGAAATCAATAGCAAATCACCCAGATGTTAGTCCCTGCGAAGATGGAACCCTCTCGGTAAGTATCTGGCCCAAAAATGATTTTGGCTAAAATAGTGCAACAATAGTGGATTAACCAGGGGTGGGTAAAAATTGCAATTTTGGAAGTAGCTGAAGTTTTGTCTCTTTTTCACAGAAATCAATAGCAAATCACCCAGATGTTAGTCCCTGCGAAGCTGGAACCCTCTCGGTAAGTATCTGGCCCAAAAATGATTTTGGCTAAAATAGTGCAACAAAAGTGGATTAACCAGGGGTGGGTAAAAATTGCAATTTTGGAAGTTGCTGAAGTTTTGTCTCTTTTTCACAGAAATCAATAGCAAATCACCCAGATGTTAGTCCCTGCGAAGCTGGAACCCTCTCGGTAAGTATCTGGCCCAAAAATGATTTTGGCTAAAATAGTGCAACAATAGTGGATTAACCAGGGGTGGGTAAAAATTGCAATTTTGGAAGTAGCTGAAGTTTTTTCTCTTTTTCACAGAAATCAATAGCAAATCACCCAGATGTTAGTCCCTGCGAAGATGGAACCCTCTCGGTAAGTATCTGGCCCAAAAATGATTTTGGCTAAAATAGTGCAACAATAGTGGATTAACCAGGGGTGGGTAAAAATTGCAATTTTGGAAGTAGCTGAAGTTTTGTCTCTTTTTCACAGAAATCAATAGCAAATCACCCAGATGTTAGTCCCTGCGAAGCTGGAACCCTCTCGGTAAGTATCTGGCCCAAAAATGATTTTGGCTAAAATAGTGCAACAATAGTGGATTAACCAGGGGTGGGTAAAAATTGCAATTTTGGAAGTAGCTGAAGTTTTGTCTCTTTTTCACAGAAATCAATAGCAAATCACCCAGATGTTAGTCCCTGCGAAGCTGGAACCCTCTCGGTAAGTATCTGGCCCAAAAATGATTTTGGCTAAAATAGTGCAACAATAGTGGATTAACCAGGGGTGGGTAAAAATTGCAATTTTGGAAGTAGCTGAAGTTTTGTCTCTTTTTCACAGAAATCAATAGCAAATCACCCAGATGTTAGTCCCTGCGAAGATGGAACCCTCTCGGTAAGTATCTGGCCCAAAAATGATTTTGGCTAAAATAGTGCAACAATAGTGGATTAACCAGGGGTGGGTAAAAATTGCAATTTTGGAAGTAGCTGAAGTTTTGTCTCTTTTTCACAGAAATCAATAGCAAATCACCCAGATGTTAGTCCCTGCGAAGCTGGAACCCTCTCGGTAAGTATCTGGCCCAAAAATGATTTTGGCTAAAATAGTGCAACAATAGTGGATTAACCAGGGGTGGGTAAAAATTGCAATTTTGGAAGTAGCTGAAGTTTTGTCTCTTTTTCACAGAAATCAATAGCAAATCACCCAGATGTTAGTCCCTGCGAAGATGGAACCCTCTCGGTAAGTATCTGGCCCAAAAATGATTTTGGCTAAAATAGTGCAACAATAGTGGATTAACCAGGGGTGGGTAAAAATTGCAATTTTGGAAGTAGCTGAAGTTTTGTCTCTTTTTCACAGAAATCAATAGCAAATCACCCAGATGTTAGTCCCTGCGAAGCTGGAACCCTCTCGGTAAGTATCTGGCCCAAAAATGATTTTGGCTAAAATAGTGCAACAATAGTGGATTAACCAGGGGTGGGTAAAAATTGCAATTTTGGAAGTAGCTGAAGTTTTGTCTCTTTTTCACAGAAATCAATAGCAAATCACCCAGATGTTAGTCCCTGCGAAGCTGGAACCCTCTCGGTAAGTATCTGGCCCAAAAATGATTTTGGCTAAAATAGTGCAACAATAGTGGATTAACCAGGGGTGGGTAAAAATTGCAATTTTGGAAGTAGCTGAAGTTTTGTCTCTTTTTCACAGAAATCAATAGCAAATCACCCAGATGTTAGTCCCTGCGAAGATGGAACCCTCTCGGTAAGTATCTGGCCCAAAAATGATTTTGGCTAAAATAGTGCAACAATAGTGGATTAACCAGGGGTGGGTAAAAATTGCAATTTTGGAAGTAGCTGAAGTTTTGTCTCTTTTTCACAGAAATCAATAGCAAATCACCCAGATGTTAGTCCCTGCGAAGCTGGAACCCTCTCGGTAAGTATCTGGCCCAAAAATGATTTTGGCTAAAATAGTGCAACAATAGTGGATTAACCAGGGGTGGGTAAAAATTGCAATTTTGGAAGTTGCTGAAGTTTTGTCTCTTTTTCACAGAAATCAATAGCAAATCACCCAGATGTTAGTCCCTGCGAAGCTGGAACCCTCTCGGTAAGTATCTGGCCCAAAAATGATTTTGGCTAAAATAGTGCAACAATAGTGGATTAACCAGGGGTGGGTAAAAATTGCAATTTTGGAAGTAGCTGAAGTTTTGTCTCTTTTTCACAGAAATCAATAGCAAATCACCCAGATGTTAGTCCCTGCGAAGCTGGAACCCTCTCGGTAAGTATCTGGCCCAAAAATGATTTAGGCTAAAATAGTGCAACAATAGTGGATTAACCAGGGGTGGATAAAAATTGCAATTTTGGAAGTAGCTGAAGTTTTGTCTCTTTTTCACAGAAATCAATAGCAAATCACCCAGATGTTAGTCCCTGCGAAGATGGAACCCTCTCGGTAAGTATCTGGCCCAAAAATGATTTTGGCTAAAATAGTGCAACAATAGTGGATTAACCAGGGGTTGGTAAAAATTGCAATTTTGGAAGTAGCTGAAGTTTTGTCTCTTTTTCACAGAAATCAATAGCAAATCACCCAGATGTTAGTCCCTGCGAAGCTGGAACCCTCTCGGTAAGTATCTGGCCCAAAAATGATTTTGACTAAAATAGTGCAACAATAGTGGATTAACCAGGGGTGGGTAAAAATTGCAATTTTGGAAGTAGCTGAAGTTTTGTCTCTTTTTCACAGAAATCAATAGCAAATCACCCAGATGTTAGTCCCTGCGAAGCTGGAACCCTCTCGGTAAGTATCTGGCCCAAAAATGATTTTGGCTAAAATAGTGCAACAATAGTGGATTAACCAGGGGTGGGTAAAAATTGCAATTTTGGAAGTAGCTGAAGTTTTGTCTCTTTTTCACAGAAATCAATAGCAAATCACCCAGATGTTAGTCCCTGCGAAGATGGAACCCTCTCGGTAAGTATCTGGCCCAAAAATGATTTTGGCTAAAATAGTGCAACAATAGTGGATTAACCAGGGGTGGGTAAAAATTGCAATTTTGGAAGTAGCTGAAGTTTTGTCTCTTTTTCACAGAAATCAATAGCAAATCACCCAGATGTTAGTCCCTGCGAAGCTGGAACCCTCTCGGTAAGTATCTGGCCCAAAAATGATTTAGGCTAAAATAGTGCAACAATAGTGGATTAACCAGGGGTGGGTAAAAATTGCAATTTTGGAAGTTGCTGAAGTTTTGTCTCTTTTTCACAGAAATCAATAGCAAATCACCCAGATGTTAGTCCCTGCGAAGCTGGAACCCTCTCGGTAAGTATCTGGCCCAAAAATGATTTTGGCTAAAATAGTGCAACAATAGTGGATTAACCAGGGGTGGGTAAAAATTGCAATTTTGGAAGTTGCTGAAGTTTTGTCTCTTTTTCACAGAAATCAATAGCAAATCACCCAGATGTTAGTCCCTGCGAAGCTGGAACCCTCTCGGTAAGTATCTGGCCCAAAAATGATTTTGGCTAAAATAGTGCAACAATAGTGGATTAACCAGGGGTGGGTAAAAATTGCAATTTTGGAAGTAGCTGAAGTTTTGTCTCTTTTTCACAGAAATCAATAGCAAATCACCCAGATGTTAGTCCCTGCGAAGATGGAACCCTCTCGGTAAGTATCTGGCCCAAAAATGATTTTGGCTAAAATAGTGCAACAATAGTGGATTAACCAGGGGTGGGTAAAAATTGCAATTTTGGAAGTAGCTGAAGTTTTGTCTCTTTTTCACAGAAATCAATAGCAAATCACCCAGATGTTAGTCCCTGCGAAGCTGGAACCCTCTCGGTAAGTATCTGGCCCAAAAATGATTTTGGCTAAAATAGTGCAACAATAGTGGATTAACCAGGGGTGGGTAAAAATTGCAATTTTGGAAGTAGCTGAAGTTTTGTCTCTTTTTCACAGAAATCAATAGCAAATCACCCAGATGTTAGTCCCTGCGAAGATGGAACCCTCTCGGTAAGTATCTGGCCCAAAAATGATTTTGGCTAAAATAGTGCAACAATAGTGGATTAACCAGGGGTGGGTAAAAATTGCAATTTTGGAAGTAGCTGAAGTTTTGTCTCTTTTTCACAGAAATCAATAGCAAATCACCCAGATGTTAGTCCCTGCGAAGCTGGAACCCTCTCGGTAAGTATCTGGCCCAAAAATGATTTTGGCTAAAATAGTGCAACAATAGTGGATTAACCAGGGGTGGGTAAAAATTGCAATTTTGGAAGTTGCTGAAGTTTTGTCTCTTTTTCACAGAAATCAATAGCAAATCACCCAGATGTTAGTCCCTGCGAAGCTGGAACCCTCTCGGTAAGTATCTGGCCCAAAAATGATTTTGGCTAAAATAGTGCAACAATAGTGGATTAACCAGGGGTGGGTAAAAATTGCAATTTTGGAAGTAGATGAAGTTTTGTCTCTTTTTCACAGAAATCAATAGCAAATCACCCAGATGTTAGTCCCTGCGAAGCTGGAACCCTCTCGGTAAGTATCTGGCCCAAAAATGATTTTGGCTAAAATAGTGCAACAATAGTGGATTAACCAGGGGTGGGTAAAAATTGCAATTTTGGAAGTAGCTGAAGTTTTGTCTCTTTTTCACAGAAATCAATAGCAAATCACCCAGATGTTAGTCCCTGCGAAGCTGGAACCCTCTCGGTAAGTATCTGGCCCAAAAATGATTTTGGCTAAAATAGTGCAACAATAGTGGATTAACCAGGGGTGGGTAAAAATTGCAATTTTGGAAGTAGCTGAAGTTTTGTCTCTTTTTCACAGAAATCAATAGCAAATCACCCAGATGTTAGTCCCTGCGAAGATGGAACCCTCTCGGTAAGTATCTGGCCCAAAAATGATTTTGGCTAAAATAGTGCAACAATAGTGGATTAACCAGGGGTGGGTAAAAATTGCAATTTTGGAAGTTGCTGAAGTTTTGTCTCTTTTTCACAGAAATCAATAGCAAATCACCCAGATGTTAGTCCCTGCGAAGCTGGAACCCTCTCGGTAAGTATCTGGCCCAAAAATGATTTTGGCTAAAATAGTGCAACAATAGTGGATTAACCAGGGGTGGGTAAAAATTGCAATTTTGGAAGTAGCTGAAGTTTTGTCTCTTTTTCACAGAAATCAATAGCAAATCACCCAGATGTTAGTCCCTGCGAAGATGGAACCCTCTCGGTAAGTATCTGGCCCAAAAATGATTTTGGCTAAAATAGTGCAACAATAGTGGATTAACCAGGGGTGGGTAAAAATTGCAATTTTGGAAGTAGCTGAAGTTTTGTCTCTTTTTCACAGAAATCAATAGCAAATCACCCAGATGTTAGTCCCTGCGAAGCTGGAACCCTCTCGGTAAGTATCTGGCCCAAAAATGATTTTGGCTAAAATAGTGCAACAATAGTGGATTAACCAGGGGTGGGTAAAAATTGCAATTTTGGAAGTTGCTGAAGTTTTGTCTCTTTTTCACAGAAATCAATAGCAAATCACCCAGATGTTAGTCCCTGCGAAGCTGGAACCCTCTCGGTAAGTATCTGGCCCAAAAATGATTTTGGCTAAAATAGTGCAACAATAGTGGATTAACCAGGGGTGGGTAAAAATTGCAATTTTGGAAGTAGCTGAAGTTTTGTCTCTTTTTCACAGAAATCAATAGCAAATCACCCAGATGTTAGTCCCTGCGAAGCTGGAACCCTCTCGGTAAGTATCTGGCCCAAAAATGATTTAGGCTAAAATAGTGCAACAATAGTGGATTAACCAGGGGTGGATAAAAATTGCAATTTTGGAAGTAGCTGAAGTTTTGTCTCTTTTTCACAGAAATCAATAGCAAATCACCCAGATGTTAGTCCCTGCGAAGCTGGAACCCTCTCGGTAAGTATCTGGCCCAAAAATGATTTTGGCTAAAATAGTGCAACAATAGTGGATTAACCAGGGGTGGGTAAAAATTGCAATTTTGGAAGTAGCTGAAGTTTTGTCTCTTTTTCACAGAAATCAATAGCAAATCACCCAGATGTTAGTCCCTGCGAAGCTGGAACCCTCTCGGTAAGTATCTGGCCCAAAAATGATTTTGGCTAAAATAGTGCAACAATAGTGGATTAACCAGGGGTGGGTAAAAATTGCAATTTTGGAAGTTGCTGAAGTTTTGTCTCTTTTTCACAGAAATCAATAGCAAATCACCCAGATGTTAGTCCCTGCGAAGCTGGAACCCTCTCGGTAAGTATCTGGCCCAAAAATGATTTTGGCTAAAATAGTGCAACAATAGTGGATTAACCAGGGGTGGGTAAAAATTGCAATTTTGGAAGTAGCTGAAGTTTTGTCTCTTTTTCACAGAAATCAATAGCAAATCACCCAGATGTTAGTCCCTGCGAAGATGGAACCCTCTCGGTAAGTATCTGGCCCAAAAATGATTTTGGCTAAAATAGTGCAACAATAGTGGATTAACCAGGGGTGGGTAAAAATTGCAATTTTGGAAGTAGCTGAAGTTTTGTCTGTTTTTCACAGAAATCAATAGCAAATCACCCAGATGTTAGTCCCTGCGAAGCTGGAACCCTCTCGGTAAGTATCTGGCCAAAAAATGATTTTGGCTAAAATAGTGCAACAATAGTGGATTAACCAGGGGTGGGTAAAAATTGCAATTTTGGAAGTTGCTGAAGTTTTCTCTCTTTTTCACAGAAATCAATAGCAAATCACCCAGATGTTAGTCCCTGCGAAGCTGGAACCCTCTCGGTAAGTATCTGGCCCAAAAATGATTTTGGCTAAAATAGTGCAACAATAGTGGATTAACCAGGGGTGGGTAAAAATTGCAATTTTGGAAGTAGCTGAAGTTTTGTCTCTTTTTCACAGAAATCAATAGCAAATCACCCAGATGTTAGTCCCTGCGAAGATGGAACCCTCTCGGTAAGTATCTGGCCCAAAAATGATTTTGGCTAAAATAGTGCAACAATAGTGGATTAACCAGGGGTGGGTAAAAATTGCAATTTTGGAAGTAGCTGAAGTTTTGTCTCTTTTTCACAGAAATCAATAGCAAATCACCCAGATGTTAGTCCCTGCGAAGCTGGAACCCTCTCGGTAAGTATCTGGCCCAAAAATGATTTTGGCTAAAATAGTGCAACAATAGTGGATTAACCAGGGGTGGGTAAAAATTGCAATTTTGGAAGTTGCTGAAGTTTTGTCTCTTTTTCACAGAAATCAATAGCAAATCACCCAGATGTTAGTCCCTGCGAAGCTGGAACCCTCTCGGTAAGTATCTGGCCCAAAAATGATTTTGGCTAAAATAGTGCAACAATAGTGGATTAACCAGGGGTGGGTAAAAATTGCAATTTTGGAAGTAGCTGAAGTTTTGTCTCTTTTTCACAGAAATCAATAGCAAATCACCCAGATGTTAGTCCCTGCGAAGCTGGAACCCTCTCGGTAAGTATCTGGCCCAAAAATGATTTTGGCTAAAATAGTGCAACAATAGTGGATTAACCAGGGGTGGGTAAAAATTGCAATTTTGGAAGTAGCTGAAGTTTTGTCTCTTTTTCACAGAAATCAATAGCAAATCACCCAGATGTTAGTCCCTGCGAAGATGGAACCCTCTCGGTAAGTATCTGGCCCAAAAATGATTTTGGCTAAAATAGTGCAACAATAGTGGATTAACCAGGGGTGGGTAAAAATTGCAATTTTGGAAGTAGCTGAAGTTTTGTCTCTTTTTCACAGAAATCAATAGCAAATCACCCAGATGTTAGTCCCTGCGAAGATGGAACCCTCTCGGTAAGTATCTGGCCCAAAAATGATTTTGGCTAAAATAGTGCAACAATAGTGGATTAACCAGGGGTGGGTAAAAATTGCAATTTTGGAAGTAGCTGAAGTTTTGTCTCTTTTTCACAGAAATCAATAGCAAATCACCCAGATGTTAGTCCCTGCGAAGCTGGAACCCTCTCGGTAAGTATCTGGCCCAAAAATGATTTTGGCTAAAATAGTGCAACAAAAGTGGATTAACCAGGGGTGGGTAAAAATTGCAATTTTGGAAGTTGCTGAAGTTTTGTCTCTTTTTCACAGAAATCAATAGCAAATCACCCAGATGTTAGTCCCTGCGAAGCTGGAACCCTCTCGGTAAGTATCTGGCCCAAAAATGATTTTGGCTAAAATAGTGCAACAATAGTGGATTAACCAGGGGTGGGTAAAAATTACAATTTTGGAACTTGCTGAAGTTTTGTCTCTTTTTCACAGAAATCAATAGCAAATCACCCAGATGTTAGTCCCTGCGAAGAATGCGAAGTAATTCAATTATGTCGTTGAACTTGACCCAAAACTCGTCCTGTCAAAATAACGCCAAAATGAGGTGGGTTGGTCAAAATCCGGATCTTTTTTTCGAAAGAAAAACACTGATCGTAATCTTATTCTATAGGGAACAAATGCTTAAAATTTGGAGGGAATCGTAAACATCACATGTTTTGCTTATTTGCATTAGATTCGACACGTGAAATTCGACGTCTAAGCCGGGCCTTAGTCGTTATTGTTATTTGTTTCCAAATACCAGGATTCCTTGTACAAAAATGAGTTATTTGCCAAATTGTAACGAGAAAAAAATGAAAATTTCGGGTTATTTCTAATAACTTATGGAGGCCATGGTGCTTTGTTCTAAGTAACAACGTCTTTTTTCCCTGCTATTTAGTGGTCAATAATCCTTTATTCTGTCAATGACTGAATACCACCTGGTGGAAGATTACATCATATATTGAACCATGTATTCCTGAGAAAAAAAGAGTTAATCTTTGTGGTTGCTCTGTTTATTACTTTCTGCAGGGGATCGATGACAGAAGAAAAGAAGAAAGAAATCAAGAGAACAGAAGAAAATAGTAAAGAGTATATAGGAAAATAGAACAAAGTAAGAAAAAAGAAAGAAAGGGGGAAAAGAAGTGAAGAAAGTGAAAAACAGTTAGTTAAATATTTAGGAATAAAGAGAAAAATGAAAGAAAAGGAAAAAAGTGAAATGTGAGAAACAAAACGTGAGGTCGAAGTAAATATAAATAATAAATGTATGAAATGAAAAATAAAGTCTCAAAATTAAATTTTGTTTTATCAAAAAAAAGTCGTCCATTCATGCCTTGTCCTCCCATCCCACACCACCCTCCCTATACACATCAACCACACCCATTCTCCACCCCTATCCTTCTCACCAAAGTCTACCACACAACTCGATGGTCTTCCCACTCCCCCCACCCCCCCAATGCACATACAACAAAGCCGATAAGAGCATCTAGTAGCAGGATAAAACAAAAGAAATACCACACATTCCTACAAGAAAAGCTGTGATTTTTTTTGTATTTTCCTGTTCTGCTCATTTTCAGGATAAGAAAGAAAGAAAGACGTAATACTCAAGAGATTGACAAATGAACAATAAACAATTAATGAAGCTAATAAAGGCATTTATTTATAAAGTGCTACATTCTTTACGGCTTCTTTTTGCTTCATGAGAAAGAATGTTATTTCTATGAAAGAAATAGATAATGCTCAAGGGATCGACGTGACAAAAACACAAAACTCGGCCGCGTGAAAAGAATACACTCAAAAACTAAAACAATATGTTATCAAAGTGCTAGACTTTTTTGAACTCGCTTTATTCCCTTGAGTAATTATTTCACTGTACGCTTGACAACGCTCATTCATACTAAAATAAAAGACAGAATATTTATGCGCATAACTTATCCAGCAAACGGATGTGCGTGATGTCTTGCGACAAGATGTTTAACATAAAACCGCTTGTACACAAGCATTTTGTCCTTTTATCCTTCACGATTTTCAGTGCTCGTATAGATGATCGACAAGTTTTCTTTAACATTCTCTATTGACAAGATTTTCTTGCTTGTGTAGATGATTAACAAGTTTTCCTGGACAAGTTTCGGTTGTGCCTCCAATATCTTTATCTCGTCTACACGAGCAAATAAATCTTGTCAAGGAAATATTGCTCGTGCAGATGCGGCTTAAAACAGCCGTGTGAAGAAACGATACAACACGAGTTAAAGTGTAATAAAAAAATGTTGACGCTGCATGCGTCTTGAAATCTTTGTTTGTTCATTGTTGTGTCTGGGTGTACTATTAAAGGGTATGTTCTATTTTTCTCGTTTTCTGTTTTCATGGGATTCACACACATAAAGACAAGAAGTTAATGTTCTTTTATTATAAACTGAATCATTAAATACAATATCAAATACCAAATTACCCTAACCCCCTCAAAATTTTTTTTTCCAAAAATGAAAAAAACTGTCAACAAAAACACAAAATTGGGGGTCACGTGACATGTCACGTGACTAATTAGCATATTATCATTTTTGGCCTAAAAAAGGCCTTTTTTCGGGGTTTTATGCTTTATTGAGCCTTTAAATGGCCTTTCCTACCAATTCTTAACATTACGAGTAAATAATATTGGTCACAAATGTGAAATTTTCGTTATTTTTTGGCCCAAAATGTTGTAGTTTAGGTTGGGATCCCTGTGTCGCATGGTGTTTCTAGACATTTGTAACAAGACGTTGATCGCGATGGATGTGATTTTTTATCGTGTGTCAAACACGAAGAAAATACACAAGTACAAAAATGATTATTAGCTCTTCCTCCACCTAACATACTGATAAAGACGCGACAGCTATCAAAGGTAAGAATTATTCGGTTTTTCTTCGCTCCTCTTTCGTTTTTTCGTATTTTTTTCCAGTTTCAACATGTGTTCTGTTCGTCTCGTCCGCCATGACAGTCAAGAACACGTGTTGACTTTGAATCCTCAGAAATACACTTTACCTGACAAAAAACAATTCAATTTACCATTAATATGTGATTTAAAGGAACTTTTGAAACAGCGTGTAACATATTCTTGGCAATATTTTCATTTTTTTGTACATATTTTGAAATTTTGGTTTTGATCGTTATACGAAACTTGGTTCGTGAAAGCCTTCCTCGTTAGAACCACTAAAACCCAAAATATTAATGTCCAATGACTTATCTTTCTTTGTATTGCAGTTTCAGAGGTATAAATTCCACGTACAACTCTACATAAAGCTGTCCAGTGAACCTGTAACAAGATGGGTGGTTATGCTCGACTCTAACCAATATACACTCACCAACCAGCAAGCTAACCATGGAATAGTCCAGTATCAATCTGGTAATGATGGATTTACTGCACTAAAACAAGAAGAAAAAACACTTGATAACGATATAGACTCACCTTGTTGATGTATGATGACCCTGTGACCTTCATAACAATATAGAGTATGGGTATTGACCTGAATTATATCAAGATGGTTTCTTTACCACTCACCAACAAGTACTGATTATCAGAGGTATGTACTAATAATGGATTCTGTTGGGGTATGTTTACCTAATTGCAAAATCATTGTTGGCTTCAAAACATAGAATGTAGAAGCTGAGTGAGACCAAACTGGTGCATGGGAAATATGTTAATTAGATGCATATGGTAGAAATGTAATGATCATGCACTGTTACATTGTAAAACCATAGTAGAAGGGCTGAACAGTGTTCTGAAGGTTTGACACTACAAAGTAAGAACAAGTTTGATATGTGGTAACTTTACTACAGATGTACATACACCTGATTGTGAGAACCTTGTCATATAAGAATAGAAAAATAACCAATAATATTCCAAGGCCCCCTAGATTGATGGGAATAACTGTTTTAGTATATACCAACAAGGTAATCTCAGAAATGTCAGTCTATACCTTCAAAACAGTGAAATAATTACAAATGTTTCGCAAAAATAATTAATTCCTATTTTTTATTTTTATGTGGCAATGTCCTTGCAATTAGGTGTATTCTCTCAATTTCTACATCAGCTGGATACATGCCAACTGCATATCTTGAATTGAATAAATCAGCTTCTACATTCTTTTTTAAACCCAACAATGTTTTTGCAACCAGGTATAGACCCCTTTCACATGACGTCAAAGCAGCTCAATTTGGAGGACAAAACAAAAGAATTTTGATCTCCTGAGAATTGCAACCTATTGTTTTGTCCTTCAAATTGAGCTGCATTCCAACATGCTGCATGGGGTCTATATTGAGCATTTGAAACTGATGTGTGACTAAGTATACATACTTGATTACCATTTATTTCCTCCTCCCCTCCCCACTGACTGTGACAAGGTTATTTGTGTGCACCAAACAATACATCTCAAAACATTTTGTTTATTGGTATTTGTTGTTTGTTCTCATCAGCTTGTCAGCCACTTTAGTCAAGCCACATTTGAATGTATTGATGCTGTCAAGCTCTGGTCAGTTTCTTGGTTCCTTTACAATTGATATTGCAGGTATGTATTAATGTATTGCATGGTTATTGGGCAAATATTCAAGGGTTTGAAACTGATGTCATTGGTTGTTTACACCCCACCCCTGGTAGGGGGATTCCCATATATGAAAGGGTGGGGATGCTTGATGGAAATGTTGAGGTTCACTCCACACACACTACCACTACATTCTCTATTTACAACATACAACACTCAACTCACATGTTGATTTTTATGGAGGGAGGAAAACTGGAGAACCTGGAGAAAAAACCCTCATGGCAAGGGAGAGAACAACACATCAAATAAACCCAACTCACATATGATCCAGCCCAAGCTTGGGGCTTTAATGCAGGCCACAGGGTGAGCGGTAAACCACTATGCCACCATGGTACCAAAGTGATACTAATTTTGCCACATTTTCATTAGTTTTTTGTTTGTTTTAACACCCTAAAAAGTAACAAATAGAAATTAACCCCTAAAAGGCATGACAAGCATCTCCACCCCTTTCACAAAACGTCCCCCTGGGGCCCCACCCCACTCCTGAACATGACAGTATTAAAGTACAAGTACAGTATTGCCAATTATCATATTCCCCCAATAGAAGGTGGCTACTGGCAGTTGATTGCCAGGTTACTGTATTTTGCACTGTTTGTGATCCATGTAATGAAAACATTTTGCTAAATGGTATTAATTTCTTGTTTTCACCAGCTTGTCAGTCACTTTAGTCAAGCTACATATGAATGTATGCCATCAAGCTCTGCTCAGTTTCTTTGGTTCCTTTATGATATTCCCATGGGCAGCTTATCGCTGATCATCAGGTATGTATATTAATGCATTATAGTTGCAATATATTCAAGGGTTTGAAACTGATGTCACTAAGTACTTTCAAGATTGATTGTTTTACATCTTGCCCCTCTACCAAACACTGCTGTAATAGACCATTTTCCAATTCGTACAATACCGCTGTGTTCCTTGATTACAGACTCATTTACTCAGGGTTAGCCTCATTTCAGCATCAGAATATTCACAAATATCAACAGTAAAGTAAAGAATGCACAACTTCAACAATACAAACACTTTGAAATTCCAAGGACCTTCACTGGAACACATGAATATTCTACACAAAATTGAGGCTAACCCTGAGCAACAGAGAACTCTAAACTGGAGTATTTTGTAACACTGTAGTATTTTTGTTATTAATCCAAACTAATACATGTACATCTCAAAACATAATGATTAACAATATTGTTTTTTTGTTTCCATCAGCTTGTCAGCTACTTTAGTCAAGCCACATTTGAATGTATTGATGCTGTCAAGCTCTGGCCAGTCCATACATGACAGACATGTAAGTTGAGCTTTTGGATACATGCTAGTTAAACAATGGTTTTCAGTGGCGTACCATGGAATATCTCACAGCTCACTTGTATTTTCCACCCAGGGTTGGAAGGGGTACTGTCT
Source organism: Anthopleura sola (assembly GCA_023349425.1). Classification (NCBI taxonomy): domain Eukaryota; kingdom Metazoa; phylum Cnidaria; class Anthozoa; order Actiniaria; family Actiniidae; genus Anthopleura; species Anthopleura sola. Next base: position 23,031,381 of record JALHLI010000001.1, read on the forward strand.
TTGTATAGATCTTTTAGCTTGGGGGTAATGTTTTCCCATTTCAAACCATGTGTCATTCCCTAGAGTATCAGTTCTTTGTTTGACAGTTGCCCATGAGAAGGCACATGAATATGGATGCAATGCAAAAAAAATCTTATTCGCTGGTAACAAAACAAGTAGGGGACTGGAAACAAGTTTCTCACATTTGATTTAATTCACAAACAAACCCCATGATAAGAAAGAGAACATAAAAATGACTAAGAATTGAAAGGTTGAAGGAAGTTTGGATTAATAACAAAGACGGGTGACATAACAATGAGAACACTCACCTCTCACCAATGCATCCTGGGTTTGAGTCTCAGTGGCATATATGAGTAGAGTTTCTAGTACAGTCTCTTCTATGCTTAGCGGGTTTTTTCTGGATTCTTGGGTTTTCCTTCCTCAGCAAAAATCAACTTCTAAATTCCAATTCAATCATGTAGGGAGGGCCACAGGTTTGTTAGCCACTGGCTATAGAGGCTTTGCACCATCACATGATGGCAGCCATCAAAGGAGGCACATCAATAGTCTTTTTCTCCTAGAAACCTGAATTATTTCTCATGTAAATCAGACTAGACCAGATTCAATTGTTCCTGCCTCCTGTCATACCTTCCATCACATGATGGTGCAAAGCCTCTTTTACATGTAAGTGCTACCCTCTTAAGGTTGGGCAAACTGAAATGAAATTATGAAATTTTGAAAATCTTTAAAAGGAAAGAGAATGTATGTGTGGCTGGATGGTTTGGCTGGATACCATGCATTTCTTTAAAATTTTAGCAGGGTTTGAATGCTCATAACATTGTCCATAAGGTCAAACATCCTGAAACTTGGACATCAAGCTTGTTATATGTTGCTATTTCACTGGAACCTTAATTAAATTAGTTTTTGCAACTTGGACCTAGTTCCTTGCTCATTTTGTTACCCACAAATTACATGACACATGGTCTGAAATGGGAAAGCAAAAAAAGGTCTATTGGCAGTCTGTTTTGAAAACTCAAGGTCCTTATGAGGACTGCCACTTGAACAAAGGGAGTACACCCCCAGGGATTTTCCAGTACACACACATGAGCCTTTAGGTGAGTGTGTTTACTAACAAAATACAAGCGATGAGTGGAATATTCCATGATATGTTATCATAGAGATTGTACAAAAAGGAACAACCAAGAAGATTGTTCCTGCATCATTGAAACTGTTTGCAAACAATTTTCAGAGATTTAATTGCACCATTCTGTCTTTTCAGGTGTCACAGTTCTGTCATACTCACATCAAGCAAGCTGTTTTGCTGCAAAGCCTTGTCAGATGATGCAGCAACATCAAGATCCAGTCCATCAGTACTGAAGATAAGAAGCTGTGATATATCTACCAGGAAAAGGATTGAATGCTGACAACAAAATATGAAACAGGAAATTAGAATATATATCTAGGAATTAAAAAAAATGATTGTCTATAAATTTCAAAACAATCAAAATTGGCATTTAGAATCATCAAATTTTAGGCTTATCAACTAGTAGGAATCTAAAAAAAAAAAGGAAAAAAGTTAAGATGCAGTGAAAAAAAAAAAAAGAAAAATAATCCATAGGAAAAAATCAAATTATATTCTAGGAAATTCCAACATATAGCATTATGAGAAAATTTGAAGTTTTAAACATTTTTTTTGCTGCCTAGAAAATTCTAAAATTGAAAACAATTTTCAATGAAATGACAAAGAAATAAGTTATTTCAAATAAATTCAAAAAATTTCTCATAGGCTTTATGTTTGAATTTCAAAAGAAAGAACAGAATTTTCAAAGAAAAAATCTAGAAATTTCCAAAAAAAAAAAAGGTAGAGGACTGGCCAAATTTGATTAAAGCTGTGCAACAGCTACAATGAAAAACCAATTTAAAAATTAATTTTCTTCATTATTTTAGAAGTTAGGCTTTACAAATATTTTAAAGGTCAAGACAACAACAACAACAACAAAACAAAATTCAAATGACCACAATATAGGTTATTGAAAATAGTTCATGGCTTAAATCAATGGAAATAGTTTTTTCATTCATTTTGATATGGAAAAAAAAATCATTTGTTATTTCAAAAGGTAATACTTTTATTTAGTGACTTATTTCATTATGACATCATCAACCAAAACAAATTGCTATTTTGAAAAGAAAATACACCAAAACCATTAACCTTTTCTGATTTAAAAATCTGAATAAAAAGTCAGAAAATCTCTCATTGTTTACCTCTGATGTCATTATGAAATAGGTCAAAGGCCAGTCCTCTACCCACAGATATTAGATATAGGAGAGTGTTTCACTAGGAGACTAACATTCAATTGGACATTCAATTCACAGATTACTATACCAAATCATTAACACATTTTGCAGACTAGTCAAGAGTTCTCAGTAGAGTTACAAAACATGAGGAAATTCTTGGTTGATCAAATCCAAGGAATATTTTATGGTGCTGGCACTGATTTCATTTTCATTCTAACTGGCTACTGGTTTCATTTCTTTGCTTAAAATTTTACTGAGAACTCTACTAGTCAGAAGAAACACTCTCCTATATCTAATATCATTATCATATATTATTTATACACCAGAAAAATGAAATACACTTGATACCTCCCACGAGGTCCTGCCAGTACCAAACAGAAGCTGCTCCACCAGACCAGGAAACCATTAAAGGCGGTACAACATTGCTGCTCTCGGCAGAGTCTAACCTTGAGGCTGTAATCAGACGGCTGCTCCGGTGATGAAGGTTGACGGTAAGGATACCAGGTGATGGTCCTCTGCAGATTTCATGTTAGTGCGCTGACGGTGTAAATGCCAGTCACTGTAAAGGTTAGTGCAAGTAGGAGCAGAAATAACCATATCTTACTATTCATGGGTGTGTACAGCAGTGATACTTTGGGGTGATGTGCTCAATAGGTGTGTATAAGACACCATTCAGACTTCCATAAAGTAGATTATCAGCCTGGGAAGACTAGGAGTTGAATCATTTCTAGGTGATCTAATCTTAAGTAGAATGATGTTCGGCTAGACTGATGTACAAGGTTCTATCATAGGATTGTAATTTAATAAGTTTTTTCACCAGCAAAATAAGACCTCAGTTTTTTCTAAATTCTAAAAATACTGCTAAATAAATTCCTGACAATTTCTTTCACTAAAAATGTTCGCAAAATTGAATAAAATTTGAATGAATGAATACCATCCAAAAATTAGAAGAAAAATAGAAAGAAATGAAAAAGAAAAGAAAAATCATGAAACAAAATAACTATGATTAATAATTCAAAAATAATTCAAAAATGGATCAAAAATAATTCAACTTGAAAATTATTAATGAAAAGAACTGGTATCCTGCAGTAATGTATTGAGTAAACACAAAACAGATCAAAATATATCTTCAAATCTTACCCATTTTCAGAAACTGAGGTCTTACTTAAATCTGCTATCATACAACATTAAAAAAAATTAATTATTGGCAAAATCCAAAGTATGATTCCTATAAAAATTACATTTTTTGAAAAAAAATAATTCATCCAAGTTAATAAATGAATTGAATTATTTGAGCCAAAATCACTGTCATCAAACTAAGATTGTATTGAAGGCATTGAAAAATTAGAGAAAGCAACTACACTACACTATGTGCATCACCTTTTCAACCTGTGAATATCACAAAACTTAAAATTTGCAATTAAATTTGAAAATTGAAAAATCAGAATCACCAACCAACATTTTTGATCAACAAAAGATTAAGATTTAATGATTAATATGAACAAATTCAGCTGTGCAGTCAATCATGAAATTATACTCTAAAAGTGCAAACAAACAAACCCAAGCCAAATAAGGCAAATGGGAAATGAATGAATAGAGGATAAGGTGAGCCATCAGAGAATGGCGTCCAAACACCATACCTCACAATCAAGAATGAAATGCAACTATACAAGTAAAACCAAGAGTTGTTTTACTATGAATTATTATGTCCAAAGCACTTGTATATATGCACAAGCTGTCCAAAATTGAAACATTTTGAAATCAAATACTCGGTGACTTAAACATTGGTAAATACTTGAAACTTGTCACAAAATACCAACTTGACCATGAAAATGTGTTGTGAAATTTGACTGAACAGTTTATATTGACGCATGTAGTGTAGTTGCTCAAAAATTGATGGACGAAAAAAAACCTTTGCAATTCATTATGTCAATCTTTTACGGTACTTTTACTTCTGTTGAGAAGTTTTTTGCTGGTGGAAAAACTGAGTCTAGGAAAAATAACTTGATAAACTTAGGAACAGTTCAAAAGTCATACAAGTTAAGAAGTAACGCGAAGACATTAAACTAGGATAGGACTCCCTTTAAAATTGTTCTTAAACTTTACTGTGCAACCATGTCAACCAAGGCTTATCTACTATGCAAATGGATCATAAAAAATATCTAAATTTGAAAAAGTTTAAAATTTAATTTGGTTTGAAAACATCCTACATGACCTTGTTTGAGATAGATGCACAAGAGACTTATGTCCAATAATAACCATAGGCCACGTCCCTTAGAAATCAACTAGAAGAGTGGATTTTGTATCTTCTAAATTCCAAATTGATCTTGAATCATGTGTTTTAGCCATGAGTCTCTGGCTCAGGAGACTGAACAATCATTTCTTGCATGATCGACAAACATATAATAGAACTACATTCTTGGCAAAAATTATTTGACCTCAAAACATACAGCTATGCACTTTGCTGGCTTTTTTTCTAGACTACAAAATCCACTCTAGTAATTTTAACTCGTAACAGCATAGAAAAAGGATATTGAATTAGTTTCAACCAAATTAATAAATTCACTTGATTCGCTACTTGAATAGAATTTTTGGCTGTAACGGCACAGTCACATAGATTGATTGACGCCAAGATGGTCAAATGTGATAAGTGGAAATAAGTCCCCTAAGAAGAATAACTTAATATTTAGACCAGTCCCTTAGCAGACATTGAATAAACTAATATTGAATAATGAATAAATTAGACCCAGTCCCTCAGCAGGTGGAATATATTAATATTCAATTGAACACATTCATAGACCCAGTCCCTTAGCAGTCTCAGAATACATGAATATTTAATTGAATACATTATAGGCCTTAGTCCTCTAGGGAAACATAAACTTAATGTTGAAGGGTTAAAAGTCTAGGTTAGCTTTTCATATTGAATTGCATGGTGGTAGTTTCCTTTTCGGGATAGACCAGCTCATTTTTCACAAGTTTAGTAGCCTAGAAACTTCGTTATTTTAGTCTTCGCAAACCAGGCTTGATATTAAATCACATAAACTTTATGGGAGTCTGAATACCGCCTTGAGCTTATTGATCACACCACTCTAAGATATACATCACTGTTGTGCAGTAAAACCTATGGGTAGTGAGGTATGGCTATTTCTATAAGTCTCCTACTTGTACTGACCCTCTCAGTGTAAAGGCTGGCTTACCGTCAAGGTACTTTCATGAGCCTGTAGGGGGTTCAGAGTCTGATGTCCTTATCGATAATCTTCACCATCGGAGCAGCCGCCTGGTTATGGTTTCATAAGATGACTCTTGTTGGGACAGTAAGTACTGCCTGGTCCTGGTCTACCGGGGTAGTGAGACTTGGTACTGGTAGGGCCACGGGGAGGTATTTTTTTTGTAAGGGCCAAAAGGGCGTGGAGAGGGTAAAGATGGACTTCATTAAAAAACACAGGAATACCACTAAGTCTGAAATCAAACTTTATTTCAAACACAACACATACAATATACAAGTCAGAAAATTTCAAAGGTAAAAAATTTCTAAGTCCAAAACTCATCATACCACACACTCACTTCAAAAATTCTAAGTCTAAAACAGCAAAAAACCAAGATTCTTACCTCCAGATCAGAAGTCCCTCATTATTATTGCCTGAAAATTCTAAGACACAAAGTGCATGTTAATCATATCCTCCCAGAAAGCCAAGACGATTTCGCCTCCCCCTAAGAAGTATACATCCCCCACCCCCCATGATTGTATTCCCCTCCCCCCAATCCGAGTGATCCCTCCCCCCAGTACAAGTGATCACCTCCCCCCAGTATAAGGCATGAACCCCTCCCCCCATATTGAGTTCATCCCCACCCCTCCCAATATGAGTTAAACCCAGTTGTAATTGACCATGAAGCATTTTTACAAGTGCCATCATTGACTTTGAAATAGGTATTGAAGTATGTATAAGTATGATCTCCAATTGTACTGGCATTTCGTGTCTTCAAAGATAATTCCAAAACTTGTAAACTAAAAAGTTTTTGGTAATGCATCAATTTGTTATTTCAAAGTTCAAACTTCTAAAATTTTTCATGAAATTTCAATTGGTGATGAGGGATTTTACTAGAGGTTTTAATGGCATCGGTATCTAGCAATATGCTAGGAAATTGAGGAAAAATCATTCATTGCTAATCTCCTTGGCTAGTAAACAGTAGAGGATAAGGATGGTCTTATTTTGAAGTAAAATCCCTCTATACCTTGGTCAATTACAACTGGGTTTAACTTTATCTCTCCAATCAAATCAAGGACAACAGACAATGTATAAAAGTGTGCGTGTTGTTTGTGATCATTCGTTTGAGGCATGCTAGCGAAGCTTGGACATAAGAAACAAAAACAAAGTAGTGTAGGTTGCTATTTGGTTTCAATAATCATGGCCAAGACAGTGTTGCATATCCATTTAATGTGGAAGAGTCCTTGTTGCACCTTGTTATTCACAAGTTTTCATTTTTTGTTTGACAGTATACAAAGACAATCAAAAATGTGCAAGTTGCTATATAATTATTTCACTTAATTGATGAGACAAATTCTCAATTTCTTGCATTTGGTTACTATTCACTTCACAGGAAAAGATGAATATGGAAAGTTCATACAAAGTGTATCCTGTTTGCATCACCATAACTTCAGGATAAATATTTTGGTCTTATTACTACTAACCAAGTCATTTGTAGCATGCCTCAAACGAATGTAATGATTGGTATGTGTACTTCACCCTTCCCCCCTTGTCTCAATATTTTTATTTCTCAATAGTGAAAGGGAACATATTGTATGGGTGGGGGTGGTGGAAGGGTTTCCTGGCTGGCTACAATGCCTTTATTACCCATCGTGATATGATCAATCAATAAGAATTAAATAATGCACATCACAAAAACAACCTGAACAGGAGAGATTATCTACGAGGAACATGTACCAATGAGACTAAAAATACCTATGAAAATCCATTGAAATATTGTGTTCCTTCTCAATTTCATACACACACTCCATTTTCAATTAGCTCCAATTACCACAATGTGCTATAAATTAGCTACACTAAGTTAGAAAAAAACCTTGCTTTAAAATTGTAATAGTGAATAGCTCGTAGAGAGAAATTGTTTACTTCTTGTTTTATAGACTGCTATAACGTGATTCAGACACAGTTCCTTGGAACTTGCTGAGTATATTTTGATGGTGGAGCCAGGGGGGCCTTAGCCCCTTAACTCTTTTCGTTTTGCATAATGGTCTTGAATATTTGATAGTCTTAGCCACCCCCACTTTTTCCCTTTAATTTGAATACTAGCCCCACCCTTAGCTTTAAAATGCACTCTGTTGTCCCTGTATATGGATTGATATGAAACTACAACCTATGATAATCACTAAGCTATGATCATAACTTGTAGTACATTATGGAGAAAGAGCTGGAAAGAAGCCTATGTCCTGTTGTCTATTCACTAGTGACGTTTTGTCGGCTTTTCATGAATAAAAAAAATACTGAGTCTTAAATATAACATTTTAGAAGTCAATAAAAAATTAATTTAGTTATTAGCCAAATTTGATTACTTAGATATTCTGAGTTTAGGAATAGAAATAAAAGTTATTTCCCTGAATTAACAATTCAAAAATTGTCGTGGTAATAAATACAGAAAATCTGTTGTTTCTTGTGTTTGACATTCTCGGGTAATGCTTCAAATCATGGAATAATTATCTGGGAAACTTCTACATTATTCAAGTATTTAATTGCTGGGCCAAAATTTGAATGATACACCCACTGTAGGTGAGACCTATCTTATAAATGGATGGAAGTGAAAAGTAGAAATAATAAATGAGATTTAAAAGTCAGGGCATCTGAAAAAGTGCGAGGGTGCGATTCCGCACTATTTATCGTTATCCGCACTTTAGACATTTTCCGCACTTTTTGCCAAAAAAATACAGAAAAACTTGAAAACCTGTTGACAATGTTCTTGAATACATAATAATTCTTCAAAGAAGCAAATTTTTCATCGGAATTCATCGCATTTTGGGCTGGAAATCGACTGTAAGATGTTGTTTTCTTTCGCCGATTGACAATAATCTGCCAGGCGTTCCTCACGTTAGTTCAGTGGCCTGGGAACTAGTTCTAATTCTATGAACGCTTTTGATTGGCCTAAAAAGCATCCAATCACATGCCTCTATAAAAATATAGTGAATTTAGCGGGAACTTTACAATTAATTATAGTTACTATAATCAAAATAATATTGAAATAAAAAACATATGCAAATTAGCATTTCCACACTTTTCCGCACTATTTGCTAAAATGTCCACACTCTCCCAAGTTTTTTCCGCACTTTTTCAGATGCCCTTTCCACAGACAGAGTGCCTCCTCATCCACTGAAATTCAAATTGGAATTTAAAAGGTGATTTTTGTTGAGGGAGCTTGAGGAAAACCAGAGAAGCTGGAGAAAAACCCTTGAAGCACAGGAGAGAACCAACAAGCAACTCTACTCACATACAACACTGAGCCCGGTGGGACTCAAATCTGAATTGCATTGATGAGACGAACCATCTCACTGCTGCGCACACATGTCTAAAAGGTATTTTCAGGGTCCAAGTGTCTAGGAATGTACTTTAAGTGAGTAGTTATTTCTGTGAGAAGCAGTCTATTGATGAAAAATTCTAAAATTGTTGAGAAAAAAAGTGGATGAAAGTACATACTAGGCTGCTGGTATGGAAAGTAATAATCAATTAAAAGCATTTGAGTAAATAATAGACTTTGCAATTTGGATTATTTGATCCTGTTTTAGCTTATATGGAATAAACCACAGGGTGCCCAGGTAGACAAATACTGTCATGTCAAGTGGGCAGTTATGAAAGTATGAGCGACAATTTAAAGATTTTTTTTTTTTACGACTCATAATGGCAAAGAACATATAACAGATACTTGGGAAGCTTTTGCACATTTCTTAGTTAATATGAGGCAATTTCTTTGTATTATTAGCAATATCAATTTGCACTTCAAATTACATGAGTGCTAAGTTAAGAAATAGCCTACTCACACTCCCCCTCCCCACAATGAAGAGCATTCCCTGTAAATTTGTCTTTAAAAAGGTAGCCAATTGATGAGGGGGGGGGGGATTTGCTTCTTAAAAGATCATGAGAATTTCTTCTGGTAGATGAGAAATGAGTGCTAATAGAAATACCCAAAAACTGCCTCGAATTGTGTTTCCCATGAAATGTGCAAAGGTTACTAAGCAAATACAACAACAATAACAGTTTCTATATCAATTACACATGAGCCAAAAAATGGTTCATGAGTAATTAAAAAAGCAGTGAATAAGTTTGTGGTACAAGCACTTTAATTTAGCAGGACAAATAATTGCATCATAATCAGACATATATTACTACCATGGGAATGCATCACAAGGGACCAACTTTGTATGGGCAAGCGTTTTCATTTTATACCACGAGTCATTCCCTTGAGTATTATTAGTTGTGTGAAACAAATAGCTGCTGTCATGTTTGTAATAGTGGGGGTAAAAACTACCAACTGTAATTGATTTATTGTAGCGGGCACTCTAAACAAATTAAATTGGAATCTAATAAAATGGTTTTATAGTAGTATGAAACTGGAGAATATGACAAAACCCAAAAATCAAGAGACCCTACCAATCTCTTATTATGTTTTGCTGTGTATATAATTTGATCCTGATGACAATCCTTCTAAAGAACCTAGGGTTATTTCAAGGTGCCAGCTTTTACACTATTAAGATTTGAAATATACGCTTCATGCTTTGTTGGAAGATTACCAGCCCATCTGTGGATTGGTTTCCCACATTGTAATTGCTCACATTATACTCAACTCTCATGTACTAATACCTGACCACACTTACCTTACATGCAACAATTTAACATTTTATCAACACACTACTGACACAAGTGCTACACCAGTCTACCAACAGTCTACATCCAACCAACTTGTAACAACAACCAACCAGTTGCACTGTGACAATAGAATGACATCTTGACAGCTCTCTTACTGGGCACAACATTCTACACACACCACTGTTTTGTGATTTCGCTATTATTACTGCACATTTGTATTCTTCGTCTGAACTTTTAATCTACCTATGTAGTTACTAATGATTTGTATTGCACATAGTAATTGCTCACATTATGCTCTACTTTTGTTAACAGTGAAATACTTAGCTCTGGTGTACGTCTGGATTCAATCAATACAGGATACAGGTAAATCATAATGGGATAGAAGGTATAATAGCAAATCTAACCATGTATTTGGAATAAAATATGCTGAATTTATATATTATTATATAATAATATATATTCGCATTACTCCAACAATCATGAGTAATTCTTAGGTTGAAGGTTAATTCAAGGTTAATTCTTAAAGTATTTGAAAATAAAGTTTACTTTATGTCATGGCATAATAGTTTTATTTTTTGGATATTTTTTGTTTATCTGAGAATTTTAATTGGCATTAAAATAACTAATTGTTATTAACTCTATTATGTAATTAATGAATTTGTTTGATGCTCAAGCCTTGCCTCAAAGCAGTAAGGAAGACAAGATTGAAGATGGGACTTGTGCTAAGTCTGTTTTAGCTTTGACAATTGCACAACAACTAAGAATAAGGAGATGCAGTATTTGCTCAGGCAAGTCTTTGGAAGAATTGCTAGCCTTACAGAAAGAATGCACAGTACTTGAGCAAAAAGTCATATTTCAAAAGCCAGTGACTTTGGCAGACAAAGTAGTCAAGTCTGTAAGCCACTCAGAGGTTCTACAGGCAAACCTGCTGTATGTGATGACATACTACATATATATTTAGATTTCATTAAATAAATAACTAATTATTTGATTAAAGGCAGAACTGGTCATTTTCAAAAATGGATATCCAGATACCAATGTATGTTAAAAGAAAATCCAACCCCTTTATGATAACAATTACTATTAAGGCTAAATTATGAAGTACCATGAATATTTTAGTACCAGTAAAGTATACCAGTATAAGAAATACTTGGAGATTGTGTGCCGTATAGTTTGTTATCATATAGTTTGGATAGTACTTATGTGCTGATTGGTCCATTATTGGCGATTATTTGTTAAGTACAGCCTTTCATTACATCATGCTCGAGCTTCTCCTCTAAAGATTGTCACCCTTCTTGCCCTGTCTCATTTCCTTGTGACACCCAACAAACAGGAGTGCATAAGATGTCAGACCATCTATATTTATGTTCTGGATTCCCTCTGATAGGCTACCTTCCTTCCTTTCTTGTGGTGTCTCAGTTTCTTGTCTCAGAACTACCTGGGACGTCATGTGGTGGGTGGTTTTGTGTACAGATTAACTGAAAGATTACCTTCACTCTTGCTTTCTTGAGGTTTTAGTGGACAGGATGTCATACCATCTATCGTCCTGCGTGGGCTTCTCTCTTATAGTTTTCTAGCTCACTGGTCCTGCTTCATTTTCTTCAAATGCAGTCTACATCCCTTGTATTTTGGGTTGTCAATTGCAGATTCCCTGCACCTAGTTCTGCTCTATTTTGTAGCTTCAAAGAAAATATTGTATTTTGGTGCAGCCTCTCTTACCATCAATCTTTATGCTTGTGGATTTCTCTCATACACATCAATATCTACCTGGTCTTCTTGCATCACATCAAATATTGAAAAATATCAATATTGAACTTGTGTAGTAGTAGGCTGTCCTAAATCTGCATTCTGTGGGATACACTGTTTCACTAAAGTACCCTTGAAGATTCATGTGTTATAGACTAACAGCAACACATTTGATTGAGTCGAGATTATGAAATGAATGACATCAATGCCATAGCGATATAATAAAGAACACCTGATGTTCAGATACTAATAAATATGTATATTGAAAGTAATGAAATGTGAGGATGACCATACTACAGTGTACTTAAGTGTAAAGGTTATAGTTTTCATGTTATTAAATACTGCCATTTAAGGTTTTGTTCTTTTGGCATTTGTTTTTAATAGGTTATTGGCAAAAAATATTGGAGCCAATTAACTTTTTCTATGACTTTAACACACCAGCAAACAGCGTGGTAACAGGTATGTTCCTCATAATGTCCTCTGTTCTTGATGTTGCACTCTTTTGATGCTTACAGTCACTCAGTGCTTGTATACATTGATGTCTCTCCAATATCTCAATTACAGGGGAAAAGCAAGGTGTTTCTAGACCATCATTGGATCTGTTCTTTCTTTTAGCTTTATGAACTGTTCATGTCATTCAGATGGCACTGTTTTGAACTTCCTCTTTGTTCCATCTTGATACTTTTTGAATGTAAGGTGACTTGATCTCTTTGATAGTCCCATCCAGACAGTCCAAAATCTTTGAGCAGGCTTTAATTTATGTGAAATCCTACAAATAATTCTGACAGTGCCAATAGCCACCCTTAATAGTTAATAGAGCACTCCCCAGGGGTTGGGTACCCTAGCTTGTGTTGATCCCTAAAAACCAAGGGTGATACTGGCACTGAGTTTCATGTTTTGAGCACTGGTCTTTGATGGAAGTCATCACTGGATTGCTTCTAGGTAATACTATGTAGATTGGTAATTGAAAACCAACATCATTCTTAGAAGAATGTATCCACTTACTTTCACTCATGTTTTGTTTTGGCACTGCTTTAGAATGGCAGGTTTGGCATTCATTTCCACTGGAGTTTTGCCAACTTGTCTTTATGCTTTCCTTCATGTTTGTAATGTCCATTCTGGTCTTCTTCTTCCCCTTGCACAAGGGCCAGAGACTGCTGCCATTCCAGTATTTGGAGATAATTACATATTTTGCACTTGTATTCAGCATTTCCTTGAATGTCCAATAGTGGATTACATCATCCAGTCCATAATAATATATCTGACACATTCCTGTGTTGGACTGTATATTTGTACAATGTTCAATAGTAGGTTGCATCAAGTCCATCATATTTGGATGATTACAATATACTAGACACATTCCTGAATTGTTCTGTATCTTGTACAATGTCCAACAGTGAGCTGCATCTCCTTTTGATGAGGTGCTCTAAACTGTGATGGCTTTATATAATTTATGCTTCATGTTCATGTTTCTTTGCTTTTTATAAAGACATTTTAACTGCAATTTGCATCAAGACCACCACACTTGAATATATCTCATATTGCTGGTATCCTTTCAGTTATTTACAGGAATTGTTTACTTTCAAGTTTCAATTCGAGTACACTAGTATGGTCATCTAGAGATGAAAATATGTTTGGTGGATTTGTCAGTTTAACACAAACATCTAAAACTCCATTAAACATTAATTGCATTCAAAATTCATAAAATACATTCAACAATTTTAAGTACTGTTTAATAAACGAGGAGTGTTTTATCAGGTTTAAAACTACGAGGCATAGCCGAGTGGTTTTAGACCTAATAAAACACGATCAACAAGTTTATTGAACTACTTCAGAAACTCATTAATAATTTATAAACCTTTGGTCGAATTAGATTGACCATACACGTCACGAACATGGACTTTCATACATTGATAGAAGTTTGTATGTAACTGTCATGCACAGTCGATATTTGTACATTACTGTCATTTGCAGTCAGGCTCCCACATTTTAAAGATAGTATGCCAGTCTCAATACAGCATTGCTGATTGACTAGCTTTTGTGAGTCATCAGTGATCACATGTGAGACTGACCTTGATGAGGATCTAAGTCTTCATCTAAACTTAGAGGCACCTTTATGTCTGATAAATTCATCCTCATTAGAATTCTTTATATAAATATCAATTGAATACTAATGAAGAGGACTTTATCAGGTATAATGGTTCATGCATGTGACGTGTATGGGTGCTACAATTGGAGCAAAGGCTTATGAATTCATGAGTTTTTGAACATGACATATATACCAAATTCTAAAAACCATTGTCAGGTTGATAAGGTTAGATCATCAAAGCTTAAGACCAATGGGTATTCTGGGTAATCAATATCCTGGGTAATGTGTTTACATACAGACACATTCAGGAAGAGTGAATGCTTTGCTTGTACAATAGCTGCAAAACTGTTTTATGTATAATATTATCCTCACTGACTGTTTACCCAGAACACTATTTGGCCTCAGCTTTGATGATTGAAACTTTTCAACCATACATTTTTTTAGATTTGGTGTAAATATCATTATCATATACTTTCAATTGCAAAGTCATTGTTGGGTTCAAAACATAGAACATAGGAGCTGAGACTGAAAGGTATTCTGGTATATGACATAATTATCCTCTGTATTCATTTCAAATACACAGTCGAAATGAAACACATGTTAAAAGTGGCCATGCTTTCTGTCAGTGCAACAATTTATGAATATTCCAGGAGTTGAATCACTAGATCCATCTAATTAACATACTTCCCATGTACTGTTTCAGTCTCAGCTTCTGTGTTATATGTTTTGAACCCAACAATGATTCTGTCATAGAGTGTATACTTTTAAATCTGGTGCTATTTCTTTATTATTTTATCTTAGCCAATAACATATTATGATGTAAACCATTTTTATCTTGTTAATGGGTTAGCTTCCTCAAAAGTGAATGTATAGCAATTTCCATAATATTTTTTTATCATGCTAGGTATTAACATCACTTAACAAGATATATCAGCTTGAGGTAGGAAACAAAAGAATAGAAAGGAAAGTTGTGGTACTTGGAAGTACTTGACAGATTGCTTGTAATAGCACTGAGAGCTGTCATGCAGTTTACAATCATGAGTGATCAGTGTAATTAATGGAGTTATACATCCAGGTACAAACACTGAGGATGGTACAACAGCCCAGCAGTGGGTCTCCAGTGGGTCTTTGCTCTCTATCTTATGCTGTGAGTGAGAATTTAGGCAGAAGGGGCCTTTTGCAATAGTGTCTTTGTCTTAGAGGCTGGTGAGAGGTGAGTACCATAATGCTGCACCATCGTTGCCTTTGTAGGCTACCAGTACTTGCTTCATTGTTTGAGGGATTGTGATTCACATACTTCCTTTTCTAACCACCAGATTCAGGGGCGACTAGAAAACAAGGAAAACCTCTGAGGGCCTGAGTTCAGCTCAAAGAACACTTGGAAATTTGACATCATATTGGGGACCATCAGTAATATCATGACTAATCAGGGATGGCTGTCATCTTCCTCTGGTCTCTGAACCAGACAGGATGGTCATGGTTAGTGGCAGTGCCCTCGTTGTAATTTACTTCAATATGAAATAGTTTATTGGTTTTCCAACACAAATTCTGTATTGTACTGGGTGTTGGTTGTAATAAAGTTGTGGGCCTGGACCTGCCACCACACAGAGGATTCTGTGTTGTACTGGGACTTGTCAGTCACTTCATCATATCCTCCAGCAGCAGCAATGTCAATTGCTCTTCATGTTACTGGAAATACAAAAGACATAATGGAGAATAGAAATGGTATTCACTGGTTTCTTGATTGACATTGGCTAGTCACTTTATCAGAACATACAACAGTGGTCTTGTCAGCTTCTCTTCCTGCACCACGAAACACCATACAATTAATGGGAATAGATATGGTCTTCAATGATCTCAGGAAATAGGTTTACCAATCATCTAATCTTAGCCTCCAGCAGTGATGTTTCCAGCTGCTCTTCATGCTCATGTAAACTTCATGTGAGAATGGAAATCCTGGTCTTCCTGATCGGTCAAATACTTTATCAAATTCTTCAACAGGTGTTGTCATCTGCTGTTCCTGCTCCTGGAAACACCATACAAATATAGAAATGCTGGTTGCCATTCTCCTCTTAATGTACCTTTGCCAGTCACTTCATCAGTTCTTCAGCAGTAACAAAGACTGAAATGGTTTCATTCTTCTCTGGATTTAGATAACTTTACAGGCTGGTTACTTCAATCTTTCACCAGTGGTGCTGTTGGCTGCTTTCCCTGTTCCTGGAAACACCATACACAATACAGGTATTGGGAATAGAATGTTGGTCCACACTGGTCTTTGGATGTACATTTGCCAGTCTTATCACAAGATCGTTCCAAACACTTTATGATCCCTGACAACTTTGACAACTTGACAATTTGAGTACATCTTGTTCGCACCCAGTTCTTAGCCTCAGAAGTCTTTGTTGTTCAGTAGTTCTTTGATTGACATCCCAGATTTACAGGGAAGCATGAAGTGGGCATGCTATTCTTTCTTATTTTTTATGAAACTTCTGACTAGGTTACTAAACAGAAAATGTGGCATACCTACAGCCAAATGACAGCTTAAAGCAAAGAAAATACTTAAGCAGAAAGAGAGAAAAAATGGAAGAGCAGCAAGATCGATTTTTATATGATTTTCTATCAGTTTTGCCTTCTTAAATTGTTTATTACAAATTCACAAATTTTAAGGGGGTTTACGTAGCGTTTAATAAATGAGGCGCATTTTATTGGGTATAAAAGCACAAGGCATAGCCAAGTGGTTTCAGACCTGATTAAAAACGATCTATAATCATTTGAGCTATTTAAAAAACTCATAAAACTTTGGTGTAATTAGAGCAACCATACATGCCACAAGAGGTTTGTACATCACTGTCATGCTCAATCAGTTCAAAAGAGACTCCCATGTGTTGAAGGTAGCATGCCAAAGTCAAGACTGGAGCATTAGTTGATGTGATTTAGTGGGTTGTCAGAGATTGTATGTGACACTGACCTTGATGAGGTCTCAATCTAAACTTGGATGCACATGTATTTCTAATAAAGTCATCCTCATTAGTATTCTTTATATAAAAGACACATGAGTCTATATAAAAATCATTTGAATACTAATGAAGAAGACTTTATCAGGTATAAAGGTCCATGCATGTGATGTGTATGGGTGCTCCAATTGGACTAAAGGATCATGAATCTTTTCATGAGATTTTTAAGAACTTTTATAAAACTACTTGAAAGTTAGAAAAATATATATTTGCTATTACACCTTGTATCCCATTATGATTTACCTGTATCCTGTATTGATTGAATCTAGAAGTACACCAGAGGTAAGTATTTCACTGTAGATTGGTGTTAGTATACAAAAGTTGAGCATAAATTGAACAATTACTATGTGGAATCCCAAGTATCAGTAACTGCATTATAGCTAGATTAAAAGTTCAGACGAAGACTACAAATGTGCAGTAGCAATAGGAAAAGCACAAAATTGTAATGTGTGTAGAATGTCATGCTCGGTAAGAGAGCTGTCAAGATGTCACTCTATTGTCACAGTGCAACTGGTTGGTTGTTGTTGCAAGTTGGTGGCATGTAGACTGTTGGTAGACTGGTGTAGTACTTGTGTCAGTAGTGTGTTGATAGGATGTTAGTTTGATGCATGTAAATTTACAGTCTTCATCTAAACTTTTATACTACCATATTCAAAGAAAGCATGTTTTATCTTCAATAGGGAATGTTTCCTGCTAAATCATTTTGGAAAATACTGCAACCTTGCATAGCTATATTGCACCATGGCACTAATATGCACTGACAACAAAGAAAGCTTACAACAGGATAATTTGCTATTGGAACATATCCCCAAAAGACCCTGGTGAATGAATACTGTTATGTAGCCATTTTTGCATGGTGCCGATCTGTGATGCAATCTTAGTGATACTAGCACAAACTGCCACAGTTTTAGATAGTACTTGTACCACAATTGCTACTAATAGGAAACTATTATTACTGTTAGAAAGAGCAGATTTCATATGATGGTGAAAAATAATGTAGTGGACCATCCCATGACAGTGACAGATATGCTTGACCATTAGGGGAATGCACTTCAATTTTGATATCTTGTTACTTGTACATGTGTGTTTAGTTACTTGGACATGCATGTGTAGTTAAAGAGAGGTCCCAGTACTTTTCTGTGGGGGCAAAATTCTGTAAACCCAAGTACATCTAGAGTGAGTCGTGGCATTCATCAAAAATCTTGACACTCATTTGCTGCCCCTTTTGGTGTAAAAATGTATAACTTCTGTAGTAACTTGAACCCTCTAAGTTAGCAATCCAATGAAAGTGATACTGTATGCACCATTATTTTTCATTCAAATGAAATCTGCTCTATTCATAATTGCTTAGCTCAAACTACTTCCCAAGTACCTTTTGAATGTTGTTTACCATTTGTAGGAATTTCCTAAAAAGCAGAAATCAAATGAATAAGTATAAAACAGGTCAAAGAGCATTTCAATAGCTGTTATTACAGTTGAGACCACAATAAGGTATTCATACATCCATAATATCTGCTATTGCAAGTTGAATGTGGGGAGATAGTATGTTAGATGATAGTTCTCAAATCATCCACCAGACAGGATTGATAAAATCAATGCAGCCAAATATCTGACAGGAAATTTCATTATATGCAAGTGATTAGTCCTATTCTACAGGTCCAAACAAATCACCCATAAATACACATACTAAAGTAGGAAATGATTTCATTTGGGTTTGGATAACATTAAATGTCAAAGGCCAAAAATAATGTTCTAATGTTGTCAAATTTTAGATGAAATTAAATAGTTTGAGGTTGTAATTAGGTCCTATTGCAATAATCACACCTGTACTTTGGAACAATCTCCCTGATAACATAAAACATGCCGACTCTGTTGCCAGTGCTTATATGTTTATTTGGGAAACATGGGTGGTGTAGTGGTGAGAGTGCTCACATCTCACCATGAAACTTGGGTATAATCCCCAAACTTTGCGTTATATGTTAGTGGAGTTGTTTGTTGGTTCTCTCCTGTGCTTTGACAGTTTTTCTCTGGCTTCTCTGGTTTTCTTCCCTCACCAAAAATCAACTTTTAAACTTTGTAATTCTAGTAGCTTTACTAAATGTTGTCTGCTTTGCAGGCATTCCTGGTTGCTTCAACTTATGGATGGGAAGATTGGGGCAGAAGAGACGAGGGAACCACCTGCCCAAAATGATTGTTTTTTCAAATAAACCTCTAGTTATGTAACATTTTTTACAGAACTGTCGAAAACTGAGTTCAGTAAATAGAAGCAAAATTCGATTTCTGACAAAGTCAATAATTTTCTGTCTTTTCTAAACCCAAGGACTACCAGATGTATCTAAATATTCAGAATTATATGTACCACTCTGTATCCCACAATCAGGGCAGTACAGAAATCTACTAGAATTATTTGTGGCTACTGAGTGACAGGTGTCACATTATGCATGTGATCACAGGCTATCAGTTTACTTCATACAGTCTGGTAAGGACTTAAAAGTTTAGATATTCCTACTGTGGAACTGCTAGAATTTGAGCCGTACTATGGTAGGTGGAATGTCTAATGTACAAAGGAATGTAAACTAGTTTATGTATACAACTATGTGATTTGTTGTCACATCATTCCAAAAGAAACTATTCTGCACAACTTATAAAAATACACAACTTTCTTTCTAGGACAAGAAATGTTGTTGAAATGTCCTACAAATAAATCTACATGATCCCAATTGTGATACCAGACTAAACCAAAATTTGAAAACTTAAACCTAACATAAACAAATGTTTAATTGAGCAAATTTTGTCATTTTCTTCAGAACTTCAAAATCTCCCATACCTCAGCCCAGCAGTAAAGAATAAAATGGCTTCTTCGCTTTGTTTATCAAGTGTCAGATGTCATAATATGTTTTTCCAAATTTTTGCTAATTACACTTCTCCTATAGTTGAAAATATGATTGCCTACCAGTAGTTAGTTTGTTAGTCAATGTTAAATATTCTCATCTCATTTTATACAATGATGGAGACAATAAAAGTTACCTCTGACCTCAATATATTTAGTAGTCTTAAAAAAGTGCCCCAGATTTTATCTTACTAAATTTTTTTCATCAAGCATGTCACACACACACCTATACTGAAGGTTGACTAAAATAGACTAATTCTCATCCCACAAAAAGGAAAAAATTGGAAAATTTTCTGGCCAGATTTCAAGGAGTCAGGTTGACCCCTTTGTTCACCTGGGTGAAGTCATGTCAATAATTTTGGTTTGAAATATTCTTAAGCTTTCCTTATTACCACAGAGACTACAGTTTTTGATTCACATATTTCCCATACATATTTTCTCTCCTGTTCAAGTTATCTTATGATGTAATGCAATGCATGGTTCCAACCCCCCTTAGTTACTGTTGCTATGTCCCACAGTTCATTTTTTTCGCCTGAATATCTCAGAATTCAAAACTTTGATTGTATCAATACAATTATATTTTGTTTAAGGTTTGGAAAATACCAGAAAAAACCCTTGCAATCTGTATAGTACCCTTGAGTATTGGTATTTAATAGTTGTTTGTGAGACAAGATTTTCATTCCACTTGGAAAACAAATGCATTGGTTCGTGATTGTTGGAATTGGAACCATGAATTACACATAAATATTATGTCATAAACATATTACTTTTATACAAGAGCTTTGCTTTCAACACCAAAGAAATAATTTCTCCATTATTTGGTGGCAAGATAATTTGTACTTTGATAAAACCTGGAAAACCAATTAACTTTTTCAATAGCTTGCCAATTCTAGATAGCTCTCATGCATTAAAGTATGGAATTTATATTGCACAACAAAACACTACTCATATGACCTTAATCAGTCCATGGCTGGTCCTTTTCCTTGATCAGATCAATGTACTTGTTGTAGCATGCCAGCAGTTAATATTTCCAAAAGTGTCTCACTGAAAATGAAAGAAAAATCAAAATTAAAAATGGAAAAAAATACGAATGAATAGTTATTTCTATCTTACAGATCAACCCTTCCAATTTTGCCTAATCACCAAAAAACAATGATTTCAAATTGTGTTTGCTTTGACATTTTCGTACATTGGTTGGTATGAATTTTATTGACTGAACTTGAATATGGACACCATTAATTATTAGCAATAAAAACTTATTACAAACAAAAAAAAAAAATGCATCAGGAAGACCAAGCAAAAAATGGGTATTTTTAAAAGTTGAGTCCTTCGTGCAGATTGTGTTGACCCTCGTCAGCTGCTAACAACATTCATTCAAAACATGATTTTGCCCTCACCCCCGTCTCCCTGGTAAGTATCATAGGTAAGCATAATTTCAACTGACGGAAACATAATTTCCATTTTGAAAGGTTGGTCAGATCACAAGGAGGGACACAAACCCTATTGTGAGTGCCAAAATGAACTGACAGACCACCCAGGCTGTATTCTGTGGGGCATGAGGTTGTCATTCCAAGCAAGCTGCAGGATAGGCTTGTAAAAGAGCTACATGATGGTCATCTTAGAATAGTAAAGATGAAGGCATCATCAAGAAGATATGTGTGGTGGCCAGGATCAACGATCAACTCAAAGCCTCATCAGGATGTGCAGTAGTTGTCAGCAGAACCAGAATGCATCAAGCAAAGCAGTACTACACCCATGGGAGTAGTCTACAACACCCTGGTAATGAATACATGTTGACTATGCTGGCTCATTACAAGATGCAATGTTCACAATGGAAGTAACCAGAAATAATCCAAATGAAAACCACGACAGCAGCCAAAACCACTGATGTTATAACGAGTCTGTTTGAAAAGTTATTCCAGTTATTTCTAACTAATGGCATGTGCCATATTTTATCAGCTCTGCATCCCCCAGCTACAAATAAATTAGCAGAATGTTCCATTCAAATACTCAAGGAAGCACTGCCCTCCACGAAGGAAAGTTCTAAACCAGTAGCTAGGTTCCATATTGCATACAAGAACACACCACACTCCACGACAGGTGAGAGTCCAGCAAGGCTGATGTTGATAAGATCACTGCGAACTTACTTGGACTTAATGAAACCCAATCTGAATAAGGTCAATGTAGGAAGATGGTGATCAAGCAGGATGAACAGAGGATATGTCCGGTATATACTTCATGCCAACATGCCATATAGTCGCCCATACGCATAGTCACCAACTTATACTCACTCATCCACATAGTATCCCCTATTGTAGTGATCAACTGTCCATAGCCCTGATCAACTATCCCTAGCTAAGATCAACTGTCCCTAGCTGTGATCAACTGTCCCTAGCTGTGATCAACTGTCCCTAGCTGTGATCAACTATCCCTAGCCCTGATCAACTCTAGGGACAGTTGATCACAACTAGGTAAAGTTGATCAGGGGTAGGTGCATTTGATCACCGCTAGGGACAGTTGATCAGGGCTAGGGACAGTTGATCAGGGCTATGGACAGTTGATCACAATTAGGGACAGTTGATCACAACTAGGGACAGATGATCACAGCTAAGGACAGTTGATCAGGGCTAGGGGCAATTGATCAGGGCTATGGACAGTTGATCACAACTAGGGACAGTTGATCACAACTAGGGACAGATGATCACAGCTAGGGACTGTTGATCGGGGCTAGGGACAGTTGATCAGGGCTATGGACATTTGATCACAATTAGGGACAGTTGATCAGGGCTAGGGACAGTTGATCACAGCTAAGGACAGTTGATCACAGCTAGGGACAAGTGATAACAACTAGGGACAGTTGATCACAACTAGGGACAGTTGATCACAACCAGGGACAGATGATCAGTGCTAGTGACAATTGATCAGGGCTAGGGACAGTTGATCACAGCTAGGGACAGTTGATCACAGCTAGGGACAGTTGATCAGGGCTAGGGGCAGTTGATCAGGGCTATGGACAGTTGATCACAACTAGGGACAGTTGATCACAACTAGGGACAGTTGATCACAACTAGGGACAGATGATCAGGGCTATGGAGCATTAATCACAACTATAGGGGATACTATGTGGACGAGCGAGTATAAGTTGGCGACTATATGGCATGTTGGCATGTGGTACCAGCAAAATACATTTTGGCCGGTCATTGCCAAGTTTTGAACTGCCAAAAATGATTAATAATTAACAAGTGGTAATCTTCATTAAATTCATAATTTTTACTGTGGAAAGGACAGCAAACATGTTCATTCAAAACCATATTTGGCTGGTCAAGTACCAAATTTGGCCAGACATTGACCATTGACCATTGACCAGCCATTATTCGAGCCCTGGAAGTAGCATAGAGAACTCAGACAAGACAGTTGGAGAGAGGAGATCCAGTGATGGCACATGATTATTGATTATTGTGGGGATCTGAAGTGGAGATCAGGTTTAGTTGTCAAAAAAACTGGTCCATTGACATACAGGCTGTACTGTACAAAATTCAAGTTGCACCAGGTATTATTTGGTGCTGACACATTGATCAGTTACTACCCACAAGTGGCGTGCAAACAACAAGTCAACCTGATGTAACCAAACCCAGTGAACCACTGATGTGGATGGTGGATGGCGTAGTACTGCTATGGTCAGAGTTGTAGCCCCCCCAGCTTAGACAATATCATATGTGAGTTGAGTTTGTTTGATGTGTTGTTCTCTCCATTGACAAGAGGGTTTTTCTCCAGGTTCTCTGGCTTTCCTCCCTCCATAAGAATTAACATGTGAGTTGAGGGGAACCGTACATTTCTTTGTAATTTTTGCAGGGCAGGTTTCACAATGGTTCTCATTGAATGATGTGTCGTAAAAAACTTTCAATTGAATCAATTACTTAAGATCAGATCTAGTCCTTGGTTTTTAGTGCTTTCTTTGAAATCAATTAGTTCTATGCTATAATTTTTCACAATTCTGTATCACAATGCATCTAGGAAATGATATGAACATTCAACAGGGAGTATGGCCGCCTTCTTGTTTCAAAAGTGTATCAAGCAACAAGAAGGCAGGGCAGACCCAGGCGACATTGGCATCAAGTTATGAAAGAGTGGTTGGACAGGCCTGTGGAGGCAACCTGACTGGCAACAGATAGAGAGAGTTTTAGGGCAGCCATCAAAGCAGTCATGTTACCACGGTGATATGCCAAACACACACAACTTAGTACTACTGATGAAATGGATGTATCACACCTCAACTGAAATTCTTCCCTCATTTACATAAAAACTGACTTTGTCAATGCAAACTTCAAATATGGTTTTGATAAGGCTTGCAAAACATTCGGGTCCAGGAAAATACTGAAAAACCTCAAAAACACCACCCAGGAGTTGAAGGATCAAAATATTATGATAATGAGATGGTGGCCATATTAATGTTTGGTTTAAGGGGAAAGTGTAAAACTTACAAATAATACTTAATATAATAAAAAGACAAAATACCTCAGTCAAGGTTGACAAAATATAGAAAGTCAGAGTTTGGCTTTGAGCACATGCACAAGCGCTGAGCACTGTACAATACAAATGGCTCAACCAGCAAAAAAAGTAACAACGAAAATAGTTGCATTGTGACCCACTGTTTCAAAATATTGATTGGATTTTTCGATCTGTCAATCACCTTGGGCTTATGCTAATTAGTCTATGCATGCTCGCTCAACTTTGGCCATCACACATGTTTTTTTAAAAATCTAAAATGACTTGAGGATGTTTGAAAGAGTTGAGATGGAGAGTTGTTTTCAAGTCTTCTTCCTGTATAGGAATTTTGTAGGAATATTGTGGGAATTTTCTTTTCAATTTGTGAGATTTTTGAGAGCACTGAAAGGGCTAAATATGACAAATGGATGTATTTCTTTGTCTTTTATTCAAAAATATCCATGCAGTATTGTAGAAAAATTCACTAGCTGGCATTTGTGCATCATAATGTCTGCAAAGAACTACCATCTTATGAGTTGTAATTTTTTTTCTGAACACTTCTGGTGGTGCAATTTTTGCTTCAAAACCTTGCCCATAGGCAAGACTTGCCCATTAAATGCTGATTATTTTGAAAACGAGCTCAGACATCCCATTTTTCTTTTCATATTCAGAATCAGTATTAAATTTCACTTAAGAAAATCGTAGTTGAAAAAAAAGTATAAATTTTTTTCCAAAAGTAGCCAGTCACCTTAACTCGAAAACAACTCTTCATTGTGGCAACTCCTTGGAATATTCTTGAGTCATTTTGGATTTTTGAAAAAAAATTCAATTTTATGCATGTGTCATGAACGAATTAGAAGCTGAATAGAGTGTGTTCAAAGACTTATTTGCATGAGCCCAAGATGATTGACAGGTCAAAAAAACCAAAAATCTAAATGGGGTTTTGAAACAGGGTCACGATGCAATGATTTTTGTTGTGAGATAAAACTAATTCCACTAACTTACATTATCAGTCCATGGGTTTTGTCCTGTTCCCTGATGTACTTGTTGTAGGATGCCAGCAGTTAACAAAGCACCAAAAACAAAAATGTCTCACTGCAAATGAAATAAAAATATAAATTAAAAATGGAATAAGTGAAAATATACATAAATGAATAGTATTGTATTGGTGGTGGTCCCACTGTACTCCTGATTGAGAAATGGAAAGGTAAACCTGAAGACCCAACAAAAACCTTCTGAGCCACCCAACACTCAAAACAAAGGCCTAACACTCAAAACAAAACCTTCAAAGCTTAAAAAGCCGATTGAAAAGATTGGGAACCCCAATTTCAAACTAAAAGAAATGGGAGTTAAAATGAGAGTACTTGAGAGGAGAACA
The DNA here is from genome assembly GCA_023349425.1 of Anthopleura sola. NCBI lineage: Eukaryota > Metazoa > Cnidaria > Anthozoa > Actiniaria > Actiniidae > Anthopleura > Anthopleura sola. The sequence continues at coordinate 23,057,125 of JALHLI010000001.1, forward strand.
CATAAGATTAAGATGCCGTTGCAAAACTGTCATCCTAGAGTGGGAAGGAGTTAAACAGTCACAGAGTCAAGCAGGAAGGATTAAAATGGTTCATTTTAACAAAGACATCAAGGGGAAAGGAAACTCAAGACAGACGTCAGGGCATAGTACTCAACGCTTAACTACCATCCCCTAGGAAACAAGGGGATAAAGGAATAGTAAAACAAAACTGCAAAGACCCATGAAATCCTGAGTCTGAGCATCAGTAATCACACTAGTGAATAATACTCCCTTTCAGGCTACTATTGGACAAGAACCCAATTAAAACCAGGTGAAAGGACCTTATAACAAACAATAAGAGGGCTGAGTGTAAAACAAAGTCAGTAAAAAAACGGCCCGATGTCAAAAGAACTTCTAATAGATCATGCAAAACTAGAGAAAATGAATATTTCTGTGAGGGATGCAAATCAAGTGAAAAATCACAAAATAGCTTAACCCTTTGACTCCTACGGCACCCGAAACTTCTCTCGACCCATTTCATCGCTTATCGATTTTCAATACTCTTTCGCAATGCATTCTGGGAAAATGAGATTTTTTGAACAGGACAGTAGTCCTCCCCCAAGAAATTTCAAGAATTTTTTTCTCAAAATAGAGCCACTAGGTCCTACTGCCCAAATATCAGTTTCAGAGCATTCTCCACAAGCCAAATATTAAATAAAATCCCTCAGTAGGTCCTGGCTGTTCATCGTTTCAGAGCTCATAGGATAATCACGCCAAAAATTCTAACTCGTACGAATGTACATGATCTTCTAACTTTTGATGATAAAATCCCTTGCATACTCTCAGTTCTTCGAGATCATGCTGTTTTAAGCTGTCTTAGGGCTTCATTATGCCCTCTAGCACTCCATAGATGAACAAAATGGCTCTCAAAATCTCTGGTTTCCGAAAATAGTCGAAAACATGGCAGCTGAATTCCAGGAAGAATGGCTTCAAGCGGCAACTAATTATGCAGCAGCCACTAAACGTCATCCCTCATTTACATAAAACACTGACAGTGTCAATCAAAACTCCAAATATGGTCTTGCTAGGGCTTGGAGAACGTTTAGGTCCAGAAAAACACTGAAAAGCCTCAAAAACCTCCAGTCAAAGGGTTAATGTGTAGTTCCAAAAAATTTTCATACCTTACCATAAAGGGAATTTTATTTTTGACACCCACCCTTCCAAAATTTCCTATTTGGAGAAAGATTGATGATCACCCCACTCCTCTGTAATTCCCACAAATACAAGATATATAAACATTTAAATACTCCTTAGAAGTTAGAAATCCTTTGCTAGTTGTAATTAGTTAAAATAAAATTTAGCTACTTGAATGTCATTGATAAATCCTGGTTTTCACTAGCGGCGCAAGCACAGTAAGTTGCAAGCACAAAACACAAAAAAAATATACCATTTTCACAACGACACAAGCACAAACGCAAGCACAAGTATCAACATTTTATAATCCTTACGCTTGTGCTTGTGCTTGTGCTTCCACTTGCGTCGTAGTGAAAACCAGGCTTAAATGTTTGAATTTTTTTGGATATTTTTTGGAACTACACAATATAAAAAAAACATAAATTCAATTGCTGCTGGAAAATAGTACAAATTCAAGTAGCTAAATAATCCCTACAGTGTAAATATGAGATCAAATAAGCCAAATAAACAATACTTTCGCCTACTCAGGGCTTGTGTTGACTCAAATAAACAAGTAATGTCTCGTCCCTTGTCAAATGTCTCTCCCTGAAGGGGACACGAAGCTTTACGTTCAGGACAATTTATATTCTTTCGAAGCAATTGGGAGCTGCAAAATGCATCCCATTTAATAGAAAATATAATATTTAATACAATAAAAAGGCAAAATAGCTCAGTCGAGGTCCATAAAATATAGAAAAAAGGTCTTGTTTTGAACACGTGAACAGGCGCTGAGCAATGCATAAATTACGAGCTTACAAATGCCTCAACCGAGAAAAGAAAAAACCGAAAACAAAAAACTAATACCTCTAAGGGGAACATATACACCTATTTAAACTAACTAGCTAGTAACATAATACTTTTGATAGGTTTTTACCTTTCAAACAGCCAAGTTTTGCTCACATTTCACGCTTTTCCTTCGTCCGCCATGTTTTTTTCTCGCACATATGATGATCGTAAGGCATGATGGGTACCCGTGTACTTGAAGGATGGGAAGGGAATCCAAGGAAACAGGATTTTGGGACTCATTTTCTAAAGCATTTTGAAAGAATTTAAAGATAAATGAACTAGTATTTAAAGGTTTTGTGTCGCATCTCATAAACTCTGTTCAAAATTTATGTGAGATGAATAATTTATCTCTGTGATTGAAGTTGGACCCACTCACAAATGCTGCAATACTCACTTCAGAGAAGTAATTTTTCAAACCATAAAATTATTCATTCTATACAAAAATGTGGGGAAAAACAATGTATTCGGTAGTTAGGATTAATTTCTAAAGCATTTTGTAATCTTTAGAGAAAAGTGAAGCAGCGCTGTGACGTAGATCTGGCAGATCATGAAGTCGGTTAGACACTCAGGTGTGGATGAATACATTATCTCTGAGTGACGTTGAAGCCACTAAAACGTTGCAAAAGCCTCTTGAGAGAAATATTTTTGTTGCCCATAAGATTCTTCTTTTTCAACTAAACTCTGATAGATGTCGTGTTTGTTGTACTTCGGACTAATGTTCTAAGGCATTTTGGATACATTAAAAAAGAGTGAACCAGGTTTTCAGGCTTCTGTGACGCAGCTCATAAACTGTGTTCAACATTCATGTGGATGAATAAATTATCTCTATGATAGACGTTAAAGCCACTAAAATGTTGCAATGTGCACTTCAGATATAGAGGATATTACACGGTGGCGCGAACATATGAAGTTTATCTTCGAGTGGAAAAAAAGATTTCACGAGTGAGCGTAGCGAACAAGTGAAATCTTTTTTTCCACGAGAAGATAAACTTCATATGTTCAAGCCAACGTGTAATTTTCTTTTTATTATATAGATATGAGTGTTTTAGCTGGAAAATAAATTTAAAAAATAGACGAAAAAGTTCTCCAAAGTGTCTTTATTTTGCAAATATAGTCAAAATATTACAATAGCAATAATAGCAAACAATTTATCAGTTAAAACATGTAAAAAACAAAATGTATATAATTCATTAAACTCTTTGTCATTCAGTAGTGAATAAGAGTACACATTTTTACGAAGGTGGCGGTCTACGCTTTAGTTGTAAAAAAGCTCTTATAGAAGATGGTTCGTACTCTTCACCGTTTTTCTTTCGTACGCCAAGGACAAACCTGACTACAAGATCTTGCAATTCTTTCCAGGGGCGGATTTAGGGGGGGGCCGGGGGGGCCGCGGCCCCCCCTTTAGCTGCCGGTTTTTTTTTTTTGCTTTTCTACTGCCTCATGCATTAAGGAAATTTATTTTATTTTTTAATTTGATCCTATCCGGCCCCCCCTTTTGAAATTAATTTATGGAACAGTGTCAACATTGAAGTGCGCCACGTTGTTTTTTTTTTTTTTTTTTTTGCTTCGGCGATTTTTTAGGTGTCTTATCAAAATGGCCACGCTACGCCCCTAATTTGATCGTGTCCGGCCCCCCCTTTTGAAAATTCCTGGATCCGCCCCTGCTTTCGGAGGAATTGTATGAATCTCTTGGTTTTCCTGTTCACTTAGGAGAAATTCGTTGAATATTCTCAGGTCATAAAGTGTCTTTTTCTTTGTATTTTCGTTCTCCTGTTGTTCGCTGAAAGATTTGATGTATTCGTCTGTGACTTTTACAAATCTCGCCATTTTGTCGGACTAGTGTTTTGACAACTCGCGCCGAAATGAGCGGGGAAAACCAAGGAATGACGTCATCGATATCCTCACTAGTGAGGATATGGAAAATATGTCCACCGTACCCCGGATGTAGTTTCGTATGAGATCTACGAGTGGCGTATTTTACAGTAAAACACTCATATCCATATAATAAGAAATAATATTTTTCTCTCAAAACCTTAATTTTCTCCGCCAGTTTATAAGTGTTGCAAAACTCTCTGGTTCGGTCCTCTGATTCAAATAAACCAATTTTCTTACCCAACAAATTTGGAGCTAAAATGTAATAGCTACAGTGCTGTACTTCGGACTAATTTTCTAAAGCATTTTTGGAACGGAAAACTGAACCAGCTGTTTTTGAGGCTTTTGTGTTGCAGCTCATAAACTGTGCTCAAAATACGCGACTCACGTGAAATGCACTAAGCTGGAGCCATTAAGATGTTGCAAAAATTTCTTCAGATAAATAATTATTTACCCATCAAGTGCTTTGCTTCAATCTTAAATATAATGTTGTTGACATACGTTAATAACAAAACATAACTTTTGAGGCTTTTACAGTTAATTTGTATATCGCAGTTTTCCATGCTAAACAGGTCTTCTAACATTCTAAAAAGAGAAAACATTCTCTTGATTCTAATTGTTGTTTTTCAAATGTTTTCTGCTTTTTCTCCTAGAACTGAAAAAGTGTTGATTTACTCAGTAGGATGACTAGTCTACAAGGGACGTCATTCCCCGAAAAGGGATTCAAAAGTTTCTAAATGTATGGCTTAGAAAAACCAGGAACATGTTAATCTTGAAAATTTGATCCTTGACGAACAATTACCAAAAACACTTATTAGTTAAAGGGAGGATTAAATGTGTTGCGAGTCTTGTTTTTCAAAGTATTTCGGTTTTTTAGCTAGAAAAAATGTTTTGATTTAGGATTGATATCTTGTGAGAAGCGTGATTGCGCGGGATCGGGGACTTGAAACTTTCTATAATATGTGGCTAAGAAAAAGTTTATAATATGAAATAAATTCTCCTCGATCGGCGATACTGGCGATGGGAGGACTGAATATATTGGGTGTCTTGTTTTTCTAATGTTTTCTACTTTTCTTACCTAGAAAAATTGTCTTGATTTGGGATGGATATCTTGTCCAAGCCTGACGTCAAATTGAGGTATAAAACACAAATTATCTCTGTGATTGACATTGAAGCCACTAAAATGTTACAAAGCTCAGTTCAGATAAATGAATTTTTTTCTCATAGAAAATCTTAATTCTCTTCTCCAATTTAATGACAATTAGTTTTCGAAAAACGCATTCTAATTTTCTAAACCATTTTTGAACTCTTTCGTTAAAGAAAACGCGAGCTTTAGTACTTTTAGTACTTTAGTACTGTAGATGAATAAATTATCTCTGTGATTGACGTTGAAGCCACTAAAATGTTGCAAAGCTCACTTCGGATAAATAAATTATTTTCTGATACAAAATCTTAATTTTCTCCACTAGTTTAATTTGACTCGAAGCTTCAAAAACTAGTGTGAGATGAATAATATAATCTGTGTTAGTGACGTTGAAGCCACTAAAATGTTGCAAAGCTCACTTCATATAAATACATAGCTGCTATTTTGCCTCCTCTGGCGACCATGATTCTTAGCTTTAAAACAATATATTGTTTTAATGTGACGTCATATATAACATGCCAGATAAAACGATTTTTAGAGTAACTTCGACTTCATGCAACACGTTGCGAGTTTCTGATCTGAAGTCAAAACTTCGCAACTCAAAATGACGTTCGCGTTGCGCGAAATATCGTCGTTGCAAATCGACTCGTGTAACATCGGCTTTAGTTAGTTTTGTACTAGTCTGGAGAACTTCGAGTTTGCAACTGGAATTTCATGGAAGTTAAATCTGTAAAAGCGCTGAGAAAAAAATACTGTAAGATGAAGTAACTTTCCTACCTTGATAAAAGTTGGCCGGTGGCGAGAACTTTATTATTTCAAATTACTTATTCAAATCCCAAATTATTTCAAATCCCTTACTAATGTGGGATGTTTATGAACACTATGAATGGGATGCAAATTTACTTGTTCCCGCAAGCGCAGTGAACTCATCTCACAGTCCTTGATATTCATTAATTTGGTTTAAAAAAAAACAGAGTAATAATTCATAAAATATTACCAGAATCAAGAGTTTATATCCTTCGTCACCGTTACGCGTTGTTTAACCGAAGCTGAATTTTTAAGGTAATTGGTGCTAGGATTAGGGTTAGGGTTTCAAGTTGGGGTTAGAAATTGAACTACAGAATTGTTTTCAAAGCTGAAATTGAAATACTGTAGAGAGTAACTGAAGAAAAGTTTTTAATTTAAAAACTTCTCTGACATGTTACTATCGTGTCTAAGTCATTTTCATGCGATGAGTATGACTACATTGGAGCCAAACGACAAGTCATTTGTAATGTCATGCTTAATATATGCGATCCTGCAATAAAATAATGCTGAACGTCTGCAAGAAAAATAAAAAAATAATACGCTACAACAACAGTAGAAGAAAAAAAAGAAAAAACATAAACCCAAAACAAGAAAAAAATAATCTAAGCACGATTGGGTTTGAACTCACGTCCGCCGACAGAAATTCAAAAAGTTAATTCCACATGCCATGAGACATCAGCGGAAACAGAAACAACTTCTGCTCTTGGTTTGGTGTACGGATTATGCAGCATAATGTTCTAGCCGAGGCATCAGGGGAGAGACTAGCCGGCCCCCAGGCCATATCTACAGCTAATCCCTTGCACTATTTGCAACGCACGTTGATTTGAAGTGGAAAAGAAAATCTAGTCTATCTGGCGCATTGTTTTTTATGGCTATTGTCGTGCTAATTCTTTGAACTCGTGGCCTAGTGGAAAAATCTTGGGCTTAGAACAAGACTATAAGTCAAGCCCGATTGGGCTGGGTTAGTACCCGTATGGGTGACCTGAAACTCATACTTAGTAATTTTTATTTGCTTTATTCTCATTTGGTAAATATCTTGACTACAGACTCATTTGCACAGGTTTAGCCTGGTTTAATGGCAAATTGTGCCTAAAGTCAACTGTCAAAGAATGCGTTCCAAACGTATACGAGATGAATGATTTATCTCGGTGATTGACGTTGAAGGCACTAAAATGTTGCAAAGCTCACTTTGGATAAATAATTTATTTTCTCACAGAAAATCTTAATTTTTTTCACTAGTTTAATGACAATTAGTTTTAGAAAAATGCATTCTAATTTTGTGAACAATTTTTTTTACCCTTCGTAAAAGAAAACGCAGATTTAGTACTTTTGACTTGAAGCTTGTAGGATGAATAAATGATCTCTGTGAGTGACGTTCAAACCACTAAAATGTCGTAATGCTAACTTGAGATAAATGAATTTTTCCCCATTGAAAATCTTAATTCTCTCTTCTTGTTTATAGACAACTAGTTTTACAAAAGTAAATTAGAATTCTCTAAACCATTTCTATAATCTTTCGAGTAACAAAACTCGAGTTTTAGTACTTTTGACATTGAGCTCATGAATTCGGTTCAACATTCATGTGGATGAATAAATGATCTCTGTGATTGACGTTGAAGCCACTAAAATGTTGCAAAGCTCACTTCGGATAAATTAATATTTTTTCTCATAGAAAATCTTTAGTTTCTTCCCCAGATTAATGACATTTTGTTTTAGAAAGAAGACTCGTGTGAGATGAATAATATTATCTGTGTTAGTGACGTTGAAGCCACTAAAATGTTGCAAAGCTCACTTCATATAAGTACATAGCTAATTCAATTAAGGTCGCTGAAAAAGCTTTTAAGCTTTAAAAAGCCTATTTAAAGGCCATTTTGATGACAGTTTGTTTGAGAAAATGCACACTCATATTCTGAACCATTTCTTTACTTTTTCGAAAAATAAATTTTTGTACTTTTGACTTGAAGCTTCGAGCAACAATTTCCCTATTTCACTATGACGTCACAGCTTGTTTACATGCCGAAAAGAATAATGATACTAATTTAGGCTATATCTTCTTTCGTTCGGCATATTTAGTGTTATGTTTAGCTGCTCTCACTTTCCAGTTTATCATAAACCGCATTTTATTGTGATTCAATTTGTTGTGCTGCTATTTTGCCCACTAGCTCTGGCCACCTACGAAGTTCTACCTAATTATTCAAATACGAAGGAAAACGTTTGAGTGTAAAATCTTTATTTATCATATAACATCAGAAATAACAATATTAAACAGTCATTCTCTTAATCACTACTTAGATTATAGCTTTCTTCCTTGTTACGTCTGGGACTGCGGTGATGTACTGTTTTGCAGGCATGACATCTTGTGATCAGACTTTTGAGTGTATTCCTATTGATTGAAAATGGATGTTCACAAATACTTAACTAGCCGGTTATCGATAGCTTCGCTAACGAGCAAGTAAGGAACCTTTAATTTAAAAACTTCTCTGACATGTTACTATCGTGTCTAAGTCATTTTTATGCGATGAGTAATGAGTACATTGGAGCCAAACGACAGTTCATTTGTAACGTCATGCTTATGCATGAGTCAATGTAAACCCCGACCCTTCCCCCCTTTTGATAGCATGCTTTGTAAAAAGCATGCTATCAAATGAGGAAAATTTCCCTGACCCTGGGGCTTTTTTTAACTTCAAAACCCCCACCACCTGGGGACGAAAAATCAATACAAAGTAATGAGAGCAGACAGAACTTCAAAAATTACAGCATGCAAACTTTTAAAAGGTGAAAAAATGCATGCACAAATGGAAGAAACTGTTTTTCCAGGGTCCATCAAGCATGAGACTTTGTTATTCCTCATTCCGAAAGAAAAGCAAACATGAGCTCTTAAACAGTATATATTGAACAGTTTCAAGCTTGGATGGTCAACAGTTCAATGAAAAGACAAAGGATTTTCATTTGGAATCACAAAGAACTCACCTTTTCAGCTGACTCCATGTTTTCCCCTGAGATGAACTACCGCTCGCTGGCTTAACATCTGCAGGCTCATAACGAACCCCCACCTACCCTGGGGACGGACAAGATAGTACATTATCCATCCTGCCTACTCATCAGCATTAATTAAGATATGGAGAGTCACCCCTGACGAGCAAAGCCGTAGGGATAAGCCTAAGAGTAAGCAGGAAGGGTGGGTGGGAGGGGAACTCCTTTCCTCAAGTTGGTTCGCGCCAAGTGACACATTGAATAATTAATAATCTCTTAAATAATACTGATGACGTCATCAAGATAGCTAATGAATATTCAATGAGTTTGAATAGTACATTATCCATCCTGCCTACTCATCAGCATTAATTAAGATATGGAGAGTCACCCCTGTCCTCGCCTCCTCCATTGGTAATCCTTCTCTAATACAATATATTTCAATTATGTCCTAACCAAAACCCCAACCTTAAATTTCATAACATCTTCCCAACCTTATTACCCAAACCTCCCCAAGTCTCATCTTATATCATATCCAAGTTTATCCCGAGGCCCAGCCTGGTTCCTGTTGTGTGTTTAGGTGCCCACCTGGTAGGAAATAAGCTGGTATCTCTTGGGAGCTCGACTCCACGTTCGGGTATCTCTGGATACATTCCAGTTGCACGGGTGGTTTTCCCCAACGCCAGGAATCAGGCTGGTGGATTATCCTTTGATTATCTATCCCAAACTTATATTAAACAGGCCTAGAATGCTTGGGTAAACCCTTGCAAAGAATTCTTAGCGCTATAAGCATCAACTAGGTTCTCTGGAAGTCTAGACAGCATATCACTGACTCCATCTGTAGACATCACTTGTTGGAGTTTAACGTAATGTTGAGCCGTGGTATCAGTTTTCCAGCCGACATGGTTCATTATTGCGTTCATGTCCGCGCCCGACAGAGCCAACGATATGGCGCATCCACTTCGTAAGCCGTGTAAGGTAAGATGTCTGTCTTTAAACGTTTCTGTCATGTCTCTGACGTAGGTACTAAGTCTAGCCTGGGCAGCAGAGGATTCAAAGGAGGCAGGGAGAACTTCTCCAGACGGGCTCGTCAGCCTGAACAAATACCCTTGTCTTATAGGGATCTCTAAATAGTCGCACATCCTGACGTAAACTTCGAATGCCACAACCGGGCAAAGACCTGGGTCCCTGTATCTTTTGAGGGCAAATAAATTCGTGCTTCCGTCCCGCAGTGACTTGGTTAACATGTGGTTAAATAACAACATGTCTTTATCCGGGGAGTACAAAAGTTCCCTGGCCTTCATTCGACCCAGATCCCCCGCTCGGTCTCCAGCAAAGAATTGTATTTTAAAGAACGCTTGATCTCGAGCATAAATATACAGCTGACTTGACGTATTCGATTTTCTTTTAAGACGTTTTAGAATTTCCTTCGAGATAGCGGCTAAATCGTGAAGCGTACGGGCCTGTAACTGCTCTTCACGCACGGATGAAAGGTATCTCTTGACCTTTTTATCCGCCGCTGGGTTCCCATAGCCTGGCAGAGTAGCTTCATTAAGATTCCTACCCAATTGACTGAAGATCGATCGAAGTTTGCCAATTAAAGTGTCGACCGTGGTAAATGCTAGTCTCTTTGGACATGTGCAAGACGATTTTCTTTTATCGCCGAAATTAGGACAGTTATCATTGTGAACAATTGTTTTCCCAAATGTATCTTTCCAAATTAAAAGTTAATAATATCCTCCGGCGTTGCACACGTCATATCTTTGGGGGGGGGGGGGGGTCGGTTTTCCCTAAGAACGCCGATAATTCGGCCTCCAGAGCTGTCTTCTGTCTTGAGTAAGGGGTCGAACTTGCCCTTACCTCTAAAGCTTGTTTCCTTCGTTGAATCTCCTCCCAGTTTATACTTGCTTTAAGGCGTGGCAGCGAGTTCACTAATTGTACCTGACGCCTATACCCGCAACTCTGGCAGAAACGGAAGTCCCTATCATTAGGATAGCTACATCTGGGACAGGAAACCGCCGGAACAAAAAATCTCGGTACCAGAGGGAGGGCCTAAGTAGAAAATTAGCATGGCCCTACCCGGAACATCCAAAGTTCTGTATGGAGTCTTTGCAGCTCCAAGCCTTGTTTAGTAGGGAATAGCACAGCATTTAGGCTACCCCTTTGCGCTAGCTGCAGCTTTCCTCTCGACATTGCATTGATTATGGGCCACCAGATCGGTAAAGGTGAGAGCTTTGGCACCACCATTGTGACTGTAGCTCTGGAGGACCGTATCAGTCGCAGCAAAGGACTGATTAACGAGAAAGGCGGATACACGTAAGCGTTTACACGTTCTCCATCGCATGCTGTGAGATCCTGAGTGAAAACATTCACTCCGTCTGAGAAGGGAGTCGGAAATGGCGTGAAATGACGCAGCGGGGCTCCGTTATGATCTCTCTGAACATTCGAATCAAGTGACATTAAGTCCAGATTGTGTCCCTCTCGTCCACCAAAAGCTCGCTGCACAGCTTCCCAGCTATTTTGAGAAAGCATGGCGTCTGAGCGTGAAAGATGACGGGAGAAATAGTCGGCAGGGTTAGAACCTGAAGGGACGTAAGTCATTTGGAGTGATAGGTTTCTTTCCGTGATTACGTGAAAAAATAGACGCGCCACCTGGGTTAACTTAAGTGACTTTGGGCCCCGTCCCTGCCAAGTATGTAGGGTAACTTGGTTGTCAACATTTACATCTACTCTGCAGTCCCTAACTGAGTCGGGAAGAGACCTAATGGCTTGCAGTACAGCATAAAGCTCCTTCACATTGATATGCTCTTTACGCAAGTCTTCCGTCCAGTAGTCGCCAATTTCTTTGTCACCCGAGGCGAGATGAAGTGTTGCGGCCCACCGAAAGGAGGATGCGTCAGTGGACATTCGTAACGAAACATGCCTTTCCTGTCTCCAAGGGATGGACCTGTCCCAAGAATCTAAAAATCGCCAGAACTCTATTTCCTCCCTTAGACCCTTTGATAGAACCACTTCTGAGCCTCGACTTGCCTTCCCGGTCGACGCTGCCATTTCCCTTATATAAAACCTGGCTCCGGGGAATGCCAGCGAAAAAGATGAGCATTTTCCCATAAGTCTCTGTATAGATTTCAGGGGTGTCGACATATTGCACGATAAGATGGCTTCCCTCAATTCGGCAAACTTAACTCGCTTGTCCTGCGGGATTGAAAACGCCTGTGCGTGTGTGTCGATAATCATTCCAAGAAATTGGATATTGACAGTGGGCAGCAGTGTGCACTTCTTAAGGCCAAGGAAATAACCTAAGCTTGTTAACACTACACAAGTTATGTACAATGCCGCCATAGCCGCTTCCTGACTAAAGTCCTTATCTCGTAATTCCATACTGCGAGACCAACGGCCTTTCTCACCAAAAATTTCGCCTATCAGCCGGTCGTCTATGTATAAGCTACAAGTGATACCCCTCTCCCTGAGGAATGTGGTTGAACTTAACCCAATAGACTGGTAGACAAATGGTGAGTTTTTCCAACCAAACGGGAGTGTGGTTCCTACGAGCCACCACCCCTTCCACTCGATCCCAAAGTATTGTTGGGAGTCCTCTGACAGGAGAACGTGGTCGTATCCTGATTTGTCATCTATTTTGGAGAGATATGAACCCGGATATACAAACTGGGGAACTGATACCAGAGTGTCTAGCTTGAAGGGCGTATCCCTCATCCACAAATTCAAAAATCTTGCGTCGACGCACAAACGAGGCTTATTGGGTTCAACCGTTAGAGGCAAGACTAGCCATGGAGGATCGACCTTCCCGACTTCACCCCAAGTACGAACAGCGCCCGAGTGGATACGTTCAGTAAGTGTTTGTGATATGAAATCTTTAAACTTCTCACAAGATCGATGATTCTTAAACCTATGACTAGGTGGATATGGGGAGTCACACTTGATGCCTTTGAAGGTTCCCTTAAATGGCTGTAAAAAATCTTTAATATTTACTCCATATTGGATCCACCGTAGGATCTGGTCCCTCTCTGGACTGTTTTCCAATATTTTTCCCCACATTGGGATATGGTTATAGATTTCGCCCGCCTTAAAACTGGCCGGGTCTCGAAATGTCAGAGTCCCCAAATCTCCTTTCTCTCCCAATACTACCCTGTCCACCTCAGCGAGCATTGCATTGGTAGAGCCGGTCACTCTTCCCGGGCTTGGGCTTCCATCTGCTAGAACCCATTTTATCTCTATATTTTGGGCTTTTCCTTCTACAGATAAAGGTTTGAAAACCGTTGCCAACTGAAAATAAACCGTGAAAAACGAGAATGGGCCGAAATTTTTACCCAAGCCCAGGAGAAATGACCACCACATAGCTCGCTAAAGCGGGCTCAAGGGCCTGCCCTAGTGGACAGAGCGCTTGCGGGAGGTCCTTTTCCCGAGTTAAGGAAACAGAATATTATAGACCGCATGAAGCAGATCACCTTTTTTTTTTTTTTTATTAGATCAATATTCATTAACGATTACATTTCCATTTCCATTTCATTTCCATTTTCATTTCCATTTTCATTTCCATAAATTTAATATTTATCGGCGCTTGACGTTAAGAGAATTATTGGGGCAAAATCGGGCAATATGCCCCTCCTGATTGCAAGAAAAACATCTCCTCGGGCCCCGGTAGCGACGGTACGGCGCTGGCGCCCTATTCGTTCGCCCAGCAGCGGGATAACGGTATTGTGGTATTGGAGTTTGGAATTGCACATGACTCGGGTTCTGAAGCCTTACAGCCTTATCAATCGTTTTAGCAATCTCTGCCTCCTCTTTACTTGCCACCAGCTTAGTGAGAATCGGTTGTAGAGACGGCTCGGCCACGAGAGGCCGGCACTTCCGCAGGATGATATTACACTTTGTGGCCCTGTCGTCATTCAGTTTCTGCGCTGTAAACACGACCTCCTCCAGGGCTGCTATTGCTGCGTAGGCGTCAAACAAAGCCGTCGGGCGACCGACCAAAGCCTGTAAAGCATTTATCGCCCCATCCACCGTGTTCATGCCCGCTTTCTTCTTTATTTCGTCCAGCTCTTTTCTTAATTTTTTCTACCTATGATAATGTTTTTTTTTTGTTGTTTTTTTTTTTTTTAAATTTCTCACTTGCGTTTTCCCACATTCGGAAATTCAGAATTAATTTTTACATTCGGACCCAGTCTTTCACAGTTTTATATCTACCCGACCATCCGGGTTCATACCCTCTTTAAAAGCTCCATTACGCCCTTTTGGGCCCAGGCCCTCTCAATTTTCCTCTACCGACCTTTCGGGTTCAAACCTTCTTTACGACTTTATTACATCCCGACCTATCGGGTTAAGGGTTTCTCAAATTTTTTCTCTACCCGACCTTTCGGGTTCAAACCTTCTTTACGACTTTATTACATCCCGACCTATCGGGTTAAGGGTTTCTCAAATTTTTTCTCTACCCGACCTTTCGGGTTCAAACCTTCTTTACGACTTTATTACATCCCGACCTATCGGGTTAAGGGTTTCTCAAATTTTTTCTCTACCCGACCTTTCGGGTTCAAAACCTTTTACAACTTTATTACATCCCGACCTATCGGGTTAAGGGCTTCTCCAATTTTATCTCTACCCGACCTTTCGGGTGAAGGCTCGCAAGCCTATTCTTGAAACCGGCCTTGCATATTGGTATTCTATTTTTAACCCAACCTATCGGGTTTTTATTCTCATTTTAACAAGTTAACAACAATATTTTCGTCCAAATTAAAACAACGAAGAACTTAAAATGTACATCATTCAAGCTGAGATAATCACTAAGGCGGAGTAATGATATTCACATACAAAACACGAAAATATTTAACTAATTAGCAAAAAGAAGATAAGAGGACAATTATCTCTAAAGTTCAAGATTCTTGCGAAACCGCAGTATATTTAAGCATTGCAAACAACATACTGAACTGAAGGAAAATACTCCTTTAAGATAAACGATTAAAGCAAAAACTACTAGATATTAACGTTCAGTTTAAGCACATAACGGTACCACATATTGTAAATGACAAATATCCATACGAGAGGACCACGAGGTTGAGACAGAACGAAAGCTAAAACTCAGTCAAGACATACCTCGGAAACCTGCTTATTTTCATTTTGGCTTCCAAACTGTCCAACGGATAGACGCGGTGCTCCTGCCGACCCGGTCGAGGTCGAAGTTGAAGTTGAAGTCGACGAAGTTGAGGCCACTGAGACGCCGGCCGAAGTTACTATACTCGCCGCTGTAGTATTCACCGTCTCTGCTACACTCCTTTCAACATTGTCTGGTTCCAGTTCTGCTATGATTTGGTCTCGAGAAGACATAATGGATCTATAGTAGAAGCTGCTGGGCGAACTAGCACAATTTTGTCACCGAACTCCTTTCCTCAAGTTGGTTCGCGCCAAGTGACACATTGAATAATTAATAATCTCTTAAATAATACTGATGACGTCATCAAGATAGCTAATGAATATTCAATGAGTTTGAATACCAAGGCTATCCAGCCCCGATCCCCTGGTGGATGGTGGTGGGGGGTCGGGGTTTACATTAACTCATATTGCATTAATATATGCGATCTTGCAATCAAATAATGCTAAACGTCTGCAAGAAAAAATAAACAAATAAGCAACAACAACAGTGGAAGAGAAAAAAGAAAAAGCATAAACCCAAAACAAGAAAAAAAATCTAGGCACGATTGGGTTTTGAACTCACGTCCGCCGACAGAAATTCGAAAAATTAATTCCACGATGCCATGAGACATCAGCGGAAGCAGAAGCAACTTCTGCTCTTGGTTTGGTGTACGGATTATGCAGCATAATGTTCTAGCTGAGGCATCAGGGGAGAGACTAGCCGGCCCCCAGGCCATATCTACAGCTAATCCCTTGCACTATTTGCAACGCACGTTGATTTGAAGTGGAAAAGAAAATCTAGTCTATCTGGCGCATTGTTTTTATGGCTATTGTTCTGCTAATTCTTTGAACTCGTGGCCTAGTGGAAAAATCTTGGGCTTCGAACACGACTATAAGTCAAGCCCGATTGGGCTGGGTTAGTACCCGTATGGGTGTCCTGAAACTCATACTTAGTAATTTTGATAAGGTTTATTCTCATTTGGTAAATATCGTGACTACAGACAACAATAAAATGCGGTTTATGATAAACTGGAAAGTGAGAGCAGCTAAATATAAAACTAAATATGCCGAACGAAAGAAGATATAGCCTAAATTAGTATCATTATTCTTTTCGGCATTATCTTGACCTGGAATTTTAAAAAAATAATTAAACGCGATTTTGTTCCGATTTTATTTTTACCTTTTACTTTTATCTAAATTGGGCTCCCTGTGGTCACTTCATTTTCGCGACACTCATTTTTCATGACTTTTTTAAAATCGCTAAATTAAAGTGTCCCGAAAATCTCATGTACTAAGGTAGTAGTAGTTCTATCATTTAAGTGGCCAACCTCTATTTAGCGGTCACTTGATAATTCCCCGAGGATGGCCGCTAATAGAGGTTCTACTAAACATTTTAGTCCAAATTCCCGATTCCTTGAGTCCATTTTCTGGATTTTTCAATTCAGGTGTCCCGTCATGCTTATCGGTCATACATCAAGAAAAACAAAATGGCGGGTCAACGGTTCGTCAAAACTGATAAAAAAACCTCCCGATTTCTATCGTTAAAAGGTAAGAACTAGCTTAAAAACATTATGATAGCTAGATATTAGTTTTATCTACATATTTTTGGTGTCAAAAGAGTTCTTGAACTTCAATCTTGTTAAAATCTGGCGATCGATTTTCCACCCTGAATCTGAGCTGTTTTGAAGAGCGAGCTGAGTTATCGAAGTATTTTAACTTCAAGTTGAACTTATTTGCAGCGTTTGTATTGTTCTAGTAATTAGTTTCTGTTGTTGGTAGTTGTGAGTAGATGTCGAGGTATTGTTCTATTGTGCTTTTTCTATTGTCCTGTTGTATTTATCTCGCATTTCGGAGGTTGTTTCAGTGTTTGATCTGTGAGTTAGCGATGCCCTGACTTAGATCAGCCCAGAGGTTGTTTCAGTGTTCGATCTGTGAGTTAGCCATGCCCTGACTTAGATCAGCCCAGAGGTTGTTTCAGTGTTCGATCTGTGAGTTAGCCATGCCTTGTCTTAGATCAGCCCAGAGGTTGTTTCAGTGTTCGATCTGTGAGTTAGCCATGCCTTGACTTAGATCAGCCCAGAGGCTGTTTCATGGTGTGATAAAAATTGTTTTACTTGTATTTTATCGTATTGTTTACGCTTATTTCTTCCACTATTTTTTAATATAATACCGAGCTTTCGCAGTTCGTAAAACGCAAATCACGCTTATAGTCTTTAAATAATTTGAATCATTGTAAAACATACTTTTCGCCCTGATGATGCACTAGAAGTGCGAAAGCTCGGTATAATATTAAACAATAGTGGAAGAAACAAACGTAAACAATATGGTTATTCCCACTTACAATAACATTTTATACATTGTATTTTATCATTTCTCTATTGTTGCATTCAATTTACTTTTTATCTATTTTTGTGAGGACTATTTATGCATCTGTTTTATTGTGCTGTTCTGTCCCCCCCCCCCCCCCCAGTATTCTGTTCTGTTGCATTGTTATTCACTATTACTGTTCTCTTGTTGTATGTGATAGTGGTTTGTTGCTTCTCTCCTGTGATTTGACAGTTTTTCTCTTGGTTCTCTGGTTTTCGTCCCTCTGCAAAAATCAATTTTTAAATTCTAATTTGATCTAGAATAGTCTCCTGTGCAGCAGCTGTGTGGGGTTTCCAGTTCCTGTCATTCCTCCCCTTAGCATCTGAGAGCCCTGAGCCCTGGCATTCTTTCTGTGCATGCTCAATGAAATTCCAGAGACTCCAGGAAACCCTAGATTATCAGATGCTTTGCTCTTGCTGTAGATGTCATGACAAAATTATTTGATACTTTTCTATGGATTGATATGTAAAATATTTTCAATCTTGCAGACAGATGAATATAGAAGGATGAACGTTTAGGAGCAGAATATCATAATTGTAAGTATAGCATACCTATAATACACCATTAAGATGCATTATTAGCCTCAATCTAATTCTCCTGACATATTATTGTGAATCAATAAATCAACTCTGGGGTCTCTTGCTTGGTCCATGTCAGTGTATTTCATGGACTCTTCCGCAATTCCCTCTCGGCTGCTGCACTTCCACGCTATGGTAATGTAACGGTACAATGCCAAAAGGGCTTCTGGGTCCAAGTAATTATTAAATTCCAATAAGTTTCATTTGGTCCCCGATAGTGAGCCAATAAATTAAAAAAAAAACGGTCTCAGGTGACTACTTTATACGTTAGATCTTTGATATTATAAGGGTTGTAAATATCAATATCTTTGGCTATCTGTCAAAAACCACAGGGAACCCAAGCTGGATCTCCCTGATATTGGTTTATTTGACTTGTTTTAAGGAACTCGGTCCCAGCCCCCTGCTCGGTCCATGTCAGTGTATTTCATGGACTCTTCCACATTCCCAGCTCGGCCGCTGCACTTCCACGCTATGGTAATGTAACGGTACAATGCCGGAAGGGCTTCTGGGTCCAAGAATGTTTGACCCATGATGCTTTGAGAACCGAATAAACACACAGAAAGCCCAAAGCTGGCTACCTTTACTTTCAACAATGTTCAGTTTTTTTTTCTTTTGAAATAAAATTTAAATACTTTGAAATTGCTTTTATTCCCTTTTTCAGCTATTTGGGCGATTTTTTAGGGAATTGTCAGGATTTTAAAATGAGCCGCTTGATTCAGTACTCTTTCACTGATTTCATATTTTTACAGTTTGAACAATATAAAGCACATAT
Source organism: Anthopleura sola (assembly GCA_023349425.1). Taxonomy (NCBI): domain Eukaryota; kingdom Metazoa; phylum Cnidaria; class Anthozoa; order Actiniaria; family Actiniidae; genus Anthopleura; species Anthopleura sola. The sequence goes on from JALHLI010000001.1 coordinate 23,075,777, forward strand.
AAGCATATAGTTGTGAGAGTGGTTTATTTATTTTCTATACCTTCAGGTACCATGTGTATCTAGGCAAACATTCAGCATCAAACTCGCAATCATTCGATTTGAAATGACTTAGGATATCCTCTATCCCGGCTCTATACAGCTCTATACCTTCTATACGATCGCTCTGTTTGTCCTAAGCCACTGTATCTTCTTAGATGCTCCTTTGTTGACATGCTGGCTTTAACAAACTATTTTATTCGACAATAGTCCATCGTTAATCCATCTTAAAAATATACTTTCCATTGTAAAAATATATTTCTTTTAAAATAAGAAAGACTGACTAACCAACCAATGAGAAAGAAGCTAAGTATTGGTAGATCATTGGCCAATCAGAAATTTGTTACTATTCTACTATTACAGTCCAGTTACATTTCTGGCCTTGATTTTGACACAACTGCTCACTCTCAGGTTTTTGGTTGAAATGCTGTATAGCAATTGGCCTGCTAGTTCATTAAGATCTTATTTAGGATTCTATCAATTCTGACAGTTTGTATTTGTATTGCAGTAACAGCACATTCTCTCTATATATATATTCAGAACCATATATATATTTCAGAACCATAGCTTGGGCTACCTGTGGTAACAGATACTTAAATTGCAGATTCTTAAATGACCATATAACATTCTTTTTCTTTCTTTCAGGCATCACAGACCCTCAATCCTTATGATAATCCACTACTGTTTGGAGTTCAGGTCATGAATCACAAGGTTTATGGTATGTCTGTATAAATTCTAAAATGATTCAGTTTGATAGTATGATGTTGTTTGGAAATAAATCCATTAATGAACAATTCCAAATCATAAATTGCCATAATTACATTGTTTTATGTATGTTTTAGAAGTTTGTCATTTATGTTTTTGAAATCTCCCATTAATGGGAAGTATTAGCCAGGTGGCACTAGACTCAAAGCAAAGTTTGACTCTTGTAACTAAAAATTTGAAAGTATTTGATGGTTTTTTTTTGAAAATGTTCACTGCTACCACACTTACAACCCTTTCCACCAATGTTAATTCTTGCCTTTTTTCAGTGGTTGCATGTCCTCATAAACAACAGCACCTCTTCATGGCTCCTGATTAAGCCTTCCTTAGATCTCTCGCAAAGTTTCCGTCTCGTCAAGCTCCTCTTCACCTTTACCATAACTGTGGACTATCTTTTGTTGTTTGACAAACTTTCTCCTAAATTTAGTCTGGAAATGAATGATGCTGAATCAGATGTATAGTACAGAATTTCTTTAATACCTTTCTTTACTTTCCTGCAGTCGTTTCTGTTTTGTTTTTGCACTTGCACTTTTTGTTTCAGTAGTTTTCTGTTTCTCAAGGCCAGACACCTCTTTGGTTCTCAGCAAACCATATCATGAATCCCATCAGGTACTCGGAGACCTATTGATGCCAGTAACCTTCATCCAATGGTATTCAGCACCAATGTACTTGAACCTGAATGTCATGTTGCTTTGGCACAGCCCAACATTTGTCACAAACTCGTAGTGCAGTTGATGCAGATTTACACTTTTAGGTCTAAACCTTGTCAGCACATGAAACTTAGAAATAGAGAAATAGTATGTATGTTTTCAACCATGATATACTTTGTATGGCAATGGAACTTTTCCCTTCTCTGGGGAGCTGAAACAGTTGTCACTTGTTATCAGCTGGTACTCACTGTCACTTGTGTCCTAATCCTACGGCTAGCTCTTTTCTTTTCAACTGCTGTTCTCGCTCCAGGAAAGCCATTACAGCTGACAAAGAGTAAAATGTTTTTCCCAAACCATTGGTCCATTTGAATTGGGCCTGAAAGCATCCATCTGTGAAAAGCACCAGGGTTCTCAGTCAGACCTACAGCTCCTCCTTCACCCATGACCATGGCATTGCCTTGTTCATGGGTTTGATCTATAGCGATGGCAGAAAACTTCCTTGATTTATTCACAGTGAACAGTAGGGTGGCCCACAAGTGCAATACACAACAAAATATATTAATGCTTAAAACATTATTTTCGAATGCAAAAATTCAAATTTCCTTACATAAATCAACAACTCAGTACACAAAGAAAAGTTCTCAGTACACAAACGAAACTCAGTACACAAACGAAAGTTCTCGGTAGAGGTCTGACTCATCCCCAGGGTAGAGGTATATGCCTATGGTCTTCCTGTGTTATCATAACAAGGAACCCAAAATTGGAAAACTGAAACAAAATTGAACAAGTGCTCTGAGTATCATGTAACCTTCCATTTGAAAGTGTGCCACATGCTCCTATATCCTACTATACACCCGGAGCCGTCAAGCTTTTCCTGTACCAATACTGAAACTGTGGTATTAAAAGACTCTGCTGACTACATTATTGATCAAAATCAAGTGCATCTTTGTGGTCGTTGATGCCTTCTTTATAACTTGTGTGGGCCTTTTGGAGCAATATGAAAAGACAGCAGGCCATCACCTTATGGGCCCGTTGAGTATGTGTAATGTTGGTAGCCTTTAGAAATGATTCTGCTTTGCCTGATGTTGCAACATGTGAAGTGTTCCATCCACCTTCAAGCACTCAATGACTACTGGTTGATCAATGTTATAGTTATTGAATATTCTATCATGCGACCTAACGATCTCACTAAGACAAGTGTTTTTCCTTATTTTAAAAAAGCATTCTGGGTAGGATTTCTAATGGCACACTGGTTAAAAGGTTTTACTTCCGGTTTTCAAACAAATAGTTTCTTTTAGGAGATATTTTTAGATAATGTGTATCATTTTACACATATTTGTCTCATGATCATTAAAAACAAACTTTGTCTTGTGCTTAGGGTGTGATAAAATATATTTAAGCATAAATAATAACACTTCCGGTTAAGATGGCGGCCATTTTCCAAAAACGCCTAAAAACTTGCCTAAACAGAAAATTTTGCGATGGCACCATATGACATATTTATTAGTACATAAAAGTCTTTCATTCATGAAAATTTGATGCTTTTAACAGAAAAAGAACAATTCATGCCAAAATCTGCACATATCTGCCCCAATATTGGATCGTGTCCTTCAGTTGAACTCTTTCAACTTCATATAAATGAAATAGATAGTAGTCTCTCAACTTGGATGACTTTGGTATGGCCCCTCCATTAGAAATGTTTGTTTTGTCTTCCTCGATGTCTTCCTCCACATTTACTAAATTATCTGTTTGGGTTTCGATACTTTTGGATGCTATACGTGGAAACGAGAAGTCGACTTGGCATCCAACACTAGGGTTTGTTATTGTTTTCCAGCGAATACCACTGGCTGTTTCAGCACGTTTTTGGACCTTGGAGACTTTTTTCCCTTCCATGTTTTGTTTAAGTACTTGTTGACAAATAAAATTACATCGTACAATACAAAAAAACACCAGAAAAACCCTCGTGAAAATACGCTCGTAAAACTTACAGTCGTAAAAGTGAAAAACGCGAGCGCGCGCGCGGCGACCGGAAGTAAAAATTTAATATCTAGAACCTTCTCTTAGCAACGACGCTGCTTAGCAACGTAATATGTCAATCCCCCCTTAAGTTTATCATAGGGCACTGCAATTTCAGCTGAGGTTGGTGCATTCGCTGTTCTTTTTGAAGGGCCTTGCATTTAATTTGCATAAATGTGTGTGTTTTCTCCAAGGGAATCAATTGTTGTATCCAGTTCTTGCTTCATTTTCTTTGCTGATTTGAAGTTTATGTCTGTAACTCTGGCATAAGGCACCTCATTCACATACGTTGGAAGCAGCCAAGTACATTTAACCTGTGTGCATGCCATTTTGTCATTTATCCGTGTCCATGCTTCAATGTAAAACATCACACTAGCAACATGGGAGCAGGTTTCAGCAAGTCCTGCTTTACAGTCAAGGCAATGAGCAGAAACTATTGTTCCATCGCTCTCAGTAACAATCCAGATAGAAATCAATGGGTCGTTCATTCGTTTGGAATGTCTTACTTTCGCAGCTACAACATGCTTCCCGGAGACGACCAGACCACCGACTGCAGTTACGAATCCAGAGACCATTTGGTTGAATGCCTCCAAACCTTTGTATGCTTTGAATTGTTGTTTGGTATAGTAGCTGGTCTCCAGCCAGAACCAAATAGGAGAGCAAATCAGTGATTTCAATCAGAAGCAAACAGTTGGGCTTGAACTGCTCACTTGGCACAATTGCAGGGTCGATTGCAACTAAATATATCTTCTCCAAATAACGTTTCTTTATGTGCGCATCCAGAGCTTTAGTGTACTTGGAAAGCACTGGAACATGAGTAGAAAGGTCTTTCACCTCTTCCTGGTTTTTTCATCATGTGCATCGACCGACATTTCGAAAAAAACAACTTTGTATTGCAAGTACTGTATATTTTGGCCTACTATTTCAATAAATTACACACGCTGAGGCACACCAACATGGCGGACATCCATTTATGGAAAGTGGTATTTTGATGTGTGACGTCATGTGAAAGACGAGAATTTCTTTGACTATTTTCGTTAAGTCGCTCTTCAATCTTCCAAGGTGCAAATCGTCGAAATATTCGGCATATTCCTCAATAATTTTCCTCTGCCGGTCGGATTTTCGTATTTTGTTTTCGTTGTGTTCCTTGGAGTCCGGAACTCCATTATCAAATTCCTGAATTTTCTTTGCGTTCATATGGTCGATATCAAGTTTCACCTTTAGCGTCTCTTCAGATTTTCTTGTCGTATTTCGGTTCTAAATCGTTATATTTTCCCTCAGATGACTGATGTTAAAATCGAATCCTTCTGTTCATATGTCATGTGTGTCATTTGCCACGATCAAGACGCTTCATTTCATTTTAGTTGTCAGTTTAATTTTGATGAAGCTTTGAAGGTTTGCTACAATTAATTACAATGATTCCTAATTAGAACTACATCTAAAAACTATCGATAATTATCTAGATCAAATAGGCAATTATACTTACATCTGGTGGCGAATTACAGCTGAATAAATGTCTCTAAAATGTCTGGTATATCTCCTGGTATATTAAGTATACCTATCATGTATGTAAACTAAATCACGAGTCAATGATTCTAAAGGTCATTTTGCAATCTGATGTCAACTAACAGTAACCCAATCTAAATAATGTTTAAATGAATTGAATATATGTCAGTGTTCATGTCTTCAACACTTCATGATAAGCTAACTAATGAAAAGTATAAGCTCTTATAGCTTTTTCATCAACACTATCCAAACAGTAAATGCTGATGTACAGTAGTTGAGTATCTAACATAGTCCTTATGTGGGAAAGCAATGAGTCCTTTTAAGATCTTGTGCTGTTGGTCATACTTCATTTTGGCATGCCGACTGTTGCAGTGGAAGGCATGGCAACCTTCCTAAGCCATAGTTTCATGGTTTGAAGATTTTTCAATGTGTCTCTCTGACAAGCACGCCAGAACTTGAGCTCATATACTTTACATCTGTGAAGTTTGTTAAATCCAATTTTAACCAGGTATATTGCTTGTTTGAAGGGAGCTGATGGATGGGGTTTTTGTTTTGACCTGGAAACCAGATTCCCCCCAACCATGGCAAGTCATTGGTCGATCTTTTTCCTCAGAACTTTTCACTTTATTGATCCAATGATCCAGAGAATTACATGATGTTAAACTAACACTTCAAATCTTAATAGGGAATAAGCTTGAAAAGAGTTGTCGGCGCAGTTTGTGTGAAGACTCAAATCCCTGCCCAGAATATTTGCAAAACGACCCCAATTCTCTTAGTAACATGCCACTGTGGTCAATCATCAAGTCCATAATCACCAGTTCCAAGGTGAATATTGAACAAGTGTTTAAGGTGAAATCCCAGCTCTCTTAACTAAAATGAAAGAAACAAACAAAATGAATGGACGGACGGACGAACGGATGGATAATAATAATCTTTATTTAAAACATGGTAACTCTATCAACTACAAATTACATAACAATTTTAGTTGGTCTACGTAGAGGCCGTAAACTTACAAAGCTAAAATCTTAATTAAAATTACACTATTTACAGTTTATGAATAAAAACATCAGATCCATGAATAGGAATTGTCACTCGTTACTGGCACTAAAGTTGAGAGACTTTATTTTCTTTTTAAATCTTGATATTATTTGTTCAGTTTTTATGTCGTTAGGTAGAGAATTGCAAAGAGGGGCCCCTGTAAAAGCAAAACTGTATCTATAAAAGTCTGTCCTGGCTTTTGGAATTCTCAAGTTTTTGTCACTTCGTCTAAGGTCGTAATTGGTCCCACCATTAACTTTGAATAAGTCCTGAAGGTAGGATGGTGCTAAACCATTCACAGTCTTAAACATCATGATCGCTTTTTGCTGCAGTCTCATGTCTTTTAAAGGAACCCATTTTAGGTCATTAAATACTTTATCTGTATGCACACTACGATAAGGTGCGCCCGTGATTATCCTTGCAGCACGGTTCTGTAATTTCTGAAGTTTGTCAGCCAATGTTTCATCAAGGTTGTCCCAAACAAGACAGCAGTAGTTAAAATGTGGTTCAACTATTAGACCTTGTTTCAGTAATATTGACCCAAGATAGGTTTGATCCTCTTTAGGATACCTAGATTACAAAAAATCTTTTTCTTGATATAATCCACATGGCTTTTTCATGTTAAGTTTTCATCTACATATGTTTTTAACAAGTTTGAAAACAGTTTTGAGAGACCATCTCTGAACTGTGTCAAAGAACTCTTAAACTGTGGTTACAACTGCATTTGACTGTAGTATTGCACGCCAAATAGTATATTATTCTGTTTATTTCATTGTCATTAATGAGATATGGATGCGCAACTCCGACCGGAAGTGGATCCGGTACGAAGTGCTAAGAGGGAAAATGGTTGCTGTTCAGAAAAATCAACCCGACTAAAAGGGGGTGGGCGGGTGGGTTCCGTGTTGACTGTATTCGATTTCTTGCTCAATAACTAATGCAAGAGCATCCTTTTCCTTTTATACAATACACAGCAGCCAATGAGGGAGCTTGCTAGTCTCAAGGGAACTTTCATCCCGTGAGGAATGTCATTAATGTTCTTGATTATGCCATAACATAAATATGCAAATGACTTTGCAAAGCGTGCCTTTGCAGTTGTCTTTCTTTAAAATCTCTGTCATTATTTTCCATCCATGTGTAGAATTCAGTAGGTAGATACAAAGTAGACTTAATGTTGGATTGATCAATCATCTTTCCAATGCAAACATCAATTGTAAAATTGTCAAGGTATCTTTCTTCCACAAGATATGATAAAGACAAGGCATCAATACATCTGTTTTCAAACCTCAGAAGTGGATGGCTAGATGGTAGGTTCCAAAGACCATTTTTCAGAAGTGCCATTTCACTGGAATTTAAATTTAACTGGGGCAGCCACTTGGCTTCAGCAGCAACTTTCCTCTCTGTGTCTGATATTTCACAAAACGTTCTAAGAATTGACAAACCTTTTTTGCCAAATGAGCCAGTTCCACTTATTTTCAAACCTTGTGCTCCTTTCTTTTGCAAGATTTGTTCTGCCTTCTCCACGAAGAACAAAACAAATCCCAGTATGTATCTTGACAAATAAATCCACTTGTAACTATATGGACCAACTGGTGCATCATTTCTTTTTTTTCTTTGTCCTTGACTTTCCTTTTTGATCTTGCTTCAACTTACTTGCAATTTCTTTGAACTTAGAAGTCACCATGTTTTGCTTTGAAGTCCATTTTGTCTCAAGATCCTTTAAAAAAGTTCGGAATGCTACAATGTAAAAGTAAAATAAAGATAATCAAGGTTTGCAAGTAAACAAAATGCACATCGGGCCTAACACAATGATATATTAAGAAGAAAAAAAAAGTTTTCCATACCATCAGAACTGCCAATATTCACCAATTCTTGCCTTAATCCATAATCTCGATTGAATGTTCCTTTCTTTAGAATATCACTCACATACTTAAATACAAAAACAAATGAAAAGAAAAGAAATTTAAGAAAGGAGTATATACATGTCAGAATATAGGATGATCAATGTTAACCTAACCATTTTTCTTTCCTCCATGAGAATCACTTCCTTGACTTCCGAGACTTGTTGTTGGTTCAGATAAAGTTACTCTTATTTACGGTTTATTGGAATATTTATGGTTTATTGGAATATTTAAATACTGAATATACTTTGTAAATGAGTAGGCATTAAACCAGGGGGTGATTTTGAAACAAATGAGTTTTATTCACATCATTAAACTGTCACAGTTAAAATCTTATCAAGTGAGTTTTATTCACATGAAACAACAACATTTACCAGTAGTCAAAGCTTTATCAAGTGAGTTTTATTCACATCAAACAATGGTCTGTATCAGTAGTTTTCTTAATGAGAAATGTCTTTTATTGCCTAATGCCATAAAAGTTTTTTTTCTGCATACTCACAGAATGATAAGAGGCTGTACAAGGAAGAACCGACCACTGAGATTTCGATGTGTAATGAATTTCCTTGATTTTCTGTGCATAAGACTAACATCATATTTATTTATTTATTTATTTATTTATGATGATATTTTAACAGAATGCTCCTTCACTTTAGTGATTTTCAAGAAGGTCCTGTAGACTAATTTTTATGCATCATATAATGGAGTTCAAAAGTAGAAGGCAAATTATCAATACAAAATGAGAAACATTTTAATTATGCAAAAATGTAAAAATTAAAATAGCATACTTAAATAGTTCATTCAGAAAAAATAGACTTTAATTGAGAAATTTTTGAATATTGTTTGACGTCAATTAGATTGTTCCATAATCTGCTTGGACTGTGTCCGATTCTTGTTCCTGAGCTTGTTCCATTTCGTTGCTGGGCAATGTAGAGGCAGCTGAGTTCAAAGCGTCTGTCAAAATCGTTTTTACGTATGAAAAATTGCAAAGGATTTTTCATTATTAATACGTGAGAAATACGTTGGGTATTAATGTTTTCCAATCTAATTGTTTGTTGAAAATTAGCTGTATGTGGATAACTCACTGTAAGTAGCTCATAGTATAGTAAGATCTTACCTTTCTAAGATGTCGTCCAGACAGCTTGGCTTCTTCCTCTGACTTTTTACTCGTAGCAATTTTTGGCACAGCCACAATTCCTATTTTACCTCTTATGAGCTGGGGATGTCCTGGTGCAGATCCATACGACAAACGTTGAGTATAATCTTCTGGTGTAAAATGACGCAAACAGATTGCCAATGTTGCCGAAGGACTCCATTTCGCTCTCTTGGTATTGATGAAGTCAAGCCATTGCTTTCTTCTGGCCTTTCCCTCGAGCCAATTGTCATTATGATATGGAATTATGTGCAGCACTATTTCTCGTTTTGAGCTTGGTGTGTTGGAACAATTTCCAGCAAAACATCTACTTGGCATTTTGTTGATATTTCGTTGAAACAACAAGCAGCATGAAGAAATGTTTGGAAGAACTGTAGTGTGACTGACCGATTTTACTAGTGCCAGTCTTCCTTGAGGCACAAAGTCACGGCCAACCGATAGGGGCATGGCAAATTTGACAACTTTTAAGCTAAATTTGAGGGCTTTGCGGACTCCAAATCGAAAAAAAAATTTGCAGTCTATATCTACACCATTGGGAGAATTCAAATCGAACAAGAAAGTCTGAAGGCATATGTACACTTCAGTGGCATGATGGGATAGCCTTTGCTTCCCCCAATTTGTTTTAACATTTGGTAGTCAATATTCGTTTCCATGCCTTGTGTTGTATCCATGCTCGTTGAGTTTGGTGAACTTGAGATTGGCGGATTGCAAATTGTTCTTACATTTGAACATATGTGATGAACTAAAATCGTCTTGATTTGAACAGAAACCCTTTTTTAGAATTTTTTTGGCGACAATTTTAAAAGGCATCTAAATCCTTCAAGATCGGACTTTGGACCCTGAATTTACAGGTTGCATCGAGATTGCTCAAAAATCGCACCTCCACTCAATAAAACTCATACTTGGGTCAAGGGTAGACAAATGTTTGTAGTTATTTTTAGAGCAAGTAAATCAAGGCTCTGATCATCAACCCAAGATTGCAATTCATCAATATGAGCAGAAAGGCTAGTAATATTTAATAAGGCCATTTTAAATTCTCTCAACTTAGGAATAATATTTTCACTTGATTTGCTAGAATTTAAAAACAAATAATCATGATTAATTCTCCTACACAGTGGTCAGTGCGCTGACTTTAAATAATTATTAAAAGTTCCGGCAGGAATACCTTTCTTATTGAGATGAATACGTTTAGGTTTTAGATCCTCAGCAGCAAACGAATGTGAAATGCCCTCCAATTCCCAGGACTTGCAGAATCCTATTAATTTCTTGTTGAGTTTCATTTTTAAATTTTATGATTTTCGGTTGAGTCCTTTCGAAAAATTGTTTCTGAAATGATTATCCTGACAGTTAGTGTACAGTTGTATTTAACAAATAGAAAACATTTGCCGTGTTTACATAGCCTGATATAAACACAGGGGAAGTTTGGTAGAAGTCGAGAGCTGTTGTGTGAAACGGAGCCACAGGCTAGGTTTACACAGAGCTCAAGAATTCTCCCAAACTTTTCCTGTTACTTACTGTTTTCCAGTTGTTCCAAAGGGTGTGATGGTGTATTGCAGTAAGTGAGATAATTTAATTGCAGATTCTTAAATGACCATAGAAGATTATTTTTTCTTTCTTTCAGGCATCGCAGACCCTTATTCATTGTGATAATCCACTACTGTTTGGAGTTCAGGTCATAAATCACAAGATTCATGGCATGTCTATATACATTTTAAAATTATCCAGTTTGATGTTGTTTTGAAAAAATCAATTAATGAACATCCAAATTATTTATTGCCATAGTTACATGATTGTTTTATGTATGTTTTAGTAGTTTGTCATTAATTTTTTTGAAATCTCCCATTAATGGGAAGTATTAGCCAGGTGGCACCAGACTCAAAGCAAAGTTTGACTCTGTAACTAAAAAATTGAAAGTATTTGATGGATGTTCTAAAAATCTGCTACCATTGCAGATTTAAGGTTGCATTATGGAGTCCAGATAATCTTGTGTCAACAGTCTAATTCGATCTGTCTGTCTGTCTGTCACATTACCTTTGTTATGTTATGTGGTCATGAATTAGATATTTGTTGGCACTAGTGGCATGCAACAGCGTAGCAGATATTTGTCTTTTTTATGCTGTATGGGAGGTGGATGATTAACTACGAGGCCATGCCTCAACTTGGCTCTTGTGAGACTGAATCGCAGATGTTTACTTATAATTCATGGAAGACCCTATGCTTGGACTATTCCCTGTGAGGCAGAATCATGGATTAAAATCAATGATGAACCTATTCCAAAAGAATTCTTTCTGAAAAAGTTAAGAGAAAGGAACCATCTTTAGTACAATTTAAGCAACAACTGGTCTTGTATGCTCAAACGTTTGGTGAAAGTATACTGCTAAATCCTGTAACAATTTGTGGAATAATTCCATTTGTGTCCTGTGTTGGAACTGGTGGGAAAATTAACTTTATTGCTTCCAAAAACACTAATAAACTACAATCATGTCAGCCTGCTGACCCATGAGGCATTGTATCACAAAAAAATATAGGAACCAATAGGGAACCTTTCAGCAAGGTGGTTCAAGGAGGTGTGGTAGGGGGGGCACGATAATATGTTTGATGCCCTTCTGATGCATTAAGTTGCTACTACTAATGAAGAATGTAATGTTTGCATGAGCTTTTCAAGTTGAGCAGTAGATTTGGTAGTCATGTGTGTTGATCCACTTGAAATGGATGGTGATGATAATGAGGATCATTTTTCCTCGAATTATGTCCTGCATAATCAACATGTACATGGCTTGATGTCGAAGAGGGGAACCCTCAAGTATAAAGTGGCACAGAGCCAGAGATGGCCTGAGCCAACAGAACTTTGTAGATTTTTTTGCAGCAACTGGTGGAGGGGGCAGCTCGGTCGACAGATTGGGGAGGAAGCTGCCATAATAGTTCAGAGGAACCAAGATAACTCTTTAGTTCTGACACATTACTTGCTGCTGGTGCCATTACTTGCTGCTGGTTATTTGAAATGGTTCCAAAAATTTTCATATCAATTGATTGATTTTTCTTGGGAATATCTTCCGAGCATCATTATTTTTTCTTATATTACTTATGTTTATTGAAATGTGCCTTGGGCAGTAAACTATTTCAGATTTTGTTGCTCCTACACTCCTGGGGGATGTGGTATGCAGCTGAATGCATATGGCATGTCACACGTTCTCTTGCATATCCAATCATCCACTCAAGCAAAGGTATCAATCCATTTTTCCATCAAAAAGGAATTTGCTTTCTTCTGCATTAAGATGGCAGATAAATCTTAATATCTATGATTTATAATTCACATTTTGACAGTATTCATCAATGTTAGTTGGTTCAAAAGAAGAAGTGAGGCCAAAGTACACTAATAATGATGATGTTGATCACAACAAAAAGTCAGATGTAAATGTCAATAGATTGAGTTTGTTAAACTTTCTTGAACCCATAGTTGCCAAAGAATGATGATATATTTTCTGGCTCAACTCATACTCCATTAGTTTTTCAAAATGTTCTACATCTTCAAGTTGCAAATGAGCACAGATACACTTCTTAAGGTCATGGCCTGAGCTTAAGGGCTAGAGATGGTATGTCAACATCATGTCCATCAGTTCTTTGGTAATGCCGCTCCAAGCATCTTTTCCTTCACTTTTCTTTGTTCAACTCAGGAGTAAATCATGGTGCTCATGGATGGATAGAGATGGTTTTCTTGTGTTCTGGTGCATGTTTTTCTGTGATATCATAAAGGATTCTGTCATATTGATGAGCAGATTCAGAAACAGTATTGTCTCAGCATATATCAGCTTGTTTCATGTGCTGGCAGTAATTACCATAATGTCATGTTCTCAAAATGGCAGTTCACCTCTAAAGATGAGAAAAAGGATTTTATTTCACATTGATGAATGTTTTAGGTTAGTTAGTGGGCTACCTTTGATTATAGCATTCCAAAACCTTGGGCACTCTGGAGACATGTAACCATTTCTGTCTTGAAAGAATCATAATCCTTAAGTGTGGTATTGACTGAATTGACTGGTAAAGTGAGCTCATTAGCACAAGTGTTGGCTGTGGGTTTCCACCCAGCAGGGACATCATGATCAAATTTGATAATAGGAGTAGTATCAAATCCTAAAGCAGGGATGCTAGTGGCCCCTGTCACAAAACTTAAAATACTGCCAAGCGTTAGCTTTGTCTTACTCCAGTGTGCATCTCCAATGTACTGAACTTTACCTTTCTCGATTTCTTCCAAGAAGTGGGTAAAATTAAACAGAATATCCTCTTCTCTTTCCCTCTTGATATTGCTCACAGGAGAAAGCTCTGGTTTAAACATGTCATCTAATATCTCTGCTGTGAGAGGTTCTGTGTTCCCTTGAAATAGTTTTCTGCTCTGGTTTGGATGAGACCTTAGGACAGTAGAACATTATGAAGTTCTAAACCCTTCATGAACTGGTCTAGCTCAGCTTGTCAATGAGGATACTGAATAATTGAGTGCCATGCATCTTAAAAATTCTTCTTTGTCATCTATTAGAACGATAGGCTTACTCTATCCTGCAGAAAAACGCTCATTAAATTCAAACTCGTTAGAGTCTGTAATGGCCTTGAGGTTAAGCAATTTTTGTCGTATTTTATAATCTGGAACCTCGTCTACTGATGGGTGGATCTTGTTTACATCTCCACAGTATAGTGGATTGGCTAACAAAGCCCTTCTTTGAAGCCATCTTATTTGCCTTCCCATCGATTGTTGCCTTAATTTCAAAAACTATCGAAGATCCATGTTATTTTCACCTTTAATTATTAATGTCAAGTGAATACGGTTACTGCAGTAATCAACAGCATTTGAGCTTTCGAATTTTGTGTAATGAAGTGGAATCATGCTGTGGTCGTACCATCAACCAATCAAAAGGTGACAGTAGCTTCAGTGATTAAGCTTGTGGGTGTGGTGAATGTGTCAGGTGACTGAGATGCAAATTAACAGTGCAGTAAAATACATATCTGACATTAAAAGAGTTGCTCCAACATTTGTTCCTGTTGAAGTCATAGGATTACAATAAGCTATATCTGAGCCCGATTTCAATCAAAATCGACCAAATTTAGCAGTATTATAGTAAACTAGCTGCTCTTCAAAAATAACTATACAGATCAGTTGTCTTAGCAACGGCCTCGGTCCCAGGCCACCCTTGCCTAAAATTCAAGTTTTAGACATTTCTACCTTTGTAACTCTTCAATGACTGGGAAGCTTGAGAGCTCCGAATTGTTTCTATCATGTACATAAACTATTTAGTAATAAGTACCCAATTAGTATTTTTTTAAAGCCTCTATTTTGGGCAAGTCACATATTTTAGATAATAAGCCCCTTGCAGCAATATGCAATTCAGCTCAACTTAGAGGGAAATGTATGAAATGTCTATCATTAAATTTGATGAATTGCTTTAAAAAAAACATGTACGATGTGCTGTACATACATTTTACATCTTGCAAGGAAAATACCACTGTCATTCATTTATCCAGTAAAGTCATTTGAGCATGGCCTTACACTTAATTTAAATAGCATGCTATTAGATGAAAACCTTTGTTTCCTTTTGTTGTTTTACATCTAATAAACACTAAATACTAAATAGTAGTGCCCTATATACATAATTTGTAATACAACGAAATGAACAAAAACATTTTTTTTATAGGCATGACAAGTTAAGAGCTGCATGGAAGTATGAATTAATTAAATCTTGGTCTTTTAGATGGACTTTGAACATGCTGGTATTTTCTTGAATTGTATTCGTGGAGGTGTCTTTGACTGTAAATACATTTAAAAAATTGTTTTTATAACCATGATTAAGTTAAATATCATTTGGAAGTTTAATTACTGCAAGTGTCAAAACCATTTGCAAAAAAAGTTGAAGGGAGTATTTCATTTAATCCTTCAACTTCTTGGTATTTTTTTAACACTCGCAGTAATTTAACTTGGGCTTCACGGTTCAACATATTGCTATTGAATGTCAAGGAATATGAAGTTATATCTTTCAAATAAAGGTGCCTTTTCTCTACATCTGTTGGTGTTGATGGCTCGAACATATTTACATAACTAGGTAGGCTGACACCAAAAGGAGATAATTTTGTAGCAAACAGCATTGCTTCATTCTCGGGTTGAGGTGGAGACTCTTTACTGAAGAATGTTACCTGCAATATAAGTATGGAAATTTTATTAACTGCTAATTGCCTGGCATTTATTTCCAGGGATAATGAAGGTTTCAATCTTTCCAATGCCACTGTCCTTCAGATTTTCTGCAACTGTCTTTGCAAGTTGCTTACCACTCTCGTTGTTGAACGATTTCCTAAACAGGCTCTTTTGTGTTAAGAGGCTGAAGGAAACAACTTTACCAGGACGAAGCAATAGGATCTTGATAAGATGATGGTATGGATGCAGAACCTATTCTGGAGCTCCTTCTCCTTGTACTTCGCTTTCTTCATTTATTTTCGTTTTATTAAGCACACCTGCATACAAGGAAAGGTAATAATATGGTTTCGAGTTCAATTTGGGATTAATTTGCATAAGTGTCATTTTCAAAGAGTTCAAATTGCACGAGACCGTAGGTAAAAAGGACCATCATACTGCATATTTTGAGGTCTGTGACATATATATTGCTTAAAAAAAAAACACTGGACATCTTTCTCCACTAACTGCGAACATTCTTTGCTATAAATCTCTGTTTTTCTTTGTTAATCCTCCCTGCCTGTTTTTTGGCCCTTCTGAGAACTGCACGAATTCAAAGGCAATGTCATCTTTGCTGATCTTGATGTCGTCTATCTGCATCTGGCGATGTTCTTGTCATCCCTGTAGCCCAAAATATTGTGTAAGTAACCACATCATGTTTAATAGTGCTTGAGGTGTTTTGGAACTTTTCCTCTTTCCATAGAGTTTCTTCTTCTAGTTGTGTCAGTTGCCTCGCTTTGTTAGGCCACCTGCCTAGGTTGGCTTCTCGTAGCATTTTCGCCTTACCCTCTAGGACTTGCTTGAAGGAATGAAACTCTTGGTCCTTTATGATAGAAAACTTGTAATTTTAATCTTTGATTTGTTGGTCAAGAGCAGTAATCATCACCCTCAAGCTGTTCACCCACAACCAGTTCTGGGGCGGAACTCACCTTACGGTTAAAAACTGATTCAGGGTTGCGCTGCTCCATTTTACAGCGATCCATTATGGTGAGGAGTGGGTCATGACTAGAAGAAGATACTTTCTTTTCTTTGTTTTTCACTCCTCTTCTAAAGTTATCTGCTTGGATTCGGTCTTGGGCTAACTCTCCAGCAGATTTTATGCTCTTGATGCCGCCTTTTTCTTCAAGAAGTTTGTTGACTGCCTCCTTCGGTGTATGCGTTGACACCAGCTCCTTTAAGCACGCCTTGGTACTTGTTGCTGATGGTTTGAATGGTCGACCACTAACAGATGCGTTCGCGTGTGGTTTCCGATATATTTTCCTTTTGGCTGCTGTAAACTGATACTGTAAGAAGGAATTTGTATGAATGGTACCATCACGTCCTATTGACAAAAAAAAATGCATATGTATTTGTAACTTGTTGCCTAGATGCCCATATAGATTGAGAACCTAATAAAAAATATAAATAATTAGACCATGAGGTAATTTGTCTGCTAACAGAGGATATATGTAAAAGAAATCTGCCAAATCCTGTTCAAAAAGACCAAGCCTTAACCTAACTAAAAACATGAACAACTAATCAACTAGTAATGTTGTTCTTGCAGATGGTCTACTATCTTGTACTCCTGATGAATACACATAAGTTATAGTTTGAGCAGATGGCTCAACAAATGTATAAAATTTAGAGAAATGTTGACATGTAGGAAAACCAGTATAGTATTTGATATTGCCATCATCTGATGAAAATCTCTCCAAGCCAAACTTATGGATTCTAGGCACATACTCATCAGGAATTTGTGCTTCTATTTCTGCTAGAGCAGAAGCTAGCTTTTCCTTAGCTGAATGAAATTATAATGCTCGGAAATGCGATTTCCAGCGTTTTGAGGGGCATCAAGAGCATATAAAAAAAAGCATCAAATTTTTGGAAATATTGAATAACTTGGCAATGAGAAAAGGCATTTCTGATTGTGACACAAATAATTGCATTTGATAAAGTAACCAGAGTCTCATGTTTATTCACAAATGGACAGCCTTTAAAAATCTAACTGATATATAGATGTATAAAAACATGTACATACTGATGCGAAAAATACAATATGAATCACAATTAATAGAACAAAGAATCATATTTCATCATCAAGACTATAAGACGTATAGCTGTCAATAATCGAAATTTTAGTAGACCGTTTAAGCAGACAGCCTGTAAAAGGTGGACACCTACAACAATTAATTTCCGTGGGTATCCGCTTAACAGACAGTTTGACAGTACAACATGTATAGCGCTTTTAATTCTTTAACAGAAGGATTTATAAGTCCTCTTTTGTAAAGATTCCAAAGTTCTTTCTTCTGCTCTGGTTCCTCTCAACAAATTCGTTTGCGACATCAAGTAGCTGTATCCTGTCTGTCTGGTCTGAAATACTGTTGTCCAAGAGATCGTCCGTGGTCGTTTTCGGTTTGGTTTCTTTCTTGTTTGTTTCACATAGTCAGACTTCTGGAATAGGATGTCTGCTTTTAGGACAGTGCAGCATTTGATGGTCTTTAGCGCAAACCCGGCAAACATGACTAGTGGCATAATTGGGGGCAGCAGACTTACACTTAGAAGCCCACTTGTAATTCCAAAGTTTGCATGCTTTATCATTGTCAGCTTTATAGTCCTTGTGTGGAACCGAACACTTAGTGCTAGCAATGAAGTTAGACTGAGAACCGCTTGTTTGTGGTTATTTTGGTACAGGCTTTAAGAGTGGATGTCTGTAACGATCGAGCAAAATTTAAAATCTGCGGCAAACTTTGAAAAATCGATTTCGCTCATACTTTCAAGTTTGATAGAGCAATCTTTCCTGACAATAACTGTATAGTTGGTTTTATAAAATAACGTTTCTTTTCGGAGAAAAATGCAAATTTCCAAAGTCCGCCGAAAATGCCATTTGTAACTATGAATTTTGACTCAACTTTAGTGGCATCGCATGGAAAACTGAGTCGCTCCAAAACCAAAATAACTCCTAATCCTTGGTATATAATCTATTGTTTATTGTTTGAGTGATTTTGAGATAGATTAGTCAATTCTAACTCCTCCAAATAGTTTTATTCTCTACACCTATATTTTGAGTAGATAAAAATTTGTCTTACAAAAAGCCATATAGCAAATGTGCTAAACCTTTAATTCACTCAGAACTTCGGCGATTGAATGTTGAAATGATGGTCTTTCTTCTTTCAAATGATAGAAAGATTTCTTTGGGCAAATGCTTGTGCGTGACGCTTCACATCATCAAAGTATGGTGAAATTGTATTTCTTTGACCTCTGGTGGTCATTAAAAGCAACACAAGATCTCGTAGTTTGTTTTGACTTCAAGTCAATAAAACCGCTCTAAAAAGCTACAAAAAGATAAAAGAATGCTTCTGTTTTAGAGAATTCTTACCTGTTTCGATCTGAAAGTGGTATTTTTATAGATCTCTCGGCAAAGATTCCACTTCCGACTGTTACTATAATCCCCAACTCGTGTCAAAGCTTGTCAACAGTTTCGCCACAGGAAGCCCATCGATAATTGCAGACTGGTGAGTTTCCCAAGTATTTTGAGTAAACCTTCCTTTTTTACCGTACTTGTTGTCTCGAAATGTGTAAAATTATCTTTTATGTAAGTGATAAAATATGTTGGTAGGTTTTAGTTATTTTTTTATTAAAATCCAAGATCATAACAACATATACCACATTCCGCAGTTGAAATAATAACATGCTAACTAGTATACTTAAATAATGTTACATCAAGAATGAATTTGAATTGTATGGCCAACTCATATCTAGAGTTACTTCGCCAAGAGGTGTCCTTGTGGTTGGGGCCACTATGCTGCTGGAAATAGGAGGTGGTAGATTATCATATAACTCCAATTCAAGATCGTATACAACCTCATATATCTTTCGCTTGGCTAGTGTAGGTTGCCGGCCAGGGAACTGTCTCAGAGTGGCCTGAATGTTCTTGAGGAATATGGTGACATCATCATTTTTCACTGTGGGTTCAGGGGGAATTACAGGCATATTGCCCACAGACAATATCGCCCATGCATTTCGCCCCTGCATAATATTACCCATCTAACATATAATGCTGTTAAATATGATATAAAATGGTTTTTGTCTTGAATTTGGTTTTTGATTTTTAGCAAGAAAGGAAAAGAATGCATTTCATCCAAGCGTTTCGTTTTGAATCCAAGATGGCGGCTCAACTCTCCCCCGTCCCCAATCCAAAATATATTTCAAGACAATACTCCTTAACTATACAGATAGATTTTACTGCATTCAAATTCTGCGTTCTTGAAATTAAACTGGCATCTCTTACATGTTTTAGACGGTCTGTTGATATTTCAGGGTTGGCGCGCAATTCAGCGATAACAGTACTTTTGTAGCGCCTGCCAATTCCAGGAACAGCAATAGTTGGATTATTCTTTTTATCGTGTGGTGTTGGCGGGGGATTAAATGTCCGGTTCAGTTACTTCTCAAGATACCTGCCAATCACTTGAGACCGATTTTGACGTCTTTAACATGAGAAAAGCTCAAGTTTAACAAACTTTAGAAAATCAATGTTGATAAATTGTTGGGGTTAATAAAAACTATTTCTTTACAACACTTTTTCTTCCTCTTCTTCTCATCAGATGGAGTTTCTATAATGAATGGACAAATACAAATTAGCATAATTCAATAATATTTGAACTTTCTGAGAGTCTGCCAGAAAAAAATAATTTTCCGACCATTTGATAGTTGTCAGTGTCAAATATTTTTCATTTTTTTTCACAATAAGAAACACCTGGTTGGGCTATCTGTGATAATATTGCTTAACGCATGAGCAAACTTGATGTTGTAGCCTGCATTTTCATCAGTCCTCAATTTATAGTTTACAACTAAATCTGCAACGCGTATGCTCTTGGATCATACAGATGTTTTTCAAAATTTTCGTGCAAAGGTAGTTCGATTGCTATGTCTTCCATTTTGGCATACTCTCAAATTATGGTGTTTTCGGCTGAGTTGGAGGACAGGCCAATGAGGTACGGTACCATCCAAACATATCTATGATCTTCATCAGCGATTAGAAAACCTCTGCTGGTAAACTGATAGATAAATGAATAAATGTAAAAGAGTTGATTTAGTTAACAAAAATATCTTATTGTAAGCAGACTGCGTACAAAGTGGTTTGTCTTGTTGTTTGTACCACAATCATAATAGAATAATTACCTGGATATCTTTTCCAAGTACGTAAAGTGAGCGTAGCTTTCTCTCTGTTTTGCTGCTCTAATGGTAGACTAAGGTACTCCTCCAACACCTTTAACCAATATTCGTTAAGTTGCTCATCTTTGACACCCTTCCAAAATACACCACCTTTGGACGAAAACGTCCTATTGATAGCTTTTCTGAGGGACTTTTTGGTCCTTGTTTCATCACATGTAACGTAGCATCTCCTAAAAGTGTAATAATTAAATTTGAAAATAATTTTTTGAAAATATTCCCTAAAATTGGCCATTTGACATGCCAAAATTTAACTCAAGTTTGAAGCTCCTCTTTACCAACACCAGCAATCCTACAGACTTCTAATGCCTAAAATATTGAATATAGATATTCAAACATTACTTTATTTGATTTTGAGCAAAATTGAAGCATTTTGTATTAAATAAATTTTTTTTTAGAGAATATATACTTTTCGTAATGGTATGCATCGTATGATTTAGTTTGACTCATGAAGACAGGCCCAATCATAATTGGGTGCTTTTCAGTTTTCTTGTCTACCACTTTGAGATTTTGATAGGTCGTGACAGTCAGGTTAAATCATCCCAGATTGAAGGTTGGATCAGCTCCAAGTATGGTGAACTTTTTCGGATTTGTGCAGTAGAGAACTATTTCCTCCATTTGCCATTTAAAGCACAAGACCGACCAAAGCTCTGGAGCACCGATAACCTCCTGTATAAATAGCTCCTTGTTTGCATTTTTCGAGCATCACCACGAGAGAGTCGATCTTGTTGGTGTTGTCTGAATACTTTCGTTTGAGATATCTAGCCTGTTCTGTTCCTCTTGGCAGGTCGCTGATGGAGGTTGGCTGAACAATTAATGTCAAATGTTAAATTACCATTTAAGTGCATTGTGAGATGCTAATCATGGATTACGTCATATAGTTGTGGTTTAGTCAATCGCTCCTCTAATTTAGCTTTGAGCAACAGACTTTAAATTATGGTTTAACTATCCTTGGATTAGTGAATTAATCCTAAGTTCGGGGTTAAACCTAGGTTAGTTTAATCAAGCTTTTGAACAACCTGCCCCAGATGATCATCGCTCACTGTAATAGCTCTACGTTCTAGTTGTACTTTACAAGTAATAAATTAGAACAAATGGCAACGATACAGCCATGTGCTTTTGAACCAGTCAGAAGGAACAATGAATTATAGAAGGTGTAGTAGAGTAAATAAGCTTACACAGTAAATTGAGAAGAACATGGTTATAATATGTATATGTAAGTAAAAGTGTCTTCAAGTGTAGTTGTATATGTTACCTGGGTCTTGTTTCCAGGATATATGAAAGTATCAATGGTGCCAAGATTAGTTGTCTTTATTTCATTAGACACAAGTCTAGCTAGTGCTCTTCCACTTTCTCCATTACATGGCTTTCTGAACACCACTAGCTTTCTTTATTAGAAACGAAACACATTTTCCTGGACTTAGGAAAACATTCCTAATAATGCATTGTAAGGGATGGTGGGGTGGGGGTTGCGCTTCCTGGTTTTCGTCTTCATCTGGTTGAGCTATGGTCTTGTTGGTAAGAACACCTGAAAAATGTGAAATAACAAAATTGCACATAATTATTTGCTAATTTTTATAAATAAACATTTTTCAAAAGTTAGAGATTTTTTCACTTGGAAGATGAAATAAACCAGAAAGTAAGATGTTAAATTTCAGGTGTGGTCCTGAAGTTAAGTGTAGACACTTAAGTTTAGACGAACGATTAGAATTTTCATATATCTAACTACACTTGAAATTTAACTTACATAGTTGATTTATACTTGATCTTACAATTGAGTTTGCAACAGCAATTGAAGATTTTTGTATGACCTAGTTGATGGTGATTCCTTGAAATGATATGGGTTTTAGATTGAAATCATCATCATCATCATCAGAATGATGACCATCATCATCATCACCACCAACTTGGCTTTGGGATTGTTCATCCTCTTGTGTATTTTCATCAATATCCTCACTTGGAATTCCATGGTGATGCTGAATTAGTTGAAGAAGGATTTCTATGGGAACTGATAGCCTTAAAACCTGGGACTTTCCACGGGAAAAGAGAGCTGAAAAAAAGCAAACAAATATGAAAAACAATTAGAGATGTGAGGTGAAATTACACTTGAAATGAGTGACTTTTATTATTAATTGAATTGTTATATCAATCACAGAACTTGAGGTGCATGCGTGAGCGAAACTAAAAATAGATTGTCAAATAATTTTCATTTTCATAAGTTTAAACTTACCACCAATTAGTGCATCATTGCTGTAGCGTTTACATATGTTGAGTTCCCAATCATCATGTATGTCATCATATGTGTTTTCAGCTTCTTCTTTTGAGGAGAAAATTCTTCTCTTGACAGACACTGCTTTCATTTTATCAAATTCTTGCATATGATATGTGTCTTCTCCAAAAACAAAGAGTTCTGTTAAGAAGTCAACTGAAACATGAGAGTAAGTGTAGATATAATGAAAAACAATGTAGTGTACATGAATTTTTAATCATAATTAGACAGAATGTGGACAAAAAGGAGGAGTTAGAAGTTCAAAGGAAAATACCAACAGTTATAGAAGTTGTTAAAAATAAATAATTATAATAAGTACAAGTAGAAGTGTCATAATTATGCCAAAAATCAAAGTGCTTCACAATTATTAATAGGCATATTTTGGAGGGACCTCCCTTTTTATAGCAAATGTATGTATATATATGAAGAATATTTATTCAAAATGGGTCTTATTGACTAAAACCCATTTGATGTCACGATTTAGCATTCAAGCCATTTATTGAGCCGTGTTTGAATTATCAGCTTGCCAATTTTTTCGACCAGAAAAAGACCACGCCCATTTCACCCTTAAGACCCCTTTGATTAAGATATTCTTTATTGATAGCTCAGAGATAAAGCTTTCTTCGTCACGAAGCCAATTCATTGTTGATATCACTTGTTCTGAAGTGTGTAAATGATCCGCGCGCACCAGCTCCATGCACAACCAGTGCGCCTTTTATCATTTTGAAACTTACCAAATATAGCACAGGTAAGTGCTAAGCGACATTTTACCTGCGAACCGTGACATTTTACCTGCGACCCGTGCCGATTAGACAATTTCGAGTTAGAGGGGCGTCTTTCGCTTCTATACTTGTTTGAACAGATGGGTGACCTAGCCCAATGGCCACTTGCCCACAGCTGAAGCCACGGTGGTTCAGACCTGGATTGCATCCAGTCCCAAAGGGTGCACGAAAGGGCTGGAAGCACTGGCCTTGAAACTGAGAGGTATCAGAAAATTATTGAGCTTGTAGTCTAGCTGGAGTTTTGGAGGGTCTATAGGACTGCTTCTTAGATTTTATTATGGACATGGCCCTCCTTTCTGCAGCATGAAGCTTCTTTTCGTCGTCTGAGTCTAATCATCGGACTCATATTCCTCAACGGCAGTCCAATTTTACTCTACCTGAGTAACCGGCTAATTATTATCATATTGAACTTCCTGTCCTGTTAGAAATATGATTCTAGCCTCCTTCACTCACACACATTTGCTGTATAATTTCTTAAAATCGATTATGTACCTATGGTAGACATTGCTGCAACCATCTCATCCTTCTTTTTTTGTTCTATGGCCCAACATGCAACCTTCAATCAAGAACAGACCAGTAAAATTAAGAAGTCATGTACAGTGCATGTATTTATATACAGTACATAAGATTAAACAACTTATTACCTGATTGAGAAGTTTTCCCCTTATTCTAAGTTTTAAATGCAATGTGTCAGTAATGACTTTGTCAAAGTCTATGTCTACCAAAGGCCACCATTTATTTATATATAATTTATATATATAAATTAATCAAATTAAGTAATAAAATATATATCTGCAAGATATTCAGCAAATAGTTAACTTGCATTATTCAGGTAATACTGGCTGAGAAATAATAATATTCGCTCTCTTTCCCTCTAAATTTCTAAAGAAAATATAAACTGCTATAAAGTAACCACACGACTGATCAATAAACAAGTAATAATTAAATGGATACAGTAAGAACAAAAAATGATACTTACTGGAAAAATCCCTAATTTCTGCTTTGCAGCACTCGCACCAGAGGCAGAAATAATACGAGGAAGGACTATTTATCCCCAAAAGGCAGGCCATAAATTTCCAGTCAGCACATAACAACCTAAAAATCATATTTACAAAACCAATTAATTTATAATCATGCTTAACATTATATTTCATGATTACATAATAATATCTGTCATACTCACCAATCAATTTTGAAGAGCTTTTCTTCAAGCAAAATACCACTAGTCTTCATAGTATTCATTTCTTGAAATGTTGGCTCCAAGCAATCAGTTAACTGATCATAGTCCTCCTTACCTATATATATATTGGCATAAAGATTATAACAACGTACTGTTCATATAAAATAATTTACTAATTCACAAAATTCCCCACCAATAATTATTATTATAATGCAAGTTAATTGTTGTATGGCTAACTTGTTTTTGATTTTTTTCTACTGCATGCATGAATAAAAAAAATGAATTAATCAGTTGAATTTACAGCCCACAGAAACACTCAGTCACATTAATAATTTTGTATTTTCTTTGAGTCATTATAAACTTATTAAAAATTAAGTGTCATAGGTAATTTAACTCACCATCATAAATAGAAATACAATATTCTTTATCAGGACTTCGTTGTTCCCTGTTCTCAGATGGAAAGCTGAATGTTGTCATCACACTGCCCAATTTCTTTGTTGTTTTTCTTCCATTGCCAGAAAAGCGCAGTGTGCTGACCCCATTCAGTCCCCCATCCTTGAATGCCGTAACATGTGAACATGTATTTTAGGATGTCAAAAACAGACCGTGAGCAGCCTTTGACTTGTAAACCCTGTAAATCAATAAAAAAAATCTTACATATTTATTATTATAGTTTGTGAATAAGTTGTTTGCTTGATAAGAAAATGTGTTTTATAGCTTAATTAGTAGCATCTGAGTCTGTAGAATCATTATCATTGTTTTGAAATACTATATGGGAATTTAAACATTCTCCAAAATATATTGACAGTGATCTAAGATTAACATATATAAGCCAATCAGTATATGATTTACCTCAAACTCTTTTACTGGTATGATTTTATTCAAGGAACGTCTTTCTCTTACCAAACTGCACAAAGATGGTAGATTGGAAAAGGGAACTTGCTTCACTTCATTATAGGTAGCATCAGAGATGTCACCGTCATCTTTTGCCTATTTATCATATGATTAATAATTAGTATTAAGATAATGATATATTATAAATATTCAGTATTTACACACTATGGCTTTTTCATTATTACTAATAATTTTTCATTTCTAAATCATTTCAATATTTATCTAATGTCTCATTATTTACCTTAAGAGCTCTTCTCACTGTCCACACATTTTTTGAAATTTGCTGCTCATTACCTATGAAGAGAGCAAATTCTTCTTCCCCAACATTCACTTTTAACTGAAAGATTTCAAGAAGAATAACAAAAATTCTTAATAATAATTCATTATTACAATATTATTGGGTAAAATTTACCTCTGTTACTTTCCATTCAGATGGGAGCTTTTCAAACTGGGTCGAAAGCCACCTTTTAACTTCAGCTTTTTTGTGAGCTTTTCTGTTGTTTTCAAGCTCACAAAATGGCTTCCTGGCCTGGACAAAAGTTCTTATCTCTTTCAGCAAATTTTGCTTTAACAAAACATTTTCTGCAGAAGATGCGGCCAAAGCTTTTTCAAGCCTTACAATGGTGGCCTGCAGTTTTGAAATTTCCCCTTGAAGGCTTTCAACCTTACACCAAAAAAACTGTGTAGGGCTGTTCAAACTAATCCTTGTCTCTTCATTATAGAGAAATTGAGGTACTCTTGGCCTCTCTTCAGGTGGAGGAACATAAAAACGTGTAAAAAAGGCTTGAGACATGTTGTTTTCAGCACTCAAAGTGTTTTTCTCCATAACAATGGCGGTCTCAAGTCCAAAGAAAAAAATTTCCCAAAAGGTGTTTTTTTCCAGAGAAAAGTGCGGGAAAAAGTGATTAAGAAGGCGGGAAAATAGTCAAAAAAGGCGGGAAAATCCTTAAAATGAGTAAAATGAAAAAATCTACTTATCTTTGCACCTTGAATTCCTCGTCTTCTTCATTCGCCATTAACCAGGTTCTTCGCCAAAAATGCAGTGTAAAAAAAACTGACCAATGACAATTACTGCCATTTTTTGGATCATATAAAAGCTGAGTTAGCAAGAAATTATATTGGATGTTTAAGAAACGGATTTCTTGTTAATTATTAGTTGTATTTTCCGACTTGAGATTCATAACTCGGAAAATCTTGCTATCTCTGTCCGCCATTTTGTTCAGAGGGGTAAACTCCGCAAATGTCATGCCTAGACTATAAGTGCTTTTAGTGTCCAGTCTCCCAACAACATTGATTGTTTGATATGACTGTTATCATTTCTCACTAGTGCTGAAACTCTATTCATAATGCGAATTGAATGTATGTAATTTTTGTACCAACCTTCTAAATTAATGATATATATGTTATTGCAGGTAATGTTAGATTTTAGGGTACATTTCAATATTCATAATGTGAAATGGAGGTGTTGTTTTTGTACCAACCTGCTGATTTAACATTTTTGTTCTCCTGTTTGTGGGCTTGATCAATAGGGATGGTTAAGAACTTGTTATCCGTCTTTGAAATAACCCAATTTACTTCATTTTGAAACTCTTTTCTGATTGTGCTTGGAAGAGACTTCATATCTTGACTATGTATAGGCACCTAACGTGCGTAGTTGATATGGTGTAATGCAAAGAACAAAGGGATGAGTACTTCCAGGACTTCTACATACAATAAAAAACTGCTTTTCTCTGTGTTCACGGATAAACATCATTCTAGAATGCTTTTGATGAAATACTTTGAAAGAGCGATCTTTCAAGGAAGCATTTGGATGACCAGTGATGCTAGTGATCAGCAAATTCCTTCTGCAGAACAGTTTGGTTAGAAGACAGTTGACGGTGTTTGGAAGCCAGTGTGGGTGACACTTCCGGAAGTCTACAAGTCTTGCCAGGAAATGAAGTGTTCTTGCAAGAAGCCCTGTACGCGCTGTTATGTTTTGCCACCCTATCTGGCGACCATGATCCTTAGCGTTAAAACAAAAGAATGTGTTGATGTGATGTCAAAGTGAAATAAGTGCAATTAAACAATGAAACAACAACAACTGATATATAATATTATATATCATATATATGGCATATCTGCCATCAGCAAATTGCTTAAATTTACAACGTTCTCACCATGAGTGCGTCTTCGTTGCCTTAACCAAACCAAATACTTCTTAAAAGAATAAAACTTAAAGTAAACAAGAGCATGTGAACATAACAGGAGGCTCTTGTTAAGTTCGCAATTGCCATGAATCTTCCCCGTTGATAAAGCACTAACAATATGCGGATTCCTTGGGTTCGATTTACTTGGAACAAGCAATTATTGGTTGGAATTTGGAACCCCCAACATTGTTTTGTCTTTTATAATAGCTTTGGCCTTTCTTGTTATACCCTCTAGGGTGGTAAAGGGAATCCAATCTATCCCTTCGTTTACAATCTAGTTCGGAAGTGGATTTCGACCATTGCAGCTAGTAGGTGGTGCAGGTTCCATAGATGTGCTAGGTGTTACAACGATATGATGGTGAATCTTTTTGAGTGCTACATCTTTCTGTTGTTCGCTCATTTTTATCCAATCAACAGCTCCAACAGCAAGGTGCTCATATTCCTGCCGCAGTTTATATGGCCCCTGGTTTATCACCGCCAGTTGCAGGTTCTTCTGTTGGCGCTGTATCAACTTTTGTAGGCTCCTAGCGAATTCCAGTTCGTTAACTTGCCTCTTTCCGCTATCATTGCGCACAAAATCTTGTACCACCTTATTGTTTCCTTCAGAAGGGTTTGTTGTAAACCACGCGGGAGGTCTACCAAAGCCGACTTGCTCTCAAACTGTGTTTCCAAGACACTTGAAAATTGCGTCTGATTTTTTTTTAACAGACCACTCCCAAGCTTTTAGCCCACATTCCCCAGCAGCGGCCCAGCTGCTCTGTAGAGCTTTGCACTTTTCTGCAAAGTCGTTCTTCGTAGGGCAATCTACAAGCAACAATCACTGCATGTGTAGTCATTTGGTCTCGCAATGCCAGAACGGATTCACGCCATGTACTTGGTTGAACGACGCTTGACTGAAAGTCGTCCTTAGAAAAAAACTGAAGCAAGTCTGTTTCTTCGACTTTTTTTCAAATAAAAACTTTAATAAAGTGACACATTAAGGAACATGATTATTGTATCAATATATTACTTTCATGTTACTACCATAACCAAAAGTCATGAAGCAGCGCTATAAGGAATAAGAATTACTTGAACTGCAGCCAAGATATGAAAGAATTATTGATAATATTCATATTACTGTTAAACAGCCTTTTTAGTACTGAAAAAATGAACAAAAGTGTTGAGTATCAAAATGGACGATGAGGAATACAATCAATTGATTATTAATTCTAAATTATTCGTTTTATCATGCAACAATATAAATGCACTCGAACTCCTTGATAGTGCAGGATATTTAAGGTTATGTAAACATGTCACGAGAGACTTTCAAACAAGGCATATAATGGGTTTCTCTTTTTTGAAAGAGCTGTAAACTGATGACTGAAACTTTGTTAACTA
This sequence comes from Anthopleura sola, assembly GCA_023349425.1. NCBI lineage: Eukaryota > Metazoa > Cnidaria > Anthozoa > Actiniaria > Actiniidae > Anthopleura > Anthopleura sola. The sequence continues at coordinate 23,104,940 of JALHLI010000001.1, forward strand.
CTGGTGTAATCCTGCATAGTGAAGCGTAATATTGCAATATTTTGGAGGAAAATAGTACCCTATCTATGACACACAAAATTCATGAAACTCGAGCTTTTCTCAAAATCCTAAACCCTGTTTTACTGCCACCTGGTTGGCTCAGTTGGTTGAGCCCCGTGCTTGAGTGTGGGAGGTCGAGGGCTTGATACCCGCCGACTGGACCAACACTCAGGGTCTTAAAATAACTGAGAAGGTGCTGCAAATAGATCTACAAACGGTTAGACCTCCATCCATGGCTCGGATGACTACATAAAATGGCGGTCCCCTCTCTCCACACTACCTAACCCTGCATCGGAGGGACATAAAAGAACCACTGAGGACGTAACAAAACCCTGGCAGTGATCACCCTCAGTGCCTACACTTCATGCTAACTACCTCATTCATCTCAATGTAAAGCGCCTTTGAATATATTCGCAACGAAAAGTGCCCTATATGAATTCAATATCATTATCATTATCATTGTAAATTCGAGTAAAATGTATACCCTGTTTAAGACAGGAACCATTAGAAACTAACCTCGACAAACAAAGGAAGAAAACGGTTTTCCAACATGAAGCCCTCAAGGGACTTGATTAAATCCTCCGTTTCTATTTCGAGAGACCGAGCAAGGCATTGATAAAAGCAACGGTTGTATGATCCCTGAGGGTCATGCACCAAAGAAAACCCCTGCTCTTGCACTCAACCAAACACGCCGTCCTCTTATCCCCGGTGTTGTCACATATCTAAAAGAAGCAAATGTATAAATAAATACTCAGCAATACTCTAAAACGTGTCAAAGTTTTAAAACTCACAAACCAAAGCAATGCTATCTTACCTTATAGTTGAAACTGAACTTGTGGAGCTTAGTATAAAAGAAGTTTACTAAAGAAACACAGCGAGCCGAACGTCAAGTCACTAGTGCTTCTGCGAGTAGATATCCTCATGAGAATTATGAGACAGAAGGTGTGGACAGTTTTGACAGTTTTGACATGAATGATGTAAGACAGCTCAAACTGATGTTGTGTTTAGAAATGTTGAGATCTCCGTGCAGGGTTTACCCAAAAAGATTATCTGATCATAGGCATTTCTATTTTTTGCTCTTCCTCTATTTCTGTTCATATTTAAAGGATATGTATCCAGACAGAGTCCGCAGCCCGCCGCCCGCATTTTGGTCACAGCCAGCATGTCATCAACATCTCTCTTTGGCAGTACTGCTGTCCATGGATTTTATAATTAATTGATTGAGGATATTGTTTCCAATGCTGAGAACATTCACAAGCTTGATGATTTGTTATATTCTTTACCTGTGTTTTCCAAAGTCCATGCTAAATTTATCTTGGAAATCATGCAAGACATATTTCAAGATATTGAACACAGTACTTTAGATATACTGGACCAGATTGATATGGAATGGTTTTGATGGCAGCGAGGCTACAGAATCAGATAATTTTCAGGAGTACTTTGATTGTACAGAATGTGATGAGTAAGAGTAAGATTTAATATTTAACTCCAAAACACAAGAAACAATATTTTAATCAGAAAAGATATGCAAGAATTTCTAAAACTTTATTCCAAATACGTTATTTCCTAAAATGTTATTTTAAGAAAGCAGCTAAATTCACAGAGGTTTTAATCTTACTTGACAACTTGTAGTTGTGTTTCTAAATGCTATCTGGATAAATTTTAATTAAATGAAAGTACTTCAGTATATAACTGTGCCTTCAAGTTTCAACAATTTCACTGTTTTCATATATTTTAGACCATAAAGAAAACTTGTCTTTGATCCAACCATATAGATAATCAAGGTAATGTAGAAGGTTTGATTTGAACTTAGGAAATGAAAGGTAGCCTGCCCTACTGGATATATATACAATGCCCTTTGATCATTTAAATCCTTTACAATCTGTCACAGCCTCAGTTGGATCAGATTTTGAACGGGTCTTAATTTCTTGAGACAGCATGCAATTTTCACCTATGCTTCTTAGTATTTGTTTTACTTTTGCTATTGACCTCGCAATTTTTTGTGCAGAGTCTTCACAGAAATTAGAACCTAGTACTTGCAAATATGCCTTCAAAATGTTATTCAGATGTTCTAATCTTAAATCCAAAGATATGTTTTTCCCTATTTTACCACGATTGTTGCAAAATCTTTTTGACATTAATCCTTCAGCCTTATCAATTGGCAAAATTGCACTTTAGTTAAAAACAGTAAACAAGTATAGGCATACTTTGTATGGCCATAACATTTGTAAAAAAGGAGAGCAACTTTGTATATCCGAACTAAGCGTTTTCCATCACCTTCCCTAATAGCATCATTGAGGCCAAAAAGTAGTAGTCCAAGCGCATTTTAGCTTTATGATAATTATATATGTAATCTTCCTCATCTGTCTTGTCCTTCTCATCTTTCTTGTCTTCTTTACCTTTTTTGTCTTTGCCATTTATCTCCTCCACCAATGCTGGTGCAAAAGGAGATAACATCACATTTTTTCACACCTTTTTCACTATTAAGAGGGGCTTTCCCTTAAAATCGCCTATACCTATGCAAGATAGAAAAAATCGAAAATTTTCAAACTCTGTCATATTAAAGGTCTTTGAAAGCTAGTTCTAAAAATCTAATTCTCATTTGATTCCGATCTTTATCTATTTTTTTTACGGCATTTTTTTCTATTTATGCCCCGGACACCCAGGAAAATGACTTCAAATTAAGGGATATTTTGACAGCTTGCATGGAAATATAAAAGCATAAAAACTGAGGTCATAGGTATAAAGAACTGTCTTTGGCCTATCATTTACCGTTTTTTGATCCAAAATTGGTTAAAACTAAAATATTTGCATGATTTATCATCATCACCTGTGTTGACGGTATTTAGTCACGCAAAAATATAGGCAAGTTTCAGAAGTCCAAATTGCAACTTGGTACATGGCTTTGACATGAATAACTCCACTCTGAAGATTAAACATCATCTAGTCTGTGATTTTCTGAGATAAAATTTTTGGGTAAATAAAAAGACGATTTTTGGGAGACCCAAACGTGCAAGGTATTTTCAGCAAAATTCATGCCCTCTTGACCCCAGCTTGTGTAACGTCACTCGTAAACAAGACTCCTATATTTCGATTTGCATGGGTAAAGCTTGCCGTAATTATCAAATTGTGGTCTTTCAAGAAAGGTAAGAGCTTTAGAACTGTACAAACCTGAACATTTGTACAGTTTTACTTGGCAATGTAAAGATTTTAGAAGTTTACATTGCAAGAATTGCCGTTGCCGAAGTTAAATTAACCTTGATTTTTTTTGTGATTGAACATACAATTTCTATTAACTTTGCTAAATACAGAAAATAGCAATAACCAAACTACAAAAGGCTGATTGTCTTCAGTACTCTTAAAATTACCTCACCTTAGAGCCCCAAAGAAATAACAATCAATCAATTCACCATCCCAGTGATAAACAACCTTCCACCCGGGACTGGCGGTAATCAATTCAAGAATTTCCATGGATTCCGCGATTGTCGATATAACAACAACAACAACAACAATAATTTTTATTTGCACTCAGGTATGATAGAATTACAGGGAAAGGATAATTAAAAATTGCAAAAGAGGAGCACAGCTACCCAAAATAGCTAAGAAGCTAAACGAGTTAGGCAGCTAAGAGGTCAGAAATTGCAGAAAACAATGTTTACAAAATGTATGAAGGATGCAAATTGATACACAAAGAACAAAGAAATATAATGAAAAGAAAAGAAAAAAACAAAAGGACAAAAATTTATGAATGAGCATTAAACAAGGAGATACATCAATATACCAGATTAATATTCGTCAAGAAAAAAATTGATTAGATGTTTTTTGAACCCTACTAGATTTTGATTAATCAGGAATGGAATTCCATTGCAGTACTCAACGTGAATTATTAGGATCATAAGGAGCTGCAATTCTTGCTTTGAGTCTTGCAAGGTAACTTTCGCTGCCGATGTGGACAGGTATCATCTTTCTTTAACAATGTACAACCATCGGTCATATATATGAACTTGAATTTGAGCTCCTTTTTTGCCATTAAGCAGGATTTGAATAACTTCTTATGGGTTAGGGTTAGACTTTCTAAAATAAGGATGCTGTTGTCATCATCCCACGTATTTGCGCCTTTAAGGTCTTTGGAGCTTTTGCCCTTCAGTAGATTTTTGGCTTTATACAGCTTTTCCTTGATCTGTCTTCGGACGAATTTCGCAATGATAATTGGGGGTTCAGGTTTACCATGGTTGCTATTAGAAGGTTAGAAGGTTTGTCTTTTTTATAACACAAAGCCAACTTCATTCAACAGCCATGTGTATATATACTAAATCTGACAAGAAAAGATTACTCATTTAGAGTTGCAACATACAGTTGTATTACTGAGGTGCAGCTGGTTCCCTAAATCGGCCTCTTCCTCTCCCCTGGCGATTATGGCGCAGGTAGCAATTCCTCTGAAGATGGCCAATCACATTGCAAGCATAAGAGCGGACATTATAAGGGGTAGCTCTTGCACTGACTCTAAGCTGACGAGTTGGCCGAGCTTTTTCGGCTTTGTCCACTTAAGCAATCGTCTTCAATACTTCCTCCTGATCTTTGTCTCCCAGCAACCCATTTATGTAATGTCTAAACAGTTCATCTGGAGACAACATTTTTTCTCGTAAAGCCTGGAGTACTGCTCTGTAGTATCTCGCCTTTGGGTGGTTGGATTCCTGCGCCACCATTTTAAGGTTGAGAACAAGATCTAAGCCCATGTCTTTCGAAAATGGCGCATCTTTGGTACGTAGCATAAAGAATATCTTGGCCAAAGTTCCCTCTACTGAGTCTTTTTTCTCCCTCTCAAGAACTTCCAGCCTTTCCCTCAAACCTCTCACTTGAGGATCCTAGACAAATAAGAGAGTTTGATGCATTAACACATCATCATCACGGTTGATTGGCCAAAATTTTTAATCACAAATCTTTATGTAATAACTTCAGGTAGCCTGTTATGGTAAACAACAAAGGGGTATTCATAAAATGATAGTATAGCACACTTCACTCGTTTGTTTATAATTTATCATTTATTTATTTATCATTTATTACGTTTTGGCTTTCCAGCAGTCGTTGTTATGGCAACAGCAGTACCACGGCTGTTCCTTGGTTTTAAAGTGACATACATCCGCAGTATAAAATGCAGCATATTCCGCATGAAACCACTGCAGACAACACTCACACTGCACCACTAGTCTGTTAGTATCAGACCCTTCTAAAGCATTTGCGTTATCAAAAAGCTGGCAGTCGTCGCAATTCCCACATGTAGCTAGGACACTTTCATCTGTATTGAATACTATGAAAAATATAAATAATAATAAAATTACAATAAAATAAAAGCAATATATTGCGACGATGTCAGTGATAATGGTTAATATTGATAAATAAAATAAATTGAACACATTTGAAGTTGTATTCCTAAAAAGCTTATTTTTACATGCCAAAGTAGCTTTATATAATGGAACAACATGGTTGATTATATCAGGACATTGAAGGTCCATGGGCACCCACAATATGTTGATTTCAGTCTTTGCTTTCACTTTTATAGGGGAAACGGACGATTCGAATTCGAGCATACCACCCGAGTACGACCTTTGGTTAATCGTAACCTTGAGGGCATTTGCAAGAAACACAACTTGCCAATAACCTGCAAAATGAGAATCAATCTTTAGAAAATAAATTGGCACTCTGATTTCAATAATTGTTGCAGCACTATGTTCACGGCACTTTGCTGTTCATTTGTTCCTGGGTGCGATCCATCTTCAGGATCGAGGAATTCATTTCTTTTTCAGTGGCTTCTCAGATTTTCCCCTCACCAAATAGATCTATCACTTCCATCATGGATCACAAGTTTATTAGCTAGAGTTATATTTGATGCTCTCTTTTAAAAAAAATTTATTTTGTGTCGCCTGCTTGCGTATTGCTATTGCTGGTGTTCCTTCCATATCCCGGTAATTATTCAATTGATTCTCACCAGAATAAACCCCTGGCTGCAATGTTTTCGTTGCTTCCGCCTCTATCAATACTTCACAGTTTGGGATTCGAAGGGCCTGAGCCTATCAAAAAAGTTAAAGATGCTTTTATATTATAACACGAGAGAAAAATGCAAGTCATAAGTGATGATGTGGCACTTTGGCATGACATACACATTCCAATATTTTTGGAAGTTCATTGCATAGGTTTAAAAATGCTAGGCATCTCAAAGGTTCAGACGATTGCTCTTCTCCTGTCAGCAATCAACTGACCGCATTGAATAGGCAGTTGCCATCTGCTGTTGTTTTAAGAGGCTCCATATCAATATTTAGCCTATTTACAGCTGCTCTATATCTTAAATGAAAAATACAGAAATTATTAGTCTAACTCCTTACCCTTCCCCCTCCTCATCCCTGGTCCAAAACCACCCACCCACCTGAAGCATGTGAAAATCCCTTCACACGAATTAGCACTGGTGAGATAATGGCAAACGTAGAAGGTAGGAGTATCTTACACGAAATATATTTAGCGGTGCATGCGCAGTATCAAAGAAATGTCTGTATAGGAAAACTATATACAAACCTTATGTCTACTTCACCAGCTTGGCTGGATGTCAAAGGCGTAAATATTATTTCAGCAGCAAGTAAGCCCCCAATTTCTTCGGATAAGTGCTTAATGGTTTTCGCATTTTTCATAAGAGCTGCAAGAGTGTTCATGGCTTCTTTGGTATCCCCTGTCTAAACAATGACAGCAGGTTTTTTTTAATTGGTATAGATTAAGATTGATTAAAAGTGATGACTTTGATCCTATGTCAATATTATGAATATATTTTTATGAATACTTTGATTTGTAGGGAACGTTTTCCTCAACTTCTTTTTCTGGAGTATGAGGCTTAAAGCACGGTTCATTAGGGACAATTTAAGCTAAAACAGACAAGTTTTATATCAAAGTATGACTTTTGCCAGTAATTTACGGCAGAAGTTAGTTTAAAAAAAAGGAGATAAGGGTAATTATACACTGATATGCCTTGCTGCTGGATAAAACTCTTTCATTGCTGTTAATGTGAAAAAAATGGATCTAATAAAAGTGTGGACATTGGCACAGTGATAAAAGACCAAGTGTTGACTATTTTGTGATGTAGCGTGCCATTCTTTATATAAATATTAGAATAAAATTTCTTAATCCATGTAAGAAAATGGCTCAAGCGTACCCCATAAAATATATTGAAGAATATATTATTGAATTATTGAGTTCATTATTCACTCTGACTCTACACATTGAGTACTAGAGAATACTCAAGTCAATATTCGAATAATGAAATCATAGATGAAGCCTAGGGGGTACGCTTGAGCTGTTCTGACTGTAATGTCAATGAATTATTCCTTACTTTCATAGCCACTCGCTTGACACACTTATCTGCCTGTTTAATTTTTTTGTTCAGTGTTTCGAGGTACTGCTTCAAGCACAACTTTTGTACCAGGCTGAACCTACGTCAGGTGTGGATTCTTGTTCACAACACCCCAATTTCAGCATGATAAGCAGCCCGCATGCCCCCTTCTGACAATGGGTCTGTTGATATTGATCGCAGTGATAACATCCCAAGGGGCTGCCAGGACTGTGCCTCTGTATCAAAGGTCTTGCAGTAATAAATTTTTTCTTGAAAGGAAGAAAAAGGCTGTTAAAATCATAAAGTACTAAAATTACATAATGTATGTCTTTCAAAAATAAAAATAAAAACAGGGTCACTGACTTTGTTTAAGAGCTTTTAGAATTTAAAGATGTAAAAAAAATTGTTGTCTTGCTTTTTTTTCCATCAAAACAATCGGATGACATCCTGACAATGAACATACATGCACAACACTCATGAAAGGAAAGGATGGATGCAAGCAACTGCCCATCATGGACTGCTGACAATTTTTAATAGTACCCAATTACACCAGCAGCTTCTTATACAATTTGGCCTATTTCAAATGTGGGATGTCAAGTGTACCTAATTTATTTTAACAACTTTTGGATGAAATAATGTTTCAGTAAGCATACCTGTATTATGCATGGATGGGGAAACTATACTTTTGGCCATTGCCAATATGGCAGTTTTGCTTAACAATGCTTTTGTTTCTGTTGACAAAATAAATACATGACACATAAGCAGATATATAGTTAACTCCCCCTTAACTTTGTTACAAATAATTATTCATATTCACATTATATTCATGTAGCCTTACATTATACTCACCCTCGGTCCATTACCCATAGTTTAGTATTGATATACTTAACCATTTCATTTTTACAAATATTGCTCATTTTTCTAACAAAAAAGTTATATGTACAGTACCTTCTGCATCTGCATTATGCTCAACAGTTATTGGAAGTACTGTAAAATATAATTAAGTACCATTGGAGGTGGGTTATAATTAAATAAATTATAAATTACGTAAATGTAAGAATAACATATGGCTATATTCATTTTTTGGAGAATGAATGTAATGTGCAGACTCACATTGATAATGAGGGGCTGGAACTTGATTCGATCTGTCCAAAATATCTTTCACTAGACTGAAGTCATATGAATAAGTCATATGATCTGTATGTTTTTGAGACAAAATATACAGAGCAAATCCTCATGCAATACTGATCTAATGTGCATGAGCACAATCAAATTGCTAAATTACCCAAATGGAATTTGGGTACTTATGCTTCTTCTACCCCTCTAAGAATTCCACTGACACTAGTATTTCCTTCAACATTTTCTAGGAAAATGAAAGTATTTCAACAGACGAAAATGACAGTATTTTTGTCTTCTCTGTAGTTACTTTGAGTTCACTGTTCCATTTTTGTAGTACCTAGTAATTCCCGGGTTGTTTTACAAAGAAATTGTACATTTCTTGGCATTCCAAGTGAAGACTTGGTTTTCTTTGAGTAGGTCTCTCAAAGGTGCTGTAAGTGTGCTTAGGTTGGGTATGAAAGGGCTGTAGGTTGATAGTCCTAGAAAGGATTGAAGATCTTAGCAGTCTTCTGGCTGCTTCGTTTGCTTCAGGGCAGACACCTTTGCAGGGTCAGGCTGTATTCCATCTTCACTAGAGATGCCATATAATTTGATCTTATCTTGCTTTATGTGACATTGGTTGAGCTTTAACCCAGTCTCTTCACATCTTTGGATCTTGCTGTGGACGCTTCGGTCATGTTCTTCTGTTTGGCATTGGACTACTATGTGGTCGACAATTCCAATGACTCCTTTACACCCTGGTCTATTTTGGACTGGAATACGTCTTGTGACATACGGAGACCAAATGGCTTTCACAGAAACCAGTACCTGCCAAATGGGGAATTGAATGTGGTGAGGTTGAGTCTTTGTCGGGAAAAGTGTAAGTCCTGTGTTGTATATTGTAGTGTACCACTCATTGGCAAGTCTTGGTGTCTAGTATTGAGAAGTGCTTGGCTCCGCTTAGTTTGGGGAGAATTTCTTCAAGTGTTGGCATGACATGGTGGTCACGTTGAATGTCGGTGTTAAGATCCTTGGGATTGTTGTAGGCTGTTGACCCATGCGGTGGGTTTTCCTTCTCAGACCTTTGTGGTGGTCCTTGGGGCTGATTGGTAGTCTTCTTGGCACTCGCCTTGGAACTTTCTGATGCCATTGAAGCAGATGGGGTATTTGGATAATAACTGTGCTTTGCTTTCTGTCTTCTGACTCGTAGATTGGTTTGTTTGATTGTGGCCATTTGATTGCATGGCATCATTCTGTTTCCACACAACAGTTCAAATTAATTGTTGCGTGTGCATTCTATATCATGAATGCCAAGTTTCTGATCCGTCGTATTCTTTGAGGGTTGTTGCTGATAATTTTAGGACTTGCTATACTAGGTGGGTCAATAGTCTTGAAAGTAGAAGGCTATGATGGAGAACTTCTCGAGATCTCAGTATAATTATTCTCTATAATGGAAAACGTCATTGAGATAAACGTAAATTTAGGAGGTCCAATAAAAATATTGAAATTTAGAGTTCTGGAGATGCACGTTTCCTGCATTTTGAGGGCACAATAATTGGGAGATTCATGTCTCATAATGTTTTAATATTTTAGTATACAATAACATTTGAAAGAATGCCTTCAATACTTCCATGCTTTCGCTTCCTGGATGCCATGTTTGAAGAAAAGTACAGCTGAGCAGCTGTTTATAAGGGAACAGAGAAGGTCATGATTATGGTCATCATGCCAAGGCAAGCAGAGTAATCCTTTTTATATCATACAATAATTGTTGACTTCTAAGGTGCTGGAACATTTATTTTTGTAGCTTTTTATGCACTTCCCATTGTACAGTTTCTTTTTAGTTTGTCAGATTTCGTTACCAGGTAACTTTGAAGAGATTTGATTTGGACTTGCTAATTAACTAGCAGTAATTTTAGAAGTTAAGGTCCTGTTACACTGTGTATTTTAATTTCTCAGCAATTGGTCTCGCAATTTTTGAAAATATATGGATGCAGGTTGCTGAAAGGTCCTGTTATACTGTGCAATATTCTCAGCAACTTGTCTCAATGTTTGAAAATGTAGGGTTGCAGATTACCGAGGTGAGGTGTTACACTGCAACTTGATCTCATTATTGAAAAATTGAAAAATGTGCTTTGAATTTGAGAGACAAGTTGCTGAAGGGGTAATACACAGTGCAATGGTGCTGCCAATTGCAGCAATGCCTTGCACAAAGTAAAACTGAGTAGAACAGCATTGCGAAACAAGTTGCTGGAGGATTGCACACTGTAACAGTACCCTAAAGAATCTTTAACCCTTATTTCACAAACCTTTGCTTCCATTGTTGATCCCTCCATAACATCTTTCAGCCTGAAATTTATCATGGCCAAGGCTGACTGCAATGAACCAGATTGAACATTCCTGTCTATTTTTCACCCATTTCTGAGTTTGTGGTGGTGACTTGGTTGTGGTGGGGTTTCACGTGACTAGCCTATCAAGGTAAATTTTTTTTTTTATCTTTAATTGTTTTGTGTTTGATCAGATGTCCAGAAAGAAAAAGAAAATTGATGATTTTTTAGTACTATATATATATTGAAGTTTATCATTTTGAAAACAACTACTGGTATCAAGTTTTCCAAAAACTATTTGAGGAGGGACTAATTTGTATTAACAATTAGACGCATATTTTTTGAATTCGAAATAGATTGCAAATACCCTATAATTTCAGTGGCTTTTCCCTCCTCGAGAAGGTCTATAAATGCTTTATTAAGAAAATACTGCACCAACCCATTGGACAGTCAGCAATTTCGCGCATAACATAGAGTTTGATACCACCTTGACATCAGTTATTTTATCTGGCAGATTTTGTGGTACATAGCACAGCAATGTCTTTTCATCAACTCCGGCAGTCACCTTTTTACTTCAATCTCCATCCCAACAACACATTTTATGCGAAATATGTGATAACTGTGAACAGAGACAGAGACAATAGTAGAGAGCCTTGGTTAAAACTTGGTTAGGTTAATTGAGCTGGCCTACCTTTTATTTTTCCATTTGTAATCCTTATGGTGGAAGTAGAGCATATACATACCTATACATATACAATAACACTAATCATGATAAAAATGATATCAATAAATCAAGCAAAAATTAGACATATGTACATGGTGCAAATAGTGATAGCCTTGCATTGACATACCCATGGTTGTTTCCCGTACCCCTAGATGATACACTTGAATGGCTCCGGCATATCTCCAAAGTTGTCTCCACTTGTCTAAGAAATCATTCACAGACGAACACATGGTGTTAGTAACTCTGACCAACCTCCTTTCTTGCCTTATTAGTACTTGATTGTTGTTTGGCTATGAAGATGTTGATGTGAATATTTAATAAGTTGCTTGGGTTTGAAGACAGCTTTTTTTTCGTAGAATTCATGAAAGTTCTTGGTTTAACCAGTTGACTTGGTTTAACCAGTTGACTTTTCTTCAGAAATCCTGCACGTTTGCCCCTATTTGAACTGATTATACTTGTAAGACGTTCCAAATAGCATTAGGAACCAGCTTCACTGTAGTTTCATTGTGCTTTAGCAGTTAATGGTTTAACGCCTCTTTCCACCAATATCTTAAGGCAAAAAGCGTCCTTCTTGAATAAGTTAACATATCTAATTCTTGCAAGTAATAAATACTTAAGGAAACTATGAAACTAAAAGGAACATAGTGATAAATAATGTAAAAAAATGCAAAAACTGTGAGACCGAAAGGAAAGACAGCCATACGGTGCTCACACGTGTGAATTAATGGCAAAGATTTTTTTAGCCATAGTCCTTAGCACAACCCAATCAAACTCTCTCACTGATGGAACGACACAAACCTGATGAACTTTCTTCTTATGGTCATTCCACTCCTTTCCAAAATATGCTTTCGTCTGAGTATTCCCATTAACACATGAACAGCAGATATGTGTATTCTTGATGAGATTTCTTGCAAAAATGTATGGAGAACCATCCATGGTAACACTTATCCACTCCCTTAACTCATCCCCAGTCAATCCATATTTTGTGATCTTGGCTGTCCGACTGATACTGTGCAATACCTCAGTAACTGCATCATACTGCATCTGTTGTAGATTACACTTTACTTCACCATTATCCAATGAAACCTCCTGTTCCTTCTCTAAAGCTAGAACTAAACTGTGAAAGCTCGGTAAAATATTAAAAAATAGTGGAAGAAACAAACGTAAACATTATGGTTATTCCCACTTACAATACATTTTAGATATGACTAAACTGTCTGGGGAGTTTAATTATATCTGTCCCCAGAACATCCTCACCAGACAGCTTGTTTTCTACAGTCTTCAGGTTTGCTTTACAGGCTTCGTCAACGCTTTGGTATCTCTGTTCCACAGATTCTGTAGTGTTTCTTCTCAATATCCATGATTTGTTAGTCAATGTCATCAACAATGTTGCCATCTTTATTCTGTGGTTGCTCTGAGACCACTCTCTTCAGACACTCATGTATCAGGAGCTTGTTCTAATATAAAGAGAGTATTTATTTATTCTATTTATTTAATCACTTCACAACCATGAGAGTATTAATACATAATTCTCCCGGAAAGGCTGATAATCCTTAACATGAACAGAAACAGTGCAATAAGACAAATATGTACCTCCATATAGCGACAAGCTACTCAGTTTTGGGTACAGAGAGAGGTTTATTGAAGAACACACGTAAAATGTCTGCAAATCAAATATTAAGCTAAAAAACGATAATAATAAAATTCGATATTAATATTTACGTTATTGTAATGTAATAATTTGAATTAGATAAACTGAGTAATATTAGGAGCAGCAGGTCGGATTGTAGGAGTGGCATTTTGAACAGACTTCCTAAAGAGTGTAGTCCTGCAATAATTGGGTTCGATTAGATTTTGGTGACCTGATAGAGGGCGCAAAGAGCAAGTAGAAAATAAAGTGACATAAGAGGAAATATCTAGATAAATAAAGACAAATCATATGAACATAGTATCAAGAATCCCAACTGGCAAGGAGACAAACCAGTTGGCTATTTACAAGCATAGTCGAGTGTCTCCTTGTTACAGATTGAAGTATGGTGCCTAGCTCCACACCTTTGACAAACTGATTTACTTTTGCAGTCTGCGGCTCGGTGTTTGGCTCCAGTGCAATTGAAACATAGACGTTTTTCTGCTAGGATACGTTTCTGGTCGTCGGTATTTACAATTCAATCGCAGTTGATGGCCTTGTGGTCTGGTTTATCGCAAAACAAACACGACTTTGTCTCATGTTTACATTCCTCTTTAGCGTAGAACATTTTTCCAGTACGTGGCGTTGGTCTTGGTTGTGGTGCTTTTGACAATACTTTCTCTTCTACAGGATTGATATCTGTCCATTGTCTTAACTCTTCTAGTAGATCCTTAAATCCCCAGTCATGCCATTTGGCATGTCCACACACTAAGTCTGCCTTGATGGCCTTTAGCTCTCTAAAGTCGCTCTCACGTTACCCTTCACATCATTTAGTCAGCCAAGAGTTTCTAGGCTTTGAACATTAAACCTCAATTGCTTGTAAAATTATTTTACTTTACAAGGATTGGCTTTGCTAATGATTGTTAGTTCCATTATATTCCTTGCGTAAGCATTAATTATGTCACTCGTTTCCATATTCGGCTTCTAGGATTGCCTTTGTAAGGTTCTTTTATAAAGCTTTATTGCAGTAATATTGTGTAAAGGGAGATCAAAATATGAGTGAATTTTTTACAAGCAATTTTTTTTAATAAAACAAACCTTCCAGTGTTAGCTTTTGATCGTAAGCAATCCACACATGTATGGTCTGAATCAGCCCCATGATTAATGCATGCCTAAAAGTGTAACAAATATTTTATGTAGGAGTGAAACAAAACATATTGTTCGTGAGCATTAAAAAGCAATTTACTGTGGAATATTTTTGACAACTTCTTACCCTGATGGCATCACAGAATGCACAGAACTTCACATCATAACCTTTTCCTCCAAGCTGAAAGCTATCATCATCTTTTTTAGAAAGAAGAAGTAAGGCTTTGTAATCAAGAGTGACTGAAACAAATAACAACATATGATACCAGTTAATGTATATGTAATAATGAGAGATATTTTAATATTTCTATTTAATTACCTGTAAATTTCAATTGGTACTTTTTGCCATCTACAATAATACCATGCTGTTTCAGTAAATTTTTCTCGTTGTTCAGTCTTCTTATCAGTTGCACAACATTCTCCCTGAAAAATTATTTAATAAAAATTAAACTTTGTACATTTATTTTTTTGGAAATCTAAAAAGGTCCAGTAATAAGAATTAAGATGCCATAAGGAGGAGTTCCTTACCTTTGTTCTTTACAGTTTCCTATGGCAATGGGATATACTGAAAGGGCACTTTCAGGTCTTTTGTTATCAAAGTCAATAGGTACAATCCCAACAGCAACTTGGTCTCTACCACCTAATGGCCGGCCATCTATTTTGATATTGAACTCCATCATCTCACTGTCAGCAGAATATAGCTTCTGTTCACTAATAGCCCATGTAAGAACTGAGGTTAGCCTCACTCCACAGCTAGCAAAATCTGAGTTCAGTTCTTTTATTTGGCAAGCCTGTCTTATTACTTTGAAAACCATATTTTTGACAGCTTTTATTTGGTTCTTTGTCAACAATACAGCTGTATCTATTGTGCGCTAAAAAGGAAATAGTAGTTACACTACTTATTATTGTTGTCTTTATCATTATTATTATCAACATCATCATTATAGATATTATTATCATTATTATAATTCCTATTCAGTCATATCAAATATGTAGATTATATGTGTGAAATACTTCAGCAGAGCCTGGAGTGATTTTGCAGTGTAAAAAAACAACTTGTTTTTGAAAAATAGTTCAAAGAAGAACATTCATTTGGAAGTATTTTGGGAAAAAGTAAAATCCATTTATATATCAAATAGATACACCTAATTGCAAGAAGGTTGTCATATAAAAATAAGAAATAACAAATAAGAATAATTATAAAGTAGAAATATTTTTCTTTATTTTGATTCTAAAGCCGCCTCAATTAATGATTGCAAAAATAATTAATTCCTATTTTATGTTTATGTGACAGCCTTCTTCCAATTAGGCGTACATGTGTTGTAGCATGATATATGTATGCATGGTAATGTAACTTACCCCACTCCTTCCCAATTGCATTAAGTTGAGCAGAGTTTGCCATGCATTGTCAGGGAGTTTGACTTGCAATTTAAAATACAATAGAACCCAATCAGGTACTCTCATGGCCTGTATAATTCTCTTGTAGGTATCATTGTCCAATAGGTCACAAAGTCCCTTTTTAGAGCCTTCTGCCTCCATTAGGATGTCAAGCACTTCCGATATTGTATTGGACACTGCCTCCTTCTCACTTTCACTTCCATATTCGAAACTGTTCCCTAATACGCATGAAAGTGATTCATGGTTTTTATCTGCTATTCCTTCAAAATCTTCCAGGATCCTTTTGCACTTGTTTACTATTTTTCTTTTTTTGGTGGTTTTACCCAATGGGCTGACCTTTATGCTTTCAATTTCTACTTCAGTAGTACCAGACATAGGGGATTCACTGCTGAGATATCCAGAATCAGTAGTGGAAGAAGAAGGGCTGCTGTTTATGCTCTCATTGTGTGAAAAACCATTCTCACTATGTCTTGATATAGTTAAATTAGATTCAAGTTTGTGCTTCCCGCCAAAACTTGGTGCATTCTCTATTGCGAGTTTGACTCCATTCAATGCTTCTATAGCTTTTAACAATACTGGGGAACGAACAAGACCATTTTCAGGGAGTCCCCTTCTGACTGTGCGTCATGGAGAAAAAAGACTCAGCCTCTCTCTTATGGCAGCTTGTGAAGTTGTTTGGCTTGGAACACTAGTGATAGTAGCTGCAGAACTTGCGGCTCTTATACTTTTGGCACAAATTTGCTGTAGCCTAATTCGATCTCTGAGGCCTTCAACACCAAGTTTTATCAACTCCTTGTCTTTTAACGTGGGCACAATGTTGACTGCTGCTTTTTCTTTTTCAAATTTTTGTGCCAAAGCTTGTAAACCGATCTTTATATCTACATATCCACCATATATAATGAAATGTCCACCATATATAATGCCATGTCCACTAAATATAATGTGGTAGCCACCGAATTTGATTGTCTAATGGGCGCACATAATGACAAATGAACATAATATCATATAATGTTTTCAGCTAAGACAGTAGTGGCTTTCCATAGAAGTTAGTGTTTACAATACTCACATCTTAACGGTTTTGGCTTTCTCTATATAGGCAATGTAAGTATATAATCTTAAGAATAACAATAACAAAATATATGATAAATAGCTAGAAATCTTGACTAAAGCTACCAAAAAGCCTAAAAAACGTGAAAGCCTTGGTTTTGCCGTAGTTGACGCGAAGACGACGAGGTACCCTCATCTGTCAACCTTCTAACGTACCACTTCGTCAGGTATTCCTTCATCCCAGCTCTGTACTTCAACTCTAATTCAGGATCACGACGAAACCATTTCCAACGATGAAAATATTTCATGTGTGAGGGCAGTGTCCAACAGGAAAAGATAAACTTCATATATTAAAAGCACCAACAAAAATTACACATCTTT
Source organism: Anthopleura sola (assembly GCA_023349425.1). NCBI lineage: Eukaryota > Metazoa > Cnidaria > Anthozoa > Actiniaria > Actiniidae > Anthopleura > Anthopleura sola. The sequence continues at coordinate 23,122,096 of JALHLI010000001.1, forward strand.
GACTTGTATGATAACATACTTTTAGCTATGTGCCAGAGATCGAAAATATGGTCAATGACAGGCTTCCTTAGCTCTTTACACTTCTTTGGACACTCTTCATGCATCCATTTGGTAATACTGGTATGTTTATCAGAGATGAAGGATTTTATGACCAGTAGTTAGTAAGAAGGCCATTGCTCGTTGATGCCCAAAAAACTCCATACTGGGACTACTACCAGCTTGATTTGACTGAAAATTAATAAAATTCATATATCGGCCCAAAGAGTATGTCAATCAACTAAAACAAAATAGCATTAAACAAAATTAATATAAGATCTAGTGATTCAATGTAATACCACTGACGTACCATCAGCTCTTTTGAATAAGTCTTTCTCTTTGTGCTGTAATACAACACCAAGGAACAGTGGACCAAGTGGGTCATGGAATGCAGGAAGCACATTTTTGATTCTGTTGTTGAGAGGATATAGAATGAAGTGTACAATTCAACTGACTGCTGGACAACTGACTGCTGTAGTGCTTGCAAATTACTTTGCTGTGCCATCTGCAAAGAACTGGACAATAGCTAGTTATGTGAACCAAGAAGCAATAAAGAAACCTTGATTTTCTTGGATTGTGGTGCCTGCTCTACCAGTACTGTGATTTGGAACACTTTGATAATCATTTGATGAATTATGCAAAGCACTGGACAGAGGTACTTGAGGTATTATTACCTGGTATTAATACCGCGGATACCGGCTAGAATTATTAAAATATAACCAAGTTGACTTCAGTTCGTTTGTTCAGTTTTTGGCGTCTATACATACGATAACTGTTTCCAATTTATCTCAGACTAAGGCACCATCACTTCTTTTTAAATTTCGTGAAAATAAGAAAACGTGATATATTTTATTTAAAAAAAGGCGTGAACGTGTGACTTGATGAGGCTTGTTGATTTCACGAAAACAAGCTAAGATGGCGTTGCGCGTCGCCTTGACCATTGAATCAAGATTTTTTCTTCGTTTGTTTGATACTTGGCAAGTTAGAAATGATAATGATATGCAAGACCTTCTTAACAAAGTTTCTCATTGATTTTGCTAGATAGAAGTGAAGTTATAAGTTGGTAGCCAACGGACTTGTTATGGTAGCGATCGTACTGTAGTTTGATCGTTATGCGATCTTTGTTTGATCGCTCGTATCGTGTCATGATCAATTAAAAATACTCTAAACTGCTTTACGAATGTTGACATAAAGATTTATCCCTGTTGATCAAGTTTTTTTTACGTTATTGGTTTGCAAATATTTTTGGTAGCTAAAGTACTTGGACGTGGTAGCAAAAGTACTTCAACATGGTAGCGAAAGCATAGTCATTGGTAGCGAAGGTACTGGTAGCGAAAGTACATGGTAGCTAAAGTACCGTAATTCATTCATAATGAAAGAGTACCTCTTCCATTTTGGCATACTCTCGAATTATGCTGTTTTCGGCTGACTTGGAGGGCAGGCCAATGAGGTACGGTACCATCCAAACATATCTATGGTCTTCCTCAGCGATGAGAAAACCTCTGCTGGTAAAATGATAGATAAATGAATAAATATAAGAGTTAGTATGATTTAGTTAACAAAAATATCTTATGGTTAAGAGACTGCATACAAAGTGGTTTGTCTTGTTGTTTGTACCACAATCATAATAGAATAATTACCTGGATATCTTTTCAAAGTATGAAGGTATTGGAACCCTTTTGCTTGCCTAAAGTGAGCCTAGCTTTCTTTCGGTTTTGCTGCTCTAATGGTAGACAAAGGTACCCCTCCAACACCTTTAACCAATATTCGTTAAGTTGCTCATCTTTGACACCCTTCCAAAATACGCCACCTTTGGACGAAAATGTCCTATTGATAGCTTTTGTGAGGGACTTTTGGGTCCCTATTTCATCACATGTAAAGTAGCATCTCCTAAAAGTGTAATAATTAACCACATATAAACAATAAAATATCGTTGAGAAGTTAAGAGTGGATGTCAGAGAATATCAGACATATCACGGCAAGGTTCAAAAATTCGAATCTTTTCATATTTTGAAGTTACATAGACAATAATGAAACAAAGAGAATGGTCTAGTTTTTTTCAAACAATATTGTATAGTTTTCGAGAAATAATTTTTTGAAAATATTCCCTAAAATTGGCTGTTTGACATGTCAAAATTTAACTCAAGTTTGAAGCTCCTGTTTACCAACACCAGCAATGCTACAGACTTCTAATGCCTAAAATATTGCATATAGATATTCAAACATTACTTTATTCGATTTTGTAATATATAAAATTATTTTTAGAGAATATATACTTTTCGATTTGCCAAGAGACTGCTACAGAAAAAAAATATTTTCACTATGTGCGAAACCTTCAAACTGTCCTAAAATTTGGTCAATGATTTTTAGATAGATATTCTTTCTATTTCTGCAAATAATTCTTTGAGCAAATAAAAGAGTTCAATTTTAGAGCCCTTCAAAAACTGCTCAAAATGTCTAAAATCTTGACCTTAGGAGGTCAATGTTATTTATAGTCGGAACCCATTCATTATATACGAACATCTTTATATACATATTTTAAGCCTCGTAATATGAAATGACAATACATGTTTAGAAGATCTAACCTTTTCTTTTATAGAATTCCAGTAAAATGCTCAATTCATCTGTGAATATCATTCACTTTTCAACCAATGTAAATTGTCTAACTCTTACTAGATCAATTCTTCTTTATTTCATCCGAGATTGGTTGAAAGTTTCTTGTTATTCTACAAGATTCCCGAACTTTAAAGGTTAAAAAACCAGTTGATCGACAAGACTTTCCCGTGCTAGAATAAACAAAACGAATATGCAAATTCGCTTGGCTGTGATATTTTGGACGTGCAAAGGAGTTGCGGAAAAACTTAAAATTGCATGATCAGCTTTCCCTTGTAAATTATTTTGCGAGGAGTAAAGAAAACCATGGAAGCTTGTTGCTCATTTAAATCAATCATTGGATGAATTTGCGGCTTTGACTTGAGAGACCGAAAACAAAACATGCAGATTATCCCTTTGCTTATCCCTTTTCATATACCTTTATGTACTCAAAAGATTTATTTAATATTACTATCGTTTTGTTTTTCACAAGGATGACGATGAGATTTTCAATTTCCAGCTGGAAACTTTCTGGGTACACCGCATAGTACCATGACATTAGACGACTCTCAAGCAAGTGTCTATGAGCGTGAGATTTCAATGAGTCTAGATCTGTCAGGGGAGGAATGTGGAGGTAAAAGAAACTCCAGAGAAAAGCTTAACCTGTTCTTGACGTCAAGGGGCATAAGTCCAATACGTAATTGAACAATCCTTTCCTAGATCTTTGAGAGGACCGGAAGTATTGATATGGGTCGGTAGTCATTGTTTGAAAGTGAACTGTTGACTTTCGGTATTGGAGTGATTCGTGTTTGTTTCCAGGTTTTCGGAAATTCTAGGTTCTTGATAAAAGAGTTGATGATGTTACTTAAAGGGCCTGCGATAAGTTCAGACACAGGTTTCAGGAATTTTGCAGGGATTAGGTCAGGACCAGTTGATGTGTCGTGTCTCAGCGACGGTAGCTCCTTTAGTACTTCTTGGGGAAAGGTTGCTCTTATAGAAAAGGTTTCTGGTGCTGGGTTGGACGTGTCTGATTGTTCCAGAGAGTTAATGTAATCCACAAGACTTTCCTTGGAATCCATTGATGTGGCTCCAGTAGTTCTAAAAGAAGTAATTGCAAAGTGCTCATTTAAACTTTCAATGTCACACCTCAATGGTTGAGAACTTGGATTTAATATCCGATGGATTATCTGCCAGACTTTTCTCGGTTTAGAGGATGATAAGGCTTTGTTGATAAACTCTTGCCTGGCATTCTTGATTTTCGTTTTTAGCAAATTTATCCCAGTATCTTGAGTTTTACAGTTATGTGCTTTATGAAGTAATTCATTCCTTAAGAGTTGATTGGTCTTTATTTCTTCATTGTTCATTGTGGTAAATAAATGGAAATTACATACAATAATATATTTCAAACAACAATAAGAAGAATATTCCATAGGCTTGAAAATTTTGAATGTTTGAGTTATTTTTAGAATTAATTCTAATTGAATCTGAATTTGATTAATTTTCAATCTTTGAAATTTGTGAACAATAACAATACTACGATAAAAATCCACAATGACTTACTACGCTTGTCACTTGTGTGAAAGTGAGACAGTCTAGTGATAGTGTACTTGCTGTCAAAATGTCTATGTTGTTATGGGCAACGTTCTGGCCGAGATGAAAGAAATTTTTGCTCAGAAAGACAACCGTTCTCAGTTTTGTTGGCATAACTTTTCGTAATTCAAGTATATAGATGTTCTTGAACTTCCTTGTACCTTGTACTTAGTACATGTAATCACCTGGATCTTCGAATGAAAACTGACGTTTCCCGAGGCAGTTCTCACAAAAATTGCTGTCATTTGCGCAACATTGGATGACTCCACTATAACGTAGGTAAACGCCTGCCGAGACACGATCAAACTTTTTCCTGCACATTGGACATACTTCCTTGGTAGTCTTGCCTTCCCCATATTTTGTCTTCTTGTATTCTGCTCGGTTGACGTCCATCTTGCAATCAGCTGTGTTGTCATCGGTGTTGCATTCAGCTTCCTGGTGATTTATTTTGGGTTCAAGGCTGTGATAATGAGACTCAGCCTTGTGACCAAGTAGAATCATTACGGAAAGAGGACATTCCACATCTTTCTTAGATGGCTTCGTATTTTGTGGACTAATTATTCGTAGGCCGCTTTCTCCTCTGCTTGACACTATAGCAAACTCCATCTTTAGCAAGTTAACCAGCCCCCAAAGAACAATCCAATCACCCCATACTTTATCTTGAGACATTCTTTTTAGGTACGATTCCCAGCCAAGATAAGCAACGAATTCTCGGAAGTGAGTACCATCAGAAGTTGTTGGATTTTTCCTCAAATATTAAACATTGGAGCGCAGTTCTGCGGGTGTTTGAGCTGGCATACCATGTCAATGTAGTTGATCACTAACGGGATGGAACAAACAATTGCCATCCTTTGGAGTCAACGACTCTCGAAATATCAACCCTGCATTGTCTACTTCCACAGCAAGATTGCGATTTTCGCCATCTGGATTTGTATTGTGCAACCAGTCAAAACCGTCACAACGTTTTACTGAGGTTGCGAGTTCCAGGAGATCATTTGCCATTTTGTTTCTGTAGTTGGATGTATCATTATCAGCGATCGGTCTCCTACAATTTGAGAATATTAAATCTCTTGCAAAGATACAGGTGAATATACCACAGTATTGGTCATTAGCTTGCTTTGGACAAGACTCAATTTTTCTTCCCCAATTGTCTTCGTGTAAGAAAGCACCTTCCTCAGCTGGTAGTGTCTGTCGTTCTCTTGCTATGAATTTGGTTCGTAGAGTATCAAACACTCTGTCATATATTTCTTCCAATAAGCAGCCTCATCAATATATATACATAAGCTCAATATACTTATGAGAACAAGTAACCATTGTTCTTGAAGTGGCAGATGTAACGGTATGATAAGATGTTCGTAATCCAACAATGGGTTTTCGCTGATGTATGCTGTGTATGAAGTTCCAGATCTCTCAAGAGGGGAAAAAACAAGTACTTGCCAAAGAGATACATGGGTAATCTTCTAGTACATGCAACCGTTGTCTCAGGAGTTCAAAATACAAATTTCTAGTGTTGTCATTTAATTTCTCGTTGCAGAGAACTTGATTGATGGTCGCATCTAGTAAACTTGTAGACAAAAGGGATTTTCTTTGCTTCACAATCTCTTTAGCAACTCTATTTTCATCTTCTTTAGTTAAAGACGTAATATCATCCACTTTAATCCACCTCTTCTTCTTTTTAAGCACATTTCCATCTTTAAAGCTAACAAAATATTTATGATCTTGATCATCTGCTTTCAAAACAAATCTTTCACAAATGTTCATTAGACTTACTTTCTTTCCTTTGATAGACTTCTTTGTCTTAGAGACATGTATTACAACAGTTTCTCCAACTTCATATTGGGATGGAGGGTTTCTTTGCAGCTCTCGTTCTACCATTTTTTGAGAGGCTTTTTTAGAGGCCTTAAAAGCTTTCTCTCTGATTAGTTCACGCTCAGCAATTAAATGTTCGAGTTGTTTTTCCATCGTGTTTTTATCTAATTCTTCTGGAATTTCTTCAGCACCCTCCTCACCTACCTCATAGGTTGTCTTTTCTTTATGTGATAGTTTGTTCGATATCCTGTTTGATTGCCTGCCAAAATAAACCTCAAATGGTGTAGCCATGCCAAGAGAGCGATGCAGGGATTCGTTGTAAAGTTGCTGGTACACGGGAAGACTATCTACCCAGTTTAATTGGCCATTTATCACATCGAATTTCAACTTTTCTTTCCAAGTTCTATGGGAACGTTCATTTTTGCCTCAAGTAGAGTTAGCGCGTTCCACCAGCATCTGGTGGCCTGCATCTGGTGGCCCCACAGGCATCTGGTGGCCCCTTTGCCATAACTTTTTAACAAAGCATGCTATGACAACCAAACTTGGTAGCATGGTTGGCACTTGGGTTGTCAATCATATAACCATGTGATGTGACGTCACTCATCACATGACTTACGAGCCAAACATCGCCCATTTTTGATAATAGTCGGCATTATGTGCTATGACCACGGGACTTGGTAACTACTTGACCACATTAGATGATGAGACATTACACAATAACTGTTGCTTGATTTTATTTTTACTCTACTAGTTATGTAAAAGTGAACGTAAAGTATATGATTTTGTTGTTCCTGACTTTATTTGTATGTATTCTCAATAACTGGACAAAAATAAGAGAAACTAATATTTGTGATACATTTCAAAAAGGAGGTAAAAGGCAACTCTTGTTTGCACACATATTGTAAATGTAAATATACTGATAATAAGTCGGTGTTGTTATGTTTAGGACCCCTATACGCGCTACCTCGCACCGGCTTTACAATATTTTGCCATAAGAGTATATATTTCCTGAAAGCCAAATGAATGTAGTTTTTTGAATATCTCATAACTGTCTTTTTTAGAACACAAAACAAGTTATTAGGTTCAAATTGAAATTGTACCGCATTTCACTTAGCTTGACAACTTCCCGCAGGATCAGAAGTTCCGCTATGTCAATCAAAATCACATTAGCATACTCTGTGGATAATAAGCTTCAAAACCGTGTCTCAGATTTTTGAAATCTTGTTTAGAACATAAAAATGATTTAATATATTGGTGATTGGTTTCATTTCTTCATAATAATTCATCTCAACTATGTCATCAACCAAGGTTGCCAATTCTTCTGACGCTTCAATTCTCGCGAATATATTTTCTTTAGATTTACCCTCCAAAGATTCCAATATGGCCCTACCAGCTTTCCCTCCCTGTCCTATTTTTGTTGGGAGCCGTTTACATTCATCTTTAGCTTTGGCTATGATGTTGCTTACTTCCCCCTCTCTTTCCATTGTGTTGATGAAGGCCAATAGTCTGTCTTTTAGTAGTACACTCTCCTCTCTTCTAGATATAGGGAAAAAAATTATGTTAAATAATATCAAAAACAATGTTTCTCTTTCTTTACGTTCAACCGAAGGTCCTTAGTCCCATGGCCACCCTTCACTAATATGTATAAGAATAAGACATGTATAGATAAAACAAAACTGTCGAACTATACGTCTAAGAGTAGGGATCTGGACTTCTGGTGTAACAGTCCATTTCAATTGCGGCACTGGCCAGGTCACGCACAATTAACAGTTTCACATAGGTGGCAGACGAGAGAGGGCCAGGAGCAAGGGGGTTACAGCCCCCCTCTAAACACACTTTCTTACACAATGTATGTATGTATATTCTCCCAATGGCTTCGGCATCTTTCTTTCTTTTCCTTAGCTTCTGCGATTTTGGTATTTCTTTCTTTGTGCATCTGCGACAATTTGTTTTTGTTTTTGTTTTGTTGTTTTTTTTTTTTTTTGCTTCTACGAAATTTTAATCCCACCTCTTTTCAGTTCCTTCAGCCGTCTTATCTGGTGTCATGAAACACTGTGCATTTATGCAACAAAATTTCTGCAATGGAATACTAACTTTTCTCTTTCTATTTCCTTGCTTTTTTTTCTCGCTTTCTTTGACTTGTTTGTTGGTTGCTTTCTGCTTTGGACAAAAGTTTGTTTGGTATAAAGTCTTAACATTATTCATTTACATTTAATCGGTAATTTTGTCGAAAGTCACTTGTGCACAAGAATAGAATAGGTTTAAAATAAAAAAATCATGTTTTTTAAATGTGAATTTAAAAAACGTGATTTTACAACATATCATAAGAGATAATATTGAAGGATAACTACTATATACAAGTTGTAAATATGAGACATTAATCTGTTGCGGTTTATCCCAGATGCTAACGCATTTAGGAATAAAACTGTTCTTATAACGTTCAGTCCTGCATTTGTACAACAGGAATTTTCGTGGATATCTTAGACTGTAGTTGTGGGATGTGGCCAATGGGAGACGTTTTCCAATCTTGTTATCTGGGTGTTGGTGAGATTTTTTATAAAGGATTAGGCACTGATCTTCTCTTCGTTGGTACAGTGTAGGCAGGTCAACATGCTTCAGTGTAGCAGCATATGACGTCTGAGGAAAGGCAATCTTCAATGCACGTTTTTGAATGTGCTCGATTTGGTCAGAGAGAGTTTGTGAAAGAGAGAAGTGCCATACGGGACAAGCGTATTCTAAAATAGGCCGAATAAATGAACAAAAAACAGTTATCAGATCTTTGGCTGGGGCACCAGACCGCTTGAGAATTCTTAGAGTGTACAGCCGTTTACTTGCTTTGGTACATATGTAGTTAACGTGTGCGTTCCAGGTGAGGTTTGATGAGATTACTACTCCCAAGAGTTTAAAATCTTCTACAATCTCAATGTCAGCACTAGTGGAAGAAAGGTTGTCAAATGCCAGGGGGTCTTAAAGGAAGGATACACGTAATTCTTTAGTTTTAGAGACATTCAAACGCATGTTATTGCGGTCAGTCCAGTCGGTAATAGAGTCAATGTTAGCTTGAAGCGTTGAGTTCGGAGAAGATCTTGAAACGATTTCATAAACCGTACAGTCGTCGACATATTTGTATAATGGAAGATTAATGGAATGGATTAATGGATTAATTTTGTTGAAAATCACTTGTGCACAATACATACAAGTTGAGCAGTAAAGTCATTTTTTTTAGAAGAACTTAATGGAATGCTAAATATTTTTCGAACAAATGTCTAAAAACCTATAGATAGATATCATGTTTAAATTTATGATTACATACAAATAACTTTTGTATGGTTCTCCGATATTTTTTCTTCAAATTTAGAACACTGACAGCTTATGTAATTCTTTATAAAGTACTGAAATAAAAAATGGAATCACCGTTGTTGTTTTCGAGATATAGCCGATCGAAATCGTTTTCGCAATGAGTGTGACAGGGTTTGATCTTGAAAGACGTAGGTGTCACGCCATATGTGCACAAAAAATGACTGTGAACTACCTTAACCACATCTCAATACTCGATTTACATTTCAGTACTTATGTGGAATTGATAATTGAAAGAAAAGTATATGTAATTGTTAATATGCATTACCTCGTGCAGTTTGCCAGATCGTTTACTTGGACGCAACTCCCACTCATTCGATCTGTACTTCCTTTACAAGAAAAGTGGACAACCGTTAATAAATAATTTTTTATTTTATCTATGGTTATTTCATCTATTGTTATTTTATCAGTTACCTTAAGTTTATATCTCCTTCTCAAATTCTTTGCACTGGGTATATTTGTCTCCTCACTCTCGTTTGGATGATCCTCACTCAATCGCTCTTCGTCATTGCCAGATACTGCATCGTCATGCATCTTTAAAGGACGCTCATCATCATCCTTGTCATCATGTACTTCCCTCTTGTTTATGATGACTTCCTCCAAATGAAGTAATACATGTGCAATTTGTAAACGGATTGCATCTGTGTGTTCCTGTAACCAATAAAGAACAATCCAGATCAAATATCAGGACGATAAGAGTGTTACATTTTTGCCAATTCAAGTAAATAGAGTAAACATTTGAATGGCTCACCTGTGTGAAAGATGTTATTTTTTCCCCTTATTGTTTCATTTTGCAAAAGGTTCCTAAAGTCTTGATATGTTGCAAGGCTATAGTGAGCAACATTTAGGATTTCATTTGCACGGTGTGTTATTGTGAAAAACGTACGGAACAGATATGTTGTGACCGTGACGGTGCTGTGTCATAGAATAACAATAGAACTTTTTTGCTTTGTATTTCGTTGAAATCACATGAAATTACATTTACCTTCAAAACGAAAACACCGCAGCTACTGTTATCCTTTTGCACCTCATGAACTATCTCCTGCTCTTTCCAAACGTCTGGGTCCATGAACTTTGGGTCTTGAACTCGAGCTTTAAGGAAGCACACCCACTGCAGTCCATCCCCTTACTGAATTTAAAACAATACCCGAAAGGCTTTCTCTCTGAACGAATTTGCGTATTGGATTGGTATCGGGTATTGTTCTGATTTGGTCGTGGAACTCTAGGGAATGGAAACTGCTGTGAGCGCATCCACAATTCCCAATGAACGCAATCCCATTGAAAAGAAGTTGTCTGAGATTGTTGTAAAAAACGAAAATTCTCATCATAGAATTTCCAGTTGTGCCCTCTGGCAGCCAAATCCTGTATAACCTCCCCATACTTCATGAGGGCAGGGGCCTCAGTTGGGAATTTGCGACAATACACGCCCACAAAAACGTGAAAACAATGAAGCCAAGATTCTATAGACAAAAACTTTCTTGGTTTGGAAACAGGCTTGAGGCTGATTGTGGGACTTCCTTGTGCTGTACTTATTGAAAGTTGGAATTTGTCTTCCACGATTGAATTATCCAACAACAGAGATATGTCGAAATATTCATTGTTCCATATCTTTCCCTTTATTTTATCGGATACGCGACAATTAACTGAGAGACTTGTTGAAGTAAAAATTGTTGAGGGAATATCTTCCCGGCTAGTATCCATACCTGACATTGTGCTGTGGCCACTGCATCGGATAACAGGGTATCAGCCTGCAGAACTGTAGCGGCACGAATGGGTTGGACTAGAGGGGCTTCCCGTAGCAGAGTAGAATCCACAGGGGGCTGGGGTACTGTGGGAGGTGTCAACTGCTCCGTTACGGCCTTGGTAACCTGCTGCACAGTGCTAGCCATCATCTCCTGTGGGATAGTCCACTGTGATGTGGGTTATGTGGTCTGTGAAGTCAGGACCTGATCAGCATTTCTTCTAGTGCATGTTGGGGCTGGCCTTGCAGTTGTGGGGTCAGCTGTTTGTTTCCTTGCTGATCGTCTTAAATTAGACATGCTGGTTTCAATCTGAAAATTAAACATAAACGAAATTGGCAGATTTTTGATTCTGTTGAAATTATCCTCCAGACCAGTAAATAAAGTAAGAAAATTAATGAGAAATAATGTCATACTAGGGTTTTAACAACAAGAAACCCACCCGGGGTACCAAGTCATGGGCAAACTAAAATAATAACGGCAAGGAAAAGCCTGTCAACAACAAAGGTCGACGCTGTAGCCCCCTTTGACTGCCAAATAACAAGAGGATAACCTCTAAAATGTGGAATATACCACAATAAGCACTGGGACTAACATCCACAATAATGTGCCGGGACTAACATCCACAATAATTATGCTTGGACTAACGTCCAATAACGCACAAGAAAAACACTAGTGCTACTCGTAAAAATACAAGAAATACATACAAGTCTTTCATCAACAGGGATAACTCCCATACAAATAAATATAAAATAATCCATGACCAAGTAAAATTAAAACTAGAGGCAAAAACAGTTAAAGTAAAGACAATGCTTTCATAATCGCCCAGCGATAACTACGAAATAAATGGTATTGCCCTGAGGTATTCAAATGAACACCGTCCGGTAAATAGAAATCTTTAGCTGCGTGGTTAAAAATTCTATGGTCCCAGCAGAAAACCCCGAGGAGAGGATCTAAGACTACCTTAACATATTTGTTTAAAATTTTTGCCCTTTGATGAAAAAACGCTGAGTTGGCATGTGAAATAGCACGAGGTATTACACAACACCAACAGACCATGTGTACTGACAAATGCCCCAAAAGTAACTGAACTAAGTCATCTATAGCTGATGCGACGATTTCAGGTGCAACAGAACTAAGTTCATTAGTTCCTATTTCCAAAATAACAATGTCGGGCTTGTAAGAATTAATAATGTCTAGATCAAAGCGACGCAACTTATCAACAGTCCTTCCGCCCACGCCTGCTAACTGAACGACGGCTGTCCCAAATAAACCAAAAGAACTATCTAATTGCGTATCATAACCCCTACTTATGTCCCGAGACAAACGCTTAACGAATGAATGCCCTAAAATAAGCACTTTAGGCACCCTGCTAGCCATAATAAAAGCGATCTTAAGTCCTATTTGTTCTGAAATCAAAACCCCTCGTGGCGACGCGCTCGACTAACAAGAGTGATCCAAATTAACTTATTAAAAGAAAAATTACTTAAGGGCCAACTTCACAATTAAGTAATCAAGCGTAACAAAGGGTTAAGGCCAACTAAAACAGTAAACTTACCAAATAATGGCGAAGAGCAAAAAATCTTCCAAACGTTCTAGCTGAATAGTAGCGTGGAATGAACGCTGTCACTGTATCACGTGTACACCACAATCCCCAAGGGGGGTTACACAATTGACTTCCTCTTGACCCCGTCGCATTATCATAATGTTACATAACACATTAAAAACACACTTAACTATTGTTTAACTTTAAAAACACAGGGATTCCATGAAACCATAAAATATTATTTGCTGGCAAATATTTCATTTATAAGGTTTTTATGAGTAGGTAGAGATTTGTTGATGTATCGAATGGTAAAGTTATATATGTTCTTAGTATATTTTAGTGTGATTTTGCACGCAATGTTGCACCGTGTCGGAGCCTTTACCTCCTCTCCCCTTTACTCATTCCTTCGTCCTAATTTTATCTGGTCAAAATAATTATCTGCAAGTGATAAAAACAAAAATGGTACAGTAAGGATTACCTGCTCAGCTCAATATCAACTGCCATTCCGAGATGTCTACTTCAAGCATAACTTTATTATTCTTAAAGTGGCATTCAGTTTCTCTATCACATTTAAGGTTAGAAATTTATTTTCATCGCAACAACCCTTTCTCTTAATCAGTTTTGAAACATCACAATTTTTCATGGCTATAAATCAAAAAAGATTGAGATAGAACACGTACTTATATCTCGTAATTCGCAAAATTCTGAAGATGAAAATTCAAAATATACTTAACTAATATGCTTTTGATACTCTAGCTATGAATCTTTGTTCGAAATTGTGCAGATTAAAGGGAGTTTTTTGAAACGATTTCAAGGCAATATTTCTGGTTCATCATAACATTGCTTTGATAATTGCAATATATCCAGCATTATAATAATTTTGCCAAAACTTTTTAATACTTTATTTGAAAGTATGGTAGATGAATGCATTGTACCCAAAGAATCGATTGATTTTGATGTATGGCAGTGAAGTTATAATTTTTTGAAAACCTTTAATTTTGACTTTTTGAAAATTGGACAAAATAGCTCGTAGGGGAAGGACTGTAAAATTCCAAGATGAACATAAAATGAGTTAATAATTAGTCCTGGTTGACAACTAAAGATTTACTTTACTATTTCTTGAAAAAATTTTGATTAATAACCAAACGAAAGTATTTTTAGCTTCCTTAATGTTCCCCCAAAATTCCCTCTCAAATCAGTGTGACGAGTCACCTTATTAAAAATGTCGCTAAAAAAGAAAAAAAAGTAAATAAGAAAACTAAATCGGTTTTAGTTATCAGTGACCCAATACCTATTACCACACAAAATATTAGGAAAATCCATGAGGTTCTGCTGCCAAGCGAATTCTTACTTTCTCGATGGTTACAGAAAACTGCTCTTAAGCTTCTTACATGATTATCTCATCTACACTACGTTCGGGAAATAAGTCATTCAGAAATAATAATAATAATAATAATAATAGTTTATTACATTTTTATAGCGTTATTTAATGTACTCTATAATGCTTTACAATTATAAAATAAAGATGTATCAAAAAAGGATAAATAATATAGAATAAACTATTTAAAAATATATATATGTATAAAAATAAGATTAAAATTTAGAGATCCTAGCATCCTGACATAACTGGCTCTCCTTCATATTCTTCATATTAACCTCTCGCAAATCCCTGTCTATAGGACTGCAGGTTGTGGTTCCATAATTTTATCGTTGATTAGTAGCAACTCATCAAACTATTTTAACGGTATTTTTCATTTAAGGTCCCAAAATGTATCAAGGGATCTTTGTGAAGTTCTTGTGTCAAGATGTCATGTTCGAATTCATTAAAAGATCCCGCCGAATCTACACAGACATCCCAAAGACACTTAGAGCACATCCCTGTTTCCTCCTTGGCCTGCATTAACTGATAATCTTTAGGGAGAAGACCAGCACATTTTATATGAAACCAGAGCTCACATGTTCTGCATAGTACGGCTCTATGATTCGATGCAATGAAATATGACGAGAAGAGCTTGTGTTGGTGTATTACAATATCAAGATGTCCGATGTATGATGTTTTATTTATTTATTTTTTCAACATTGTGAACAGCATCAGACTCGGAGTTCTTATATTCAGAAACATCAGTGGCCTGGTCTTTGTGATTGGATTGAAGCCACTTTCTTCATTCTTATTATCCTTGTTTAACCACTTGTGAATATCACAAGAATGATATTTACCTAGCACTTTCATTCGTCTAGCATAATCCTCTGGGTATTTCCCACTCTGTTCTAATGCAGAGAAATGATTTCTCTTTGCTGCTACAATAAAATCATCTGTCATGCAGCCACAGCTTTTTGAGAGTTTCTTATTTGCACAGACACATTGTACTTTTGCAATGGTTGGATGCACTTTCTTGTGCTTTGAAATTAATCCATGGTGTTAAACTTTCCTTTTCTTATATTCTTTAAGGTTTATTCCATGAGAACAACATGTTCCCCATAAAGCATAATTCTATTCAGATTACCATCAGGAAACACAGTTCGAAATGAAATTCCTGAAGAGGACTATTGACCTTGCCAATTCAATTCACAGTTCATTCCTTCTTTGGCTTTTGAGAATAGCAAGTGTGCCAGATGCCCTTCTGTTTCCTTTGATGTTCCATCCCACAACTCTGCTTCAGCAATAGAAGGATTGCACCAGAGAGGAAATCAATGATGAAGTGCTACACTGGCTATGAAATCCTCTAATTAGCCAGCACCCATCTGAGGTCGTCACTGCCTTTTGTCAACTTCCTAACTCAGATCGGTCTTTTGTTTTCATCCATTCTTTTCGTCTCTTACACATTCTATCTAAGATGGTTTTTACATGTGGATAAGTGATTTCCATTATCCGTTGAAAATTGTTCTTTACCATAACATTGATCCCAAGACCCAATTTCAAAATTTTGTAATAATTAGGATAGCCCTAGCCGTAGTCCAGAAAACAGAGAGAAGTAGCAATAGAAACATCATTCCTGTTATGCAGCTGTAGGCAGCTTCACTACTGGCATAGTGAATTTCATGTCCACAGCCTGATCAGGCAAACCATACTTTAATTGCCCCGCCAAGTCCTGTGTATTTTTATTGGAATCAGCTTCCCAGTGAGAATAAAGAATTCAAACCATTTATAAATATTTCAAGAATATGTACTACACTAACTACTACTAATATGTTGTCTAAAAACAACAGATAACACTATATTTTCTAAGCAACACCTATATTTCGGCAGTACAAAACAGCCTTCATCAGGGTGTGTGATAATACCAAACTATGTGTTCTTGATAATAATAATGGGTAAACTATAATTATATCCTCGAAATTGAGTTGCATCCTGAAGTGCTGCGAGGGGACTATTACCTACAGCCTAGGTGTGCCTATATGCTTGAATATATGCTTGCATATTTTAAACCAATTTG
Organism: Anthopleura sola; assembly: GCA_023349425.1. NCBI lineage: Eukaryota > Metazoa > Cnidaria > Anthozoa > Actiniaria > Actiniidae > Anthopleura > Anthopleura sola. The sequence continues at coordinate 23,138,199 of JALHLI010000001.1, forward strand.
AATAACTATTGTTCTGGACTGACTAAACTTGTGTTCACATAGAAATGTAAGACAGTTTCTACATGTATGAGAGACTAGACATTCCAGAACAATAGTTATTCAAATTGGTTGTCATATTTTGATTCGGTGTATAAAATGCACGAAAAATTGAATACTACAAATAACAAAGTAGTTCAGTCACAGTTTGAACATCAGGCCAGAGCACGTGACTCAAAATATTTTTCAGAAACTGATACAAAAGTAACTCAATTACAGTTTGATAAAATATTATTATATCACATAATCCTTTAATAAATCATAGCATTACCTCTGCATCATATGACCATGGAACAGCTGTGGTTCATATTGATTTGGTCCAAGAAGTCATCCAATTTTACAGTCATGGCGATATGATACTTATTTTGAAGCTGTGCAATTTGGCAAAAAAACTCCGCCATTAGTTGCAGTCCATTTAAATCCTTTGCCAGACCTTTCGACTTTCCAACCATGTTCTTGGATCTCTTGGATTTGTTGGTTTGAGATTGAAAGACGTGAAGCGTTTCCAATACCACAAACTTCATGGCCTTTCAGGCTTTTTTTTCCTTTTTAGTACACTTTTTGACTCAACAATGCAGTTTTCGCATTCTCTCCTCACTGGAGCACTTTTCAGATCTATAATTAGAAGATCAAAATATTTGATCACGGCACACCTCTCCTTTTTGGACCAGGGCCTCTTCACGACTTTGTCGATTTTTTCTCATTTTCATTTTTTCCCATTCATCCTATCACCATATGACACATTTTTTAAACATGTATTTTTATCTCAGGAAGCATTAGCCGTTGTTACACTGGGCCATTTAAAAATCATTATTATTCTTATTATTCTTATTATTCTTATTCTTATTCTTATTCTTATTCTTATTCTTATTCTTATTCTTATTCTTATTCTTATTCTTATTCTTATTCTTATTCTTATTATTCTTATTATTATTATTATTATCATAATTATTCGTATTTTGTTGAAAAAGGAAAAGATGTTATAACAATGATAATTTAATTAAATTACAATATTGAAGAAAACGATGAGTAAGTATCTATTAACAATATGTTTGGATGAAATTCAATGAGGATAAGAAATCATTGATTTTATTAATAATTATTAAATGAGAATAGGCAACAAATTGAAAAAAATTGAAAACTTTACTTTACTTTACTTTACTTTAAAATTTAAAAAGTCTTTAGCAAGAACCTCAACTTTTTTCACAAACCTTTGTCAAAGTTTCGAAATTATCACTTATTGTTAGTAAAGAGTATTAACTCTATATAAGCACTGATAAAGAAAATAGTTGAGTAAATATGAGTTCTGAAATTCATAACAGTCATCACTCAGGCTCTCAGTTATTACTCAAATTGTATAATTATTTATAAAGATTTATGAGTTATATAGGACCCTTTCTATGTATATATTCAAAGGCGCTTTTACAATCATGAGAGGTGGTTAGTATGAGGTGTAGGCACTAAGGGTGGTCACTGCCATTGTTTCTTTACATCTTTTCTGTATTCTGTAAAAATAATGATAATATAATAATACTTTATTTATACTGCGCACATTATCCTAAAGTTCTAAGGCGCCTTACAATAATAATAAAATATAATATAATATATAAAATTTATACTAATAAAAAACGATATTTAAGAAATAAACCTAAATTAAAAATATAAAAATTTATAAATATACGAATAAACAAAAAGAATTAAATGACTTAGAAAGCTTGTTTAAAAAGATACGTCTTAAGTTTAGATTTAAAAGAGCTGATAGTAGAGCAAAGTTTAATGTTAAGTGGAAGATTATTCCATAATTTAGGAGCACAATTGGAAAACGCCCTATCTCCGTATGTTTTAAGATTAGATGACGGAACTTCTAATAAAAATTGAGATGATGACCTTAATTGTCTAGCTGGAATATATTGAGAGAGCAAATCACTAATATATATAGGTGTCAAGCCATTAAGTGCCTTATAAGTTAATAACAAAATCTTAAAAATTATTCGCTGTGGCAGGGGAAGCCAGTGCAGCTCAATAAGAATAGGTATATGTTTATAACTTTTTGTTTTAAAATTGAATTTGAACTTTTTCTCTTAAACTCAAGAACTGAGTTGAGTTCTTAACAAAATGAACACTGATGGTCATGTTGATGTTTACAGGTGGTGCCAAGCTTAGTACCCTCAGAATAACTTAGAGCATGTGACAGGCAGTGCTCTGCTATGCTACTATTTTTGATAACGTGGACCTGCGAAAGTATGCAGCAAGTGTACGGACTTGATACATATTCCAAGCTGGTTTTAATTCACAGGCTACAACTTAAAATTGACATCACTTCATGCTCATTTTTGACTTTATAAAAGTGTAGTATATAGTCAGAGCTGTTGTGATAACTTTCAAAACAGCAATACAAAGTACCACAGAAACCAAATTCGAACGTTTCGATGATTTTATTGTAGAGAAGTGATTGTATACTACAATAACAATACAATAGCGAAGTTTCTAAGCACTTTGAATACATACACGAATCATTTTACATTAGCGATATGTCAAACAAATAGAAGTAACTTTAAAACTTATGATGATTAATGGTAAAAACACATAAAACAATGGTCCCGTAAATATAAAATGATACTAATTCCTGATATAAGACCACATAGGCTTGAATGAAATGAAAGTAATTTACGCTTGACTGAACTCCAAAAACTGCGGGGGCTTTACTATTGTTTGTGGAATACTTAGGAGATACTCTAGATTACTAGATTACTAGCATTTACATTTCTATTTGCCAGCAAATATTTTTCTTTATTAGCAAAATTGTTGCCGTCTGGTAGCAAGAGTTTATTGTCAAGAGTTCTATTTGCCAGCAAATATTTTTCTTTATTAGCAAAATTGTTGCCGTCTGGTAGCGAGAATTTATTGTCAAGAGTTCTTAGAACAATGGCATTTGCTTCCACTTCAAAAGCCGCACAGAGAAAACCTGGTGATGGAACTGCATTTTTTGCACATACTTTATATCCACTGGGAATACCAGTCCAACTAGCCATTTCAGTCGACTGTCAAACTGTAATCCAGGTTTAAGGCTTAAGCCATCTGTTGCTAATGAAATGGGTATCAGTTTTAATGCGGGAATATCCCATAGTGGCTTAACTGCACTTTCTTGAAGTTTGGAAATAGCAAGAAAAGTTACAAGCAGATTCTTGATTATGCTATTCCGTGTTGAGTAGCCAGCCTTGTTTACGTCTCTAACTGGCTTGGAAGGTATAAATGAAAGGTTCCACGACCTTGACCTATGTGACCTGGTCCTCTCAAAAGATTGAGGGTTTTGGGTTTGCCATGAAACTCAAGAGTTTCCATATAGGACTGTACGGTCTCGTCATATGTAAATTGTTCCTGTGGGTTTGATAATTTTTGTGCACACTCTAATCCACTTTTCAAACATTTGTAAAAAATGTGGTTTTTTGACTCAATTTCCTGTTGCAGCATAACAACCACAGGACCAAGATGTTCGTATACCCTGACAATCCATAAACATCCTTTATTAAAACTGTGCTCAACAATCGTAATGGCTTGCGATAAACAAGATTACGTTCTGCTAAAATTTGGAATTAAAAAAAAATTAATTAAAAATGTAACTTACAGAAAAGGGTACCTGCCATAGTCACCATCTGTATCATTTCCTGTTTCGTCTTCTGAGACTGAGGAGTTTCTATGTATCAGACACAACATTAAGAAACATAATTTTACTACTAAACTACTTTCTTTTAATTTTAATTTTATTTTTTTGTTGAAAACTACTGTGGCCTATAATACATACGCTCATATGTAAATTAGCCAATTGACATCTATTATGTTCAACTTGAATAGTTTTGTACTCATTCGTACATTTTGTTATTATTCAGAAGTAGGCCAATAATGTGTTTCTAAGCCTTTGTAAGGAAATCTCACTTCAGTATACATATTTCTGATAACATAGATATATAGTTATTTATCAATAATGGTGGTTTCCAAACCGAAGACTAAAATATACATAAACATAATCATAGTTTATGTTAACCTAAAAATATACAAATATGCAAATAGGTTGCAGATATCCCCACTTTTAACAGATGGTCGGCATTTTATCCAATGATCTAGAAAGGTAGTTAAGTTAAAGTACAAAATTCCAAGGACAGGCCAGGACACTGCGGTTGTAACTATACATGTGCAAATGATAGCCATCATACCATCATATTTTTTATAGCTTGTATGTACTGTCATTAAAATGTTTGGTATATCTTGGCCAGTTAAGCATCCTTACTTCACTGTACCTTCCGCATCTGATCTGAAGTTCATTTGCTGCTTCGCAACCAGGGTACTTTCTTTCAACATCTATATCAAACAATAAAAGAACCTCAGTCAATATTCTATAGAAATGTGGAAGTGTAGATGTATACTTCGTAAGTAAACCCATTCTGACAGTTGCGATGCCGGCTGATAATGTCTGTGGATAAGAAATCGTCAGAAAAAAGAACAGCTGGCTGAGAAGCCTAATGACTGAGCATGCAACATTAATTGTTAAGTTATATTCATCAAAACGAACAATGAGAGAGGAGAGCTAAAAACATTACCTTCCTTGAAAGTCTCCAAACACTGAGATTGGTCAGTAGATCGCTCATAATTTCTTTGCAATAAATCCCCTCCGTTCTTCAAAACGCTTCTCTTCTTCAACAGCCTTAGCACTCTTGGTGTTTTGGTCCTTTTATGACTGTTGTCTTGGCCTTCAACCCAGGTACAGTTAATGAATGAGTGGATAAAATATGAATAAATTCAATAATATCAATAAAAGCTTTTGCACATACTATAGCCTTTAATATGTACTCTTGTAGCTGATTAAACAGGCGCTTACAGATATTGCTTAATTCTGTCTCACTTTGAGCAGTGTAGGTTGGCTTTTCAGTTTGGCCTTCTCTTCCATATATACCCAGGTCTATTGTGTACTTTCCAATTTGGGCACGTTTGGCATCCTCGTCAAGCCCATATTCAGTTTTCAACGATTTTTTTACACTTGTTCAACGTGAGGGACAGGCAAGAGGAAGAAAATATAGAAAACGAGAGCAAGACCATTTTGTTTACGAAAATTGCAGTAACGCAACTAACAAGCGGATTACATTGGAGAATGGAGAATGTGTTTCTTATCTTTACAAGGGTCCTAATTTTCTTCTTATCATCGTCACTCAGGTTTTCATATGTTTTGCTTTTGTACAAAAGAGATGAAAACAAAGCATTAGAGCTTAGCCATAAAATATGGAAAAGCTAAAAAACTTTGAACCTTCATTTAATATGCCATGTATAAACATATTTTTGTGGAACAAATTGTAGATCATAAATTGCTCACCTTTATATTTGTCTTCATTTGCAGCCTCGGATTGTTCAGGAAACGTTACTTGAATACTCTCTCCAGTACTTTTTTCTTGCATCTTTAGAGATACTGGCTTCAAATTGAAAGATTCAGCGAACCAAAGTGAAATAGAAGATCTCTCTCTTTAAGATGAGAAAGAAAGAAAGAATGAAAAAAGAAAGAAAAAGTTCAATAAGACATTAAAAGGACTAGTTTTTGAAGAACTCTAATGATAACTTTAAACTCACTTTATTTGCTTGAGATCTCATAGTTTGTTGCTTAGCAGCTACTTCTCTGTATTTTCTCACCATTTTTTTTCGAGAAGTCTGACTTGCTTTTGTAGTCCTTCATTGTTTCTTAGAGTGTAAAATTAATTATGTTTACATTGATTCATACTTTCACTACTGGTTGTACTCGGTAGGTATAATATCCATGTCTCCAACCAGAAGGTTGAGATCTTGGGTATTCTAGATCTCCACCAGCGTGTTTTGGCAAACTTCTATGCTGCTCGTATTCAATATACGAGAAAAATGTACTGGCAAAATAATAAATTAAATAGTCGAGTAAACAATTTGCCAAAAGAACATCTGTGGGACAGAATTTTGGTAAATACTGTTAGTAAAAATCTTACCAACAGCAGTTGGTCGAGTAATATTTTTTACTTGGGATCAACCTGTATATTACACAGCAGAAGCACGTTTTTCAGCATCCAAAAGCTTCTCAAATCATTCATAGTCATTTCAGTTTGGACCATTTTGTCTTGTGTATGTCTTGTCTGTCTTGTGCAGTGGACAAGTCCAGCCTCCCTTAATAACTGAAAGAATACAAAGAAAAAAGTAGCTGAGTATAGACACTACTAGTAAAATAATGTATGGCTTTGGTTTAAACAGATGGACTGTAACATAACTTAATCGTCAAAACCACAGGTGAATCTGAACCTAAGGTAAACTTTAATAACGGTAATAACTTAGTATGAATATAAATAAAGATACAAGATATGAAATTGAACTTAATAAATTATTTTCTCACCTCACGTTGAGTGGTTTGGTAATGATTCAATATAGCTCAACTGAAGGAACTTGAAGAGAATTATACTTAAGATACTTGACTTGGATAAATAAAAAAAACTAAACTTAACTTGACTTGACTTGACTTATTACTTAACTTGGCTAGACTAAGAGCAAAAAATATCTTGACTTGTGAAAATGGAAACTTGAACTTATGTAAATTTAGAGCTGAAATTTAATGCTATATGAAAAGACTGAAATTCCCTATGGACCAATACTTAACTGAGTGTAACTAATTGATTAGATTCTACATGGACTGTAAAATTAAATTTTCTCTCCATTTTTTTTCGAGAAGTCTGACTTGCTTTTGTAGTCGTTCATTGTTTCTTAGAGTGTAAAATTATATGTGTTTACATTGATTCATACTTTCACTACTGGGTGTATTTGGTAGGTATAATATCCATGTCTCCTACCACAAGGTTGGGATCTTGGGTATTCCAGATCTCCGCCAGCGTGTTTTGGCATACTTCTATGCTGTTTGTATTCAATCTACAAGACAAATGTACTGGCAAAATGATAAATTTAATAGTCAAGTAAACAATTTGCCAAAAGAACAGAATTTTGGTAAATACTGTTAGTAAACATCTTACCAGCAGCAGTTGGTTGAGTAATATTTTTGACTTGGGTTCCATCTATATATTATATATCTGTATATCATATCTCGTGTGTGTTTTCTTTAGCTAGTGTATCCGAGATTTGTTGTTGGTCCAGATCAAGTTACTCTTGTTTACGGTTTTTTGGGATATTATATAAGAAAGAAGATTATATATATTCAGTTGTCAATAGTTTTGGCATGTAGGATTTTTTTTTTTTTTTTTTTTGGGATTCATACTGCTGTAAGCTGTACTTCATTACATATTGTAGTAGTACACATACTGATTTGCAATACATGTCATACATGATATTTTTTAGAACCTTTATGCTCTCACTGCCCATTCGGGACCTCCAGTTGGCCTTGGGCATCTTGCGGCTTAAAAAGCCTGGTGAGCCTGCGCTCTGACAGCCACCTTTCGGTCCATATTTTCCATGAACTGGTTTGCTAGGCGACTTCTCCATGGCAGAGGGTGTTTTATTAAAAATTTCCTCTGGTCATCAGCCTCTGTCATGGACTCCTCTGATGACTTGTACTCTAGTTTCATAATGGACTTGATTTTTTCCTTGTCCCCTGGTGTAAGCAAGGTTGATACGTCAGCTGCCTTGGATCTGGATTTTAGGAGCTAACTAGATGCATAGAGGCGTTTACTTTGGCTATCCTAACATAGCGTGGAAAGGTGTGTGTAAAATAAGCATTTGGAAGCATGTAAGCAGTAAAGATGTTACACCTAACGTTATTATATGAAAGAAATACACTAACACAAGTCTTTTAGTTAAATGGGATAGGAATAAATCAAAAGTACAAAAGAAGATCCCTGAAGCTGAATTCTTTCTTTTGTCTTTTAATTAACTCCTAACCCACTAAACAACAAGTGTTCTTGTTTTGTATGACAGCATTGTTGCAAGTAGGTGTACATGATATATAGCAACAGTGGACTTCTATGTACTTCATCATTGGGTTACAGAGAGCTGGTTCACAGGCTAGGTTATTGCTTGTGAAGGAATATAGCTTGTGAGACAGAAATACAATAAAGGACACTTCTGAAACACTTAAAAAGGTATGTTTTGTAAATATAACAATGAGAATCTAAACGGTAATGGCGAACACAGCAACAAAACATTACTGTAAATAGACACTGAAACAATGTTTTGCTTATGCTATCTTAATGTGTTTCCAACTAAAACAGTATCATCTTGATTTGTTTTAGTTCCTTTTCCAACAATAACAGCATTGAGAAGTACAATGGTAGTTCGTTTAATAGTGTCTGTTTCTTCAAACCAAAACAGCAGTGTTCCTTTTAAACAATTGTCATCGAGAGTAGTTTCTTTTCATCATCATTAACATGTACATGCATTGTTTCAAGTTGAAGGAACACTTCTGCAAGTTCTTGTCCTGTAAGATCGGTTATTTCGTCCATCAAACAGTAGTTCGAGTTTCGATGCCAAAAACGTCTTGAGAACCACCATGGGGCAATAGAATTTTACTGTCCTGGTCTTCTATTATTATGAGAGCAGTGATGGCTTGTGAAGATGCCTCTGTCCACTTCCTTTGATGCCATCTGCTTTTAGTGCTAGTATCTTTGTGTTCTTCCATGCTACAGCGTGGTCTGTTTTGTGGCAATGTTCAGCCAATGCAGAGTTATCAACCTTGGCCAACCGGACACTAGCTATATGCTCCTTTGTTCTGGTGAGTAGAGATCTTCCTGTTTCACCAATATACACTAGGTCACAGTCAGCACAAGGGATCTCATACACGACTCCGGTTTTCTTTTCGTTAGGGACGACATCTTTAGGCTTAGATAAGACTTCCCTCAGTGTAGATGAAGGTTTGATGGCTGTCTTGATCTTATGTCTAGTCAATATCCGTTGTATCTTTTCCGTCGTACCACCAACGTAAGGAAGAGTGACAAAACCTTTCCACTCATCATCTTTGTCATCTTTGTTGCGGCTTTTTATCTTACAATCATGTTTTTTCAAGAACGACTTTGGATATCCATTGTCGACAAGGCCTTGTGAATATGTCTCCGCTCCACACATCGATGTTCTTCATTTGTCAGTAAGGTTTTAGCTCTGTGATTTAGTGTCCTGACAACACTTGCTTTATGTTGAGGTGGATGGTGACTATCAAAGCTTAGATGATGGTCTGTGTGTGTGTCTTCTTCCTGAGATGGAGATGTCAATGCTACCATCCTCCAAGACGGTGTTGAGGGTGTCCAAGAATGGCAATCCAGCCGGAGTATACCTTTCAATGCTAAACTTAATGTTAGGGTCCTGGTCGTTAAGATGTTGATGGAATGGCTGTATATGAAATCTTTTAAGTATGCATATTGTGTCGTCAATATATCGTTTAAACACCCTAGGTGGGTAGGCAAACAATGTAAAATATCATTCAGCCCTGACGATGCACCAGTGGTGCGAAAGCTTGGTATTAAATTAATATAAACGTGGTTGAACTTCTATTTAATCAGATCATTATTGTTGTCAGCCCTTGTTCTTTTTGGTGGTTGTTTCTTGATAATTTCTTTGATGTAGGATGGTGAAATTCCATTCATAGCCTTGTAGGTTATTACTAAGATTTTGTACTGAATCGGCTGTTCAATGGGAAGCCAATGCAGTTCTTTCATCACTGGCGTAATGTGCTCGTATTTGGCAGTTTTTGAAATAAAACGTGCCGACAGCTTCTGGACCCTTGATAAATAATTGAGTGTTGACTGTGGCAAGCCACAGATGATGGAATTACAGTAATCAAGATGTGACGTAACCATGGTATTTACTATTGTCTTAGCAGCTGTTTCATTGAGACATTGCCTAACTTTAAACATGTTTCTTAGGATAGCGAAACACTTATCCTTCAAGATTTCCCTCGACGCTGGGTGAAAACAGGCAACTCTTGTTAATTCTTCTGGATGCATTTGAATTTTGAAGTCGAAGTAACGTCTTCCTGTTTGACCCATCTTTAAACAATATGCGGACAAGTATAACAACGGTTACGAGAACACGAAAAGTGCCAGGTTCCTTATTGGAAGGAAGAATCCCTTTAACTAAGAAAGAGCGAAGATTACGATCACGCTTGTACTAGAAAAGACGGTGGTCTTTAAACATGTTAGAAGTGTGAGTATCAGACTCGAGTAAAGAAAAGTTACGGTTGACAATCTTAACTATCCTGCTCATGTTATTGATTAAGCTCTTCGTAAAGTCTCTAATATTGATCGTAACACTGCACTCACTCCTAATACTCGTGCTTCTAATAGTCACACTCCCTTCACACTTACTTATCATCTTATCAATAACTCTATTAAGCCTATTGTCAACCGTAACTTTTCTTTACTCGAGTCTGACACTAAGAAGAATTATTTGCAATATAAATGACATACATCTATAGTAGTAGTAGTATTAGACTTTATTTATGCTCGACATGTAAAAATTATGAACCTAACTGGGTAGTCGGTGACTAACAGATATGTCGTCCTTAGTAACGTCAACTTCAAGAAGTTCACCAATCTTTATTATAATTTCGTCAGTGTCTTCGGTTCGAGAGGTCAGCACTCCATGAAATTCTAAGCAGTCATGACGGAGATACAGGTTGACTTCCTCCTGGGATTTTTCCAAATACCTCACTCTATCAGTTAAGACTGTAATATTCATCTGCATGGTTCGGTTCTCGTTTTGAAGCTTTTGGTTAGTTGACTCTAGTGTCTTGACCTTCTTTGAGAATTCGTCAAAATTCTTAGACATCAGATCTTGACTCCGTTTGATTTCCTTCAAGTCATCATCTGTAGATTTATGGTATTTGAGCATTGAATCATTCAGTCGTTTAACTTCATTTTTATGAAGTTTTTCATTTTTAACTTCATGGAGTGAATTATTACCGTTGGAGTTTCGAAGCTCGATGTTCTTCATCTCACCAATTTGGGCAACTAACAATGAATTACGAGCACTTTGCTTGTTATATAGTCTTGCATATCATTAAATCATCTCCCGTGGTATTACGTGGCCAGTTTGAATAGTTGTAGTTTTACAAACAAAAATGTTATTTAACATTTCAGCCATGCCATATAAAAAACTATGAGAAATATGCAATTCTTATCTTTTCAAATTCCTATAGAAATAATGTTTATAATTTTTTGTTTTAAAATTGAATTTGAACTTTTTCTCTTAAACTCAAGGACTGAGTTGAGTTCTTAACAAAATGAACACTGATATGGATGTTTACAGGTGGTGGCAAGCTTAGTACCCTCAGAATAACTTAGAGCATGTGACAGGCAGTGGTCTGCTATACTACTATTTTTGATAATGTGGACCTGCGAAAGTATACAGCAAATGTACGGACTTGATAAATATTCCAAGCTGGTTTCAATTCAAAGGCTACATTTAAAAATTGACATCACTTCATGCTCATCTTTGACTTTATAAAACTGTAGTATATATTCAGAGCTGTTGTGATAACTTTCAAAACAGCAATACTGTAACTACCAGTATGACAGTCTCGAACCTCCTGTCACACATTCGGGACAGGTCATGTGGTGTAATTTAGGGACTACTATATGGATCATCTGCACAAAGTATCATGGAAACTAAATTCGAACGTTTCGATGATTTTATTGTAGAGAAGTCATCGTAAACTGCAATAACAATGCGATAGCAAAGTTTCTAAGCACTTTGAATACAAATCATTTTACTATAATTAGCGATACGTCAAACAACCAGAAGTAACTTTGAAACTTATGATGATTAATGGTGAAAACACATAAAACAATTGGCCCGTAAATATAAAATGATACTAATTCCTGATATAAGACCATATAGGCTTGAATGAAATGAAAGTAACTTACGCTTGACTGAAATCCAAAAACTGCGGGGGCCTTACTGTTGTTTGTGGAATACTTAAGAGATACTCTAGATTCGATTACTAGCTATTAACATACATTTAAAGTACGACATCCTTCAATGGGATAGTAAAGAAACGCCATGAGTATTACTTTGAAGTGCAATGTCAGTTAGCATTGAGTGGTGTGAGTTTTTTAGTTATATGAATGACGATACCTTGTTTTAATAGAGAATCCTGTTTGACAAGGGTTTTTCCAGGAGAGCAAAGATGAAGTTGACAATGTTTTTTGAATCCTTTTTACAGTGAACATAGAATGACAAAGGATAATTACCAAGAAGAAATCACAGTCATGTTAGTTCATTTTCAAACTAGTTTTATTTACATCTTAAAGTTATGAACAGCTGAAAATCTTAATATTGGAGAAAGTTGCAGTTATAGTATGTATATGATCATAGAGTTAAGCCACTAAACCTCTGAAAAATATTAGTCCAAGATGTAAATGTAAATGCTGATTCTATTTATCCCCATTCAATATTAAAGGTCCCTGGAAATTTGTTAACAAACATATAATTGTATATATCTGATTAACTGAGCACAACATGGACAATGGAACATCTGAGTCAAAAAATGGTATTCCTTGATCCTTGTGATTGCCCTTTCGACGTGTATTCACAGTTTTGCAATTGTTTTTGTATTTAGGACTTCTCTTTCAGAAAACTGCCTCCTATCTTGTAAAAAGGGGGAAGGTTCAGATCAGCACCTTTGTCCCCTAGCAAATCTTTAATATCAAAACCCTTATCTGCAATAGTCAAAGTAGGGTAATATTAAGGAATTCTACACAGGTACGAACGGTCGTAATCTTCTTAAGAGCCCAAGTGCCTTTGCTAATCTCTTAGAGATATTTAGTGTTACACTCGATGGCCGAATAAAGGACTAGATAAACAACGATATCGGATTGAACCTGTTTACTGACTCATGGCCGCCATCTTACATACCACAGGTAACCCAAACATAGCACAGGGTTCCCAGGACACTACATCTCCCCCTGTTTTCAGAAGCTATTTTACAACAACAAATAACAAGCATTTCTAAATCAAAAGTGTTCAAGTCTTTCTAATCCTAAGTGTTCAAAATCTAAAGCATTCAAGATAACCAGATAATAACAATACTAACAATAATGGCTCTGGTTATGTATCAATAATTCATAAACAGTGTTCGTGTCATTCAGTCGTGTCGGGAATTTTCTTGTCCTTTGTGGTCTTGCTCCACATGGTGGCGCAGTTGGAGCCTGATTGGTGTGCTGTTGGTCGTTGTAGACTTCTCTAGGCTCAGTATCTTGTGAGGCTGGACTTTCAGACCTCTCAGGGATGACTTCCTTAGCTTCGGGTGTGTTGCTGTCTTCAACTTCACTTGTAGTGGAGCCCTCTGTGATGTACTTCTTGACATGACTAGAGTTCCTGGAGTACTGTACTCCCTCAGGGCTTTCTACCAGAAGGCTGTTCCCCTGCTTGTCTACCACTTTGTATGGTACTGGGCTGAAAGTAGTTGTCAGCTTGTTTCGCTTCTCTTGTCTGACGAGTACTTCATCTCCAATGTCTGTGTCAGAATACTTAGCTCCACGCCTTGCATCAGCATAGGCCTTATACTTTGCTTTCTGTTCAGCATCTCGGTCACGAACTTCTTGTTCCACGTGTACATCTCTCAGCTCGGGCAATTTAGTGCGTACTTTGCGACCAAACAACAACTCTGCAGGGCTCATTCCAGTGGTAGGATGTGGAATGTCTCTATATGCAGTCAGGTATGTTCTGAGCTCTCTTTTCCAGTCTTTCTTCTCTGCATCAGCAATCTGCAACCTCTTCAGAAGTGAGCTGTTCTGGCGCTCCACCTCCCCATTACCTTGGGGCCATTTTGCTGTGTTCTTGTGATGTCGAATTCCTTCTCTCTATGTATTCTGCAAACTCTGCGGCTATAAACTGGGGCCCATTATCTGATGTCAGACTCTCATGTAGGCCATGTCTTGAGAATACTTCTTCTAAGCAGGTAATAATCTTCGACGTCACAGTTGACTCCCTGGCCACCAGACTTTGCTGCGTAACCTCTGCTTAGTGCCAGTTATGCCTAGATGACCCTCATGGGCAAGAGACAACAATCTAGGTCTGAGCTTCACCGGTGCGACTATTCGTGGTCCTCGAAGCACAAGCTGTCCAATCACACAGAGTTCACTGCTTACAGGGACGTACTGCTTATGTTTCAGCTGTTCCCACGGTGTCCCATTTATACACTTTCTGACTTCGCTGAGCTCTTGATCATCAGCCGACGCTTCTTCAACCTCGCATGTCGTCATGGCTTTTGGTGTTGCTGAGATTGCAACAAATCTCACATATTCCTCTGCCTCTGCAACATGTTTACTATCACTTTCACTCTTGCTCAATAGCCTTGATAGTGGGTCTGCAATGTTCTTTGCACCTGGTTTGTATTTCACCTTGAAGTCGTATGGCTGCATCCTGAGTACCCATCTTTCGATACGCGCACATGGTCTTGACTTTGGCCCGTAGATGACCTCGAGAGGTTTGTGATCTGTAACCAGTTCAAATGAAATGCCGTACACATATGGATGGAACTTCTCACAGGCCCAGACGAGAGCAAGGGCCTCCTTCTCTGTCTGTGAGTACCTCTTTTCAGTGTCACTGAGACTGCGACTTGCATAGCTGATGATTCTGGGGCCCTCTTTTTGTTGTTGGGTAAGAATTGCTCCTAAACCCACTGGGCTGGCATCTGCTATGACTGTCGTTGGGGCTTCTTTGTCAAAGTAGCCCAGGGTTTCTGCACTGGTAAGTCGTCTCTTCAGTTCCTCGAACGAACTGTTCTGCTCCATTCCAAACTCAAACGGTGTTCCTTGTTTCATTAGTCGTCTCAGAGGTTCTGAAACAGTTGCCAGGTTGGGTATGAACCGTCCACAGTAGTTGACAAGGCCTAGGAAACTACGAACTTCAGAGGCTGTGCTCGGCTCTCTTGCTTCCAAGACAGCTTTTACTTTGTCTTCAGCGCAACTTATCCCTCGTTCTGACAGAACCATGCCAACAAACGTCAGCTCATCCATGCTAAATTGGCACTTCGCAGCATTAAGGGTTAATCCACACTCGCCCAGTCTCTTGACAACTTTTTCTAGTCGGGCATTGTGTTCCTCCTGATTTCTTCCATGTACTATGATATCATCTGAAATGTTTTGTTGACCTTCTATGCCAGCTAGGGCTGTCTGGATTTCATGCTGATATTGCTCGGAAGCTGAACACACTCCGAACAACAGTCTCTTGTAATGGTAGAGTCCACAGTGAGTAGCAAATGTAGTAATTCCTCTTGAATCCTGGGTAAGGACAATCTGGTGATACCCCCATTTGAGGTCTAGCTTGCTGAAAATCTTGCTACCACTCAGGTCTTGCGTGATCTCCTCCACTGTCGGGATTGGATGCCTTTCTCTCTGTATTGCCTCATTCGCCCTGCGCATGTCTACGCACAGACGGATGTCATTGTTGGACTTTGGTACCACTACGACCGGATTGACCCAAGGAGTGGGCCCTTCTACTGGTTCTATGATGTCCATGTCGATAAGTTCCTTTACTTTCTCTTCGACCTTCGCTCTCAGGTTGAACGGGGTTCTTCTAAGTGGTTGAGCCACTGGTCTCATGCTGGGGTCAATGTGTAGCTGTACTTTGCGGTCTTTCAGTTTGGCGACGCCTTTGAAGACTTCTGGGTATTTTCGCTGTAGGGACTCTCCAATGTTTCCTGATTTCGCATCTACTGTTGCAATGTCTATGCCTATTTTCAGCACTCCAAGCTTCATGGCTGTTTCTCTTCCAAGGAGTGACTCTCCTTTCTTGCGGATCACACAGAACTCAGCTTCAGTGCTGTTGCTACCTGCAACTATCTTTGTGTCGAATGTTCCAATGACTTCCAACGGCTTATCAGATGCATAAGTATAGAGTTTCCTGTTTGACTTTGTTGACTGACACTCTATCTTCTGTCTCTTCAGCCATTCCCATGTCTGTTGGTCCACTATGTTGGTGGTAGCCCCTGAGTCAACCATCACATCGAGCTGACAGCCTCCGATGGTCACTTTGATTTTCTGTAGCTGGCTGTCCCTCACACTGAATGCATAGACGTCCTCCTCTGTTCCAGTTTTAACAGCATTGGCTCTACTCCTACTCGGTCTTCTACTTTGGGTGGTACAGGGTTTGCTGTCGTATGATGTTTTCTTCTTTGTCCTACATTGTGAGCCAAAGTGATCCTTTCCACCACATTCATGGCAGGTTTTTCCTTTTGCTGGACAAGTTGGGTCTCTACCATAGTGTCCTGTGTTTCCACACCTGTAACAGGAGTTGTTCTTTGTCTGTTTATGGCCTCTCTTACCATCCACTTTGTTGACATGTTCACTTTTGGCCTTGATCTCTGCTGGTTTGGACAATGACAAGGCTTCCAGCTGCGTTTCAACTTTTTCACACTGCTCAGCAATCTCTAGAGTACGTTTGAGGGTTAATTCTTTCTCTTCCTCTAGTAGTCTCCTTCACAGGTATTGAGATTTACACTTCTGGAGGACCTCATCGCGTATGTGGTTGTCTGTGTCTCCTCCGTAGCCACAGTCCTTTGCTGCTCTTCTCAATCGGGTGACAAACTGAAGTACAGTCTCTTTTTCTTGTTGCTGGAGCTGTTTAAAGGCATGTCTTGCATATGCTGTGTTTACTTTTGGCTTAAAATAGGCATTGAGTGCGTCCACGGCTTTCTTGTAGTCTTTGTTCTCACCTGTATCAGCCAAAGTATAGAAGATGTCTTGTACGTCAGGACCAGCATAGTGAAGAAGTTGAGCTCTTCTTCTGTGCTTGTTCGTATCAGAATCTACAGAAATGATCAATCCCTGAGCATCAGCGAACAATTTGAAGGACTTCAGCCACCGTGTCCATCGAGTACCAAGTGTCGATGGATCTCCATGAAAATCGAATTTTCCAATCACGTTTTTTTTCTCTTCCGACGACATTTTTACAAAAATACTGCTTGGTGACGATTGGTGGGACATAAGATTGGCCCACGCCTGGAAATGTATTAAAAGAAAAGGAGGATAAGATATTGGCCTACCTGAACCGTGATCTTGACCTGTCGAAGTGGATGGCGGGGGCAAGATGGCGGCGGGCAACAAGGGAACGCCCCCAGAAACATTTTCATGCCCCGACGTCAGTTGAGCTCGCTGGCTGGCTGAGGACGAAGCAACGGACGACTGTGCCGTAGAGAGCGGAGCAGAGGCTATTGCCTGTTCGACCATGGAGGCTAGTGGCGCTTATAAAGCATCAACAACTGATGGGATCAACTGTTGGGACGACGGCGGTTGGAGAACGGTGGCTGAGTTGGGCTGGTGGTCATTTGACAGCACCGGATTCGCAACGGCGGCTGAGTTAGGCTGAGAGCCAGGACCGGTGTTCAAGGCAGTAACAGAGCCGGGAATGGGGCTTTCCTGGCTATTACAGGTCAAACAAGGCATGACGAACAATCAGAGAAAATCCTCAAAGCTGTTTATACCTAAACGGCGGTGATTTACGTCAGCGATTCCAGGTCAAAATTGACGGCTCCAAGTTGGCAAAAATAAACCAAGGGGGAAATCCAATTGATGAAAGAGCAGATTAATGATCAAGCAAATCCCAGCAAGAGCAAAATATGGCGACCAAAGCAACCAGATCAAAATGCAAAGCAACCAAGCGAGCAAGCAAGCATGAACCACGAGGGCTAGTAAACCTGCGTGTGCGCAACGACTGTCAAGATGACTGCTGACCACTCTCTCCCCGTTAACTTTGATTAATAATGTAATCACATGATATTATATAGATGGTAAAAAGATGAGCTACAGGTTTTTTTAATGTGTTTATTCATATTCAAGTGGGAGTCAAACCAGGTTAATATTTACCTCTTCAGTTCTGAGTTTCTTCTTTTTACTTTCTCTCATTTCTTAGACAAGGTTCCTAATCTTTTCTTCACGTGAACCTATACAATACAGTGACAATAAAACAATATTTTAATTAATATTTTACTAAAATAAAACATGTATACAAATCATGGGTGGTTTGGTGGGTGGATGGATGGATGGATAGATAACAATCTTTATTTAAAACACGGTAACTCTATCAACTACAAACTACATAACAATTTTAGTGGGTCTAGCTAGAGGCCATAAACTTACAAAGCTAAAATCTTAATTACAATTACACTATTTACAGTTTATGGATAAAAACATCAGATCCATCAGATGAAAAGGAATTGTCACTCGTTACTGGCACTAAAGTTGAGAGACTTTATTTTCTTTTTAAATCTTGATATTATTTGTTCAATTTTTGTCGTTAGGTAAAGAATTCCAAAGCCGGTCCCCTGCAAAAGCAGAACTGTATCTATAAAAGTCTGTCCTGACTTTTGGAATTCTCAAGTTTTTGTGACTTCGTCTAAGGTCGTAATTGGTCCCACCATTAACGTTGAATATGTCCTGAAGGTAGGATGGTGCTAAACCATTCACAATCTTAAACATCATGATCGCTTTTTGCTGCAGTCTCATCTCTTTTAAAGGAACCAATTTTAGGTCATTAAATACTTTTTCTGTATGCACACTACGATAAGGTGCACCCATGATTATCCTTGCAGCACGGTTCTGTAATTTCTGAAGTTTGTCAGCCAATGTTTCATCAAGGTTGTCCCAAACAAGACAGCAGTAGTTAAAATGTGGTTCAACTATTGCCTTATAGACCTTGTTTAAGTAATATTGATAGGTTTGAGATTTGTTTGATCCTCCATAGGATACCTAGATTACAAAAAATCTTTTTCTTGATATAATCCACCTGGCTTTTCCATGTTAAGTTTTCATCTACATATGTTTTTAACAAGTTTGAGTGACCATCTCTGAACTGTGTCAAAGAACTCTTAAACTGTGGTTACAACTGCATTTGACTGTAATATTGCACGCCAAATAGTCTTCTTTACTTCTGCCCAAATTCCATCATATGGGCACTTTCCATGGTCAGTTTCAAAGAAATTCCATTTGGTATCAGAGCCAAACTTCTTCCTGGTAGATAACACTTGAAAGGTTGTAACGGTTTTTGAACTGGGAAGACGGACCATCCGTACAGTAGTGGACCGTCTTTACTTCTGTTACTTAATCATATCTTCAAGAATCGCAGAGTTGCATGCGTACTCAGAAGCCTTGTCGTGGGACATCTCGTCGCTAACTACAGCATACAACTGACTTTGAATTTTCAATTACTCAAAACATTACTATTATGCACCCAGCAAATCCAAATTTAATCTATCAACTAACTAAGAGCACAAAATATCACATGGGAGTTAAAATTCTCAAAACTTAATCAGTTTAAAACTACACAATTTAGCAACTGATTATCAATTAACTTATTAAGCCATAAACTCTATCAGTCACTCAAAATTTCACGATAAAGCACTCAATAAACTCAAAATGTATTAACTTAAATAAGAACACAATCTCGTGAGAGTTTTTTTTTAAACCACACCAATTCCAATTTAGCAATGGATTATCAATAAACATATTAATCCATAAGCTCTATCAGTCATTCAAAACTTCACGATTGTGCACTCAGTACACTCAAAATGTATCTTTAAAAACCTAAATAAGAACACAAAGTAACGTGGGAATTTTAAATTCCCAAACTTACTTGGTTTACTGAAAACCACACGATTTGATGACTGATAATCAATAAAATCACTGAACCATCACTGAGCTCTATCAGTTACAAAACCCCACAAATTTAGCAACTGATTGTCCGTAAACTCATTAAACCATAAACTCTATCAGTTACAAAACCACACAAATTTAGCAACTGATTGTCCGTAAACTCATTAAACCATAAACTCTATCAGTTACAAAACCACACAAATTTAGCAACTGATTATCCATAAACTCATTAAATATAGAAAAGACCGCGTAAAAACGTAACCGAATTACGAACTCGGGTCACTAGACAAATGCTAGGAAAACCATAGAGAACTGCAAAACCTGGAATGCCAGTTAAGGACAAGCTCATTAAACTGAAAGTACACGTGGGTGACGAGAATTAACTGAACATTGTGCCTCGAATAAAGACAGAAGAAAGCTAATAATACCTCAACAGCTTCTTCGTTAATGTGTACTTCGTTTGCTCCTGCTTGCTGGACTCCTTGTTGGTTCTGGACTTGTGGTGGTTGGACGTTGCCATCTTGCATGACCTGTGCTTGTAGTAGGTTGTTGATTTCGCCTGGTGGAGGAGCACGGGGTTCTGATCATCCATCTTGAAGGCGGGTTTGGACGACACTAAAACTTTGCTGAATCTTCGAACCGATTGGAGGCAAGTGCATAGGGAGGAGGCATGTGCTCCTTTATATATTGATGATCAATTCCCCAGGGACCATATTACCAATTCAAATGGACTTTGAATAGTATATTATTCGGTTTATTTCATTGTCATTAATGAGATATGGATGCGCAACTGCGACCGGAAGACGATCCGGTACGAAGTGCTAAGAGGGAAAATGGTTGCTGTTCAGAAAAATCAACCCGACTAAAAGGGGGTGGGCGGGTGGGTTCCGTGTTGACTGTATTCGATTTCATGCTCAATAACTAATGCAAGAGCATCCTTTTCCTTTTATACAATACACAGCAGCCAATGAGGGAGCTTGCTAGTCTCAAGGGAACTTTCATCCCGTGAGGAATGTCATTAATGTTCTTGATTACGCCATAACATAAATATGCAAATGACTTTGCAAAGCCTGCCTTTGCAGTTGTCTTTCTTTTAAAATCTCTGTCATTATTTTCCATCCATGTGTAGAATTCAGTAGGTAGATACAAAGTAGACTTAATGTTGGATTGATCAATCATCTTTCCAATGCAAACATCAATTGTAAAATTGTCAAGGTATCTTTCTTCAACAAGATATGATAAAGACAAGGCATCAATACATCTGTTTTCAAACCTCAGAAGTGGATGGCTAGATGGTAGGTTCCAAAGACCATTTTTCAGAAGTGCCATTTCACTGGAATTTAAATTTAACTGGGGCAGCCACTTGGCTTCAGCAGCAACTTTCCTCTCTGTGTCTGATATTTCACAAAACGTTCTAAGAATTGACAAACCTTTTTTGCCAAATGAGCCAGTTCCACTTATTTTCAAACCTTGTGCTCCTTTCTTTTGCAAGATTTGTTCTGCCTTCTCCATGAAGAACAAAACAAATCCCAGTATGTATCTTGACAAATAAATACACTTGTAACTATATGAACCAACTGGTGCATCATTTTTTTTTCTTTGTCCTTGACTTTCTTTTTTGATCTTGCTTCAACTTACTTTGCTTTGAAGTCCATTCTGTCTCAAGATCCTTTAAAAAAGTTCGGAATGCTACAATGTAAAAGTAAAATAAAGATCATCAAGGTTTGCAAGTAAACAAAATGCACATAGGGTCTAACACAATGATATATTAAGAAGAAGAAAAAAGTTTTCCATACCATCAGAACTGCCAATATTCACCAATTCTTGCCTTAATCCATAATCTCGATTGAATGTTCCTTTCTTTAGAATATCACTCACATACTTAAAAACAAAAACAAATGAAAAGAAAAGAAATTTAAGAAAGGAGTATATACATGTCAGAATATAGGATGATCAATGTTAACCTAACCATTTTTCTTTCCTCCATGAGAATCACTTCCTTGACTTCCGAGATTTGTTGTTGGTTCAGATAAAGTTACTCTTATTTGCGGTTTATTGGAATATTTACGGTTTATTGGAATATTTGAATACTGAATATACTTTGTAAATGAGTAGGCATTAAACCAGGGGGTGATTTTGAAACAAATGAGTTTTATTCACATCATTAAACTGTCACAGTCAAAATCGTATCAAACAATGGTCTGTATCAGTAGTTTTCTTAATGAGAAATGTCTTTTATTGCCTAATGCCATAAAAGTTTTTTTTCTGCATACTCACAGAATGATAAGAGGCTGTACAAGGGAGAACCGACCACTGAGATTTCGATGTGTAATGAATTTCCTTGATTTTCTGTGCATAAGACTATCATCATATTTACTTATTTATTTATGATGATATTTTAACAGAATGCTCCTCCACTTTAGTGATTTTCAAGAAGGTCCTGTAGACTAATTTTTATGCATCATATAATGGAGTTCAAAAGTAGAAGGCAAATTATCAATACAAAATGAGAAACATTTTAATTATGCAAAAATGTAAAAATTAAAATAGCATACTTAAATAGTTCATTCAGAAAAAATAGACTTTAATTGAGAAATTTTTGAATATTGTTTGACGTCACTTAGATTGTTTCCTAATCTGCTTGGACTGTGTCCGATTCTTGTTCCTGAGCTTGTTCCATTTCGTTGCTGGGCAATGTAGAGGCAGCTGAGTCAAAATCGTTTTTACGTATGAAAGCATTTTTCATTATTAATACATGAGAAATACGTCGGGTATTAATGTTTTCCAATCTAATTGTTTGTTGAAAATTAGCTGTATGTGGATAACTCACTGTAAGTAGCTCATAGTATAGTAAGATCTTACCTTTCTAAGATGTCGTCCAGACAGCTTGGCTTCTTTCTCTGACTTTTTACTCGTAGCAATTTTTGGCACAGCCACAATTCCTATTTTACCTCTTATGAGCTGGGGATGTCCTGGTGCAGATCCATACGACAAACGTTGAGTATAATCTTCTGGTGTAAAATGACGCAAACAGATTGCCGATGTTGCCGAAGGACTCCATTTTGCTCTCTTGGTATTGATGAAGTCAAGCCATTGCTTTCTTCTGGCCTTTCCCTCGAGCCGATTGTCATTATGATATGGAATTATGTGCAGCACTATTCCTCGTTTTGAGCTTGGTGTGTTGGAACAATTTCCAGCAAAACATCTACTTGGCATTTTGTTGATATTTCGTTGAAACAACAAGCAGCATGAAGAAATTTTTGGAAGAACTGTAGTGTGACTGACCGATTTTACTAGTGCCAGTCTTCCTTGAGGCACAAAGTCACAGCCAACCGATAGGGGCATGGCAAATTTGACAACTTTTAAGCTAAATTTGAGGGCTTTGCAGACTCCAAATCGAAAAAAAAATTTGCAGTCTATATCTACACCATTGGGAGAATTCAAATCGAACAAGAAAGTCTGAAGGCATATATACACTTCAATGGCATGATGGGATAGCCTTTGCTTCCCCCAATTTGTTTTAACATTTGGTAGTCGATATTCGTTTCCATGCCTTGTGTTGTATCCATGCTCGTTGAGTTTGGTGAACTTGAGATTGGAGGATTGCAAATTGTTCTTACATTTGAACATGTGATGAACTAAAATCGTCTTGATTTGAACAGAAACCCTTTTTTAGAATTTTTTTGGCGACGATTTTAAAAGGCATCTAAATCCTTCAAGATCGGACTTTGGACCCTGAATTTACAGGTTGCATCGAGATTGCTCAAAAATCTCGCACCTCCACTCAATAAAACTCATACTTGGGTCAAGGGTAGACAAATGTTTGTAGTTATTTTTAGAGCAAGTAAATCAAGGCTCTGATCATCAATCCAAGATTGCAATTCATCAATATGAGCAGAAAGTCTAGTAATATTTAATAAGGCCATTTTAAATTCTCTCAACTTAGGAATAATATTTTCACTTGATTTGCTAGAATTTAAAAACAAATAATCATGATTAATTCTCCTACACAATGGTCAGTGCGCTGACTTTAAATAATTATTAAAAGTTCCGGCAGGAATACCTTTCTTATTGAGATGATTACTTTTAGGATTTAGATCCTCAGCAGCAAACGAATGTGAAATGCCCTTCAATTCCCAGGACTTGCAGAATCCTATTAATTTCTTGTTGAGTTTCATTTTTAAATTTTATGATTTTCGGTTGAGTCCTTTCGAAAAATTGTTTCTGAAATGATTATCCTGACAGTTGGTAACTTATTTTCAGTGTTTTGACAAACTTTAACAATATTTTCAGCAGTGTCTTTAGGCTCTTTCAAAGAGGCGAGATTATTTGTGCCAACGTGCAATAAAATTCCATCCGGTTCTTTCCTAATGATTGGTTTGATGTAGCCTAACATATTTGTCGACGTGGCTCCAGAGAAGGGTTTTACGATAACCTTATTTGTAGTCATAGACATCTTCCAACCATCAAGCTTGGAAATCATTAAATCACCAACTATTACAGTTGTTGCCTTTGATTGTTGACTCTCGCGAGTTTGTGCAGAAGAAGCAGCAGAATTATTATCATCACTACATTGTTTCGCTTTTTCTTCTTATATTTTAAAGTCATTATTTCTTTAATATTTTCATAATATATGTCCGCTGTGTAACACTGGGTCCAGCCTGTAGATGCTGCACGCTTTCGTGAGTTGATTGCCTCGGCAAGACATGCTCTTTCATCCTTGAAAAGCTGTAGCTGAATGTACTTCAGAATTTCACTTTCTGCTCTTCGCATCTCTTCTAGAGTTAGGGGTTCTATCCCATTTATTGGAACTTTATGCTTCTCTTCACTTTTGCGTTGGCTCATTGCTTGTCGAAGTTTTCTCTTGCATTGCATCATCCATGCGAGTTGTTTTCAGCGTATTGTGTTCAATTTTTCTGGCTTTAAATTTCTCCAAAGCTCGCAACGGATGGAATGAAGATGCTTTTCCCAATCAGGCAGGGTATAGTGAACATAACAGCGTTTTGGTCTTTTAGCAGAGGGCTAAATAAAACGAACAGAGGAGAAAAGAAATAAATTAAACGAGGTTATGAAGAAGAAAAAATGTGGGTTGCAGAGCCAAAAGAGCAAAAAGAAAACCGAGAAAAAATACAAAACATGGCTCTGAAGACCAATGGTGGTTAACAGTCCCAGCCCGGCTGCTGGAACTGAGCACAAACGGTTTTAGATAACCCTGGGAAAACTAACCAACAAAGGGACTACAGCAAAAAAAAAAAAAACACAACAAATAGCAAATAAATCAACAATGCATCAGGAGGTAAATGACGTTTTAATCAGATAGACAACTAGATAAACGCATGCGTAACAGCACTCTAAAGTCTCTTGCCAAATGGCCTTGTCTGCGCCTTGTCTAAGCCTGCGCCTTAGTGGTCTTGACTGGTTATCATACCCAGATCCGCCTGCATTCCGGAAGCCACTGTATGGGCAAGGCCAGGGGGGTGGGGCTCTAGATTTCACAATTTTCGACACCGCGTTCGCCACTTCCTTGTCGATTTCGTCCCCCAAAAACGGGTAACAACTTCACGAAGAAGATTTGACGGTGGAAGTTTTTTACATTCAGTGAGCACTGCTGTAAATCTTCTCAGATCAGGATGACTAGTTCGGTGCGCCATATCCTCCAAGTGCTGTAGGGCACCAATCAAGGCAAATGGGTCAAACATGGTGTTTGGCCTTGTGGCTTGTTGGTGCACTGCCAAAAGTGCCTGTTCCACAGACGAAGTTTGCAAGTTTCTATGAAATTCATCTACCTGTCCTGTAAGGACCCTGACCTGGTCCTAAGACCAACAAACAGAAAGAAAGAAAAAACGCAATCAGCAAACATTTCCCCTTAATCATCAAACACATTGCCAAAAACGATTAAAACTGAAACAAAATACTCCTGTTCGCAAATAAAGAATCGTATATATTGTGCGTAAAAATTATCAGACCACATCCAAGAATAAATCAGAATTGAGACACATGCGAATCCATGACAAAACAATGTCAGCGAGAAAATGTACATCGTATTAACAACAACATTACAATACACAGGTAAACAGTCGTATGGTAATGACTGAAAATTATATAAACTTTTTAAACTGAAATATATTTCAGTATACAGCATAACAAACACCTTACACCTCGTGTGCTAATTGCGGAAATCATTCAGCAGAAACAAATTTTGTGGACTGAAACATGATCCAGTGCACAACCAAACAGACCTACATCTTGTGTGCTAATTGCCAAACTCATTCAGCAGAAACAGAATGTTTTTTAGACTGAAACGCATTAAAGTGCAAAGCCAAACAAAACTTACACCTATTGTGCTAATTGCCATTAATTGTGTTAATTAAGTCACAATTTTACCTTTCCACATGCAGTCCGTTACAGGACAAATTCTATAAGGATTTTTTTTGTGCCTGCAGATAAAAATAAAGAAATCGATAAGGAATAAGTCACTTTATTACACATCAATTGGGAATTTGTTTGAGGAAGTAGTTTCTTCAAGCTACAATTTATAGATAGATTGATATCAGCAGAGTTTTTGAGTATTTAATAATAATAATAATAATAATAATAATAATAATAATAATACTTTATTTGTATAGTGTAAATTCCTCAAGTCCAAATACACTTCACAATATTATACCAAACTAAAAATAAACATAATAAAGTAAAGCCTAAGCTGAAACGATTATAAAGAGTGACTATAAATTTATGATCATGCAATTTCAAGTGTGTTACAACAACTAGCCTTTCTCTTTTTTCGTCTTATTTTTTCTTCTTTGCTGTGAAGTTCTTTTTCCAAATGTAGTAAAACTTCATCTTTCTCACTTACTTGAGCTTTCAAGCTCAGGATCTTTTCCTCTAATTCAAGTTTCTTTGATATTTAAGACTGAGTTTCCTCTTTTCTCTGGCGGTTGAATGCTGCAAATGGAAATAAGAGCTTCCTTGTAGCAGCCACGACATGAGAGTCGGCACTGAAAGCATTGGGAAAAAAAGTCCCACGCTTAAAAAGAAAGGCATTTTTCAGTAGAGAAATCTTACAATTTAGTCTAAGTAGTTTTTATAATTGTGTTCAGGGAATTCTGATGCTGAGAATTAGTTAATTCACTTCTAACATTGTTTCCCCAGTTAAGGACTCGTCTTCTATTTCTGGTGATACTGCTGCTGGTTGTTGGTTGTCAGCTATTTTCTTGCCTAAGTTGCATATTGCTGATAGAGTATAGAGAACTAGCCATCAAAACAAAGCAGGCCCGTAGGGTGAGGGGGAGGGGGTGCGTTTTCAAATATTGATGGGACAGTGAAACCATGATGTTTATTTGCTCATAACAAGAGTCAATTATTCACAAAGGCAACCGCCTCCTCTGTAAGCACGCTAGGGCCTGCAAAGCTAACTACCAAGCCTATATCAATTTTTAAGACAAAAATTATTGTATATCTGTAAACGGCTGAAAAGCCAGACTTGAGGGAAAATCTTTATCAATATACCTCATTACCTTTGTATGCAAATTGCCCATTTCAGACCACATGACATTCCCTTGAGAAATGTTCTTTTGTTAAAATATTTACACATGAAAGAATCAACTCCCAAGAGTGGCATCACGTGGTCTTAAATGGGCACAACAAGCAACGAAGGTAAAGAGGTCTATTGAACGGATTTCGTCTTGTAAAGCGTTATAATGAGAGAGCTAATGCTAGAGCATTTTAGAGTGATGGTTTTATACAAGACTTACCTGATGATGAATATCAGGTATATTCTGATGTTTGGTTCTGATAATATGGGCTATGTAGTTCTGATGGGTTTTAATGGATTCATCAAGTTGTCCCTTCAGCTTAGATGTGTCTGTAGTTGAGTGTTCCAAGGCTTCTAAATGACTTGTACACACACTGTGGAATTCACTCATTTCAGGACAATTATGTGTATGAATCTGGGTACAAGTACCTAATGCATATGATAAACAAAGTTTCAAAGGGGGAGAATGCCAGGCAATTATTTTTGAAAACTGGGTTTTAAAAAAAATATGATATTTCCTCAATGTCTTCATAAGTGCACTGCCAAACTACCCCTGGAGCTCTCTGTATGAATAGTGTAGTGCAACAATGGACAACCGACGTTTTTCATTGCTGTAATGCTGAACTCTACCAATCTTTTTTGCCGCCTCAATCCGTGAAGAAACTTCTTCTAGTGTAACTCCCAAGTATGCAATTTTGAACTAATTAAGAACTTTTGTTTTGTTTTGCTTCATTGTCCTTAATTTTTTAACTAAGACCTTTTCTTTACATTGTTTATATTCCTCCATTAAAATGTTCAGAAATTCAGGTGCTTTAGTGACTTCTGTTGTACCTGTAGTGTTGTGTCCAAATGTGCTTTGCCATTTCTTGCTTTTTACAATGTCAGCCATCATGTCTTGTAACACAGCCCCATAATCATTGTGTACAAACTTTATTGCAAAGTTCTTTGGATAGTCAACTATCTGACTCCTCATGTCTCTCTTCGTTCTTTCCATGGCATTGTGATAGGGTCGTTGTGAATTCAGTATTCACAGTTTCCTATAAGAAACAGAAATTCTTATCACAAACCATAATAATGATAGTAATGAGAATAATGATGATAATAATAAAATAATTTGGAAAAGAATCCATTCATATAGTAAAGGAAAAAACATACAATTGACAAATTCGAAAAATATATTTCCTTATTTTCATAGATGCCCTTCAAAAGCAGTTGCTTGGCTTCCATGAAACACACAAAAGAAAACAGCCTGTGATTATGCTCAATTTCATCCAATAATTGCTAAATATTCTTACCAGTGTGTTAGTGGGTGCTTGATAGGAATTATCTTCAGATGAGGGGTAAACATTGTCTTGACAACATTCCTGTAATGTAAAAGGAAATGAACTGTGTGAGGATATGGAAAATATATCAATGAGGACCTGGATGTCGTTCATATGAAAAATACAAGTGGCATTTTCCCAGTAAAACACTAGTGACTACATAATATGTAGATATTGTGAAAAACTATACATGGAAATCTGTCTATATACCTCAGTTATGTGTCTACAACAGCTAAAACACTGTTGAACTTGATTACTTTAAGGTCCCGAAATAAGAGATCATAAGTGTCTTAGAGTATAATCTCTTATTTGGGGACTAAAATAAGAACTTTTTACTAGTTTTGAGAGAATCAAATTTTAGAGTGAAAGCAAGTCCTTACTAATCCATTAGTAAACTCGTGATTGAAATGATCTTCCTGCAAACTTACACTGGTTTCCTAGAAAAATGAAGTATAAAGTTACTCACAATAAGGACAAAAGGACAACCTTTATAGCTTTATATTTTTTCATAAAAAGGAATGACAAGCATTTGAGATGCTTACATAGAAAAAAGACATGGACATGAACATGTGAAGTTTTCACGACACTCACCTCGGATTCAACAGACGATTCAACGTCTGCTAGTCTTCTATATTTTTCTTCTAACGAGATCCTGCCACGACATGCCATACAAATTTTCGTTTTCTTTTTTCGTTTTCTTGTCTTGTTATGTCCTCTATCAAGATGAGCACAATAAATGCCTTCATTGAAAGTGACTATTCTAAGATTTGCCGAGTCAATGTTTGCATGATGCCACACGTCATGACTGAAACAGCTACAATTCGTAGAAACGAATGGCATTTCGTCTTTAAACTCTTCCGATGCGCACCGGTGCAAGTTATCCTACGATTCTACAGCAAAAGAAATGCTGAGAAAACAACAAATGGAACCAATATTTGAAAATATATGTGAACTTAGAGTCAGAATCGTCTTTTACCAATGGTAGCTTCAAGTGTGGAGCCGTAAGAATTTTGCGAACAGATTCTGACAGTTCCCCACTTACGATTGGACAGAATTTTTCACACAATGACCACCATGTAACCGGAAATGATGTGATCCTTCGAGATTTGTTTGGTTTTTTTCTGTGTCAATTTTGACAAATACTATTTTCAGCCAATCAGAGAGCGTAAAATTAATTATTTAAGCCAATCACAATCATCCTCACTGCACTTGCGTTGCCATTGAATGCTATCGTTCTTAACAGGATCGTTACTTAAAGCACAAACAAATCACTTCTTGCTACTTGAAATTACAGTATTGAGAGTTGACCTTCGAAAGTATAAAAAAATCATCATTACCAGTTATTTACAAATATGACCCCTGCAAGGGGCCAACAAACCATAAACCTCACTGTAGCTGGTTATTCTTTCTTTTTAACTGGAAAAGGTGGCACTGGGAAGATGTTTGCTATTCATAAAAAAGTTAGCAAGAATCAGTGAAATGTCCACGTAACTGTTTGTAACTAATTGTGTCATAGCAGCATCTTTAGGACTTTCCTGGGAAACCTTCAAATAAACAAACTTTAAAAGAAGATATAACGAAAGAGTATTTACTAATCTTCATTAAGTACAGCATATTCTTATCCAATACATCTGTAGCTAGGTGGTTTCTCATCCTGTTTGCATAGCCCACATTAAAATGGCTTTCTGAATGTAGTTTCAATGTACACTGCTCCTGATCCCAATTTTGCTATTCAATCTTATCCTGCTTACTTGTAAACACCTTTTCCTGTGTTCTTCGTTACTCTTCAATATTATTTTGAAGTTCATGCTAGAAATGAAGGAAACCATAAAAGAAAAGTTTAAAAACCACAACTGAAGACAGACTGGTCTTTCAGTATTATAGTTCTATAAAGTCACTTGCTGCAATTTCTTGTTGGCCCTTTTTTGCTTTATCAGCACCCGCAGGCAAATGACAAGTTCTTGAATATCTTATTTTATTATAAATTCAATATCTAAAGGTGTGGTAATACGAGCAAAATCGTGCAACTTGTCGCGCAACATTGTTGCGTTGCAAGTTGCAGAGCCATTTTGACCGTATTACCACTCCCTTACGCAATTTGTCACGCAACAAAAAGCGATGTTGCAGGTTGCCGGCTAGGATGAAGAATCTCGTGATCTGATTGGTTGATATTACCTGCCTTTTGAATACAAAGATGGGGGCCGAGGCTGCTCATCGCAAGAGAGTTGCGTCAATGTTGTTTTTGGGCTTTTTAATTGATCAATTTGAATTAGAAGCCTGTCCTTCCTGTTCTTTTTCGATTTCTCTTACCACAGCGGACCGAAGACCATGGAGAATTTTCTTAAGAGTATATGGAGCCATGTTAAAATTGTTAGAGAGTGTCTCCATTGCTGCTGTCTTTTGCTGTCGGTTGTTGTACTCTGGGACTGATGAGTCCCAAAGGCATGGGTAGTTTTTCAACTCCTTAAACAGCTTAAATTTGTCTGCTTCAACGTTTTCCTTCGCATTTTCCTTCTCTATGTCCGCCATCTTTGTTTAATTTTTCACACAAAGCGACTTAAAAACAGTCAAATTTAATTGACAATTTGTTTGCCTAACAATAACGTTTTAAAAATCTCTTTTGATTTTGATGACTTTACATTATGAGGTAGCGAATTCCAGTTTTTTGCACCCCTATATGAAAATGACCTTTTATAGAATTCAGTCTTTGGGACACAAGCAATCTCGACATTAAGTTCTTGATCTCTAAGTCGAGATTTTTAATGGTTACTTTCAGAACATTTTGGGAAAAGATCACTGATGTATTTAGGTACAGCATGATTAACTGAATTGTACATTAGCAAACTCCAAAGTTTATCTCTTCTAGATGCCAGATTGGCCCAATTAAGATAACGCAATATATCTTTGGATGTGTTATCATAACCTTGAAAGGTTATTATTCGGCCAGCACGGTTTTGTAACTTTTGTAGTTTGCTGGCGAGACCTCTATTTGAATTGCCTCACACCACATCACAGTAGTCGAAAATAGGATCTATTTTAAGAACCTCCAAGGCTACAAAATCTTGGGCCTGTTTGAAACCATTTATGGAGTGGTTTACTTTGGAACACAGATCTTGGATATGCTCATCCCATTTAAGGTTTTCATCAAGCTCATCTTTTTTCTTTGTTTATAGCCAATGTGAATTGGGATAATCTTCCCTAAATTGGAGATTCCCCTCCATTGCAACAGCAAAAATAAACTTTAAAGCCACTGCTTTGTTAAAGCCACCAAAACTAACAAATACGAATTGAAGAACATGGCTGGCCAATGTGATGTTATACCCTGGTTATTTGGGAAAAAATAATAGATTTAAAGAAGGAAAAATTAATTTCGTTCACAATGCTGACATAATTATTTTATTGTTATCTAAAATATGTCATGATGTATAATTACCTTTTTCTTGTGAGGCATGGAAAATAGCACTAGACATTGCTTCATATTCTTCTCCAAGAGAAACCAAGCCGACTAGTTGTGATTGGCCATTTTCCGACTTTATTTGCAAATCCTCCTTAAAATGATATAAAATAAGAAAGAATATAAATGACATAAACAATAAAAAACATTGTACAAATATCTGCTTCATACTTCATCCACGACAGCATTTCTTGGCTTAACTTAGGTCGCTGAGGGACAGACTTCTTGTAATATTCAAGAACACTTCCAGATAAAAGTACAAGCATTCCAGTGTTTGTTAACTCTTGGTAAGCCTTTAGGCTCTAGTTCCAGATTGAAAGGCGAATAATTCTATAATAACAACAAAAACAAATCAAACAATGAGTGATAAAGGGCTAACTCATTTAATTAGGTTGTCTAGTATCATATTTAAACTATATTATTGAAACAACAAATGTTTAGAATTTACTGTTAAATTCTAGTAGAACCCTACATATTTTTTTATGAATGATGAGGTATGAACTACTAACCTTGGGTGCAAATGACAGCTTCATGTCTTCAGGTATTGTTTTATTTGGAATGTTCTAAAATATCTCTGTGAAGTCGTTATGGTCTTCTTCTACTAATTCAATTATTTCTTTGTTCAAATTTTCTCGTAAGTAAGCTTCTCTCCTTTCAGCGTTTATTCTCTTCCATTTCTCTTCTTTAACATTGTCTATCAATTCCTCCCTGCTCATGCACGATTTTCGCTTTTTATTTTTATTTGTACTAGTCAAAGTATCACCCTCTCATGTTTCTGGTATGAGCCGCTGGCTGCAGTTTTTTTAAATTTTCCAGCAATTTCTGCATAACTCAGATTTACTGCGGAGAGGGATAATTCCCTTGTAATCCAAGGCCGTGTTATGCATTTGTGACATAATTGCGTTTGTTCTATCAGACCATTTCACAAACTCTTAAGTTCGAATTTAGATGAATGTCTCACACGGAATACTATTCAAACATCATTAACAGCAAAGAAGTTATGAATAACAAGCTATAGTTACCTCTAATTCGCTGGTTCTTGTACAACTGCTGCCTGGTTTTCTTTTTCAACAAATCTAGCTGGTTCAGCAGGGGCCGCTGCAGGCACAACATCTTCGGGGACGTTATCTGCTGCTACAGAGGAGCACAAATAAATAAATTGTACGGGAACTTGAATTTCTGGTTGGTTGTTATCGTCATGTCGTTGTCTTTCTCGATATTCGCTTTGTCGTACAAAACAGAGAGAAAAAGAGTCCTGCACTCTATCGCTGTTTGAAATTCTGAGTAAGAATGATGTTATTGAGACTTGATCTGCTTTATATTCCTCAGGTTATGTAATTCATGTGCATATTAGCACCCCAGCATGATGGAATGTAGTAGTTATTGTTGTGAATTGTGACTATTTGTTAGGATTTACTTGATATTATTTCATGGTTTAACTGCATTTGCTCTAATTATTACCTAAATAGTATACAGTACACGACTTAATAAATATCATGTAGGTGGCTGTGTCTTAAAAAATGAAAGACCAGAGTTTGCTTTTTTACACTCCTTCAAACCATTGTAAAGAAGCCAGGTGTGAGAGTGCTTGAAAATACAAATATAATGGCTACCATTCCATAATGTTAAACTATGTAAACAAAGTTCCTTTAACTTGAAATATAGCATCATTGGTAAGTCTTTAAACGCTAAACTACCTGCTCTTCTGTCCACAGAAAAGATAACCATATCCTTGAAATTACAAATGTCACAAACTGTACTTGTTCTTGTACCAGAGCAGTGCCATGACGGAGACTGTGTTCCATTACAACCAAGTGTAACATTTTGTGTACATGGAATCCCACTTGATGGTGGACTCTGGAGTTTTCCATTCAGACACAGATTCATTAAATGAATAATTTTGACTTTAAGCAAACCCACGTGTTTTGTTACATGCCCTGTATGTAGTAGATGGTGTAGGGCATGAACCAAGGTGCATGATGCTTTAACTTCAGTTATTAGAGCATCCTTGAATAATGGCATATAATAATCAGCCTCATTGCCATAGAGGTCTAATATTACAGATATTATCACAGTTCCTTTGTCAAAGGCATCAAGATTTAACTTTTTCAATTTTACTAAACTTTGCAAAATCATAAGCCAGTTGTCAAGAGGAAATGTGTGTATAAGTTCTAAACCACTACTGGCCAGACCACCCCAAGGTATGCTTATCAAATCATCTGGGTTCTTTGAATGTGATAAGAAGTTGGCAATGTCGAATTCATCTTGAGAATAACAACCTGTGTTAATATGACAAAACAACTGTGACGAGGGGGTAGAAGTACTAGCAGGTGAAGCTGTAGACTGTGACGAGGTGGTAGAAGTAGTACCAGGTGAGACTGTAGACTGTGACGAGGGGGTAGAAGTAGTATCAGGTGACACTGTAGACTGATTATGGGGTAGAAGTACTAGCAGCTGACGCTGTAGACTGTGACGAGGGGGTAGAAGCACTACCAGGTGACACTGTAGACTGTGACGAGGGGCTAGAAGTAGTAGCAGGTGACACTGTAGACTGTAAGGAAGGGGTAGAAGATGGCAAGATGAAGGGCAGGAGATCTCTCAAAACCCTCTTTTCAAATATCTTGGAAGCGATGACTCTTTTCCACAAAGCTGTTAGGTTAACCAGTATGTCTGAGATCAACTGTTCATCTCTTTCAATCAGTGGTATGAGGCTGCAGTTTTTTAAAATTTTCCAGCAATTTCTGCATAACTCCTGTCTCTCCTTTTTCTGTGATTCAACCAGTGTTCACTTTTAGACTGGCCTGAAGTTTCAGCTGCCTGGAAACCAACTTAATCTTCTGATAATTCGTAATTTCGTATTATGTATTCCAATAGATGTGGAGAGAAGTTTTCTAGTGAATTTCGGACTAGTTCTAACATTGTAGTTACAAGGGGTGTTGTTGTTACTTCAAGCTCATTAACCATGTTGAAGTCTTCTTCAGGACCAGAAAGAAGATTAGTAATACTTAATAAACCTTAGTTGAAATACATGAGGCAGCTTGCATCTGGAGTTATTCGCTTGTTATTCATTCATGATTTCTGCTTCTCGTTTTGATTTCTTTTCAAAGTTTCTTGTTTCCAGAGGTCGAGGATCAGTTTCAGAATGAGCAGATGAAGACTTTCTTGAATTTCTTGATTGGAACCGGATCCTTTTTTTCCACATACATGGTTCCTCTATGCAGGCTGGCTTTTCCTCCAGTTCTTTTAAAGCTCTTTCGAGCTCAAAGAGACCGACTGCAAAATGACGACAGGCACCATCATAACCACCAAGACACTCATCATGGGCTGCTAACACAACTCCACTTTCACGTATGATCGCCCATGGTTCGTAAAAATCTTTTCCATTCCAAGTTTTGCTTCATTGAGTAGGTCGTACTTTTCATTTCACAAAAGCAAATTGTCCATGGGTATTCATTCGTAAATCCTCGACGTGACCATTGCACATAAGCTTGTATCGGTTAGGGCTTTGTAGGCTTTCAACCCTTGAAGATCGTAGCCAGGCTTATTGATGAAATAGTTGTATATGTCAGGAGATAAAACATACGGAGCTTGATTAAGATTTTTTCGTCCAACCAGTTTTTACATCGAAGGTTAATGGTAGCTGAATGTTATCATTGCTGTGCTTTTCTAACATTAGCCCATCTCGGTTTTCCTTGTTGTCATTGCTGGAGATAATTTTAACTTAAACGCACGATAGGCTAAATCTACGAGTTTGTCCTTGGTGTAAGCCTCTCCATTTTGATAGGTTTGTACACCCAAATATAAAATATATTTCTTCAGGTCAGGTACGGTAAATTGATTGAAAAAATAACAGTCCAATTCGGTTAACAACAATAATAATAATAACCACTCTTGCGTCATTAATGACGTCATATTTCATAAAAAGTTAAAAAACAAGTGTGCAAAAGGTCAGTTTGACCTTTGAGAAATACATTTGATGTGATAATAGCATGACTTGTATACAGCCATTATTTGACTGTCCATCAACATAGTGTTATCAAAAACAATGTCAATGTTTCGGGAAAGGGCTTTATATATTCATCTCCAACTAGTAGGTTGTTAAACCAAGGACTGGGTTAATGACTAGCTCTTAACACTAATAATTCTGATTTATCGTCGTTTAGTTTGAGTCTGTTGCTCAACATCTGTTACTAATGGAGTGCATACAAGCTTGGAGTTGCTCTGTTCTCACATCCATAAGGCTAGGTATGGAAGGCTGAAATGACAAATAGACTTGTGTATCATCCGCATAGAAATGATAGCTCATATTGTGGTAACTCATGATGTCAGCGAGTGGAGAAGTGTAAAGTGAATAGAAAATTGGTCCATGCACTGACCCTTGTGGAACTCCACAGCATAACACGTGGTCATCAGAGTTGTGTCCATCCAAACTAATATGCTGTGTCCTAGCGCCAAGGTAGGAATGAAACCAGGAAAAGGCCTTCCCAGTAATACCATAACGGTTATAAAGTCTATTCAGCATTATATTATGGTTGACAGTATCAAAGGCCACTGAAACCTCAAAACGTTTTGGCCACCAAATGACTTCGATTTCTCTTGTTACTCTCCCTTCACCTTTGCTGATTTCAATAGATGCATGTAATGTTGGCCTCTTGTTACGAGCTTCCTTACTGTTCCAAGGGTCGCATTGCATGGCAGCTTCGATCTCGTCATTTAAGGTCATTCTTTCCTCATTAATTTCAGTTGTACCGGAGAATAATGCATACTCCTTTAGTTTAATTATATTTTGTTCATGGATACATTCAACAAACTGGTCAAAGGCAAACAATTTGTAAGAAACCCTTGTGGTAGATGTAGCGTTGTCGAAAACGTCGAACGATGATCAAGTCAGACGTTCCCTAGTTATCTCTCTTCACTTCACGTAGATTTCGCTCACTAATCACAGTACAGATAGTTACATGTTCTCTTGACTTCAAAGTGTAAACATAATCTGATCACTCTACACATTGATATGAATACTCTGTCACAGCCTTTCCGTCACACAATATGACCTAATTAATATTCACAATCACAAAACGTATTACAGTTTCCAAAAAATGCATTGCAAGTGTCGTTACCTTTAAAGACTTTTTCCTCTCCACAATCGGATTGGACGACTACCAAGTTCGAGAGAGTGAGAGAGTGATGCTGAGAAATGCCTCTGCTTCTTTGGTTGCTGAATATCATCAACATTCGTTAATTCTTTATCCCACAAGCATTTTCTCATTCGTCCTCGTGTTTGGGTCTCCCTCTGTACTGCTCTTTCATCATGGAGGAACTACCAGGAATCATATACTGTCAATTGTTCTTGCTGTTTCTGCACCAGCTATATCAACGACTTAACGAAATGGTCATTCACTAGAGCTCTTACTCGTGCATGTGTCCTCCTCCTTTTATGCGAAGCATTAACATCCATTGCTCTTCCGGCCTTTCGTTTGGGAACCTTAGAAGCAGCATGTATAGCTCCAATATCTCCTCCTCTGCGAGGTAAGAAATTTCCATCATCGAACTATACAGTAAAGAAAACTATGAATGCGGAATTCTGGAAACTAGTGCGTTGATATTTACAAAAAAAAAAAAAAAAATGATTTAAGTTGATTTAGTAATAATAATAATAATAATTTATTACATTTTTATAGCATTATATAATGTACTCTATAACGCTTTACAATTATAAAATAAAGATGTATCAAAAAGGATAAATAATATACAAACTATTAAAAATATATATGTATAAAAATAAGATTAAAATTTAGAGATCCTAGCATCCTGACATAACCGGCTCTCCTGTGAGCACTAGCTATTGACTAGGACCCACTACAAGCCGACTAAAACACGATGCTAGTATCATAGAAATATCTTATATAATGTAACTATCCACAAAAAATTAAATATAAAATGAATAAGTCGATTAAAGATATATAATTACGAATTATGGTAAGCTTTCTTAAATAAGAATGTCTTTAATTGTTTCTTAAAGTCACGGATGTCAGTGCATTTCTTTAGTTCTTTTGGGAGCGTGTTCCATAATGTGGGGCCTGTATAACTCAGTGCTCTTCCTCCAAAGGAGTTCCTTTTTATAGTTGGTATTACCAGATAATTATTGTTGTCAGCCCTTGTTCTTTTTGGCGGTCGTTTCTTGATAATTTCTTTGATGTAGGATGGTGAAATTCCATTCATAGCCTTGTAGTTTATTACTCAGATTTTGTACTGAATGGGCTGTTCAATGGGTAGCCAATGCAGTTCTTTCATCACTGGCGTAATGTGGTGGTATTTGGCAGTTTTTGAAATAAAACGTGCCGACAGCTTCTGGACCCTTGATAAATAATTGAGTGTTGACTGTGGCAAGCCACAAAGGATGGCATTACAGTAATTAAGATGTGACGTAACCATGGTATTTACTATTGTCTTAGCAGCTGTTTCATTGAGACATTGCATGACTTTAAACATGTTTCTTAGGATAGCGAAACACTTATCCTTCAAGATTTCCCTCGACGCTGGGTGAAAACAGGCAACTCTTGTTAATTCTTCTGGATGCATTTGAATGTTGAAGTCGAAGTAACGTCTTCCCGTTTGACCCATGTTTAAACAATATGCAGACAAGTATAACAACAGTTACGAGAACAACGAAAAGTGCCAGGATCCTTATTGGAAGGAAGAATCCCTTTAACTAAGAAAGAGCGAAGATTACGATCACGTTTGTACTAGAAAAGAGGGCAGTCTTTAAAGATGTTAGAAGTGTAAGTATCAGACTCGAGTAAAGAAAAGTTACGGTTGACAATCTTAACTATCCTGCTCATGTTATCGATCAAGCTCTTCGTAAAGTCTCTAATATTGATCGTAACACCGCACTCACTCCTAATACTTGTGCTTCTAATAGTCGCACTCCCTTCACACTTACTTATCATCTTATCAATAACTCTATTAAGCCTATTGTCAACCGTAACTTTTCTTTACTCGTGTCTGACACTAAGAAGAATTCTTTGCAATATAAATGACATACATCTATAGTAGTAGTAGTATTAGACTTTATTTATCCTCGACATGTAAAAATTATGAACCTAACTTAGGTTACCTGGGTAGTTGGTGACTAACAGATATGTCGTCCTTACTAACATCAACTTCAAGAAGTTCACCAATCTTTATTATAATTTCGTCAGTGTCTTCAGTTCGAGAGGTCGGCACTCCATGAAATTCTAAGCAGTCACGACGGCAATACAGGTTGACTTCCTCCTGGGATTGTTCCAAATACCTCATTCTATCAGTTAAGACTGTAATATTCATCTGCATGGTTCGGTTCTCGTTTTGAAGCTTTTGGTTAGTTGACTCTAGTGTCTTGACCTTCTTTGAGAATTCGTCAAAATTCTTAGACATCAGATCTTGACTCCGTTTGATTTCCTTCAAGTCATCATCTGTAGATTTATGGTATTTGAGCATTGAATCATTCAGCCGTTTAACTTCATTTTTATGAAGTTTTTCATTTTTAACTTCATGGAGTGAATTATTACCGTTGGAGTTTCGAAGCTCGATGTTCTTCAGCTCGCCAATTTGGGCAACTAACAATGAATTACGAGCACTTGGCTTGTTATATAGTCTTGCATATCATTAAATCATCTCCTGTGGTATTACGTGGCCAGTTTGAATAGTTGTAGTTTTACAAACAAAAATGTGATTTAACATTTCAGCCATGCCATATAAAAAACTATGAGAAATATGCAATTCTTATCTTTTCAAATTCCTATAGAAATAATGTTTATAATTTTTTGTTTCAAAATTGAATTTGAACTTTTTCTCTTAAACTCAAGAACTGAGTTGAGTTCTTAACAAAATGAACACTGATGGTCATGTTGATGTTTATAGGTGGTGGCAAGCTTAGTACCCTCAGAATAACTTAGAGCATGTGACAGGCAGTGGTCTGCTATGCTACTATTTTTGATGACATGGACCTGCGAAAGTATGCAGCAAATGTAAGGACTTGATAAATATTCCAAGCTGGTTTCAATTCACAGGCTACAACTAAAAATTGACATCACTTCATGCTCATTTTTGACTTTATAAAAGCATAGTATATATTCAGAGCTGTTGTGATAACTTTCAAAACAGCAATACTGTAACTACCAGTATGACAGTCTCGAACCTCCTGTCACACATTCGGGACGGGTCATGTGGTGTAATTTAGGGACTACTTTACGGATCATCTGCACAAAGTACCATTGAAACTAAATTCGAGTTATAGTATGTATATGATCATAGAGTTAAGCCACTAAACTTCTGAAAAATATTAGTCCAAGATGTAAATGTAAATGCTAATTCTATTTATCCCCATTCAATATTAAAGGTCCCTGGAAATTTGTTAACAAACATACAATTGTATATATTTGATTAACTGAGCACAACATGGACAATGGAACATCTGAGTCAAAAAATGGTATTCCTTGATCCTTGTGATTGCCCTTTCGACGTGTATTCGGAGTTTTGCAATTTTTTTTGTATTTAGGACTTCTCTTTCAGAAAACTGCCTCCTATCTTGTAAAAAGAGGGAAGGTTCAGATCAGCACCTTTGTCCCCTAGCAAATCTTCAATATCAAAACCCTTATCTGCAATAGTGAAAGTAGGGTAATATTAAGGAATTCTACACAAGTACAAACGGTTGTAATCTTCTTAAGAGCCCAAGTGCCTTTGCTAATCTCTTAGAGATATTTAGGACATGAGATTCCCATGTAAGCAATTAATCAACATGCACAGGTATTTATAGGTCTGTTGTCTTTCAATTTGACGTCCGTTTTTTTTGGAGGGGTTTGCTACAGAACAGAATAAGTATACTCTGAGGACTTGAAAACAGAGCCTAAGTGGTAGCCCAAAAGAATTAAGTCTAACAGTAAAAACCAACAAAAATGTCACTAATCCCTTTTCCAGGCCATCCATCCTACTGAACAGCGAAACAACTTTTGTTTTCTTTAAAGGTACCAGTACTACTCAGTTGAGCTTGGAACGACCGAAGTTTTGTGACAAAGTTTTGTTGTTGAAAAGTACATGTTGTTAGGGGCAACGTCAAAAGTATTGAACCATATAGTGTGGAAAAAATTCATACCCTGCAAGGGTATTTCGATTGGTATCTCTTCCATTTTGGCATACTCTCGAATTTTGGTGTTTTTGGCTGAGGTGGAGTGCAAGCCAATGAGGTACGGTACCATCGAATCATATCTATGGTCTTCCTCAGCGATAAGAAAAGTAAACTGATAGATAAATGAATAAATATAAAAGAGTTAGTATGATTTAGTTAACAAAAAGATCTTATTGTTAGCAGACTGCATACAAAGTGGTTTGTCTTGTTGTTTGTACCACAATCATAATAGAATAATTACCTGGATATCTTTTCCAAGTACATAGTTATTGGAACCCTTTGCTTGCCTAAAGTGAGCGTAGCTTTCTTTCTGTTTTGCTGCTCTAATGGTATACTAAGGTACTTCTCCAACACCTTTAACCAATATTCGTTGAGTTGCTCATCTTTGACACCCTTCCAAAATACGCCACCTTTGGACGAAAACGTCCTATTGATAGCATTTCTGAGAGACTTTTGGGTCCCTTATCATGACATGTCACGTAGCATCTCCTAAAAGGGTAACAATTAACCACATATAAACAATAAAATATTGTTGAGAAGTTAAGAGTGGATGTCAGAGAATATCAGACACATCGCGGCAAGGTTCAAAAATTCGAATCTTTTCATATTTTGAAGTTACATAGACAATGAAACAAAGAGAATGGTCTAGGTTTTTTCAAACAATATTGTATAGTTTTAAAGAAATATTTTTTTGAAAATATTCCCTAAAATTGGCCGTTTGACAAGCCAAAATTTAACTCAAGTTTGAAGCTCCTGTTTACCAACACCAGCAATCCTACAGACTTCTAATACCTAAAATATTGCAGATATTCAAACATTACTTTATTCGATTTTGTAATATATAAAATTTGTTTTAGAGAGTATATACTTTTCGATTTGCCAAGAGACTGTTACAGAAAAAAAAAAATTCACTATGTGCGAAACCTTCAAACTGTCCAAAAATTTGGTTAATGATTTTTAGATAGATATTCTTTCTATTTCTGCAAATAATTCTTTGGGCAAATAAAAAAGTACATTTGTAAAGCCCTTCAAAAACTGCTCAAAATGTCTAAAATTTTGGCCTTAGGAGGTCAATGTTATTTATAGTCGGAACCCATTCATTATATACGAACATCTTTATATACACGTTTTAAGCCTTGTAATATGAAATGACACTACATGTTTAGAAGATGCACACATTACACTAAATTTACAATGATAAGTAATAGATATATAAATATGATATGGAGCAAACGCATCAAAACCATGGAATAAACACAAAACAGACACAAACAAGTAGCAGCCATCTAGTGACAATCAGTCACTTTCACTCATCCAGAACATCCACCACACAAAGAACAAAATGAATACCACAAGGGTTTCTTGTGTATTTGTCTTTGTGCAATGGATGCTCCGGCTTAGCGACAGTGACTAATAGGTACTACCTGCAAGTATCAACTCTGAATTCACTCCATTGCTTCAATGAGCTTGCTCCAATATGTAATGATATAAATGTATAAAAATCTTAATAAACGAGCAATTATAAGGTATAAAATGTATAAAGGTATATAGATATAAAATTCTATGAAAGAGCTAATTTAAAATAAAAAATGTCTTAACAGCTGACTCAAAACTATTTACACATGGTATATTTCTAATTTCAAGAGGAAGAGCATTCCATAATTTAGGAGCAGCAGATCTAAAAGCCCTGTCATCTAGAGTCTTATGTTGTCCACTAGCTGGAACTAGGAGTGTGCCATTTCTATTACGGAGATTGTATCTTGACACCTTTCAAACTGTCCAAAAAGTTGTTCAATGATTTTTAGATAGACATTCTTTCTATTTCTGGAAATAATTCTTTGGGCAAATAAAAGTACAGTTTTAGAGCCCTATAGAATTGACACCTTAGTTAT
This sequence comes from Anthopleura sola, assembly GCA_023349425.1. Taxonomy (NCBI): domain Eukaryota; kingdom Metazoa; phylum Cnidaria; class Anthozoa; order Actiniaria; family Actiniidae; genus Anthopleura; species Anthopleura sola. Next base: position 23,181,186 of record JALHLI010000001.1, read on the forward strand.
TGAAACTAAATCGGACAAATATTTAAAATGGATACGATATCTGATGGGTAACCAGTGTAGATCGAATTGAACTGGCGTAATGTGACCAAAACGAGGAAGCCTTACGATAATCCTGGCAGCTGAATTTTGCACTCTTTGTAACTTATTTATATGAATATCAGGAAGGCCATACAATAAACTATTACAGTAATCAACTTTACTCGCTTTGAAAGCATGGATTAAAGTCTCAGTGGCACTACGTGTTAGGTATTTTCTAATTCTTCTGTAAAGGCACGAAGATGGACGAGTTGTTATTGATGATATCTACCGATGGGCTTGTAACGTTTGGTTGGGACGTGGCGACGATTGGTGGGATAGTAGATTGGCCCACGCCCGGAAATGTATTAAGAAAAGGAGGACAAGATATTGGCCTACCTGAACCGTGATCTTGACCTGTCGAGGTGGATGGCGGGGGCAAGATGGCGGCGGGCAACGAGGAAACGCCCCCAGAAATATTTCCATGCCCAGACGTCGGTTGAGCTTGCTGGCTGGCTGAGGACAAAGCGACGGACGACTATGCCGTAGAGAGCCGAGCAGAGGCTATTGCCTGTTCGACCATGGAGGCTAGTGGCGCTTTTAAAGCATCAACAACTGATGCGATCAACTGTTGGGACGACAGAGGTTGGAGAACGGCGGCTGAGTTGGGCTGGTGGTCATTTGACAGCACCGGATTGGCAACGGGAGCTGAGTTAGGCTGAGAGCCAGGACCGGTGTTCGAGGCAGTAAGAGAGCCGGGAATGGCGCTTTCCTGGCTATTACAGGTCAAACGAGGCATGACGAACAATCAGAGAAAATCCTCAAAGCTGTTTATACCTAAACGGCGGTGATTTACGTCAGCGATTCCAGGTCAAAATTGACGGCTCCAAGTTGGCAAAAATAAACCAAGGGGAGAAATCCAATTGATGAAAGAGCAGATTAATGATCAAGCAAATCCCAGCAAGAGCAAAATATGGCGACCAAAGCAACCAGATCAAAATGCAAAGCAACCAAGCGAGCAAGCAAGCATGAACCACGAGGGCTAGTAAACCTGCGTGTGCGCAACGACTGTCAAGATGACTGCTGACCACTCTCTCACCGTTAACTTTGATTAATAAAGTAATCACATGATATTATATAGATGGTAAAAAGATGAGTTTCTTCTTTTTACTTTCTCTCATTTCTTAGACAAGGTTCCTAATCTTTTCTTCACGTGAACCTATACAATACAGTGACAATAAAACAATATTTTAATTAATATTTTACTAAAATAAAACATGTATACAAATCATGGGTGGGTAGGTGGGTGGGTGGATGGATGGATGGATAACAATCTTTATTTAAAACACGGTAACTCTATCAACTACAAACTACATAACAATTTTAGTGGGTCTAGCTAGAGGCCATAAACTTACAAAGCTAAAATCTTAATTACAATTACACTATTTACAGTTTATGGATAAAAACATCAGATCCATCAGATGAAAAGGAATTGTCACTCGTTACTGGCACTAAAGTTGAGAGACTTTATTTTCTTTTTAAATCTTAATATTATTTGTTCAATTTTTGTCGTTAGGTAGAGAATTCCAAAGCAGAACTGTATCTATAAAAGTCTGTCCTGACTTTTGGAATTCTCAAGTTTTTGTGACTTCGTCTAAGGTCGTAATTGGTCCCACCATTAATGTTGAATATGTCCTGAAGGTAGGATGGTGCTAAACCATTCACGATCTTAAACATCATGATCGCTTTTTGCTGCAGTCTCATCTCTTTTAAAGGAACCAATTTTAGGTCATTAAATACTTTATCTGTATGCACACTACGATAAGGTGCACCCATGATTATCCTTGCAGCACGGTTCTGTAATTTCTGAAGTTTGTCAGCCAATGTTTCATCAAGGTTGTCCCAAACAAGACAGCAGTAGTTAAAATGTGGTTCAACTATTGCCTTATAGACCTTGTTTAAGTAATATTGACCCAAGATAGGTTTGATCCTCCTTAGGATACCTAGATTACAAAAAATCTTTTTCTTGATATAATCCACCTGGATTTTCCATGTTAAGTTTTCATCTACATATGTTTTTAACAAGTTTGAGTGACCATCTCTGAACTGTGTCAAAGAACTCTTAAACTGTGGTTACAACTGCATTTGACTGTAATATTGCACGCCATATAGTCTTCTTTACTTCTGCCCAAATTCCATCATATGGGCCCTTTCCATGGTCAGTTTCAAAGAAATTCCATTTGGTATCAGAGCCAAACTTCTTCATGGTAGATAACACTTGAAAAGTTGTAACGGTTTTTGAACTGGGAAGACGGACCATCCGTACAGTAGTGGACCGTCTTTACTTCTGTACTTAATCATATCTTCAAGAATCGCACAGTTGCATGCGTACTCAGAAGCCTTGTCGTGGGACATCTCGTCGCTGACTACAGCATACAACTGAATTTGAATTTTCAATTACTCAAAACATTACTATTATGCACCCAGCAAATCCAAATTTAATCTATCAACTAACTAAGAGCACAAAATATCACATGGGAGTTGAAATTCTCAAAACTTAATCAGTTAGCAACGGATTATCAATAAACATATTAATCCATAAGCTATATCAGTCATTCAAAACTTCACAATTGTGCACAAATTTAGCAACTGATTATCCATAAACTCATTAAATATAGAAAAGACTGCGTAAAAACGTGGTAACCGAATTACGAACACGGGTCACTAGACAAACGCTAGGAAAACCATAGAGAACTGCAAAACCTGCAATTCCAGTTAAGGACAAGCTCAATAAACTGAAAGTACACGTGGGTGACGAGAATTAACTGAACATTGTGCCTCGAATAAAGAAAGAAGAAAGCTAATAAAACCTCAACAGCTTCCTTGTTAACATGTACTTCGTTTGCTGCCGCTTGCTGGACTCCTTGTTGGTTCTGGACTTGTGGTGGTTGGACGTTGCCATCTTGCATGACCTGTGCTTGTAGTAGGTTTTTGATTTCGCAGATCAAGAGGAGCACGCATGTTCTGATCAGCCATCTTGAAGGCGGGTTTGAGTGACACTATAACTTGCTGAAACTTCGAACCGATTGGAGGCAAGTGCATTGGGAGGAGGCATGTGCTCCTTTATAAATTTATGATCAACCATGGACCATATTACCAATTCAAATGGACTTTGAATAGTCAAGGCATCCTCGAAAAATATCAACAGCTCATTTCCATTAGAGGCGCCATCTGTTATGTTGTAATGATCAACACACAAGGCGGAATGTAGTAAATTAACAGTGTAAGTTGAATTAGAGGCATACTTTTGATATTCAATTGCTGGTTCTCTGATGTACAAGTTGCCATATCGTCGATTTCCTTCAGTTCTTTTCGTGCTTGTTTCGTCAAAAAAATGCATTGTCAATGGGTCCAGTCTGCTTATTTCGTCAAGAAACTCGTTTCGCTTGTTGACATTTAGGTCTGTTTTTGACTCGATTGGCACCTGAGATATTTTCTTTCTTGTCATTAAGATTTCCCTACAAAGAAATTGGGTTATAGATGATTGGGTTGGAAGCTCCACTGGCAGAACCACACAGTCCAACAATAATCTCTTTTGTAACTCGGAAGAATATGAGCTCGGTTGATTGAGCTTTTCCACTTCAATGTAGGCACAAATGTCCTCAGTCAATACAGATTTCTTGCGTCCACCGAGGGCTTTTCGTATAACAGAAAAATTATTATTATTGTACTGATTGAGTACTTCAGCGACGAAACCAGAGCTAACACATGCTTGTGCGCTAATTTATCGGATTGACAATCCGTTATTATGAAGATTTAAGACGTTTTCCCTTATAACTTGAGGATATGACTTCCCCATGTCGTACACTTGTCCATGTCGATTCTCCCTCATGCGCACATTTACTACAGAAAACAAAACAAAAAACTTGAGAGATTTTTACATGTAAAAATATCAATGTTACATGTCACAATTTTTTTCTCATAAGACTGGAAAAGTACGCTGACAAAACCTACCTTGCAACATAGTCTAGCTTGATCAAGTGGCTACAACGGTGTTTTCATGTCAGTTAATTTATTACTGTTGAAGTTACAAATTTACCCTCCGTCGTGAAAAGACTTGGTGTACTTCTGGTTGCGTCTATCAAGATTTATAAATCAATAACAGTTTACAATAAATCCTTCTCTCATGAGCTAATATCTGGAAAATAAAAAAAAATGTGAAGCTTCAAACTTTTAAATGGCAAAAAACTTTGTGTGACTGCACTGTGGTTAAACACAATCAAACATTCCCGACATAATTGAGGTATTCACGGTTTTCTTAGTTTGACTGTAATCCACTCGTGTAAAAAAACTCTTTTGGGATGTAACCTGAGGCTTTCATATGAAAAGGTCAAGTCCTTCATCTTCTCTTTAAAATGTGCAATCTGCTTGCTTAAACAGTCATTTTTTTCAGTGAAGTCCTTCACTTGCTGAGACAGTTTGTTTGCCTCTTCGATTTTTTTTCTCTAGCTTTTCTTTGAGTTCTTGTAATTCTTTTTGCAATATATCAAATTTAGATTCATCTGAATTAAAGTCAAGTGAACGGGATGAACGTATAAGTTTCCTTCTCTTGGTGTTTATTTGCCTAGTCATACTCAGAGAACGTTTTGCAGAAGCAATTTTACTATCTGGTGTTACTTTCTTTGTTGTTTGTTTATTCACGTAGTCCGGGTGACAAGCTCTATCTGGAAGATCATCTAAATTGTCTCTAAATCCTTTTGACCAGTGTACTGAACATATAAAATCGCGTTTGAAGTTAACTGCTTTGTTCATTAATACTTTATTATAAGTATGTTGTTTGTCTTTGTATTGAGCGAAGTCACTTAAACGATAGTACTGTAATCCCTCGAGTTTAGTTTGCCATGAGTTTGTACATAGAGCTGCAGCACAGTTCCAATGTTCACAACCTTCTTTAGTCTCTTTCCCTTGCACATTTGTGCATTTAATTGAAGGTGGATCCTCCAGGTTTTTTCGTATGCAATCGGGCCAATGTTGTGTACAAATCACTTGCCTCTTAAAGTTGACTTCGTTTATGGTTTTCCCAAGGACAAACAAATAAGCATCAACGACAGGTTTACTAGCTGAAGCAACTTTAGTTAAAGTGTAATATTCTCCTTCCGTTTTCCAGGACGCTTTACAATATTGACTGGCACAACTTCAATGCCAAGAACCCTTAACCCATTTTGAAACCGGAATAGTAAAAGTGCAAAGTCCGCAAAAATCCGGTAGTGCCAGCCTCCCCCGCGCCATGAAATTAGGCAATGGGTAGTTTTTCAACTCCTTAAACAGCTTAAATTTGTCTGCTTCAACGTTTTCCTTCGCATTTTTCTTCTCTACGTCTGCCATCTTTGTTTAATTTTTCATGCAAAGCAATCAGCAGCCAATCATCAGCTTAATTGTCAAATTTGTTGCGCGTCAAGTTGCAGAGAAGTGCTAATACGTGCAACAAAATAAAAATTTGTTGCAAAAAGTAGAAGTACTTTCTAGTATTTGCAACAATATTTTTCAACCTGCAACAAGGGATTTTTGTCGCATGACAAGTTGTGACATGGGTGGAAATACGAGCAACATCGCTCTGCCACTTGCAACGCAACAATGTTGCGCGACAAGTCACGATTTTGTTGGTTGTATTACCGCACCTTTAGAGGCAGTAAATCTGAATTTCCTTTCATTTTACCATTCTTCACAATCACCTTGGTTCAGTCCAGGAGGAGTTACAAATGTACCTGTCGGCTCATTAATTGGAAATCTAAGGTATACCAGGAGTGGTGTACTGAAGTAAGAATCCTGCATTTTGACAGAATTTATATCTAAAAATACTTTGAAATTGTCCTCAGTGAAAGAAAGTTGGTAGCTTGCACATGAACCTGTTGGACTTTTCCCAAATTTTGTTTCAATGTATTTTGTATCCAGAGCTCAGCCTTGTCTCATTATTGAGCAAGAGCCATCTTTGGATTTATTTTTTGAAGCTGTTCTTTCAGTTTTTGTTCACTTGCTTGCGAGGACTTTGGATTTTTCCTAGTTTCATATGAGACACTTGACTCCTGGGTCCTTTGGTGATTTCGAAGTATCTTCTACTCTGGTTTTAGACTCCTTCACATCCATCACTGCTTGAGGAGAAATACAAACGTCCCTACCCTTTTGGTGCCACTGTTGTAACTTGGATGTGCAGGCCTGTTTTGGATGCATATCAGCTTCATTGTTAAGTGCATTCACAGTCTTGCACTCATACAAACTGAACTTGCAGATTATTATCATTAATGCCAATACATGGTTACAAAAACCAACATTTCCTGCCACACAAGCACAGTTAGCATGAATCGCTTCTCCACTGACAAGACACAGCTTGATTTTTAGTTGGTGTGGTGGATTTTCAGAAGATGTGGTGACAACAAGCTTTGAAATAGAAGAACTTTTGATCACTTGAGGCGAGGATTTCTTTGAGATATTCGTCATTGAGGAATGTTGTTGCTTTCCTGATACAAGTTGGAACACTGTGATTTGTTGTGTTAGGGTCTATGTTTTTACCAGATCTTGAGATATGTGTGTTTATTTCAGCTCGTGTAAAGAAGGGCATTCGTTTGAGGTCTGATGTCCAGCCATCTGTAACTTGATGATTTTCTTCGAACTAGGTTTCTTATCCTTATAAAGTGCTTCTAACTCATCAAGAGTCTGAAAACTATTATTCTTCCTAAGAGCTATGACAATAGGCATTAGACAATCGGTTATGTATCTTGGTTTTTGCTCTTGGTGTGCAAGCTCAAAAATGATGGATTTAATGTTATTTTGGGTTGTCACTTTATTGCATCTAAGATTTCCTAAAAAGTCTAATAAGTCCTCATCATCACTTTGAAAGTCAATAAGAGCTTTATCAAGAAACTCTTTCTTCTGAGGGAATGTATAACTTGAATGCCTCAATGAGATAGAGTTTTGATAAACTTTCCTCCCCACCCTCCTGCTCCATAAAAAGCTTTATCGCTCTCCATTTGTTGAATCTCGACAAGCTCTTTTGATTTTTCTTTTCTTTCTTTTAGTTTTTGTTATAATTGTTGGAAAACAGGTCGGGCGGCGCACCTTGATTACTTGGGCTTATTTGAGCAGGTTGTCATACAGAGGTTATAAGGGAAGTATTGAAGTCTCTGGAGTGCTCTTTTTTAAACCAATGATGGAATCCAGGTACGAGTTTTTCCCATTTGTTGTATAGCATCTCCAATTGCTTATCAAAATCCTCAGTACTTCGAGCATCTATTAGGCCAGGAAATAGAATGCCTCCAGACTTATGTCTGAATATGTCTTTTAACGGTTCCCTCTGGACTTGGCTGCTTACCTTAAATTTCTTATTCAAATGATCTTCTAAATTATGTTAGGTAGCCCAACTGCTGAAGGAAAGTTCATCAGAAGAGCATTCACAAGAGCTGTCTCGCCATCTGTACCATAAGCCTTTAAATTGGTCCAAGGAATACTGGCGGTTTTTGGGTTCTTTGATTTAGCAGCATCATATGTTTATACGTTGTTAGTGTGACCTAAAAGTCTCCAAGATTAAAAGTGGGATATATACCCAATACAGAAGATCCGTGTTCATCAGTGCAAAGCACTTGAGGTCAATTAACTGATGTGCGTTGGCAAGTACAATTTAGGGAGAATCTGTTAGTCTCTTTACTCAACTAACTCATAACGAAACACACACCCGAGGGTTCAGGTTACATAAAGCCAATAACTATGTGATAAATGTGTAACTGATTATATAGTAACATCACATCTCCCCTTCCATAGGGAAGAAAAGAAAAGAAAAGAAATGAAATAATGATAATAGCAATTAACTAAATGTCACTAGCTAACAAAATACTTTGAGGGTTGGATAGCTGAAGATAGTTAAATAAACTTTCTTGGAATTCATCGTCACTATCATCACTGGCACCTCTTCTGCAACTGCCATAGCATCCATCTAGGGAAGGGGGAAAACAAAATATTGATTAGAAAAATCTTTTTGAATTCAGTTTTTGAAAAAAGTAAATTATAGTAATACACGACACAAAACAGTTTGAAATGGTAGCCACAACAGTAAAAACAATTTTGGTTTTGCACAAATCTATAAAGAACAAATCTGTCACAAATCTATATCAATTTAGCTATGTCACTTCAGCGCCACAGTACAAAGCGGTGGCTGAAGGCAAGCAACTACCAAAATAAAGACAAAGGAAAAACAATTACCTCAGGTTCTCCTTCTTCACACAGAGGGTCTTGATTATTACTATTCCTACCACTAACCATTCCGTCCACCGGAACAACAGGGACTTGGGGCACTTGCTCTTCATTGTCAGCCATCTCAGATATATCCGACCAGTGAGGAATGCACGTTGCAACTGGGTACAGAGCATGGTTTCTCTCTGTTTATATGCTAGTGTGGCGGAAGACCGCTGAGCATAGTGCAGTATTCCTCCTGTGAGAAAATCAATTATTACAAAAGTGGAACAATGGCTATGGAGACCTCTGATGAGCTAACAGCCATCAGATGTTGTCACCCCTCTTTTCCAGCTACCCAGGTCTGTTGTATCTTTGCCCTTCATCGTGTTCTTTGGCATTTCACACATGTCATCCAAAACTGTTTTAACATGTGGATAAGCAATCTCTATTACTCAATAGAAGTTACTCTTTGCAAGTGCCAGTACCAAGGCCCAGCTTTAAAGCTTTGTGATAGGTTGGATAACCTTGACCATAAACAAGGAAACACAGGCTGCATTCCAGCGAAACAATTTCTTCTTTTAGATGTCAATGCCAATTGACTACTGCCATGATGCAGTGTACTGTATTAGAACAACCTGAACATGCATGCCGTAGTTTGACTTTACCAACAAACTAAATCGTCTTTCATACAACAACTTTCCAGTAAAAATATGAAAAATACAATGAAAAAAGCATAACTTAATTGCCTAATAATATGAAAAGCACAGAAATTTTATCAATGTTATTACCATAGGAAATTACCTTCTTAAGTAAGCAAAGTTTTGCTCTCTTTTGGACTACTTCGTCGTGCTCCAAATCTATGAATTTAAAACCTCAAATCAGGAATATGTATTTCAAATGCTTGGATGATTATTGTCAACGCCTCCGTGACCGAAATGCCTACCACTTGGAGAACTTGTCTCCTTTCACCAAACTCCATGAGGGCCTGAAAAGAATATCATCGATCATCAGCATAAATCAAAGAAAAGCATTTATTTAATATACGATCGCATTGCAACCAGCTTTGTAAACATGAATGATTATGATTAAACAGAGCTTTATGAAGCCCACATTAAAAGCCTCACACGCAAAATATTTGCACAGAAATAATGGTTGTACTTTCTTATTAAAGTGATTTTTTAGGTACTTAGAGAAGGATGGCAAGATATTTTATCAAGAATAATTCAATACTCACTAGGTCCAGACCCTGCAAAGAATCCCTGGTTTGGAATGCGAAGAAAAAAATCTCATCCAAGACCCCGGGTACCGGGACACTCTTGATAGTAAAATTTCGTATAATTCCCTGCTAAAGTACCCGTATTTACCGGGTTGGGGGGGGGGGGGGGTTACATTGACTGATCCATAAGCTTCTCAGTACAAAATGTAGTGTTCGATCTTGGATCCAGGAATGTACAAGTCTCAACAACTTGGCTTGTGTTCTTCACTATGACTTTCACGGGAACGATTTCCATTTGAAATCAGGCAATGTTGTGAGAGGACCATTCATTATGCTGTTAACAGACATGATTACACCCATTCCACAACTACTGCTGCCTGCAGGTTGACTTGGCATTCCAAAGTGACTTATTGCTGAAGAAAAGTCCCAAGCTGAAGTGTCAAATTGACTGTTGGTGTCTGATATGTCATATAATGACTGGACTACTTTCTTCATCATTCGCACAAGATTGGCAGGAGGTTTCCATCATATCATTTTGCCTTAGATATTTATATAATTCTCTTTTAAAAGTAGATAATGATGTTATTTTCTTAATATTTAATGGTAAATTGTTCCAATCACTGGAAGCTGCAACCTCAATAGTTTTCAGTCAAACTGAAGTCTTTGTACTTCTTATTTTCAGATTTCGCTTGTCCCTTAAACTTCTGCCGTGGAGCTGTTTTCTTTGAGTTAATAACCCTTGTAACTGAATTGGGCAGCTCTGGTTGTTAATTATCTTGAAGATGTATATGAATCTGAGGAATCTCCTCCTATTAAATAATGTCAGTAAACCCAATGTATTTCTCATATCTTGAGTGCATGTTGTTCTGTTGGCCCTTAGAATTACTCTCATTGCTTGATTTTGTATTTTCTCACTCTTTTCTGCTATGCGAATTAGCTTCTGCCTTTTGTGAACAAGCGCTTTTCCTTTTTGGATGATCTGCAAGACTTTCGCGGTGGAATTTTCTTGTTGAACTTCTTTCTCAATATTTTCCAAGATACTTTCGATTTGAGCGTTGAACTCGTACAGTTTCTGATTGCCCTTGAAGCGAAGTTGCGTAACTTGCTTCTCTATCTGGTTCTTCTTGTCGATTTGTTTGTCCTTTTCCTCTTGCTTATCTTGAAGATAACTTTTGAACAAATGGAAAACTTCTTCGACTTGGGAGTGATCTTGTGAACTCCTTGAGCTTTCCCCGACTTCCGATCTGGTTCCAACAGTTTTGGACTTCGTTTTCGTAAGTTTTCCTTCTTCAGTATCAGTAGTCATTAAAACTGAGTAACAACCGTACTCTTAATCAGCATATTTATAGTTATATAAGAGCATGTGCAAATTATGCACGATTGAATACAGAATACTTGAGGGAGATAAAGACAATAGATCCTGCATACCAGCAGAAAATACATTTGTTTGCACTATGTGTGGTTCCCAAGACAAATGGCTATCAATTATAAGTCCTAAATATCTGAAAGAGTTACTTTAAGTTGATCTTGTCCAATCCTGACAATGATAATTTCAAACAATCAAATAAAATTGATGTTAAATTATTCAATAATTCCGTATAATGATTTACTCTGCATTACACACTATTCAACACCCCAGCACTTGTGGTGCTATTACTTATTAATAATAAATACACAGGAATAGCATGTAAGCCTTAATTTACAAACCTTACAATGACAATGGCAATTGGTTAAAACCACTATTGGATTTATACTAGCTGTTCTCATAATAAAGCATTAGTGGTTGTAACTAATTAGCATGTGAACTGACTTGTCATCCTAAATCTGATAAAATAGGGCTTTTCATTTGAACACTATGAATAGCAAAATATCATTGGTACCTTTCAAATTACATTCCAAGGCTTTCCTAAAACACAATCTGAAGAACAGAAGTCACTCAGAGTAGAAGTGAAGAATAATCTGTTTAACTGTTGAAAAAAAAAAAACTTATTTAATTTTACTTCTTAGTTCCTTTCTCTGAAATGATTTCAAGAGTTATTAAATCAACTGTTAGGACAATAATATCAACTTACATGAAGAAGTGTACCCATGCCTGTCATGGGAAGTTGCCTTTGAATAGAGTTGCCTTTGTAATGCATGTGATGACTCAATGGATTGGTTTGAGTACTCTCTCATGCTACCAAACTCCCTCTTCAGCATACTAGAATGCTTGATGGTCAAGTGACCATAGTCACCTGTCCCTAGTGATGTTCCAAACATCTCCCGTAGTATAAAACCCAATTCTTTGCACTTTAACAAAAGATAAAAACAAAGATCAGCTAATGAAGCATTTCAACACAGGATCTGTGTTCTTGGCTTAGATAGTTGGTAAATATATGTGTATGTGTGATACATTAATGTACATGTCTTGCATACATTGATAATTTAATTATATGACTCTTACAAACCTGTAAATCATACACATCAATAGAGTGCTGCTCCTCCTTTCCAAATACCTTGCTCCTCATCACTTTAGCTTTATCCCTCCAACCAGTGCAAACCTTAAAGTTAATGTGAAAGCCCCACATGATACTTTGTTAATATTTGCATAAGCAAATTTTTGCTCTTGGCTTAATTAAATTTGCCACCCCCCCCCCCCCCCCCCCCCCAATATTTTTGTTTCATATTTTATAAACAGTTGTCATAACAATAATCATTACCTTTAGAAAAAACTCGAGAAACTGTTTGCAGCATAGTTCAGTTGGTCTCGACTTTTTTTCTCTTTTTGATGGATCCCATCAATTTTGACAATGTTTGAGATATCTTCGCTTTCTTTTCACTCCACATCAATAGATATTTTTCCACCTCTGCCAACATCTTGAAATCAGATTATAAAAAAATATGGTAATGAGAAAAATAAATAATATTATGTGTACACAGCTTTGAAAGTGTACTTCACTTCACTTCATTTTGCATTTTTTTTTTTTTACATAACTGATCTTACATTTGTGAATTAAATTTATACAAGATACATGTACATTTCAATAAAACAGTGAAGTATTCATACCTGAATTAGACAGTGGTATCTCTTCCTGGTATTTACCAAGTCTCTCACAAAAACACCTTTAGTCTTTATGTTCTGGTAATACTGAAAGTATTTAAAAGCATAAAATGGTACAATTCATCTTTCTACTGTATACTGACCTAAGTGCAAAAAGGTTGTCAAAAAAAGACCTGTAGTAAATTACAAAATTTTCCAATTAGGAATTTATTATCACTGACATCAGGCTTGCCATTTCTTGCTGACTACAGAAAGATATTTTGTTTAACAAAAAAATCTTTTGCAGCTTTAGGGTTGTCAAACTCTGTATTGAGTGCATCATGGGGCAAGGAATCTTCCACAATTTCCTCTATGTTTTCAAGGAAAAGTCTTTCAGTGTTTCCTAAATAATAGAATACAACATCATTTTAGTTTTGTAAAGCCAAACAATTGAATGAAGTTGATATATAGGTTCCTTGAAATACTTCATTTGTCCCAATTTTTTTGGTGCTTCACTCTCCTAGCTCATTCATAAAGCCCAATTTTATTCAAATTTCCAGACTTCAAAACATTCTGGCATGAGTACAAACCTACAAGAACACAGCACCTGATGTATGTTGCATCAATTTTTTGTACAAATTAAAGAGATGAAAATTAAGGGAAAGGAAATAGTCATGAATTTGATATTTTACTGAGAACTCCAGTGGCTGCAGAACAAACTTAAATGAGGGTGGCCTTGGCATGCCTGAAATCTCCGAAGCAATAAGAGAAAAAAGGGTAAACTGCCAAAAAAACTCCACAACTGCCGAAACAACAACAAATTGAGCACTCTGGCTGTAGGTATGTCTGCCTGTTTGTGGGTCGGTCTGTCCAGGCTCTTGGTCCCCCTAAACTTGCTATATCTTTACCTGAAAATGATTTAACTGAGATGTTCTGCTTGGAGACAGCATTTTGTTGTCCTTCCTTCATCTTGACAGTTATTCTGGCTCCAGTTGTTTCAGGCCCGAAATTGGGCAAGACCTTGTTACACTGCCTCAGGATGCTAATTTGTAACACTGAAAGGGATGCAATATCATGTTCTGTGTTCCTTAACTCACAGTGAAGAGCACACAGATTTATTGGACTCAATTCCTCTTCCAGTAAGAAATTCAGATCATCCCTGATACCCTTGAAGCTGTAAAATATAGAAAAACACATGCATCATGAGTCAGAGATAAGAGAATGTACCATTAACCGAGCAAAATTATCCATCTTAATCTACTATTACAGTACTAATTGAGTAATTATCCTTTAATGGTTCTGTTCAGTAACCAGAAATAATAGTTCCAATTTGAGATTGGAGTTGCTGTCCACAGCAAACTATAGTTTATTAACTGATAATGTAGTTTCAATCAATCAATCAATTTATTCCTCATCATTCTATGAATAACATTTAAGAGTTACTCTACTTGAGTATACTAGACTTATCCAATATTAAAGAGAATTTTGTTAAAACAGGCTTTTCTTATCTCTGATTTGTCCTTAAGAGGGTAGCGTTTATAGATTGATCGTTCCAATGTCTGTAGTGGCTGACCACGTCTTGTGTTCTTTTCATCAGAAAAAGTTAGCTTTTTGATGTAGCTAATGTTTGATGAGCGTATAATATGTGCAAACCGGTTATTATGTTATGACTTATTATGTGATTTACTCAGTATATATACTGTGATATTTTAAGCCGACATGTCTTGTCGGTGTACAGTATATTATAGTATTATACTTAAAAAACATATTACCAATATCATATACTGGAACATTTTAAGCCGTTAACTACGTTAACTAACGGCCTAAAATGTCACAATATATAATAAGTATGGAAAGGTCAAAATCGGCCGTTAACTAACGGCCAAAAATGTCACAGTATATAATCAGTAAAGGAAGGTCAAAATCGGCCGTTAACTAACGGCCTAAAATGTCACAGTATATAATAAGTATGGGAAGGCCAAAATCGGCCGTTAACTAACGGCCTAAAATGTCACAGTATATAATCAGTAAAGGAAGGTCAAAATCGGCCGTTAACTAACGGCCTAAAATGTCACAGTATATAATATCCGTTACCATTACCTCCCAGATCTTTATGGATGCAATGGGAATCAATTGCAAAGAATTTTCCATTCATAAAACCAATTACAAGACATATCGGACTGCACATGTACACCACGATTGCTTGTTCATAATTAGATAAATCAATTATAGCCTCCTTCAAGATATTGTCTTTTTCAATGGGATTATCACACAATTGGATTTTTAAAGGTTCCACAAGCTCAAAGTCGTTGTGAAGAATCTTCTTACTTTTAAGAATTTCCATTGCGTCATCGACAAAAGATAGTTGATTCGCATCGCGGACGTCATTAATTTGACTAGGGAGAGAACTTAATACTTTTTCGATTTCTGATTTTAAAACTTCTTTACTTTCTAGTATATTGGGTTTCGAGTACAAAAGATCGATGTTTTTAACAGAAAGAAAGGCGCAAGCGTTTGTCCCGTCATGTTTTTCAATGAGGTTTTCAAGCTCCTCTTGAAGCTGACTGTCCATGTCATTATTGCTTTGAAACATTGAAGCGGCGACTTCCCCAGCATTTTCCGCAACAGCTCCTTGATGGAAATCCAAAGGAATGTCTTCGATTCTTATGACGTTAGTTTTAGACAAGTCGACTGTTTCAGTTTCCACCCTTTCTTTTTTCATTGCAATAGTTGAAACATCATCAAGAAATTGTAGGGCCTTTTCCATAGAAGGTCGTTTTTCAGTGTCTTGCACCCAACATTCTTTTAAGAAGGAAAGCCAGCACTCACACTGTGTATGCTTCTTGTGCCTCCGATGCCGATCAACTCAGGTGCAGTATATGGAGCTGTTCCAACTCTTTCTTTCCCTTTCTGTTTTGGAGATCGTGGAAGCAAAAGAAGTTGCTTGCGAAACAGAAAATTGTGCAAGTTTGAATGATGCCTGTCCGAAGTCTCCTATTTTAGCTACGTATCGAGTATCCAAATTTCCTCCGATAAGTATGTTACCTGCCTTAACATCACAATGGACAATTTGTTTTTTATGCAATTATGAGATTCCAGAACTTGCCTGCCTCAATATGTCTAGTCTATCCCCCCACTTTAGATCGTCCTCCAAATGATCGATTAGCTGTCGTGCATTGTGGATGACAGCAGTTTCTCCATTGGACATCATAATTTCTTTTTCAAGATATTCAGTAACCAGAATGGATCTACTAAAATCCATTCCAAAATGTTTCAGAACATGAGGATGTTCCAGCTTAAGAACATACTTTTCCTCCTTTTCAATGCGTTGTCTGAATTTTGGTGACAACTTAATGCAAAATTCTTTGCAAGCAACGGTTATAAACTTCCCTTTAAGATCATAGCTTCCCTTGTACATCCTACAAGTCGATCCCTGGTCGAATGAAGTATTAGACAATTGAATGTTCTTACAATCAATTTCGAAGTTTACGTCCTCACCTCCTACAGGAATATTACGTCTCGTAAATAATGAAGATTGTGCTCCCACCTGGTTGTATGTTGGGGGATCATCCATATTCAACTTCTCCACAAAGGCCATAAGATCACGAAAGCTCTCCGGCCAGTCTTCTGTACAAGGGTACATGGTGCGCCATTTCTTCGTCTTGTTGGTAAACTGTAAAAAGGGAAATGAAAGGAATGTCTCTATATTCTTATTGCTTTCTTTCTTATTAAGATAATTTAAACAACATACCAAAGATTTTTTTTGCTTCCTGTACTTTAAACCATGTTTGTGCTAAAAGATAGTCAAAAAGAAAGAAAAAGTCTAAATAGGCAGTAAATATAAAAAAATATAAATATCACCAGCCATAATCAAAATTGTGGTCTTGATCAGTATCTTTTCCTTTTCGGATTATAGAAGTGATAGCTGTAATCTCAGCAACGAAAAGAGATATCAAAGAATAGTAAACGACATTCTTGTTTATCTCATAAGGGCTTTCAAATCATGAAGCCATCCTGTAGGGCTTATATGCACTTTAAACAGTGGGGTTGTCATGCTGGAGTATCATAATGATAATAATAATAACTTTATTTATATAGTGTGCAAATCTAAAATTCTAAGGCGCTTTACAAAAGGTGAATAAACATAATATATAGAACAAAATGTTGGTCAAAAATTTGAGTATATCTGAAAAGAAAAAGGATATATATATATATATGAATCTAAAAATATCTACAAGAGTAAAAAAAGTATTATTTAACCATATGCTTGTTTTAAGGTTGCTTTTAAAGATATTCAGGCTACTACTATTCATTAGGTCATACGGTACCTTATTCCATAGCTTTGGTGCACAAATTGAAAATGCCCTATCGCTGTACCTCTCAAGGTTAGATGATGGCACCTTAAGGAAAAGCATATCAGAAGATCTTGATTAACGAGCAGGTACATATCTACTTAATAAGTTAATGATATAAACTGGCGCTAAACCATTTAAGGCTTTGAAAAATATGAGTAGAATCTTAAAATACTATGTGTTTTGACAAAGGTAAGGCAATAAGTCATGTATAGGTGGATATCTGCCTGGAATATCTTGTGTTTTTGGAACTTCACTGGACCCTTCATATTGTTGTGAATTTTCAAAGTTTTCAAAGTATAGTTCATGTTCATTTTAAGCCAAAGACAAATCAATAACCTCATCATTCTCTTCTTCATCACCTTCTTCATCTAACTCATCTGAGAGTACACAAGGTTGGCAAATCACAGTAATTTTTTAATAGTATGCATCTGATAAGTAGCTTGTGGTGATCTTATTAACTTTGCCAGTTTGATTTTCTTGGTAGAGGAAATGAGCTGGAAGAGGGATAGATTTCGGTATGCATTCTTGCCGACATTCTGTAAGAAAGCTCTCCTTTTCCTTGAAACTGTTTGATCGGAAGTGGTGAAGTGCAGGACCCTCTTCCTCGAAACTTTGTCCTGGCTCAGAGTCAAAAAATTCAATGTTATTGGATTCACTGTCATACTGCCACCACACTCCTTTTCCTTGTAAAAGAAAGTCACTTATTCTTTCAAGGTGTGCTTGCCATCATTGGGAGTACTTTTTATCTTCTAGGACAAATGATGGTTTATTGGTTTGGGAGCTTTGCTAAAGCTGCAGCAGCCTTTGATATGTGATTGTCTAAGTGGTAAAGGATGTCCTGGTTATTTGGCTTTGCATTTTGACCCCCGATAACCAAGGTAGGCGATATAGGGTGCCCTGGTTATATGGCTTTGCATTTTGAACCGCCATAACCAAGATAGGTGGTAAAGGGTGCCCTTGTTATATGGCTTCACATTTTGAACCCCCATAACCAAGTTAAGTAGAATCTTTGAAAACAAATGTACAGGGGCACTTGACTAAGTGACTCTCATATCATCCACGTTTCGATATCATCGCAATAACATTATCAGGTCAATGAACAGACAAAAGTTTCACAAATTCGCTATATAAGCACAAGTTTATCATAAGAAACAATGATTAGATAATAAGCTAAATTGTTTATTAGTAAGAAGAACGAAAAAGGTTTTCGAACACATCTATTTGAAACTGTTTTCATTGTTTTCTCACGGGAAAAAGAGACGTTCTGCATTGACGCGACTTGCCTTGCACAAATTGGCAATCATCCAGATAATATTCTGTGTAGAAAAGAAATAAATGTAAAGTAAGAAAGAATTCTAAATACGTGTGAATTAAAAAAAGAAGGTAATAGACAAAACAGACTGACAAAACAGGCTGACATACTTCTGGTATGAGTACGTTCATCTTGAAGCTGTGTAATGCAACCTCATCGTTGATCACGTTGAGGTTGAGGATGCTCGTTGTACCTCTTAGGGTTTCCAAAGTGACAGGCGAATAAATATGATAATAAATAATAAAAATAAATAAATAAAAATATAATACAATGTACATTCATTGGAACTGGTATCGAAAAGTTCAACTTTAGATACTCGGTACAACTTACTTAGATGGATGACAAGCTTTAGATTTAAGCTAGAGTCTTGATCATGTAATGCAGTCATGCTTGATCACAAAGTGTATGTACTTTGAGATCACGTGACAACAAAATATAATGCCTGTGCATAGTTCTTTATCCCCACTATTGTTAAAGATCCCGAGTCTCTTCACTGCTTAGTCGCCATTTTGAATTGAAAGCTCTGCAGGTTTAGCCTTGCTTTGATGCCGCATATTTTAAATGCACATTTCACATTAAAAACTGTGAATAATTCCAAGGTTACCAAGTATCTGAAGGACTTTTGCCCAGGCATCACTAAAAGCATGCATAGGAGTATAAACCTTAATAAAAGAGAACTCATCTGAAAGTGCATGTGTAGTAAATTGTAAATTTCAGTACCTTGCTCTCAAGAATTTTTGTGTCTTGTGTAATTAGCTAATTTCTAATTGCAGGCGCTCAAGTTGTTTCTTTTCAATATTTAAGTTTCTGATCGCTTTCAAACAAAGATTGTCCGTGTTACGTTGATCTGTAGTTCAAGAAAACAACAAATATAATGGTAAATAAACTGGGTCTGGGCATTCTTTTTTTAACTCGACCATCAATGATTTGTGTAGAACTTTCCAAAGATTTCACAAACTTGTTTTCTTTCAATATATTGTCAGTGCACATACACATTTCTGTTGGTTTGATCCCTAACATATCTTGTATGAGGAGTTTCTTGACATCTTCTTTTGCACTAACTCTTTCAACATCAATGGAGTCAATTTGAGGACTTCCTGTACATTCTTCAAATTGACCCAGTATGTACCATCTGTTTTGTAACAATGTTCAAAACCTGAGAGGGATTCACTCGGATTGTACTGAACCACGAGTTCCTTTAATCACACAACGCCATGTATCTTGAGTAGTAGTCTACTACTACTAAGTACTTTTACTGTTTAAAGTCCATCAAGTTTGCTGCAATTCTCTGCCAGGGTCGTTCTGGCAACCACACTGACTGGATAGCTCGTCTTCGACATTTTGTTATGCCTAGGTGTCCTTCGTGCAGCTTCTCTAGTACGTCTTGGCGGAGTGCAGAAGGAATGACTATTCTGGATCCGTACATCAGTAGACCATCAACTAAAGTTAACTCTGCTTGGTATGGCCAGTACTGTTGGACGATTCCCTTTAGGCTTTCTCTGTCTGGCCAGCCTTCTTTGACATGTTTTGCTACTTCTCTGCAAACGTCATCTTCCAACTGATGCTTTAGTATCTGTTGTAGGCGCATGTCTGTTGCTAGTAGCCCTTGTATAATCAGGTTGACATAGGCATTTACGTCCTCTATAAAGCTGTCGTCAGTCTGATCTTCAATGGATGCTCTTGATAGAGTGTCTGCTGTGTACAGTTCTTTGCCTGGAACTTGCAGAGTACTGTATGAGAATCTCATAAGTCTGATCTTCATTCTTTGAATGCGTGGTGGTAGTTGGTCCAGTGACTTTGTTGTTCCAAGTAGTGAAACTAGAGGCTTGTGATCGGTTTCTAGTGTAAAGGTTACTCCAATCAAATATTCTTGGAATCTGGAACAAGCCTATGTGGCTGGTAGGGCCTCCTTCTCTATTTGAGCATAGCGGCGCTCAGTAGGGGTTAGAGAACATGAAGCAAATACGACAGGACTCCACCTCCCATTAGTTTGCTGTTGAGTGAGCACTGCTCCCGGTTCGTACGAAGAACTGTCTGTGGTCACTTTCGTTGGTACATTCGGTCATAGAGGGACAGTACTGGGCTTGAGCTTAGCAAGTTCTTTATGATTGCTTTTGGGGCTGACCCCAGTACGAGTGAGTAGTAGGTGAGATATTTTTCGAAGTAACAATATTTCTCGAAGAGACAATATTTGTATAATTATCATCCGGGTGGATGTAGCCCTGAGAAGGACTGTTTGACGTGACTGACGTTTCGACAACCTGTGTGGAAGTCATCTTCAGTTGTTACTTCAAAAAATATCCATTCACCTGGGTTCAGACCATTCTTTATAATAAAGTAGGTGAGAGTAGTCCACGTAGTGGCTCTGTTATGCTGGCTAGATTCGGGAGAAACTTTCCCAGCTGATTGACTATTCCAAGGAACCTGCGAAGTTCACCAATATTGTATAGAGCTTCCATGTTCACTACTTTTTTTTTTTTTTTTTTTTTTAACAGCTTTATTGACCATATTAACATCATAAATTATATAATAATATCAGAAAAGAAAAGAGAGAGAGAAAAAAAAAATGGTCAAAAGGGTGTGTGCGAAACGGAACATATACCGTCCCATGCTACTGGCACAACCCGCAATCAAAAGAGAAATAAAATTTATAAGAAAAAAAAGAAAAACAGCTAAAATGACTATCAAATCTTAATGTCTTAATGTAGTGTTCTATTGGTGCCAATGGCAGCCACAGTTTCGGCTTAGAGTCCAAGTACATGATTTTTCTACATCAAATACTGTGGTAAGTTGGTTTTTATAAAGACAGGTGACAAAGTTCTTGAAGGATTTCACACTTAACAAATTTTCTGGTTAAGCTAATTTGCAGATTATATTCCATAGTTTTATGCTGCGATTGAAAAAAGAGGCTTGAAAAGTAGCGGTTTTACACGGAGGTATTTCTAAGTATTTGATTCCATGAGTTGATAGATTTGAACGTCTAGTATGGCGACCGTGGCTAACATAATTTAGACAATCATAATTACAATTAACGTGTCCATACAAGATTTTGTAGATAAAAACTAAGTCCTTGACTTCTCGGTCGTACGTGAGAGGTAATAGATTTAACTTGACAAGTCTTTCTTTATATGATAGATCCCCCCTCTTAACTTGAAGTATCCACTGTGTTGCACGACGCTGTATTCTTTCCACTGTTTCCTTTAGATTCATAAAGCTGGGAGACCAAACCTCTGTTGCGTAATTCACCTGCGATTTTACCAAGGCAAGATATAATGTCCTTCTGACCATTACCGTTCTTAGCATAGGGCAAGTGCGTCGAAGTAGCCCAAGCAAACTACTGCTGAGACTTTGGACGTTTCTAGCTTTATGCCTCCTTTTTCCAACTGTGTGATCCAGGAATGAGGTTTCCTGAACTTATACTTGTCTTTGTTTAGTGTTATCTTTGCTTCTGACAGTCTCCTGAGTACTTGATTAAGCCTTGTTAGAGGTAGAGGAATCTGGACTGCGCATTCCTTGAGCAAACGCGAAGGGATACCGTCTGGGCCGGCAGCCTTGTTCACATCTAAGGCGACAAGAATACTCTGCACATCGGAAAGCGACAGCTCCACATTTGATAAAGTATCGGTAGTAAAAGGTTCGATGGCTGGGATAGCGGTGGCAAGGCTTGGCTGCTTGAATGTGGAGGCAAAAAAGCTGTTGAACGCTTCTGCCTTCCCGAGTGGAGTGTCGTATTTAATATTCGTAAATTCAACAGTATCAGGAATTTATCCCTTGCTTGATTTTGCTTTGAAAAACGACCATATCTTGTTGTTTTTGGAGACGGTGGATGACAAAGTGAGCTTAGATTTTTCCTGTGAATATGCATGTCACTGAACTTCCACTTGAAGTTGTTGATTGCCTTATGACCATTTTGGATGAAATCTTGTTTTACTAATTCGATATGCCGACGTCAGAAAAGTTTTGAAATAATAACCATTTTGTTTCAATTTGATTTGATGTATAGCTTTAGACACTCTAGTTTAGTTTAACAAATATATTTCGTTCTGGTCGAGCCTCGTCAGTGTTATGAAACTAACGTAAAGTAACAATACGTAAACACATAACATAAAGTTTAACAAAAGAAAAGTCATTCATCTATGGTCGCTCTGGGAATTCGCAGATGAAATCTTGAGCAGCCAAACTCACCCAAACCCGACAGCTTGCAGATGCAATCATTTTGGAGTTGTATGGTACCTGTGATGGCATACTAAATCATACAAAAGCCTTATTTGAATGCCAGAAGTGTGATTTCAGTGGTTCAATGGTAGGATATATCTCACTAAGAAGATCCAAAGCTTGCTTGATGAAAGGTAAAAGCAATTTTGGGGGTTCAATCTCCACGCCATCATCAAAATAAATGTTTTGTTGCTGAAGGTCAGTATACACCAGACCCCAGTGATTGGTCATGTATATTGGAGCCACAATCTGACTTAAATCCTGTAGATTGGGAAGAGTCATAGCCTGCCTTTGCAGTTGTCGTTCTTTAAAATCTTTGTCATTATTTTCCATCCATGTATAGAATTCAGTAGGTAGATACAAAGTGGACTTAATGTAGGATTGATCAATCATCTTTCCAATGCAAACATCAATTGTAAAATTCTCAATGTATCTTTCTTAAACAAGATATGATAAAGACAAGGCATCAATACATCTGTTTTCAAACCTCAGAAGTGGATGGTTGGAGGGTAGATGCCAAAGACCATTTTTCAAAAGTGCCATTTCACTGGAATTTAAATTTAACTGGGCCAGCCACTTGGCTTCAGCAGCAACTTTCCTCTCTGTGTCTGATTTCAAAAAACTTTCTAAGAATTGACAAACCGTTTTTGCCAAATGAGCCAGTTCCACTTATTTTCACACATTGTGCACCTTTCTTTTGCAAGATTTGTTCTGCCTTCTCCATGAGATTGGCACTTGGTCGAGTTGCGAGCACAAAAGGATTACTTTCAGGAAATTTTCCATGAATTGCTTGTACACTTCCAGTTCTTGCATATTCTATAGGAGGTAGCATTTGATGTTTTGTATTATTGCACTGGTGAATTCCATCATGAAGTGCTTTTCCATTTCCAGCTGTATGATTAGCAGGCAATGAGGACATGGCTTCATCATCATCATCATTACTGTCCAGTACCACAAAAGGACTTTGGTTAGGGAGTGATGACTGTGCTTGATGGTCATCATCATCATTCACACTATCGGTACTAGGGCTGTTGGTAGGTGGTGTTGAGGAAAGTGCTTGATGGTCATCATCGTCATTCACACTATCAGTGCTATGGCTGTTGGTAGGTGGGGTTGAGGAAAGTGCTTCACTGTCAATGACATTGCTTGGCGCTGGTGGTGATATTTTTTGTTTTGTATCTGCTTGCTGTCCTATGTTATTAGCGACTTGATGGATCAACTTCTTTTTCTGGATGGGAGGGGTAAATTCCATTGCTTCAGTAAGCCTTTTATCGTAATCAGTTTTCCAGTTGTCATGATCATATGTTAAAATTTGGGATACAACTTCTTCATCCACATAGCTGTCTTTGTGGTATTTGTACTTCAAAAAGTTATTGCCAAATAACTTGGTGAACAAAGTCTCAATAGCAATTACCCAGCCTTTCATATCTACTGACCAACTGGAAATAATGGGCTTGTTAAAATTTCTTCCACAACCTCTATAACTAAGTTTAATCAAAGTGAATGAATACAAGTATGGTTGCAAGTATGAGTATTGTTCTTAATAATTAATTCAACATTCTTTGTTATCATTAAATTTCTATTACTGAATAGAATATATATTGGTTGAGCACCTAAATACAGTGTAATTTAATTAATTAGAAGCTTTATAATTATAATTATGTTTTTATATGCAGTTTCTGAAAATAAACCAAGCCAAAAAGTTAATTCTTCAACAACAACAACAAAACAAAAACAGAGAGTGATATTATTGGCATGACAGGTATTGCTAAAGTATTGTGATATAACATAAACTCTATAGATAATTACAAATTGATTGAATTACAATAGTTGACTAAAAAAATATCAATATGATTTTGCTTTTGAACAAATCATGTTTATCATAAATAAATTTATATGATTTTTTAACATCATTTTGCGTTTTGCTATTTCTAAGTTCAAAAGCTTTCAAAATGAATTTAGACACATATAAACAGCTTGATTTTTAGAACCAGTAAAGTTGAAATATCTAAATTATTCATATCTATTAGGTCAGTCAACTTGTTGCATAGATTTGATCGTACATTTGAATACAGAGAACATTTTAATAGTACATGTTTTTCTGTTTCGCTTTGATTATGATTACAAAAGATGCAAAGTCTCTGTTCGACCTTCACCCTTTGTTTTCCATATCTTCCTGTCTCTATAGCTAATTTATGATTACTAATTCTTAATTTTGTGAAACATCTTTGCAGATCAAAGTTTTGTATAGTATTTAAGTAATCTTCTGTTGCATAGCTTTTCTTTATTGAATTATATACTTCTAATTTTCTTGATTTTACTAAATTAGATTTCCATGCCTTAATATAATGTTTTTTCATTAATTCGTTATAGCGTTATAGAGTGACGTTAGTAATGGTATTAGTCAGTCTGTTTGAAACGTCTATGTTGTACGATCTTAACATTGAAAGTAGATGCGTATGATAACAAGGTTTATCTTTCTCGTGTAAAGATTTTAACTTGAAAAACGCTTGTTTAGCGAATGAAGAATCAGGCAAGCTAATTTGATGATTAAAATATTTAAGTATCAATCTGTCAATAAATATTTTTAAAGGAAATCTACCTAATTCAGCCCGACAGGCTATGTTCGAAGCTTTACTACTAACTCCTAAATAATATTTACAAAAACGTAAATTTACTTTTTCTGTTTGACTTTTCTCCCACTTCTCAAAATCATGTTTTCGATAAACTCCCCATACTTCACTAGCATACGTAATGATTGGAGATACCATACAATCAAAAAGTTTATTAGCCTGTTGTGCTTTACGTTTTGTAAAATCAACTGTGCGATTGATCCTAAAGAAAGCATGTAAAGCTTTTTCTCTCAATTGAAGTAAATGAGCATAAAAGTTACCCGTTGAAGTTAACTTAACTCCAAATAAGTGTATACCTTGACGGTCTCGAGTGGATTGTTTTGTAACGTAACAGAGTGTTGTTTAGACGTTTTGAGAGTTTTCTTAGAGAAAATCATAACTTTTGATTTTTCTCCCTGAATGTCATTTGCCATTTTGTGCAAAAACTTGTTACAGAATTAATGCAATTAATGCAATGCAATTCCATCGCATTGCTACTTTCTGCTTGGTTTCTCTACAAACAAAGATAATACTCATAAGTATGGTTTAATTCCATAAAAAAATTATAACTGCAAAAAAATTGGTAATTTGAAATGTGTAGAAGGTTTATTAGTTGAGATGTGCTTTTGGGAAAAATGAATGAGACAAGTAATGAACATTTGTAATACATGTAGTGTTTTATAAATTATTACCTGAAACAAGTGAAAAGTGTATTATTTGGGGCATGGTGCAACACAAGATGGTATATACCCCATACATTGCATTTTGCCCCATGTTGTAATGACGGGCATCCCCTGCCACGATCAGATCATCCTTTAAGTCTCTTACATTTTGAATAAGCTTTGATTGGTACCTTTTCCAGTGAAGGTGAATTATCGGAAACAGGTGATTCTCAAAGTAAATTCAAAAACATAATAATAATATAACTTTTTTTTGTTTAATTGCTTACAATAATCTCTATACATTTACATACTGAAAAACAAAAAGATTAGTATGGGAGAAGGGAAAAACTGGTAGGTAGGGCTATAGCCTTACCAGCCCCTCCCCTCACATAGTCCCTGGATAAAGAAAACTTTAAATTTAGAGAATTCAAATACTCACTCTTTGGTGTTTGAAGAATGATCTTAAAGATATGCAACCCATACCCATATGAGCAAAAATCTGGAAGACTTTGGTAGCTCCAGCGAAGAGTATTGCCATTGACAAAAGGAAATTGCCTGCAGGTCCTTTTTGCCCAGATGTATAGGTCATGGAAGGCTGACTGTGCCATGTAAAATCTTTCTTCTGACAACTTGGGTTTTTGCATGTGGTAGAAACAACTACCTAAGTTTCTACTTGCCTTGCCTCAACCAGAGAACCATCAGCTTTACATAAATGGCAGAAGCTGAACAGCAAGAGCAATTGTGATAAGAAAACAATGTGTTTTGGTTCTGTCCTCAAGTTTTTGCCATGCATATTCAAACTGAAAGAAAAGAACAAAATAAAATATTAATTAATAATGATTGTATCAATACCACACATTGGCAAAAATGACAATTACTTTGCAGCTTGATCATCTTCTTCAGTTAATGATTCTTCTTCTGATTCTGTTTCTGTCATATAAGAAGAATCATCATCATCACTAGCACCATGCATCAACTCATCATACTCCATGTCCTCTTCCATCTGATCATCACTCTCATTTCCTATTATTGCCTCAGT
This sequence comes from Anthopleura sola, assembly GCA_023349425.1. Taxonomy (NCBI): domain Eukaryota; kingdom Metazoa; phylum Cnidaria; class Anthozoa; order Actiniaria; family Actiniidae; genus Anthopleura; species Anthopleura sola. The sequence goes on from JALHLI010000001.1 coordinate 23,207,854, forward strand.
TCTGTCACAAACATCTTTGTCTTTATCCTGCAGGGCTTTGATTTCCTCTTCTAGTTGTGATAATAAAACAGATTGTAAACAAACAGTGAAAATAATTTAGGATGAAAGTGCAATGATGAAACGTCGAGATCAAAAGTGTTTTTCAGATATTTGAAATTTCTAATGGTACATAAATATTAGTTTAGGATATATGTAGAGTGAAATGACTAAACCCATAGATAGGGTATTAGACTAATACACTTTAGTGGTTTTCTTTTGAGTCTATATTTTGAATAAATTACACTCTAACAAGCAATTTTTATTTCAAGGTTTTAGTGTTTTCAATCCATGAAAAATGAAGATAAATCGTTTCACATTGGTAAAAACTTTTTATTCTAGATTTTGTTAGTAACTAGTATTATGCACCCACTTGTCTGATTTGCACTCTGTAGTTGCTCTTTCTTTTCATTGAGTTGAGTTCTCTGTTGTCTCCATCTCTGCCTCCAGCACTTTTTCTCCCTTCTTAGTCTTGAGCAAGACTTGCACGACTTGTTAGTTTTCTTGATATAAAAGGTAAAAAAGGCAGTGATTAGAGGACAACTATTCCTGTAATCATACAACTATTCCTACTACAATTAATAATTAAAGCTCTCTTACCACTTGAACAGTTTTCTCTGCAGGCATAGAGTCATTCGTAACCGTGTCTGCTTCTTCAAGAGTGGCTTCTTGCTGCTCTATCTCGCTAATAGGCACAGCTTCGAATTCAGTGGTAAGCTCATATGCACTCTCCTGGATTTCTCCTTTGTTGCTTGTTGACGGATTCGCCTTAACTTCTTGTTCGTTATATTCGTTCATTGCAGTCTTTATTATCTACAAATTAAAAGTCATTCCTAATTATTGCGATGAAAAAGTAAAAAGCCAAGAAGTATTACCTTTTCTCACCTTACGTCTTTTACGATCGCTAACTTGCTCGATCTCGGCCGAAGCACTAGCCTGCAAAGTAGGACACACGCAAATGCCAATTTCGTCTCTTTGTAAACGAGGAATTTGCGGCTTTACATGCCCAGGCAGAAGTGTATATCTTATGGTAAAATCCTCTGGCTTGACGTGTTTTGAACAGATAGAGGAACCTTTACTAGGGACGAAATTCTTTCTTTTTCTGTGGACAAAATTAAGCCAGTTCCTTCGCCGTCTTTTTCCTTCTGGTTGATCATCGTTAAAAAAAGGGACGGTAAATAAAAAAACACCTTCTTTGGCATTTGGGGTACTATCACAACCCCAAACGACACACCGATTTGGCATATTGTGCTAGATTAAACTCGTTGAAGTCGAAAAACATTCGCTGTATTCACCAAACTACACACATTTTACCCTTCCTGTCCAGCCCACACAGGGCAGAAACTTGAATTTCAGGAAAACTTCTATGGACTCTACCAGGGACCTCGTAAAAGGGATTGAGCTTCCTCAGATCATCCTGATGGAAGGTGATTGTAAACTTTTCGTCAAAGTATTCTTCGAATTTATCCTGTCATGAAACAGTATTTCTGGATACGATAAGACCATAAGACCATTATCATATGACAGATGTACCATTATCATATGACAGATGTGATTCTTCGAATAATACTTGGGGATCATATTTAGTGTTTCCGTATTTCACAAAGTCTGAATGATAACCTTTGCAGTACTCTTGTGGAGGTCATTGCTTAACGTTGCTGGTTTTACTGCTTCGATCACCGCTGCTAGAGCCAAAAATGCCATTATTGTGTCTTGTTTTTTTCCTTTTGAAAATTCAACATGCTGCTTACTTTTCAGGCGACACTTGTTTTCAAATGACCCATAATAATAATAATAATAATAAACTTTATTTATGTGTCAATATCATCTAGCTTACATATAAATAGTATGCTAATTGGGGACACCTATCTAAGACCCAGTAAAAAAACCCATATCATACCCAGTTAAATAAAATGTATAAAAGAGAAAGTAATAGGCCTTCCCTGAACCCGCATATACGTTTAGAGCCGAAGAAACAATGACCCCCGGCCAAGACTGAGGACAAGAAGCGTGCCCAACCAGTCTCCGCCAGAAGTCATCGCCCACAACCACGAAAGCGAGTTCAGGAGAGGCCCATTAAAATACTGAACTAATTATATAGTATTCTATTAACCCCACCCCCAACCAACCCGCAACCCGTCCAAATGTAAAATACCAACCAAAAAAAAAAAAAAAAAAAAAAAAAAAGCAATAGGGAACCTTCGGCCCAGAATTAGCACCGAATCCAACGCAAAGGATCAACCATTTGCGTTAGATTCGGCACAAGAAACAACCCATGCAATCGAGCCTAAGACTCCTATTGATATCACAGACGAAATAAATAATAGTAATAATAAGGCAATACATAGAATGCATATCAGGTGATACATAACGGACAGTCATGACATTTATCTTGCATAAGACTTTCAAGATCTATTCTTCTAATGCTATTCTTAAAAACCTTTAAAGAAATAGAATTCCTAGTACTTTTTTCCAATTTTGACCATATAAAGGGACCAAGATATTTTAAACTATGTTTCCCATAAGTGACGGTGTTGAACCTTGGTATTATAAAGTCAGAATTTCTTAAGTTATAACAACTATTGTTCTTCTTGAAAATTTCCTGGATATAACCCGGACATAGTTCATTTTTCACCTTGTACATAAGGGTAGCAATATCCTGTAGCCTTCTGTTCTTTAATGTTGGTAACCTTGCCATTTTGAGTAGTTCACCATACGTACAGGTTTTCGTCGTAAATCGCTTTCAAAGCTCTTTCTTGGATACGTTCTAATTTCCTGCTGTCAGATGATCGACAAAAATGCCATACAGTATGGCAGTACGTTAATTGGGGTAGTATAGCAGATTTGTATATGATGAGTTTTGCTTTGGTTGATAACATATTCCGCAATCTCGTCAGAACTCCCACCTTCCTTGCAGCTCTTTTGCAAACCTCCCCAATATGGCTACTGAAATTCAAGTTTTCATCAATCGTCAGTCCCAGTAATTTCATTTCGGAGCCAAACTTTACATTTGTATTGGACATCACTATCTGCATATCTTTGTCCTTATTCTTTGGTCCCATACTCATGGCTTGATACTTATCATAGTTTCCCTGTAGTAGATTGCTGTCGTACCATTCTGAGATAATCTTCCCCTCCTTATTCAGGTTATCCTGAACATCCTTGATCTTATTACCGGTTGAGTGCAATTGGTGGTCATCCGCGTACATTGATAAGTTGCACTTGTTTGCAACATATGTGAGATCATTTTGGAAGATGTTCCATAGTAATGGGCCAAACGTCGATCCTTGTGGGCACCCCCTCGCTACTTCCTTCCATTCACTTGTGACTTCACAGCCAATTCTCACCCTGTATTTCCTCTCGGTAAAATACGATCGTATTAGATTAATGGATTGTTGAGAGAACCCATAGGCATTCAACTTATTCAACAATAGCGGAGGATGTAACGAATCAAATGCCTTCGACATGTCAGTTGAGAGAACCCCCACCATTTTTTTCTCATCAATAGCATATTTCCATTGCTCCACAATGTTTAGGAGAGTTGTTTCTGTGCTGTGCTTCTTTCGGTAGGCTGCTAGCTTGTTACTCAACCGAGGTTCCATGTATGCTGTTACTTGTTTACTTAACAGTTTTTCAAACACTTTGTCACAAGCAGATAGCAACGTAACAGGTCTGTAATTCTTTACATCATATATACTGTCCTTCTTGAAGACAGGTATCCATTCTCTTTTTTTCCAATCGCATGGCCAATAGCAAGCGTCTATGCATTTGTTGTAAATAGACGTCAGTGATGGCGCAAGCTCCTCACATCCCATCTTGAGAACCATATTGGGTACTTGATCGTAGCCCATACCTTTCCTCGCATTTAATTCGCCTAGAGCCTTCATAACTTCATCACAATGTAGTCTGTCAATTTCAAAATGGGGCCCATTAACTACCCTCTTATTACTGTTTATTGTTTGGATGCTTGCATGTTCCCTTAATTGTTGTTCGGGAAGTTCAAGTAATTCAGTGCTTCCAATCTTCTTGGCCACAGAAGAAAAGTGACTTACAAAATAGTTGGCTACTTCTAATTGATCCCTCCTTACATGTCCATTTCTCTCTAAAGTAATGTGCTTGTCCTTTACCTTTGAATTGGTACTCAAAAAAGGTTTGAACGTTTTTAAGAATTCGCTTGGTTTTTTGCTGAAATCATCTGTCTTCTTTTTCCAATATCCCTTGATTGCTTGACGTCTTAGTTTAGTGGCAATGTTTCTCCACCTATTTCTTAATTCACAGTTTTCTTGTGTTGGATTTTTCGAGAACCTTTTAGCATATCTTCGCTTCTTCCTGATTGCATCCTTCCATTCCGTTGTCATGTATGGCACATCCGTCTCTCTTACCCTCTTTCTTTTAATCGGTGCATGTTCGTCAAGAATGTCCTTAAGCAGTGATTCCCAATAATAGCATTGGTCATCTACAGAATCAAAGATATTTCCAACATGCCAGGGTGCTGATCTCAGATCCTCTCGAAAGCTTTCCTCATCTATTTTCTTCAGGTTCCTAAAGGTAACAACTTTCCTGGGATGGCAGACTGCATTTCCATTCATCACCCCAACCACCATTGCATGGTCACTTAATCCAGGATCATGTAAAATAGCTTCTTTGAATAGCTCAGGCTTATTTGTAAGAATGACATCTAGTAAGGTTTGACTATTCTCTGTTATTCTTGTAGGCTTAGATATTAGACAAGTAAGGTCATGCACGTCTTCAAGATCACATAAGATTTTTCCTTCCCTAAGTTCTGGTTTGAGGCGATCGAGGTTAAGATCCCCAGTTAGAACAACGAAGTTCGTCTGTAGAGCAGCCCAAGAAACTATGTCATTCAGTTCATCTTCCAGCTTTACATGATAGTCGCTTCCATTTGATTTAGGTGGTCTGTACAATCCAAGAACTACTACATCATTACTTCCGAACCGTGATTTAATCACAAGGGACTCGAATGTGCCATATTTTTTGGGAAGTTTTAGCTTGCTTGATATTAAATTGGAGGAGAAATATGCCATGATTCCTCCACCTCCCTTTTTTCTGTCGTTTCGGTATAGATTGAATCCATCCAGTTTAAACTGATCGTTCGGATAAGATGAGTCGATTTTAGTTTCGGTCAGAAAGATAACTTGTGCTTTGAGCTGATGTACTAGTAACTGGAGCTCTTCGAATTTATTTTGTACACTGTTTATGTTTAAGTGCATCATTAGTAGACCTCTACTGTTCTTTTGTCTCGAGGAGATTAACTGTGAAAGCTCATCTCCCACAGGGCTTTCCTCTTCAACAGCTTCATCATCTATAGTTGCTGGGGCTTGATATGAATATTCAATTTCACTCCCGTTGATCCGTGAATTTTCCGTTATAACTAATAAATTATATTCCTTTTCCGTTTCGTCCTCCATATGATAGTCCACATCCCTAAAAGGAAGGGCACACCATCCGCACATCCAGTCAACTTGCGGGTTATCCAAATAATACTTGAAATGACCTTTTGTAAGACCAAGACATTTCGCATGTGACCAGATTTTGCATTCAGCACACAATATTGCGTCTTGGTTAGATCGAACACTCTTGTGGCACTCCTTGCAGGGGTATTTGATGTTTCTTTTCGCAGTAGGACCAGGCTGAGGGTGGACATCACCACTCAGAACAATTCGAAGAAGTTGAAATGTGCTGATTCCTTTCACAGTGTACATAACCTTCGAAGATAGATAGCGTTTACCACGACCATATTTCCTGCTCTCCTGGCCAAGAAAATACTTCTTAGGAACCAGAAACAAGCCTTCTTCATTAGATGGGGCATTTTCCACATCTATATCCACATTATTATAGCGAATGATAGTAAATATACCAGTTATGAACAAAATAACTAGTATTTTTTGAGAGCTTAGAAACTTGCGTCCTACCTCCATGACAGACATGCGCAAACCCAAATGTTCTTGATTTAGACTATTAATGCCCCCTTGACACAAGAAGAAAGAACAGGAAACATGATTATCTTTGAAATCAAAAGTTCCGGGAGCTATTCGATTAAGTAAGGATAGCTTTTTGGCGTCGTCGATCTCATGGTTTTTTTTTTTTTTTTTTTTTTTTTTTACAACTTTTTATTAAGCAAATAAGATGTATATTACAATGGCATACGGGTATACATGTAAAGTTAAACAACACAATTACAGTTAACGAGAAAAATTAAATAAAAGAAAAAAGAAAAAAAAAATTTCAATAAATTCAAAAAAATTCAAGGAGTTTGTTCCATTTATTATAATGAAATCCTAGTTTTTCCTTTTCAGTAGCTATCCTTAACTCAATATGATAAATCATTTTAATTTTATTTAAGAAGGCAACGTAGGACAATTTTAAGTTTGTTAAACTACTTTGATATATATAATATTTTGCTAATAAAAGTAAATGATTAATTAAATCTTGGTCGCATATTTGATCTGTGATACCAAGAATAATGTCCAATTCCTTAAATTCAGTATACTGAATTTTTGATTTTCTAAATAGATTTTCCTTAACAGATGACCAAAATAATTGGACCTCAGGACAATGATAAAACAGATGTTCAATAGTTTCTTCTCGAAACTGGCAGAAGGAGCACAAGGGAGAGTTACTCTTTCCTATTTTGAAAAGTAATTGTTTTGTAAATAAAATTCTGTGAAAAATTTTGAATTGAAATTCACGTGTTTTTGTATCAAGTGCACATCTAAATGGAATCGTGTAAATCTTTTGCCAATTAATTTCGTTAACTATATTAATATAGTTTGCTTCAAATTTTTTTTGCGCTGTTGGAGGGGATATTTTCTTTGACAACAAGATACAATAAACTTTCCTGGAAGTTAATTTTTCGATTTTAAGCCTTTGTCCTACGTGAGTATAAATTTCAACTTCACTTATTTGGAAAGGTTTTAAACAAGTCTTGTTAGCTGCATAATTTTCTTTGATTATTTTACGCCAGGCTGTCGGAATAGCATGTAAGATTTGTCTGAGATTGAATATTTCCAATGGGCCTAAATGTACCATTTTTTCAAAATTCTGGCTGTTATCATCGTAAAGATCGCCTATTTTACAAATTCCACTCGAGTAAATATTTTTTATAAAAACTGATTTATCATTGATGCAGACAAATTTATTATTCCAAATAACTTGGTTAATTACATCCTCTAGAGAATCGGGTGTCTTATGAGGGTTAAATAGTGACCAAGATTTCAAACATTCCTGATAGTAATTAGGAAGTTTTAGTGTTAATTTTTTAAAATCAAAGTTACAATGGAAAAGTAATTTTCCACCTGATTTTTCTAAGTAATAATTTAAAAAATATTTCCAGCTACAAGGATAATCTGCCAAAAATCTTTTGATACACATAATTCGTTGAGCATGCATTAAGGATTCTATATCTAACATCTTCAGCCCCCCAAGCTCAATATCATTTACGAGGGCTGAACGTTTCACTTTGTCCTTACCATTCCAAATAAAGTTATACAATAAGTGATTTATTTCCTTAATGGTTTCATTGTCTACTGAAATTAATGATAAACAATAGAGTATTCTAGGGATAGAGAATGTTTTGATTATTTGAATTTTTCCAATTATGGTTAAGCCTCACCATTTCCATAATGCAAACGTTGATTTTAACGAAGTTTTTATTTCGTCGAAGTTTAATTTTCTAAAAAGAACTTTGTCATAAGTAAAGAAGATACCTAAAATTTTGACTGCAGTTTTAATTTCTTCAATACCCAAATCTTGAGCTGTTGTATTAGTAGAACCAAGGCACATGACTTCTGTCTTATCGTCATTGACTTTTAAACCGGAGAAACCGCTGAACTTTTTTAATACATTGAAAAGTCTACTAAATGAATATTTATCATGGACAAAAACCGTGAGGTCGTCTGCAAACAAGTTTAGCTTTATACTCTGTTCGTTTATTGTCAGTCCTATTATATTTTTGTCATTCCGTATATATATTGCTAGGGTTTCAGCTACTAAAATAAATAAATATGGAGATAGAGGGTCGCCCTGGCGAACACCACGCGAGATGTTGAAAAAAGGAGTAGCGATCCCATTGTTTATCACACAGCTAGATATATTCTTATAAAACGTCTTGACCCATGCTATGAATGACGGTCCAAAATTGAATTTTTCTAAAACTCTATATAAACAATTCCAGTTTAAGGAATCGAAAGCTTTTTCAAAATCAACTGCAACTAGTAGTGCTTCAATGTTTTTACATCTAGTGAAATCCAAAACGTCATCTATTGTACGGACGGCATCAAAAATGGTTCTTCCTTTTACAAAAGCGTGCTGATTATGGTGTATAATGTGAGGCAGTATCTTTTCTAACCTTCGTGCTATTGTTTTCGAACCAATCTTGACATCCACATTTATAAGTGAAATGGGTCTCCAATTCTTGATGAAGCGTCTATCTTTTCCTTTTTTTTCAATCAGTGTAATTACAGCCTGTTTCTGAGAGGTCGTAAGCTCCCCATTTTTATAGCAACAGTTTAGACATTGTACTAAGATAGGCCCAACTAGGGACCAAAATGTTTGATAGAATTCAGCTGTGAGACCATCGTTACCTGGGGTTTTTTTTTTTTGAAATGTATTTAGAACATCAAAGCATTCCGTAATAGTGAGTTCTCCTTCACAGAGAGTCCTCTGTTCGGGTGATAGTTTCGGTATTTTACTTGATAGGAATTCACCTGGGTTTCGTTCATCATTAATACTAACTTTTTCTTCATAAAGATCATGATAAAAGTTTTCTATGTCTTTTAATATGATGTCGGGATCTGAAATGACCTGTTCATCTTTAGATATAAGCTGTCGGACAGATGTTTTCTTTTTTCTCCAATTTTCCAGATTCAAAAAATATTTGTTGTTTTTCTCTCCATTTTCGTGCCAATTTACTCGAGATCTAATGATCGAACCTCTAGTTATATAGTCATATTCAAATTCATATTCATCTTTTAGTAATTGTAATTCTTCTATGCTTTCTTTACTTTGAGTTTCATCGCATTTTTTTTCTGCAACTTTTATCTTGGTTTCAAGAGTGTCTAGTTTTTGTCTTCTCTTTTTTGCCTTTTGCTTACTGTAGGTTATTGTCTCCTGTCTGATTTTGTACTTAAGCCATTCCCATGTGATTCTTATATCATTTTCGTTACTAACTTGTTGGAGCCAATCAGAGGATTTATCGTTAATCATGTCTATGTAAACCTTATCTTGGAGTAAACTATTGTTCATTTTCCAAAAAGAAGGGCCATGTTTTTTGTCAGGTATACTATTTATATTCAAAAGTACAGCGGAATGATCAGACTTGATAGAACACACGATATCTACTTTGTCAACATCTTCTTGCAAGGAATCACTTAGAAACCAATAGTCTAATCTCCTTTGTATAAACGGAGTTTTTTGTCTCCATGTGAATCGTTTTTCTGTTGGATTTCGAGTTCGCCAGATATCTATGAGGTCATGTTTTAAAAGAATATTTTGCAATTCATTAACTGAATCTTTAACAGAAGGAGTTCCTCCTGAGCCATCAAGTTTTAGGTCAAATACGACATTGAAATCTCCCCCCAGTATAATATCATGCTCGATATGGACCATAGATTCTAGAACGTCCAATAAATTTCGAAAAAAAAGGCTTTGCTCCTTTACTTTTGTTGGAGCATAAACATTAGCAATGAGGAACGGAGTATTTTGTATTAATAGGTCTAATATAATAAATCTTCCTTCAGAGTCAATAGACATATTTTTACAGTCAAAATCAAGTGTACCTCGAATGAGAATAAGAGTTCCTTTACTATGATTTGTACCGTGAGAAAAGAAAAGATCCCCCTTCCATTCCTTCCTCCATTGATTTACAATTTCTTCTGTACTATAAGTTTCTTGAAGAAAGTAAATATCTGCCTTTTGCTTATTCAACCAGTTAAACAAACATTTTCGTTTTTCAAAGTTACGTATCCCTCGTACGTTTAAGGATAGCATTTTGAATTGGACATTATTCTGGCTCATTCCAAGAAAGAAAAAAGATTAGCAATAAAATAATGGTAATTGAACAAACTCCCTTTTCATCAGAATAAGGAAAATCTCCAAAAACAGAAATAAATATTAACATTATACGACACGCAAACAAATACAATGTATATAAACATATCAAAACATAGCCAGAAAACACTGTTGAGCTATTACTGAAAGGGCCTAGCATATAAACGCACTTAGATGGTCTAGAAACGTCAAGCTCCCGAGTAATTAGTTCTATTCATTTTCCCGTCCACAGGGGGATTGTAGTGCCACTAAGCAACAATTACATTGCATTATTACATTTTTGTAAACTAAGTAAACTAATTAAGATTCAAGATCAAGCTAGAATATTTAAGTTTTCTATAAAGAAAAAAATAAATAATTGCATATATATACTTATCTAGCTAGCCAGTTCGCCATCAATAAAGAGTTTATATGGTTCAGACTTGCTGAAAGATGCCTTTCGACCATTTTTCCTCGCCTCCAGCGTTTTCCTGATTTCTATGACTTGTGGAGGAAGATCAACCCCAACTCCGTATCCATCTTCTTTGTTAAGTTTTGAACGGCTTTCGAAGACGCGCTCTCGATCTTGAAAGCGAAGGAAGCGTGCAATAATGGGCCTTGGTTGTCCATGTTTACGGCGTCCGGTCCTGTGAATCCTTTGAAATTCTATGCCATCTGGGTGACTAACCTTAAGTTGGTTTTCAATGAAATCATATAAGGTATTCTCGGCATTCTCGTCGTTGCTCTCTGGTATACCATAGAAACGGAGGTTTTCACGGCGGGTATATGTTTCATGTTTGAGAAGTTGCAGATTAAGCTTGGATATTTCTTCTTTGTATGATTCGTTTATTTCTTCTACTTTCTGCTTCTCTTCGTCTATGGTCTTGCCAAAAAAGTTCAAACTCTTCTCTAGATCGTTGGTTTTGTTCGCTGTCCTTGCTGTTTCGAGTTTAAGCGTACTGATTTCTTGCTGCATCTTCTGCACAGTGACATTAGTTTGGTTAACGGAGTCTTGAAGTGAATTAAGCTGGGTTTCTATATTGTCAAGTTTACCTAGTTTCTCCATGATCAAGTCAATTTTCGAAGCAAATTTCTGCGCAAAATCCAGAGCAAATAGAACTTCGTCTGTGGTGGCTTTCTCTTTGCCGGTAGGCGTTTGCTCTTTCTGCTTCTTCATTTCTGGAGACATTGTCTCAGAATCCATTGAACTTGTGGAGTCTGCACTTCCTCTAGCTTTTCTTTTCGAAAAGTTTGCTGATAACATTCTTAGTGGAGGGAAATTGGCATAATTCAAGTAATTTATCGGGAGCTCTTCCACCTCGTGCCTCACTCCTTCATCGCTCGACCCAGTCCGTATGAACAAAATAACTAGTATTTTTTGAGAGCTTAGAAACTTGCGTCCTACCTCCATGACAGACATGCGCAAACCCAAATGTTCTTGATTTAGACTATTAATGCCCCCTTGACACAAGAAGAAAGAACAGGAAACATGATTATCTTTGAAATCAAAAGTTCCGGGAGCTATTCGATTAAGTAAGGATAGCTTTTTGGCGTCGTCGATCTCATGGTTGGCTACACTAGTAGACTGGACATTTTGACGTCCAAAAGCTGAAACAACTTTGGTGTGGTGGATCGAAGATTCTAAAAAATGCTTTCATACATTGAATAACTTTTGCTTTTGAATACCAGATTTAATGAGCAAGTCGCAAATTTGGCAACGAATTTTAACCTCGCCATCTACCAGTTCAGGTCCAAATTCACAAGGAACGGAATATACTTTTTCGTGCTCAACTGACAGCTCTTTACAAACATCTACATATTCTGATAGTTCATTTGGTGCATGATCTTTTTTGCTTTTCTGTAAAAAGAATGATTGGGATGACGAAATGAATTGTTTGATCCGTTTTTTTCGAATAACAGCAAACTCGTGAGGGAAAGTGGAGTAAATAATTAACAGATATGGCATAAGTGCTATTATATTCTCAATGACCTGCTCTCGCACACATATCGTAATGCGCATATTATATATAATCGCAATTATGAAACATGTGCAAAACAATAAAAATCACTAAATTAATCATCATCATTACTATTTCAAAATTTTTAAATGACCTTGATTCTCACAAAGGTCAGTCGTGATCATTGCTATTAAAATTACCAAACAACATACTGACCTTTGCTGGAGGTTCAGAGCAGTCAACCGCTTCAACTTCTGATTCCTCAGAGCCCCTTCCACTTATATTATCAACAGCTTCAAATACAGTGAGATTAACAGTTTGTACTTTACTCACGGTCTTTTCCAAAATTTCCTTCTGCCCTTCTTTCTGCTCTTCTGAGCTCAAAACTTGACCCAAATCAGCGACTGTTTGGAGACGATCCTTTAAGTTTATTGACTTTATATTGACTTTAAAGTGGAGCAGGAAAAGGCTTTTCAGTATTCAGATATTCTAACTAATTAGTCAGGTAAAAATATCTCTTTGTTTTTGTTGTTTAAGTTCAGACCCTGAAGTCACTTGTGTGTTGGTACTTTAAATTAATTCCAAGGAGAATAATGGGTAACACTGGGAAGGTGCAAAAAATGTATAATATACATCCAAGGGAAACATGGGCACTTGGCTCGTTCAACTAGTTCGAATTAATTGTCTTTAATTTTACCAATCTCAACAGATTGAGAGAGGCAACTGACTGCTTCATCAGTTTTAACAACCAATACTTGATAAATACCAGAGCTATTAACAGGAATGCAGCAGATTTTCGGGCCAGATTTAAATGCCAGACCATCCTTCATCCATGTGTAGGTTATTACTTCCTCATTATGATGAGAAGTGACTACCCCTATCATCAGTTCATTTCCATCATAGCCCTAAATTTCAGTTGGGTGATAAATAATGAGGTTTTTGCTGTTTCTGCCTTTCTCCTCTGGAATACTTGGGAATAGAAATTTCACTGGAATCTCTGTATCAGGGGAAACCTCATCCTCATGAAAACATTTGTCAGTGATGTAGATGCTGGTAATAACAATACCGTCTTCCACAGGGTCATAATCTTGAATTTGAACATCCAATAAAGTGGGTCCACAAAGCGTGATGTTTCTAAAGCATTTGACCTATAACTACAGCTGATTGTTGTAAACATTTCAGAGTATGATGATTCTGACATGCATTTGTAGTTGATTAAGATACAATGTTTATCTGTATCTTGTCTTGAGCACACAGGCGTAGCAGATTCATACATGGTGTACAAAGGGAATTCACTTTCTTTTTCATTAGCCGTTATTGATGGAATGTCAACAGATGGTAAACACTTGAGTGCTTTATGACTGTGATCTTGTTTAGTTTCATCCTCTGACTCTTCTTCATTGGCATTCTCATTCTCATTCTCACGTAAGATACACATTTCTACTAGCATAAAGGCCATTGGATGTTAGGAAATCACAACAATTTCCATCAATGTCTGTAAACTCTTCAATGACTTGCTGGGAAAATCTAAAGAAAAAATTTTGAGGCTAAATTCATCTTGTAAAATTCATATTAAAACTGAATATTAATTTACAGTGTTGAATATTCTTTTCCTGTACTAAATTTTTGTTATGCTAATATTGATTAGGGTACATTTTTAAACATATTCAATTAAAAAAGCCCAAATAATGCATGGTTTTAGTAAATAATACTTACAAAATCAATGTTAATATTTACCTCTTCAGTTCTCAGTTTCTTCTTTTTACTTTCTCTTATGTCTTAAACAAGGTTCCTAATCTTTTCTTCACGTGAACCTATACAATACAGTGACAATAAAACAATATTTTCATTAATATTTTAATATTTAAAATAAAACATGTATACAATTTAAAATAGAACATGTATACAAATCTTATAACAAATTAAAACAACGTAAAGATTTACTTGTTTGTGTAAGCTAAATTTACATACAAAAGCATCATATCACTGAAGCTACATACTCGTAATTTATTATGAACTCATGCATCCATTAAGCAGAGCTTACCTACATACCTTTCCAAAAGCCGTTTCTGCCAAGGCTCCTGGTGTACAAACAAAAAAGGTTGCTCTAATGATACCCTGTCTTCACTCTCGGCCTTGTTGTCTGTTGTTCTGTAAAAAAAAGTTGGTTTCGGGTGAGAGGGATTGCCATGAATCTATTTTCTTAGCCAAAGACTAATGGTCATCTCCACACTTTTAATGTGGCAAGAGACTTTGCTATTTGGTTTCTGAAGTCCTTTCTAGTCGGAAAATAACGACAATTAGATCTTTTGGGTTTTTTGTTGGCGTCAGCACCTTGGAACAGATTTCCATCCACAAACTGGCTGATGCAGCGTCTTACCTGTTTGGTATGTTCTGCTTCAGTAGCTCGTCTATTTTATCAATAATCCGTTTATCAATATACTGACTAACCATCGCAGTTTTGCCAATTAGATGGTTGCAGTAAGAAGAACTTAAAGGTACTTTGTTTGGGGGAACAAATGTAGGCACACTTTTCAACGTTGCTGATATCCTCAAATTAATCAGTTCTAGCTCTGGTTAGCTCCAACAGTATAATTTATTGTGGACTTGCGAATGACCTCCGAATTAGTTCATTGAACTTGACTCGGCGGTAATTATCGTAATTAGCGCTAAAAACTATTTAACGGAAACATAAATTTTACAAAGGGAAACGTGAACATGAGAAAATACATGGTGTACTTACAATTGTGCTGTTCTAAGGGAAAAGGGTAAAAAATAACAAAAAAACTTGACTGTATTGACGAAATGTGACCTGAACAAAATCACAACATGCTCATATGGAAACACTGACACAAGGTGTTCACATGCTCACCGTCCTGGGCAACAGGAGGCCCAAACAGTGTCAAATTGATGATTTGGGTCTTTATTGAGGCAACTTACTCTTCTCCAGAAAGCATTCTTCAGGGGGAATACTAACAAATGCACCTTACTTTGAGAGCTGCAGGGAAATTCAATTTCCTGTTATGGTGGATCATTTGTGGGGCTTTCTCAGATTGGTCAAATTCGTAGAAAGGAATGTTGTTCAAGTTGAAGCAGATGCAAGTGGGGGAATGACGGAAACCGGAAGCACCTCACAGTGGCTGTGCAGGTAACTAATATCCACAAGCGTCCCTAATTAATCTCTAATGCATTTTGATAATTTAACTTAATTTAAGTCTAAAGAGTTTGACATTATCAGAGGGTAATCTGTTCCATTCAATAATAGTTCTTGGAAAATAAGAAAATTTGTCAGCCTTGTCTTAATAGTTTGAACTTTAAAACGCGAAACATCACAAAGAACTCACTTTCCTCACATCTTGCCAGTCCTAAAGCATGAATGAAAAAATGGTCGTGATAATAATCATAATTAAAACTGGATATATTTAATGTGTGCACGAAATTGTAACACAAAGCATATTTACAATGACCTTTTTGATGGACGCTTAGTCCGAAAACTTGGCTTCATGACATAAATTCATGTGGTTGTAACAAAAATATGTTGTTATCTCTTCTTGCTCTGATGTCCTTTCTTTCTTCTTTTTCTCCTTTCTTCCCAGGGCTCTTGCTCATGATCAGGCTCTGGTTGTAGCTCAGGAGTTAGACCATTTCCTTCTGCGACTTCCATTTCACACTCTTCATCTGGCATGGTTCGTATACTTCTAAACGAACTTCTTGACCTTTCTCTGCGTATTCGCACCTAATAACTTTCAGCCTTATTGTTCTTAATTCACTGATGGTTCTTTTATGATATGAGTTTATACTGTATTGCTGATTACAGATATTATTAAACATTCACAGCGAATATGATTTCTTTTCTCTCTTATTTTTTTACATTTTCTCAAACATGATAAGTTAGGGTGCAGTGGTAGCAACAATTTTTAACAATTATACCCTGTGGTTGGCCAATAAATATTTTATATGTAGTACATTAGAAGAGTTGATTATTTGGTGTATCAAATTATGGTGCAATGTGTTATATGTTCAATATGTTCTTACACTTAACTCACTGAGCTTGCCAGATGCTTCAAGATCACACAGATTGAAGGTATCAAAAACAATAGGATGCTGTAGTTGAACCTCTTTCAGCACGAGTATGCATATTTCTTTATATGCTTCTTCAACAGCTGCAATGTCTTACACTGGACGAAAATTTTGATTTACTTCGATATAAAACTGCACCCAAATTCCTCATTAAATTTTAGATTTAAAAGAGTTTAAGATAGTTTACCATACCACTGTAAATATGGATTTTACATACATGTTTAATTTTCCCATAAATACAGTAAAAGCTCAGTTTACAGTCACAGTAAATCAATCGTAAATTTCGCAAAAATTTGATATTTACAAAATTTGAAATGTCAATTAAATCTATATGTAATTGCAAATTTAATCTTAAATTTCGCGTTTAACAAAATTTACATATCAGTTAAATATGTTGGTAGATTCTATGTTTAATAAGTTTTGTGCCCAGTAAATCTATTGGAAATTCAAATTTTCATCTTTGAATTGACAGGTAAATTTGCAGTAAATTTCATGTTGAGGCCTATATAATTTACAAAAATTTGTAAGCAACTTTGAAACATTTTTTTCCTATTTATTAAGCTTTAGCCCACCACTGATGATCACAAATAAGAAAATCATTTATACATTGATATATGACTTTAATGAAGTAAATGCACCACACAGAAATTACACTTCTGAAAAAATGGAGAATTAATTAATATATTTCCAAGTGAAACTTAAATTCTAATATAGTAAGAGATTGCAACGTTTGCAGTTGAACAGACGGATTTTACAGAGGCATATTACAGAGCAAATATTACTACGCATACTACTGGTGTATATATAGAATGGCTAATTATTGAGCTAAATAGGTCTCAAAAGAGAGCACATTAATTATTATAGCCAATCGAATAGACCTCCTCTCCTTTGCTTACCTAGAATAGCATTTGTTTCTTCAGAAATCTCGCATGAGAGAACTCATGACTGTACTATGGTGGCAACTTAAACAAGAATAAAATTCTTAAGAGAAAAAAATGATTAGGCCCAGGCCGGGGAGGTCTATTTCAAATTTCTTCATTCTAAAACTAACACTTTGGTCACATCATAGCATTTACCATGCGATGCGCCATACCGTAGCCACCCAATAAACTTTTTGTACAAGTACCAATAAATCACTTCCTGCAAAGAATTTACACAAAAAAAAGACTTAAGAAAAATTGAAAAAGTGTTAGCAAGCAAAAGAGCAAAATCGGTATCAGAAATAACAGCAAAGCCCAAGTTCACCCGCAGATGTACGGATTCTCGCTTTGTGATTGGTTAACGTTTACCAAACTTTATAGGGTGGCTACAGTTAGGAGCGTCGTACTGTAACTGAGCTACCAGTTTCTAATGGACCTCTAAGAACTTAATCTCAAGGGAATAACAAGTGGTATGAAATGTTCTATTTGCATACGAAGGTAAAGAGGTGTATTACCATCAGTGTTGTAATTAATTGATAATGATTGAATAAAACTATTAAAGGGAAAACACAGAACCTAAGAAATCATCAATCATTTGGTTCCGAAGTCTTCCTATATTCTGGGTTGATGGCCCAGTTAGGAGCGTTTCGAGGTGGATTTCGATCACTGATCTTATCTTCATCACAGTAGCAATTTCTCTCCATGCGCTTACTCCTCTTTGAGAGTGAGTCTTGATGTTTTTTGTCTAGTGCAGCTAATAGGCGATCTATGTAGTCGGATCGCTAAGCTAATTTGGTCGACTCAAAAACACTCCCATGTTCCTCATCTGAGTAAGAGTGATCAGATGACATATGGACACGCTATGTCCATCACTTGCTTGTACTTATTTTTTTCTGCAATTGCCATGCCCGAAGTTTTCTTCATTGTTCTCCTTCTCGCAACTAGTTCCTAAGGAAAAAAACAGGAGTAAAGAGTGTCATTAAAGGTGGAAACGTACTATACCTTATCATGGTCAGGTTCTTTACTGAGAAGGAATACAGTTTCAGTGGTTAAGTTTTTATGTTAAATGAAACGTGCACTGTAATCAATTAGTGTAAAAGGTAATGCGATTCAAAATTTGCAATAAAAGAGCTCGAGCAGTAGAAACTATGTGTGCACCTGTAATTGACCCTTTAGGAGCATCGGGGTGCCATCCTTTAACCATTTTCATAACTGCAAGGGGCGTTTTCACATTCTCTACATCACGTCACCTGTATAGATCAGATAAAAATAATGTCATACAAAATGATTGTCAAGAAACAGCAACGAAAAGCAATGTTTGGTGCATACGTTTTGCTGAAATCCCATGCCTTGGTATTATTCACATCTGCTTCATCGTCATCTTTGGTTAGCTCTCGGTATGCCTTGTGGACAGCGTCCTTAATACAAAAATAAGTGCTAACTTTAGTTCTTTTTATTGTCTGAGTTTGAGTTTTTAATTAAATAAATTGACAAAAGTAATTTCCCCTGATTTCCCCTGGCACTTCAACTTTCTTTCTGGGGTTTGCAGCATATGATTCTTTCTCTTTTAAAATTTTCGTATTTTGCTCTATAATAAGCCTTGGATTCTTCGAAATTTCTGCTAATACGTCACGAGTTGGCATTTCAGTGCCTGCAAGTATAGAAATAAATATTTATCGTTATGATAAAAAAAAAAATGAAATAATGGAATTGTCTATAGCCGGCAGAAATAAACGTCTGGAAATCAGGAAACCGATTTTTGCTTGCTTGTTTGTTTCGGACTGCCTCCCGTTCAATAATCTCAAATGTGATTATATAAGAAGTCAATCCTTATGCTAGCATTACACTAGCTGTCATGAGGTGCCACTGATTAGTTTTCTAATTGAGCTAGACTTCCAGAAGGACAACTTTAAGATATTTTGCACCAAAATTACATTACCTATACGATTCTTTCAAAAAAGAAGATAAAGAAAATCCAAAAAAAAAAAACACAATCAAACAAAAGCAATACAAAGCAAAACAAAACATTACCAGGAATATTCAATATCACGATGATGATCATGTCCGAAACAAATAAAGATATTCGCGGTGTGTATAATTTATGCATAATTGTTTAAAAAAAGGAAAATACTTTTATCTACGAAAAAGCATAGGCTGTATAAAGGCTAGTGGCAACGTGTTACCATCCTTTTTGACAGTTTTAATGATTCTTTGGAATACCACTCCTTTTTGTTCTTTAGTAGCCTTGTGGGTTGAATAACTACTTTTGAAACTCTACCTGAACGGTTTCTGTGAACCCGATACCATTTGCGTGGACAGCTAGTTTTCCAAGCACCACAGTCGTCCGCAGTGAGATCTTTAGATTCCATATTCGTCAGATCAATCAAAAATCCCGCATTTCTTTCTATACCAGTGGGTCTGGCGGTACATATTCTTTCAGGATTATTGTAGTATAGTCTTAAATATCTGCAAGGTGGATAACCCTTTCTTCTTTAAAGTATAAATTGGCTGATCTTTATTGCATTGAATAATTCGATTTCCGTATTCAACTCTTCATCGGTCTCCGATAACATTTCACTTTCAGTTTCTCTGGAGTCATCTGGCGAAAAAATTAGAGTGAAAATACTTTATGAGAATACAGGTTAACAGAACTAGCTCCTGTGTTTTTGTTTTTTCAGATTTTAAGTTTAGCTGTGGCTTAACACAAGAAAACATGTACAACCCCAATGTATTACCTTTAGAAATTGCCATTGTTACCATTGTTTTAATCTCACATATTGCATTGCATATTGCATTCATCTTTTTTCGAACAGGTGTATGTATACTAGTTATACAATGGTTTCTAGTGGCATACTGTGGAATATCCCACGAGTCACTTGTAGTTGCTAGTATATACATTAGCCTTTAGGCGAAATAGTCAAGTTTTTCCTACAGTCAACCGTGACGAGGTCGATGACGTCACAAATAGTGACGTGTGTTGAAAAATAAAAGCCATTACAATACAATACAATAAACTTTATTTATGGAGGGTAACACATTACAGTACAATAAAAACTGATAAACCAGTGGCCCTCGAACTATCTAAATACCTAAGTTACTAAAATTATCTAAAAATATGTACATATGTATAAGACAATTATTTATGTATTAATATATATTAATATGTATGTATATATATATGTGTAAAGTGTGTCGAAATAAATCACGACTCAATTCTCTATTGATATTCACGGAGCAAATTTATAGCTACAATGACATAGATTTACATTATATTCTGACTTTTGCATAACTCAATTGCAAACCTTTCAGTCTTTTGAGCCAGACATCAGGGAAAGATTAAACTTATGCCTGAGAAGTATTTCTAATTTAGAATATAAGATTCCATTGCTTGAAACATCAGAGGAGAAAGTGTGCACAATAACACAAATTTTATATTTTGCGTTTAATCGAATCACACTGCTTATGAGAATAAACTCCGTAGCTTGTAAAAACCAAAAGTTATTTCCGTCCTCAAAAATGAAGAGAAAATTCCTCATTGAGTGAGAAGTTCATGAATCATTATCAGCTCTTTGAGCAAGCACCAGTGCTTTCAATAATGTAAGCAAAACCTTCTATTGCTTTCTTTGCATAAATTAAACAGTTTGAAAGACAATTTCATCCGAATATCCTAAATATTTCTAATTACGCCTTAATCGACTTTAGCGTATATCTAAAACACTCAATGTAATCTCAAGCTTTGGTATTATAGTTGTAATTGAATGTAAAGTTTGTTTTGCCGTTACATGTTCTTGGGCGATTTTAAAAATTATTTGAGCAGAGGTCACGACTGTAAGAACTGAACTTTCTTTGCCTTGTGTTGAATTTAATTATCTGCTTAACGACATTACTTTGAGAGACAACGTTTTGACGTAGTCTGGTGTTTTAAATAACATTTAGGCTCTTGCCTTCCGAGTTGTTCGATGCTATGTACTGTTTAATAAACGAGCAGGAGTGTTTTATCGGGTTTTAAAACACGAGGCGAAGCCGAGTGGTTTTAAGCCCGATAAAACACGATTTGCGAGTTTATTGAACAGCTTAAAAAACCTTGAGGTGTATCTTCGCATTTTCTACTGAATTTTTGACGAATGAACCAAGTTTACCAGAGAAAATCCGAGTTAAAGTTTATGCAAATGAAGAGGATGTTTTATCAGATTTAAAACCTCCTCCACGGACAATGATTTCTATTGTGTTTTCCTCATTAAATATTCATGAGTTTTTTAAATAGTGTATAATATAGCGCTGGCAATCAACTCCACGCTAGTCACGCTTCTTTACATTGAATCGCGTGCGAAATTATTCCCACAATGCACCCGATATAGTTATATACTTCGCTCAGGTGGATCAGAATTTCTGCATATTGTTGTATGTATGTATATATATACATATATATACATATCTCTGGATGTACCTATTCTGACGGTAAAGTGCTCAATACGTTGAAATGTAGAGTTATAGATTATAGATTGTAGATAGATCAAAGACAAGACATCACTTTTGCTGTTACTCAGAGTTTCACACTTACACGATCTTCAGACAGTCTTTAATAAAGAATAATCCATACTGTTATCTATATATACCTAAGGCGCTATAATTGTAGTATAATCTATTGTTGTGGTCTATAATTGGAGTATTGTTATGTATTTACAGTAGTGCTATTGTTCTATCAAGGTGCGATAATTTATGTTATCCGGCTTAAGTAATATTTGTTTTCATGGTGGCATTTTGGAATAAGTTCTGATCTTTTGTTGAGAAGGTTGGCTTTATCTGCTTTAATAATGTTCAATTTTTCTGCTAAGCTGAGATTGCATTTCTTAGAAATATTATTGTAGGCTTTTGCTGAGGTGATGAATGACCATTTAATGTTGTAAACTTTCTTGTTGTCTTGAAGTGTCCAGATGTGTTTTGATAGTTCATGCAACTGTAGCTGACAAAGTGAAAGCTACAATCTTCTGCAAAAATAAAGTGCCACTACACCTCTTTCCCCCTTAGCAATGTTGGTCTATGAAGTTTTCGAGCTTATAAAGTGGTTACCGGATAAAATGCATGCGAGACAACATTGCTAGGGGGTAGAGGGGGAACGTTGTTCCAGAATAGTATGTGTCCCATTTTCTTTAGCTTGAGATTGTAGCCTCGCCCGTTCGATCTGTTCCCCTGGAACTTGCGAAGATTGCCCACCAGCAGGCGGCAAAACTCCATCAGCAGATGTTGAACCTGTCAATTCTTGTTGGAGAGGCCCAATAACTTGTGCTACATCAGAAGCTGATGGTGAAGAATTAGAAGATCTGCTGGTCGGACGAATAGGCATCTTGGAAAAGGTTCTGTGTTCATTCAAACTTCGCGCATAATTAATGTGTCCTTAAATAATGCTAATGACGTCATCAGGAAGGATCATGAATATTCAAAGGGTTTGAATACTATGATTTTTTCAATGATGGCCCTGTCAGCATGTCTTACTCTAAACAATAGAAATCAAGATGGCCGTTGTATCAGCAAAAAGGTGTATTATTGCAACTTAGTGAAGTGCTGTGAGTAGCAAAATACTGAAGGAAAATAAAACATCGAATATACATTCTCAAGCCTGCTTTGTCTTTGACTCTGTTTACCATATTTTCTCTATATTCTTTGTCGTATCCTAGTTGTCCCTTTTGAATAATAATAATGATAAAAAATAGTATATGTCAGAATCCCTCTATGAACAAATTGGATAAGCATTTTTGTTCAATGATTTTGTATAACGTTTGGGTAATGGAATCTACAAACCTCTGGATGTCTCTTCAGGGATTTTTTTGGCTCTTTTTGCCAACAACTCCAAGGTAGGTTTTTTGTTTACAGTAAACTAGCTAGCTCAAAATAAAATGTGCCCTGTAAAGATATGCTGCCTGTACAATCCAACGTGTCGGAAGGGAGTTAGCAAAGACTCAATATACACGATTATTTGATGACTTCTTTATTTGATGACTTTTACTGCTAACTAATGAACTCAAAGATTTTTACTACATTTATAGGTCTTGTAGATGAATTTGCATATAAGGAGAAACGAAAAAACAACAAACAAATGTTCGCTAATTAACTATTCAACTGAAATCTTGTGGGCCTTTTAATTGTCCTTCCCGATTGTGGCGTACGCAACTGTACACTGCCATATTAGATAGCTTACTCAAAAATGTCTATATTTATTAGAATTATAGTAAACCGCAACATACTAGCTAGCTTCACATTTTTGTACAATCGCCGACGCTTCTCCTTTTTCGCTCTGATTTCTTTTTCCTTCTCCACAATTTCCTTGTTCAGGTCTTCTGGTTCTTACCAAGACATCTTCCTTTAACTGGTTCTGGGCATTCACGGTGCCACCAACGTTAAAATGCGGCATTTTGAAATTGATTTTCCCTGTGAAGAAACAAAATACATATACACATAAAACAAGGTCAGGGGCGGATCCAGGAATTTTCAAAAGCGGGGGCCGGATAGGATCCGATAATTTCCAAAAAACTCTCCGTCATATAATGCTAATAAACTGGCTGAACACCATTCGTACTAATGGCTGAAAACAGGTAATATGCTTTATTTCTGCTTGGAACGTGGTGCTTATATGTATACAGAAGGAACTTTCGCTAAAATATTTCCTGGAATTTCAGAGGAGAGGGTGCGGACTGTCATTGCAAAGGATTGGCAAATGCCATCCTTCTCTGGTTTTTCTTCACGTAATCATCAACAATTGCTTTGTAGTCCAAAGTAATATCCTTGTGGATAAATGATAGTAACAGAGCATTCAGGCGATCCTCGCTCATAGTGGTAAGGTACAGGTTCTTCACAAAACGCAATGACGACTTACTTCGCTCCACTGTAGCGCTAGTAACTGGAGTGATCAGTAGCAAATGTAGAATGGTATGGATGTTTGGATAGAGGCTGGCATTGCAGCGTCTCATTGCTTCCTGGAGTGTTGCTGGTTTTTTTTCACTGGTAGCCCTGCAAAAAGAAAAAATAATAATTTAATCATCCACAGCCGTATACTGCAAGGCAATTACCATCGCAAAAATTCGAAAATTGAATTACCAGAAACGCTTCCATAGATCGAACTCTTGCGATGCGCTACTCGCTGATGGCAAGTCTTGGGAATAATGGCGGATTAGTTTCTCCTTAGATGGGCTGTCAAGCTTATGGACATTATCAGGGATCAGCAGTAGTCCAAGCAACGCTGCTTCTGTTAGTCCATTAAAGCGGGTATCTATTTGCTGAAGAAGGTTATCAAGAAATGGAATGAACACAGTACGTCGGAAATAAGAGGCTGGCGTCTTGGATGCGGTGTTGCTTCGTAACGTTTGCCTGCCGCATGTACGGGGTTTGCTGATCTTCACGTTTCCCTTCTTGGCCATTATCTTCATCTTCTGGTATACAAAATCGGCAAATGTCTTCTTCGCCATTCTGCGCAAGTCCTTCATCTGATCTCTCACGACCTTGATATGGCTGTATGCATTTACGATATCAACTGTGGAGCCCTGTAATGCACGGCTGAGTCCTACTGTGTACCCGAAGACATAGTTAGCAGTGTTAAAGGCCGCAATAAACACTGAGCTCTTGATCTGATGGCATAGCCCCTGTGCCTCTGTCCTAGATTTTGCATCCCACTTTCTGTCAACGTTCATTGAGATAGTTTCGAAGCACAAGAGAAGAGCTTCGTATAAATCATCGAAATCCTGAAAGGCGGTATGGCGTTCGACCCACCGTGTTGTACATAGGGGCTTAATTTTCTTCTTCGCCGCTTTCCTTCTAGGGCAGTCTTCCGAGACTTCTTCATTGCCATATGTCATCTCTTGTTGGCTCTTCTTCTATCTCGTCGCTCTCCTCTTCTTGCACGTTGTCCTCCTCGTCTTCTGTGCCTTCATCTTCTTCGTCTTCGTCATCTTTATTCATGTCAGTATTATCTTCTGTTTGCCTAGCATTGTCGTTTTCTTCGATCTTGATAATACATGCTTCTAGCTCCTGCTGTCGTTTGGGTGAGTACTTAAAGAAAATTCCAACCGACTTGAGTGTATCAACCATGTTTTGTATTTAAAGTACCTTACCTGCATGTGACAGAGCCAAGTTAAGTTCATGACTAGCACAGTGAAAATATAGAGCTCGTGGAGATAGCTCCTGGAACTTCTTTGCGCACCCCTTCTGGCATCCTGCCATGGCTCCCGCTCCATCATACATCTGCGCTCTGCACAATTTGGGATCTAATCCCAAATTATTCAATGCCTCTACGATATGATTGCATATCGACACTCCTGTACAAGACTCGCATTGAATATACTCTACAAGTCTCTCAATAGGCTCGCCATTGTGCAGGTATCACACAACAAGTCCAAGCTGCTCCCAGTTGGAGGTGTCGCTTACTTCGTCTGCCTCAATGCCATAAAAGCCTCGCCTGTTCTTAACATCATCAACAATGACACCCTGAATGTATTTCTTAATGCACTGAAGTAGCTCATTTTGAGACGTTTTTGATATATACGTGGCATTCCGATCGGACGTTTCCAGATGTTCCTTTAGCTCTATGTCACCAGCATCTACTCGTAATTTGAGCAAGGCCTTGAAGTTTCCTTGATTTGGAGCATCTGAGTAAGCATCATCCCTGTGGCCCCTCAGCCCTATGCCCTGCCGACCACACAATTCTATACATTTAATGATCGACGTGAGGAAGATCCGGTTTTTAGCGACCTGCCTCTCCAATTCAAGGGAAAGTCTGCTCTGAATAATAAGCGACGGGTTATCCATGGTCTTGACAAAGTCATCCATTTTTGCCTTTGAGTTGCGATGATACAATAACTGAGAATGTTCCTTGAAATCCGCTCTAGCATCCTTCCAGTTTCGGTAAGGGGCACTGATGAGATTCTTTGCTCGCTGACCATGAAAAGCTTGTGTGGGGAAAAGAACACAACACAGACAAAAAAGGCTATCTGTCGCCTTGGAGTAAGCCAAAAAGTCGTACATATGAAGCCATTCCCTTGAGCAGTACCTTTGTTTGAAACCCCCCGGCTCACTCTTGTCTTTGTATTTTTTCGGAGAAAATTTAAAATCGGCTTCTGGTTGGCGGTTGCTTATCACATGATACTTGTCTTCATCAGTTATTGATTTCTTGTTAATTACGGTGGAGATATCTAGAATAGGAGCTGGTCTTTGCGTCGGTACACTAGGTTCCAGTTCTTCTGGAGCTTGGGCCTGCAACTCTACACCACAACTATGACCCAGTTCTAGAACTTGTTCTGGTTGTGAAGTCAGTGACAGTATCTGTTGGTCACTGTCGCTGGATGGGTGGGTTTTCTTCGCAGAAGTAGTATTAAAGTAACAGAGTAGGCTTTGCTGCTCCAGTTCCGACTTACGGCGTTTCCTCGATTCTGAAAAAACATATATTGGAATACAGCAATCTACTTATGCACAGAAATTTCCAATAAGCTAAAGGAAGACGGGCCCTCCCTCAGTGTATAACAAGCTGAAACCATGTGTGCACTGTTATAGCTCGCTAATCAGCAAAAACGGGACATGAACCAGTAGGCGAGCGAAGACAGAGACAGACAATCGATTAATTACATTTTTTCTTTCCTGTTCCTTGCGCATGCTATGCGATACAACTGTCATGCAACAATTTTTAATGCAAACGGTTAATTTTTTTAATGATACTTCATCGCTTACAGAAAATCACTGTCTCGTTTACTAGTACAGCAACGTGGGAAACCCCAGAGACAAGCAGGCTTTACCTGCTCTAGGTGGAAACACGAAAGACATCTAATTACAAAAAAAGGGCGCTAAAATAGACGACGTTAGCATTTTTTGTTTGTCATTTTTCGTTATGATTATCTGAGATATTCATACTTACGAAAAAATAATGCTAACGTCGTGCTTTCCACATAGAGCAAGTAAAGCCTGCTTGTTTTCCAAGGAATTGCATGATATCTGCAAAAACTGAAGGCGAATCGGACAACTTTCTAGTATGGCTCTGACATTTTGAATGGTCAGCCCAACACCACATACACAGAGCATAAGCAATCCCGGCAGGAATTTTGCTACAGCCAGAACTTGAATTGGTGTCAAATTCACTCGGTTTAACGAAAGAGTTGTCAACTTGATGAGCTGCATTAATACAGTGATGAAATTTTGATGAACGTTAATTGCATTTCAATCATCAAGAATTAATGTTTGCAGAGGTGGAACAGGTTTTACTGCCAGAAAATAAATGGAGTTAATTGGCACCCCACTCAAGTCAAGATACACTAGTTTGCTAGCATTCTCTAAACTACTCTCCAGTATGGTGCAAGTGGTGCTGGAAAACTCAACATCAACATACTTCATTGAAAAAAGTTCAAAACCTGGGGAGTGTGACACGATGCTCATTAAATAATTTTTTCTCAAAGATGTGATCCCCCATTCATCAAAAGTGAGGTCCCTCCACAGGGAATTCCTCAATGACACAGTTCTCCATCTTTTGCAAACAGGTGCTAGCTTATTCAGGATATCTTTAATACTGAATGACTTGAAAATCTCTGAGAGCATCTCGTCTGGCAAGGCTGTATGTAAAAGTGTAAAAATAATGAAGTAGGGGTAAAGAAATGAAGCTTCATTTTTCGTTAAAAATAGAGGGGGGTTTAAACGTTTTATTATTATTTTTTTCTTCTGAAAAAGACTTTTTTATGGGAAAGATTTCCTTTATTCCTGCTTCGAAAATGTTTCGAAACAAGCCAAGACACAAAGCGCTGCCCCGACCTGAAATTTCGCAAAATATTGCTGCTGACCAAGCAACTTTAGTGTGCTTAATGCCAGTAACTTAATCTACAGGCAACGGCTTCCGCTGAAAATAACGCTGGCACTTGCAAACATCAATGTCCTCATATTTTAGCAGTGGAAAATTTTCCCGTCTCCTCAAACTACGCGGGCTTTCTGTGGTTTTATACGTTTGGGCGCGTTTGTTAAAGGAATGGTTGCCTAGGTGATTTGAAGATCGCTGCCAGTTTAAAATATTTCATTGCTGCAATATCTAGTTTTCACGCAAATTTTCGAGAATTTACAGGTCCTAATTATAGAAAATTCACCAAAAAGGGATCTACAATCATTTCCAATCACTTTGCTATGAGTGCAAAACGACAATTTTATATAGGGAAATTCAAAAGCTTGATATAAAATGTCTTACTGATTTTTGTACAAAGTCTCGTTGAAAACCGAAATAAAGTTTTATACAATTCATGACAATCATAGAATACAAACCATCCATTTTAAACTATTGTAATAATAATTAATTTACCTTCTATGTTCATCTGGATTCTTCTGACGGAATAAATGCAACGAATCGATGGACTCGAAATTGGCCTCTCAAACCAAGTAGAAAATAACCCAAGCAAACCAAATAAGTATCTGTCACAAACACAGTCAAAATACCATAGAAATAATATTATTTTACTTACCGAGTTTTTTAACGGAATGAAGTCGTTCTATATTTGTTTAATAGAAATTGTAAGCTTGCTATATTGATCACCAAAACGTTAAAAGAACGGAGAACTCATCGAGAACTCAGCCTTCAGCTCCCTCCACTCTAGAAACTTTACCAGCCGCTCACTCGCGCTTTCATTGGTTGACACAGCCCAAACAGGCATGCAGGCGCCGCGCCGCGCAGGAAAGCCAATAAAGTGCATCTTGCAAAATCGAGGAAAGACCATTAGAAAAATATATAGCGAAAATGAGGTTGTCTAAAAAATAAATCCAAATTAAAAAATAAAATAAATTTCCTTCATGCATAAGGCAGTAGAAAAAATAAAAAAAAAAAAAAAAACCGGCAGCTAAAGGGGGGGCCACGGCCCCCCCGGCCCCCCCCCCCCTATATCCACCCCTGGTTGTTTGCAGTCTGTCTCTGTGGTGGCTTGAACTCTTTGACTTGTTATGGTTGTATGTCTTCTACACTTAGGTAAGTGTCAAGCTCATTATCCTGTAACAAATTAGTATTTATATCATGTAATTTTGAAGACTTTCTAATGATGATAGGACTTTACTTCATTATGCGAAACCCCTTGGCACTTACGTCAAAATCTTCATCATGAAGGCTGGGCGTATCTTTAGCTGCATTTGCATCTGTCTCTGAATTTGACTATAGATAGGAAAACCAAAATAAAAAGATAATGATGTAAAGTATTGAAAGTGCAAGAGTCAATTTAATACAACTTTTTGATACAACTTAGTGTACCTGCTTAGCTTCAATGAACATTGATAGATATAAATTAAGAATCCTATCCCCTTTGTTTAACTCTCTGTAAATATATTTTTAAGAGCCTGTCCATGAGAGGACCAGGCAGACGTGATACATGCCATCTCTTCGATTTCAATGAAACTTGGCACAAAGAAAGGCTTCACTCAAAAACTCAACATGCCAAAATATTTCGAAATTCGGAATTATCCGGGGGGAGTTAGACCACCCCCCCTGCTTTTTTTCCAAAAATCTCAAAAAATTCACCCTGCAAAATGGAAAAAGTAAAGACCTCCCAAACTCTCAGAATTCAACAGATTTTATTTTGGCTGGACATGAGTATACTTACATCTTTTGTCAATCCATGACAGGAGTTTGCAGTGGTTTGATTGATGCCTTGTCAATCAGCAGTCGTTAATAATTAACCCTATAAAATAACATGCCAAAATAGGCCAATTTGATGACCAAATATCTCCAATGGCCAAGGCTATATTCAAATGACAACACCATCACCGTCTAACTCTATGGTTGGTCTAAGGAATTCAAGAATAAAATTATTGGGACCTCTTAATTTCTTTGCGCAGGCCATGCTTGAAACCTGTCATTGAGAGCAATAATATTTTCTCCAAATCGTCAAACTACGATGGCAAGATGAGAAGTTTGGTGCATTTCCAACCGTTTTTCCAGCTCTTTTGCATGTTAACTTAATCATTGGACTCCCTGAGAGGTTCAAAAATAGTGAAACTCCGATACAATTAGAGGTAAGGCCAATTTTTTTCGAAAAACAGCGTCAACTTATCACTTTGTAAATGATGATTCTTCCGAAAAAGCCCGATATTTTCGATATCTAAGTAGATAAATGAAATCGTTGAATATATGCAATAACTTAGCATTATAATAAAAATTTGTATTATATTTATTCTAAATTTTGGTCGGCGGCTGAAGGGTTGACAAGTACAGGTGAGTGAAAATCTACGCTTACGTGACAATGTTGACATTATGCATTTCGATGGCATTTGGCTTCGCATAACAATATCAAGAACGGCTTTCTAAAACTGTATAGTGGATTACTTCAGTAACATGGAAGCTGTTCCCTTGGATCAACTATGTATCAATCAATGAAAGTTTTTATACTTACATCAGGCCCTCTTGCAGTGTGCTAAAGTGGCTGCTGTATTTCAAAGGACCGTCGGTCGTTCGATAGTCTTATAGCGAAGCATTCCTTTCGGCGAAGTGCAAAACAACACAAAATTTGATGAGCATACACATTATATATCTTCCTCTTTACTAACTAAGAAAATTACCGACCATTATATTCCTAGATTGCTACGGTATACTTTGCTTTGCTATAAAATCCGAGCAAAATTCGAGCATCTTATGGCGTGACTGAGCCTGTGGTCAGCGGACGTCACACAGGAAACCCGCCGGTCAATGTGCATAAAAATCGCTTGTTATAGAGAAAACACGTGAGTTAGACTTAATGCATTTTAATGCATTTTAATGCATTTTAAAGCAATTTCTCAACTGTTATCGTTCATTTGCAAGGCATCGTACTATTCAATGTAGTCTTTCATCTAGACAGTATCGAGGAGAACAAAATGTAATTGAGCCTCGCCCTCTGATTTCATGTTCTAGCAATCCTCATCTTAAACAATTGAAAGTTGCCCAAGGAAGCGTTTCCTCTGAAAAGGAGCTAATACTTGCACGAGTGGGCCTATTTGATGAAGACGGTACTGATCGATCATGACTTAACAATTTTGCCCAAAACACCGAGATGCAGGTAATTGAAAATATGTCATTTGTATTCTAACACAAGGTATCAGGCTTTCTTTTGGTTAATTGATTTACCGTAAATCCTCTATTAAGTCCCCCGGGGGGCTTATTTAATTCAGGCACGTTCGAGAGGAGGGCTTATTGGAGAGGGGGGACTTAAAAGAGAGGGGGACTTAATAAATTTCTCCCTTTAAAAGGGGGGGGGGCTTATCAGAAAGGGGTATATGATACTGATATGATACATATGATACTGAGCTCATCGGTGATTGGTCATGTATTTGGACTCTGGGGAATTCGGCTTTCCTTAACATGATGCCAATCAAAACTGAAATTTATGCAGATGTCAATCAAAATGACGTTGAAGCCAGTTTAGGTTTACATACCTGTCAATCATAAAGTATTACAAAAAAATGCTTAGTTGGAAAAAAAAGCATTAATTAAAAAAACCGATAGATGGAACATAGTGTTGTAAGCGAACGTAATAATGAAGCATTCTGTTTGTCAAAGCGCGAGGTTTGTTACGACAACCACCTTTACTCTAGTCGGACATAAACTTTACACCTCACTAAAAAAACTTTTAACTTTGATAATTTTGGACCCCGTGTGAAGAAAAATAAACCAGGCCGATCTCAAACTACAGGAAACCCATAAAGAGCAGAGTTGCCTTTTCAGGAAAATATACCGTAAATCCACTATTAAGCCCCTCCTCAAATACGCCCCCCTTTCTGATAAGCTCCCCCCCTTTTAAAGGGAGAAATTTATTAAGTCCCCCTCTCTTTTAAGTCCCCCCTCTCCAATAAGCCCTCCTCCTCTCGAACGTGCCTGAAATAAATAAGCCCCCCGGGGGACTTAATAGAGGATTTACGGTAAATCAATTAACCAAAAGAAAGCCTGATACCTTGTGTTAGAATACAAATGACATATTTTCAATTACCTACATCTCGGTGTTTTGGGCAAAATTGTTAAGTCATGATCGATCAGTACCGTCTTCATCAAATAGGCCCACTCGTGCAAGTATTAGCTCCTTTTCAGAGGAAACGCTTCCTTGGGCAACTTTCAATTGTTTAAGATGAGGATTGCTAGAACATGAAATCAGAGGGCGAGGCTCAATTACATTTTGTTCTCCTCGATACTGTCTAGATGAAAAACTACATTGAATAGTACAATGCCTTGCAAATGAACGATAACAGTTGAGACATTGCTTTAAAATGCATTAAAATGCATTAAGTCTAACTCACGTGTTTTCCCTATCAATCTCGTACCCAGAGCCCGCGTTTCTCCTGGCCAGCGCCGAAAAACGAGAGACTCTGGGGAAACGGAATTTTTTATCTGATTTTGGATAACCGGTTCTCTTAATGCGCATGCGTTTAAGCATAATTTAAAAATGGCGTCCAAAGATCTTGCTCGAGATTTTGACGCAGCGATAGCGTTTTCAATGAAGAAAAGAAGTATAAAATTCTCTTTAAAAAATGAACAGCGAGAGTGCATTACATCAGTTCTAAAGGGAAATGACACGATTGCAGTACTGCCGACTGGATATGGCAAATCCTTAATTTTCCAGCTTCTGCCTCACGCTTTTGATGCTGAAAATAGTGTAATTTTGGTTATATCGCCATTAAATGCTTTAAAGGAAGAACAGATTAAAAATATTTCTTGCAGCTTCGGCACTTCATGTTTACAAGTATGTGTTTCTTGGACGTACTAATCTTTCGCGCCAAGGCAAGTTCGAACGTGAACGCAAACAACTTCGGATTTAAGAGCTGAATTTATTGTATTTAACTCTTATGCAAGACTAAAATAAATTAATCAATCCTTAAGCTATAATATAAATTATACTTTATTTAAAAAAAGCTAATTGAGAGCAGAAGTCCCTAGATATTCCGTAAAATTTTTATTATTATGTCAGGGAAAGTCCTTTTCCGGTTATCAATGAAAGTACTTCAGTCCGCTCATTTCCGGTTTCTCTATTGTTTAATAGAGAACCAATCAAAAACCTCAAAAAATTCCGTTTCCCCAGAGTCTCTCGTTTTTCGGCGCTGGCCAGGAGAAACGCGGGCTCTGGGTACGAGATTGTTTCCCTATAACAAGCGATTTTTATGCACATTGACCGGCGGGTTTCCTGTGTGACGTCCGCTGACCACAGGCTCAGTCACGCCATAAGATGCTCGAATTTTGCTCGGATTTTATAGCAAAGCAAAGTATACCGTAGCAATCTAGGAATATAATGGTCGGTAATTTTCTTAGTTAGTAAAGAGGAAGATATATAATGTGTATGCTCATCAAATTTTGTGTTGTTTTGCACTTCGCCGAAAGGAATGCTTCGCTATAAGACTATCGAACGACCGACGGTCCTTTGAAATACAGCAGCCACTTTAGCACACTGCAAGAGGGCCTGATGTAAGTATAAAAACTTTCATTGATTGATACATAGTTGATCCAAGGGAACAGCTTCCATGTTACTGAAGT
The DNA here is from genome assembly GCA_023349425.1 of Anthopleura sola. Classification (NCBI taxonomy): domain Eukaryota; kingdom Metazoa; phylum Cnidaria; class Anthozoa; order Actiniaria; family Actiniidae; genus Anthopleura; species Anthopleura sola. Next base: position 23,241,381 of record JALHLI010000001.1, read on the forward strand.
AATCCACTATACAGTTTTAGAAAGCCGTTCTTGATATTGTTATGCGAAGCCAAATGCCATCGAAATGCATAATGTCAACATTGTCACGTAAGCGTAGATTTTCACTCACCTGTACTTGTCAACCCTTCAGCCGCCGACCAAAATTTAGAATAAATATAATACAAATTTTTATTATAATGCTAAGTTATTGCATATATTCAACGATTTCATTTATCTACTTAGATATCGAAAATATCGGGCTTTTTCGGAAGAATCATCATTTACAAAGTGATAAGTTGACGCTGTTTTTCGAAAAAAATTGGCCTTACCTCTAATTGTATCGGAGTTTCACTATTTTTGAACCTCTCAGGGAGTCCAATGATTAAGTTAACATGCAAAAGAGCTGGAAAAACGGTTGGAAATGCACCAAACTTCTCATCTTGCCATCGTAGTTTGACGATTTGGAGAAAATATTATTGCTCTCAATGACAGGTTTCAAGCATGGCCTGCGCAAAGAAATTAAGAGGTCCCAATAATTTTATTCTTGAATTCCTTAGACCAACCATAGAGTTAGACGGTGATGGTGTTGTCATTTGAATATAGCCTTGGCCATTGGAGATATTTGGTCATCAAATTGGCCTATTTTGGCATGTTATTTTATAGGGTTAATTATTAACGTCTGCTGATTGACAAGGCATCAATCAAACCACTGCAAACTCCTGTCATGGATTGACAAAAGATGTAAGTATACTCATGTCCAGCCAAAATAAAATCTGTTGAATTCTGAGAGTTTGGGAGGTCTTTACTTTTTCCATTTTGCAGGGTGAATTTTTTGAGATTTTTGGAAAAAAAGCAGGGGGGGTGGTCTAACTCCCCCCGGATAATTCCGAATTTCGAAATATTTTGGCATGTTGAGTTTTTGAGTGAAGCCTTTCTTTGTGCCAAGTTTCATTGAAATCGGAGAGATGGCATGTATCACGTCTGCCTGGTCCTCTCATGGACAGGCTCTTAAATTTATTATTTTTAATTTATTTCTATTTCCCCTTTTTTTAAATTGTCTTTTGATTTGGAAATAACTTAAAATTAGCATATGTAATCACATGATTTACAAATGTTTAACAAAATTGCACAAGCAGTACGCACACAAAAAATTATGTGATCATTTGCTAATCATATAAATACAACAGTTGGTCACAATTTTTTTTCCTTTTGTGATACATTGACACCTGACTTCTAGGAAAGTTCAATCGAGCACAAACTCCTATTAACTTACAGATTTTGAATAGAAATATCCAACTATTTTTAGTTTTTAACAATCTCAAACAATTTTTAGTTCAATTTCGCTGGTTGCACTCAAATATTTCAAAAATTCAAAAATTTCAAGATTTGCACTCCCACGGCAAATTTAAATAAATTGAGTTGCTCTCAGCCAATCAGAATCCAGAAATGTTTGTATATATATGATTATAAAGGAAATGATAACAGAAAATAATCAAAACCAAGATTCCAAACCTGCATTTTTGTATAATATGTTGCTTTATCTTTAAATCTTGAAATGGTATATGCTGTAAAAAGGAATAAGTTATCGTAGATTAATAAGTTTTAAACCGTAGTGAAAATGAAAACTGACGTTTCGGACGTTAGTCCTTCGTCGGAGTCAAAAAAAAAGAATAATATTGATTATGTGAGATTTTTTGATTTTGTTGAATTATTTTTAGCAAGTAGTTTCAATCATTATTTCAAAGCAACCAAAAGTCTCTCTCTCTATCTCTTTTTCTGGCTTTGTCAATGTAGAATGAGTACAGCACCACATAATCCAGAAAGGGATTAAACTGTCTTAAATGTCTCCCATGTTTCTCGACAGCTGTTGATAGTAGGAAGGCAGCATCCGTACTTAGAAGAACAGAGATTGTTCTTCCCTTCACTTTCTTTGGATGAGTTGAGTATTGGTCAGCAGTGACAAGTCGAACTTGGACTTTGACCAATTCCTTCTTTGGCTTTTGCTTCCCTTTTTTGTCAGTTTTTTTTTTTTTTTTGAAAAGTGACTGTCGTGCAGCTTCCTTGTTCTTTCTGAACTCTTCAAATGATATAGTTGCAGCTGGTTTCGATCCATCACCAGGTGCTATATATAAGAAGAAAGAAGCATATTATTCATCAGGTCATCATCATTTATTATTTGTTTAACCATTTATAAATGGCAAACAAAACGATTGCAGTGAGCATCAATCAGATGAACAGATTTCCAAGAATCAATAATTCAACTTAATTACTAGATGAAAAACAGCTCATCACATGCATGCACAAAAATCCATCCAGTAGCCCAAAAATAAGTTTGAATTAAGCTCATTTTTCCTACTTTTCTCCTTTTGAAATATTAATGAAGCTTGTCTTCACTTAGTATAGAATTGTGAAAGGGAAAAGCCCTTTTTTATTGTTCATAACTTTAGTAATTGATGAAGTTTTGCTAAAAACGTGACATCTAAATTGGTCAAAATGTGGTCGAATTTAAGCTTCTGTCTCTAATTATTTCCTGGTAATTTTGCACTATTGCTAATATTTGAGCTTTAAGAAATCATAGGCCTAAATATACCTACAAGTTTGAGATGCCTTTTGGCCGCATTTGTGGCAGTACTTGCCGTCTTCCATAAATTGAACTCCACATTCTTTACAAAACGCCATCTTGTCCACGACTGGTATCCAGTCCCAGTACTACTCAGTCTCCATTGGGCCACATGCTCGTGCATGCATTTGAGATTCTACGGAAGTCGTTCATATTTCCACAGTTGTAGCATGCAGCTTGGTTGGGGCAGGAAAGACTTTGCTGATAATCTATGTCTTTGACATTCTGGACATATCCACGTAGTTTTATTGTTATTTGGTAGACGTTTATAGTTCAAGTATGCCAAGTGGAAAAACTTTCCATAAGGACACTTGGAACTGTGACATTCTAAGAGCTTGTCACCCTTCTTTGCAGTTGTCTTACAAACACAAATAAGCTGGACAGGAGCTTCACTTGGTGTTGCTGTACTACTACTTGTTGGAGATTTTCCTCTATTGAACTGTGGAAGTTTTTGGCAATATGGACAAAACCATGTAGCTGTAATAAGAGACTAGGAACGACATTTCGTTTGGTGTACCACCTGCCAAGGACTTCTGGTAAAATGCATGTGAACCAGAATTCTTTAAGTTTTGGTAAGCATTTAAACCAATGTTTTCTGTCCTTGTAAATTCGTTCTTCCACAATTACTGCATTCTTCTGATCATCAATAGCATACACTACAAAGTCACAGTATTCTCTATGTAATGTAAACAGCTGCTATTTCACCTGATAGTAGTGGTTGTGTGTCCTTTTCAGTCGGAAAACCCCATTCACTTTATCCAAACAAGCTACTGCTGATTTAGCATAACGTTCAAAGTCACACTGCTTGATAGAAATAGGGCAATTCACTTCTCCACATCAGGGGTTGCATGTATAAACTGGTGTTCCTCACTTAGGAACAATCCATTCTGTGTAATCTTGAAATGCTTGTGATGCTTTTTTATTTCACTTTCGTAAGACAAAATGGCATCTTTCTCATATGAACAACCATGTTTCACTGCTTCATTAGAGATCTTGAATAATTCTGGGTAACAAATTGACTTAATCAAAGATTGTGATGGTGAAACTGGATTGTTGTGACAAACTGCTCCACTCTGTGATGAACCTATCCGACCTGTTCTGTGTTTAAAGAAACTCTTACTATTTGATTGCGATAGAGTATCCCTCGATTTGATCCATCTCTTGCTTTCATTGGTTGGTGCTTTGTAGCATTTGTAATTGCCCAGGAAGTCCAAGAGGTCATCGTTGTCAACTTCAGAAATATCACTTTCCAATACCTTGTCAAACACTTCTCGTTCATCAGGGGTAATGTAGTTGCGGAAAGACGCCAGCAAATAGTCGTTGGCAATTGTCTGTTCTCCAAAAAGGCATGATGCGATGAAGGCCTTTGAAAGACCAAGAGGAAAGAATTGTAGATGTTGAACACCATAAACCAGTATGATAAATACTTCATTTGCCTCCAGTTTACTAAGCAACTCAATCTGTGCTTTATCCTGTTGATGTATTTTCCAGGATTTGATAGCAGAATTTGCTTGTCTGAAAGTGTAGGTGATGTCATCATACTAAGCCTTTTTGGCTTTAAGGCAGAGACATAAATTTTGTTTTTGAATTTATGACTGATATCTAAATCTTTAGTTGACATGCGTTTTAGCTTTCCTCGGCTTTTGTAACACTTGTCTCTTGCCTTTCTAGATGTAAATTTGGCGATTATGTTGAGATGGTATTTAGATTCTTCTGACTGTGGTAAATGATGACTTAAGGAAATATCTTCATGTGACTGTTAGTAATAAGCACGAAATTCTTATGGCACTTCATTTTATGACATTTGCTCCTTGACTAATGCCACTGGAAAGGAATTAAAACATGTTTAGAATATATTGCTCTTTGGACACAAAAGGTACCCCAGAGGTATTAGCAATTGGTTCTGATGATTCCTCATTGCATATTTTACAACTTACATTTTTTACTTTTTCCTGCAGCTCACTGTCTGAAATGTCATCAACATCTAGGTTGGAATGGCATGTACTCTCATCTCAAACATGTAGTAAAGTGATAAGTAGGTGATAAGCACTTTATACCAGGTCCTTCTTGAATTAAACTGATACCAACCATCCACTGGTTCATTGCCAGGCCATTCTACCATGGTGGATTGTGACTCATCTTCGATGTCATTTGTTCCTCCAGCATGATTTTTCGTCGCTCTTTCTGCTAATGTGAAATACTTCAAGCCGCTTGTTGTTGTTTTAAGCTCTAGGTCTGTTGGAGGCATGGCTCGCATATTTTCACGGCCCCTTTTTCCAAAGTACAGCATCACATAAAAACAGGCTCTGTTGACTATACTTTCTGGAGTTTCAAGGCCAAGCTGACCGGAGCTGTAGAGCATTTTAAGGCTTCCTGGCTTATGGTCTTTTTGTGTTTAGTTGAAGAAATCGCCCCACGTTTTGCAAGTTCTTGTAAATTGGTATCGAGAGCATCATTGGCCGGTTTGAACTCAGAATTTGGGATGATTGCGAAAGGTTTTCTGCGTGGGGATCCAGAAAGATATCTATCAAGGCCTGCTCTAATAGCTCTCATTGTATTTCGCCATTGACGTTTCTTGGTTCGAGGTAAAAATGTTTCATCACAGATACCTGTCCTGCACGTGACCCATTTGAACCAATGATAGTGCGCAAAAATTCATTGTTGGGTTATAATATACTTTATACAGAATATGTTCTGTCGTTCTTACAAGGTAATGCCAGAATATACATTCTATACATAATTCTATACAGAATAGACATATACAAATATAAAGTGTATATTTTAATTTCTATACACTAGGGTATAATATTTATACTGAATATACTTGGAAATATACAATGGTATATTCTGTGCATTCTGCAATGTCGCACCTTATATTTTTACTGTAGCTTTGATGCAGGAAATTGATGCATTAGGTGCGTGAACTCTCTCCCAAAAGCAATTATATGCTGACTCACCTTCACTTGATAGAGCAGATTTCCCATCATTAATCAAGGAGAATGAAAGTACAAAAAGATTGCTGGACCTGGACATGGATGCACCATCACCAGAGACTTTCACTTGGCATTTGCTAACATTTTCAATTCCTTTTTGGTCTATCTATATGATGACAACAAAGAATATCATTATGAATTATAATTATTATTATAAATCATTATCCTCAGTGTCATTGGTCGAAACGATTTGAGTAAATGTTGTATGTATATCTTTGAAATGATAACAGTTCTTACTTGCTAGCTTTTGTATTTGAAGTTCCAACAGTTCTTTGAATGGCAGTTCTGCTCCTTCAGATTGGCCAGGAGTCTTTCTAACTTCCCAAGTCATGTTCAGTGATTTAATACAACCCTGAACCAAATATGATTTGGGAAGACTAGGCTATATCTGCGTCAGCTTGTGGTAAGATTCGCCGGAAATGCAAAATCTGTCCATGATCTGCAAAATCGTCATGATTTTATTCTTTTCTTCTCGGTCAAGCCCCTCATAAGAGGCAATTTTCGAATTTCTCTCTAAAGAAGTAGAAAAAATAGAGTTAAATTTAATCGCTTGAGCTTTTAATACGACTTTCGTAATATCATAGAAACGTTTTTTTTCTGATAGTTTAGGCAATTAATCATACAATGGTTAAAAAATGGATGGCAAACAGACAATGCTTCTATAGTAACACGTCCATAGAAGGCCATAAACAATGCCAGTTTACTTCTAAAAGATTCTTCGCTTGCTTTATTTTCTGAGGTTTCATTTCAATTAGTATTCGCTATTATGTTGTATTAATGTTTTTTGTAAAATACTATTCTTATCAATTGAATAAGGAAGCAAAAATTCCTCGACATGTAACCTCATGCCGTTGCCCTTAACAACAGTTGTCAACTAAAGACGCCAAACCTTACGTTGCTCAGTCAGTTTTCTTTTTTTACCCAAATGATGAGCTTAGTGTTTTAATTCAATTATTTTAGAACTGGAAATATTTATTAGCTAATTTATAGAACGATATGCGAAATTAGAGGCAAAAAATTACCTTCATGTGTCTGTAGATGTTCTTCTTCGGGTGTACTTCCCATTTGTCCTCCATTTTGCGGTCGACTTGTTCAGTTTGACTTGTTTCTAAAAGCAAAATCACGTAACTTTTAATGTAAATTTTGTTACTCGAAAAATAGTGCCAGCCTCCAAACCAACCATACCCCATGTACCATAATTACAAAATTGTATAACTTCCTGTTTATAATAGTAACAATGACTAAAATGCAAATTTTGAAACACTACATTAACTATAGTCATGGTTTAACATTGTGTGATTTCCTGGTTCATCATGTATTCAATTGAAGAAAACTCTCACAAAGAACAACTTACCTATTGGTTGTCTTGCAAAATGTCACGCATTCTCATTCTTCTAGGGTGCATTTGTGCAAAAAGATCAATCACCTGGTCTAAGTCTATGTGCTTGTCCCTGTGGACATACATCAGAGCAAGTCCATTCAGCCTATCTTGTGCCATGGTATTTCTGAGATATGTTTTTATGTATCTTACAGTTGAGATGGACCTCTCACATGTAGCTGAGGAAATCGGAATAGTTGGGAGAAGTTGCAATATTGTAAAAATATTACAAAAGGCTTGCTGGTCTACAACTGCCAAGGCCTCTGACACTCTGTCTGGTATGTTAGCATTTCTGTTCCGTTCATTAATCCAGAGTCTTTCCCACATAACCAGTTCTGCGTCCAGACCACCAACATTAGGCAGATCTGCTCTATAATAATCACAGAATTCTCTTACATTGCCCTTCCATGATGCAGCAAAATCAAGCATTACAGCTGGGGTGATATAAAGCCATATAGCAGCTATATACTTCCTCTTGAAAACGCCTGTCAATGTGTTGAGAGCAGTGATCAAGGAAAGCTCTAGTGAGGTTGATCTTGTAGTATGCCTCAGAAGTAGGAGCTGGTGCATCAGCTATATGTAGGAATCATTAAGGGGATTAGGATAGCTAGGCGAAGCAGGCGCAAATGGATTGGCAGCATAAGAACTAAAATGGGAGGGCTGTTGCTGTTGTTGTTGCCGATTCAGTTGTTGCTGGTGCTGGGGTTGTTGGGATTGGTGTTGGTGTTGCTGGTTTTGCTGCATCATGTGATTTACTCATGGCCATTGCTGATCGTGGTGCTGCTGCTGCTGGTGTTGTTGGGATTGTTGTTGCTGGTGGTGGTGGTGGAGTTGCTGCTGCTGTTGTTGGGGTTGTTGTCGCTGGTTTTGCTGCATCATGGGATTTACTTGTGACCATGGCTGATTCTGTTGTAGCTGCTGCTGGTGTTGTTGAGAAAGTTCTCGTTGTAGAGTTTGGTTCTTTCGTTTTCTTGGAGGTCTCTCACCTTTCTTGCCTCTACTTTGAGGCATATCTGCCATCAGCAAATTGCTTAAATTTACAACGTTCTCACCATGAGTGTGTGATCGTTGCCTTAACCAAACCAAATACTGCTTAAAAGAATAAAACTTAAAGTAAACAAGAGTATGTGAACATAACAGGAGGCTCTTGTTAAGTTCGCAATTGCACCGAATCTTCCCCATTGATAAAGCACTAATAATATGCAGATTCCTTGGGTTCGAGGTACTTGGAACAAGCAATTATTGGTTGGAATTTGGAATCTCCAACATTGTTTTGTCTTTTATAATAGCTTCGGCCTTTCTTGTTATACCCTCTAGGGTGGTAAAGGGAATCCAATCTATCCCTTCGTTTACAATCTCGTTCAGAAGTGGATTTGGACCATTGCAGCTAGTAGGTGGTGCAGGTTCCATAGATGTGCTAGGTGTTATAATAATTTGTTGGTAAATCTTTTTGAGTGCTACTTCTTTCTGTCTTTTGCTCATTTTTATTCAATCATCAGCTCCAACAGCAAGGTGCTCATATTCCTGCCGCAGTTTGTAGGGCCACTGGTTTATCACCGCCAGTTCCAGGTTCTTCTGTTGGCGCTGTATCAACTTTTGTAGGCTCCTAGCGAATTCCAATTCGTTAACTCGCCTCTTTCCGCTATTGTTGCGCACAAAATCTTGTACCACCTTATTGTTTCCTCAAGAGACTTGATTAAATTCTCCGTTTTTATTTCAAGAGACCGAGCAAGGCAACAATAAAAGCAGCGGTTGTATGATCCCTGAGGGTTATACACCAAAGCAAACCCCTGCTTCTTGCACTCAACCAAACACGCCGTCCTCTTATCCCCAGTGTTGTCACACATCTAAAAGAAGCAAATGTATAAATAAATACTCAGCAATACTTTAGAACTTGTCAAAGTTTTAAAACTCACAAACCAAAGCAATGCTATCTTACCTTATAGCCTTATAGTTGAAACTGAACTTGTGGAACTTAGTATAAAAGAAGTTTACTGAAGAAACATAGCGAGCCGAACATCAAGTCACTAGTGCTTCTGCGAGTAGATATCCTCACGAGAATTATGAGACAGAAGGTGTGGACAGTTTTGACAGTTTTGACATGAATGATGTAAGACAGCTCAAACTGATGTTGTGTTTAGAAATGTTGATTTCTCCGTGCAGGGTTTACCCGAAAAGATTATCTGATCATAGGCATTTTTATTTTTTGCTTTTCCTCTATTTCTGTTCATATTTAAAGGATATATATCCAGACAGAGTCCGCGGCCCGCAGCCCACGTTTTGGTCACAGCCAACATGTCATCAACATCTCTCTTTGGCAGTACTGCTGTCCATGGATTTTATAATTAATTGATTGAGGATATTGTTTCCAATGCTGAGCACATTTTCAAGCTTGATGATTTGTTATATTCTTTACCTGTGTTTTCCAAAGTCCATGCTAAATTTATCTTGGAAATCATGCAAGACATATTTCAAGATATTGAACACAGTACTTTAGATATACTGGACCAGATTGATATGGAATGGTTTGATGGCAGCGAGGCTACAGAATCAGATAATTTTCAGTAGTACTTTGATTGTACAGAATGTGATGAGTAAGAGTAAGATTTAATATTTAACTCCAAAACACAAGAAACAGTATTTTAATCAGAAAAGATATGCAAGAATTTCTAAAACTTTATTCCAAATACGTTATTTCCTAAAATGTTATTTTAAGAAAGCAGCTAAATTCACAGAGGTTTTAATCTTACTTGACAACTTGTAGTTGTGTTTCTAAATGCTATCTGGATAAATTGTAATTAAATGAAAATACTTCAGTATATAACTGTGCCTTCAAGTTTCAACAATTTCACTGTTTTCATATATTTTAGACCATAAAGAAAACTTGTCTTTGATCCAACCATATAGATAATCAAGGTAATGTAGAAGGTTTGATTTGAACTTAGGAAATGAAAGGTAGCCTGCCCTGCTGGATATATATACAATGCCCTTTGATCATTTAAATCCTTTACAATCTGTCACAGCCTCAGTCGGATCAGATTTTGAACGGGTCTTAATTTTTTGAGACAGCATGCAATCTTCACCTATGCTTCTTAGTATTTGTTTTGCTTTTGCTATTAACCTCGCAATTTTTTGTGCAGAGTCTTCACAGAAATTAGAACCTAGTACTTGCAAACATGCCTTCAAAATGTTATTCAGATGTTCTAATCTTAAATCCAAAGATATGTTTTTCCCTATTTTACTACGATTGTTGCAAAATCTTTTTTACATTAATCCTTCAACCTTTTCAATTGGCAAAATTGCACTTTAGTTAAAAACAGTAAACAAGCATAGGCATACTTTGCATGTCCATAACATTTGTAAAAAAAAGGAGAGCAACTTTGTATATCCAAACTAAGCGTTTTCCATCACCTTCCCTAATAGCATCGTTGAGGTCAAAAAGTAGTAGTCCAAAGTGCATTTTAGTTTTATGATAATTATATATGTAATCTTCCTCATCTTTTTGTCCTTCTCATCTTTCTTGTCTTCTTTACCTTTACCTCCACCGATGCTGGTGCAAAAGGAGATAACATCACATTTTCCCCCACCTTTTTCACTATTAAGGCTTTCCCTTAAAATCGCCTATACCTATGCAAGATAGAAAAAATCGAAAATTTTCAAACTCTGACATATTAAAGGTCTTTGAAAGCTAGTTCTAAAAATCTAATTCTCAGTTGATTCCAATCTTTATTTATTTTTTTACGGCATTTTTTCTCTTTATGCCCCAGACACCCAGGAAAATGACTTCAAATTAAGGGATATTTTGACAGCTCGCATGGGAATATAAAAGCATAATTTATAAAACTGAGGACATAGCTAAAAAGAACTGTCTTTGGCCTATTATTTACCGTTTTTAGATCCAAAATTGGTTAAAACTAAAATATTTGCATGATTTATCATCATCACCTGTGTTGACGGTATTTAGTCACGCAAAAATATAGGCAAGTTTCAGAAGTCCAAATTGCAACTTGGTACATGGTTTTGACATGAATAACTCTACTCTGAAGATTAAACATCATCTAGTCTGTGATTTTCTAAAATAAAATTTTTGGGTAAATAAAAAAGACGATTTTTGGGAGACCCAAACGTGCAAGGTATTTTCAGCAAAATTCATGCCCTCTTGACCCCGGCTTGTATAACGTCACTCGTAAACAAGACTCCTATATTTCGATTTGCATGGGTAAAGCTTGCCGTAATTATCAAATTGTGGTCTTTAAAGAAAAGTAAAAGCTTTAGAAGTGTACAAACCTGACCATTTGTACAGTTTTACTTGGCAATGTAAAGATTTTAGAAGTTTACATTGCAAGAATCGCTGTTGCCGAAGTTAAATTAACCTGGATTTTTTTTGTGATCGAACATACAATTTCTATTAACTTTGCTAAATACAGAAGATAGCAATAACCAAACTACAAAAGGCTGATTGTCTTCAGTAGTCTTAAAATTACCTCACCTTACAGCCCCAAAGAAATCAATTCACCATTCCAGTGATAAACAACCTCCCACCCGGGGCCGGCGGTAATCAATTCAACACAGGAAACCCAACCAGTGTCAGGTCGTTCAAACAGCAAATTATACATCGAATTCTTGACCAATTCAATGACCAAGTCCGTAAACTACGGCAAACTAAGTAGGAGCTGTTAACAAGAACCTCAATGACAGGGTGAATCACTGTCTATTTAACTTGTGTAAACATGTGGAGAGAAACCCTGGTCCTGTTATATATTGATCCTACTAAAATCAAATCCTGCCTGTCGAGTCAAGACAATGTTACACTATTGGGGTTAAATTTAACCTTTTTTTGAAGTGCCCTCTACAATGAAAGCAATTTTTAGGACACCCCTACATTTTAACTGAAAATATTTAAATGCAAATATATATATTCATTCATCATAAATTTATTTCAAGTTCCCCTTCCAGGGTCACTAAAATTTAAATTTTTTTTCTTGCCAATTAAATCCCCTCTTTTCCTCGATAACAGAACGGTCCCTTATCTGAGCCGGACAATTCGAAGATTCTATTTATTTACATACCCTGCATAGAAGCTAGCAGAGTTTCATTGTCCCTAATTATTTGATCTTGGATAAACGTAAGAATTTCCATGGATTCAGCGATTGTCGATATAACAACAACAACAATAATTTTTATTTGCACTCGGGTATGATATAATTACATGGAAAGGATAATTAAAAATTGCAAAAGAGCAGCACAGCTACCCAAAATAGCTAAGAGGCTAAACGAGTTAAGTAGAAATTGCAGAAAACAATGTTTACAAAAATGTATGGAGGATGCAAATTGATACACAAAGAACGAAGAAATATAATGAAAAGAAAAGAAAAAAACAAAAAGACAAAAATTTATGAATGAGCATTAAACAAGGAGATACACCAAATATAATAACTAAATTGCCACCTACTATATCTGCAGCTGAAGTAGAGTGGTAAAGTTACTAAACGTGTATATTGGAATGCCTAATTTGACTTAATAAGTACTTAATTTGGTCTAGCTGAAAAGTTGATACTGCTTACTAAAAACAGAATGGCACAGGGGTAATGGTCTGATGATGTCTCTTTTTAATAAATTGTTTTTGATTAATAACATTTGATTTAGCTTTTTTGGGATGAATAATGTTAAAGACCATGAATGGTTCATGATTCATTATTCCTACCCTCCTCTGTGCCAGTCTGTCAAAATCTTATCACTATTAAACTTATTCACCTTATTTAGTCAATGCTATTTTTGCTCTTACTTTAGCATCTTTTAAATAGTACTTCACTGACTTCCAGTCTCGTTGATCCAGCACTGGCTGACTCTGTCTTATGCACTTAAGACATTCTGCCTTACCAGGGAGTGATGTCTTTGAAAGGTAAGAGCCCAAGTGACGCATTACTGCACTCTTCTCCTCTTTTGTCCAAAATTTTCTTGGCTTCTTGTTTGGCTTTCCTACAAGATTGATACTGAAATTATTTTTCTGCTTTTCTTCAATTTATTATTAATTTTTTGAGTTTCTTGTTGAATATTGTCAGCCTGCTTTGTTACGATTCGAACAGAAAATTCATTGTTTTCTAAAAAACTCAATTTAATTTTTCAGTTTTTTTGTTCTGCAACTGTCCAATAGTCCATGGAATAATTTTATGTGGAAATATTTGTGACTAAATACAAATACTGGTAGTGTGTTGTTTTTGAATTATATTAAAATTTGCAGCCAACATGCGATATGCTCTTTGGACTCAAGTCAGAGATTGAAGTTTTCATCATTAAACTTTTCACAGCCTGCAAATAACAAATAAACGTTCTGCACTAAACCCCATAATTTATACACACAACACACCACACTGTAAGCCATTTATATAGCATGTGCTAATATGCTAGTCAATTAACTAATGAGGTGACAATATACTACAACAATAGAATATTTTCAGTACCGTGCAGAAAACCAATATCTGCGGTACGCACACAGATATTTTAATATTATTAAATCTTAAACATAATAAGCTTATAAACATAAATAATTCATGTACCATCACTAGTGTACCTGTGTTTGTGAAGGAATTAATGGTGTATCTTTATTATATCAACTCTGTTGATTTGTGTTATCTCATAGTTTTCATGATCATTGATTGGTTGGTAGGAGAGTTGTTATGAACTTCTCAATACATACAAATTTATCGAACTCCAAATTGATTTCGGTTCCTAACACTAGCTGAACAGCATAATTATTTCAGCTTCACACATTCGACAATTTTTGCATCTAGTGCTTTATGCCAAGACGTTGCCAGTTACAATGCCCATGGCAGCACCATGACCTGTGTTAGAATTATGGCCCTTTCCCCTCTTCTGTCATTCCATATCATATGACACCGTGATATCTGTAACATTTTCATAATTTTGATTTGGTTTAAGGCAATGATTTTCTCTTTTCCTGTAGTTTCTTTGCAGCTACTTTTTGCAAAGCCTTCCACTGCTCTACCAACTTCCTTCTCTCAGGTTTTGAAAGTAGTGTGATTATTTCATGGTACATTCATGGTGGATAATATTGTGCTCAAGTGTTTATGGCCTATCCCAGCCTCCAGTAAAGCAATCACTGCCCTACTATTGATGTCATGTGTTTGAGGTCCTCTTTTACGCTTTTCTGATGTCATTACTATATTGTTGCTCCTACAATATTGGCACTGAACTGTGAACTTACTGCCAGGACCAACCCCCTTTTCATGGATAATTTTTGTAAGTGACAATGGACCTGTAAAAATGGTGTGAAATTATGGTTTATAAATGATGAACATGAACATGATCTATATTGGTCATATTACATCTTCCTACTTACAATCTTAGCATAAACCTTAATATCTCCAAGATGTATCACTCAAGTCTTATAAAAATATTTTACCATTCAACTATCCACTTCATGTAGAATCAATATTGAAAATTTTGAGTTCAGTTTATAGACACTTTGATTACATTATGACAATAATAAACCTGGATATGATTATTAAACACATTTAATATTATTATTAAGCACAAAAAAATTAACCTTACATAATTACAACAACAACAATAATAATAATAATAATGATAATAATAATAATAACTATTAGTTCATAATGCCCATGGAATTACCTCTTCAATGCACGAGAGATATAATTCCCAGTCTCTGATACGTGTAGCATAAATCAAATTCAATGACAATTCCGTCAGTTCAAGGTAGGAGAACTAAAACTAAATCACTACCTTTATCTTGAAGTAAAGCTATCAAATCTGTAATACCATCTATTAAGAACGTCACTTGCAAGAACCTCTTCGTATTTCTCCTGACACAGATCCAACTTGAGTCCTTCCATAATTTCAATGTGCTTGGTCATCAAGTCCTGATGGTACTGATGTTTCAAATGTAAGGATAAGCAGTTTCATGAGTGCTTCGTAAACAATCTTATGAATATGCACAGCCCTGTTGTAATGTTTGCCACTCAGTACGCTATCAATAGACCCCTCAATTATCAAATCATCAGGCAAGCTCTCTTTAGTTTATTACATGGTGTTCAAGCTCTTTACATGTATTTATATCAGTGCCATCATTTCTGCTTATACAAAACCATTTCGCTTTAATTGGTGTCACTAGGAACTGAGCTAGCTTTGCCTGCCCCTATCTGTTCCCCTGGATCTTGTGAAGATTGCCCACCAGCAGGCGGCAAAACTCCATCAGCAGATGTTGAACCTGTCAGTTCTTGTTGGAGAGGCCCAATAACTTGTGCTACATCAGAAGCTGATGGTAAAGAATTAGAAGATCTGCTGGTGGGACGAGTAGACATCTTGGAAAAGGTTCTGTGTTCATTCAAACTTCGTGCCGACTGACACTTATGTGTCCTTAAATAATGCTAATGACGTCATCATGAAGTGCTGTGAGTAGCAAAATACTGAAGGATAATAAAACATAGAATATACATACGCAAGCCTGCTTTGTCTTTAACTCTGTTTACCATATTTTCTCTCTATTCTTTGTTGTATCATAGTTGTCCCTTTTGAATGATAATAATGATAATAATGATAAAAAAGAATATATGTATGAATCCCTCTCCAAACAAATTGGATAAGAATTTATGTTCAATAATTCCATATAACGTTTGGGTAATGGAATCTACAAACCTCTTTGATGTCTCTTCAGGGATTTTGTGGCTCTTTTTGCAAACAACTCATGGTAAAGCTTTGCTTCTTTTTCTGTTGAAATACTTGATTTAGATTCCGAATCACTCATTCTCAAAGCATTTAGATGTTTTAATGTATTATAAAATAAAATATAATAAATCACTCTAAAGAAGTCGAGCTCAGTAGAATATTCATAAATACATACGAATAATATTAAAATATGATTATTCACATTGGCTCTTTTTGATTACATGAAGAACTGAAATACGGGAAATGTAGAGTCCTTCATTGGCTGAGTCTGCACTTTAAGGGCTTCCCTTCTTCCTTTCAGTCACGTTTTATGGTGCTGATCAACTAAGAAAACAAATAACCACATAAACATTTATTTGGCTTAGCAAGTAAGTGTATGATTTCAGCGATCAAGCATTAAGGTTTAAAGTAAAAAGAAATTGTCCTTTAATTGCATTGGGGCTTCCGAAAATTACACAAACAAGAAAAAAAACTTACCTTCTCATGTGATGCTGATTCGGAAGTTGGATTTGGAAGACTTCTAAATATGCAGTTAATTGAGGTAAGCTGAATCTCATGTTTTACAAGTCGAAGCATAATATTCATTTTAGATATTTTTGAGATCCTAAGAAATAAGCTTAAATATCATAACTAGTTGATGTTAAAATCACATTTTATCATTCAAGCTGATAGATACATAATAATTTAGGACGATAAAGCAATTTGCTCCTTCAAATATTTACTAAATGCATGTTATTTCGTGTTTGATTTGTCTCACATCAATTCGATTGGTCTTGGGTGGTAAAATTAGCAAAAGCTTATTAAGCTTATAAGCTAAGTTTGTAAGCCTGACATCCAAAAGTTTCTGAAATAAAAAAAAGAAATACTTAATAAGTATATTATTTAACGTTTAGTATGAAATGGGTAACTTTAATGCAATTTCTTTAAACGTGAAATGCCATTTTAAATTTCATAAACGTGGCTTTTCCGTCACAGTTGACAACCAGTACTAAAAAGTATTGCATTTATGAAACTAATTTCAACTTCAGCATTCTCATTTTTTTGTGTGAATCTATATTTTATGTTATATTGATTATTTTTATCTTCACCAACAATGCATCTGAATTTTGTTCTTCTATTTCGTCAGGATGAAAGTTGATAAAATAATTGGATGGTCTTGCTGTTTCAAGGAAGTAATACTTCAAGAAAAGTAATACTTAAAATCAGTATTTTTTTAAAGGATATATTTATCGACAATGCTGTGTTCAAATGGAGCTGTTAATCATATTCACCAATTTCCAAGTCATGTGTTACTTGGTTTTTTACTATCAATAGATCCTCTGAACTCACCTTTAGTAACAACATAACTTTTAATCTTCTTCAACAACATCATCCTCATCACTATACAATTGCTCATCGTTATCTGAATCTGTTGATTGCTCATCAGTTTCAAGAAGTGCATCTGTGTGGCTGCTCAATGTTGGCATCATTAGACCACCAGTAATTGTGAAGCCATATTCAGTGGGATCAAGGTATTCTTGTTCAGCTGTAAATATTCTGTCATACTCATGACACTGATATATTGCCCTTTTGAAAGAATGCAGCAATACATCATCTGAGGGAACATAATTATATTCCTTCTCCTTTGAGTGTTTTATTCCTACATCACGTAGCACAGGAAGGTTTATAGTCTCATTATCAATAAAATGTTCCCCGTTAAATCCAAGTTTCCTTACTTCTGTTCTGTAACACTGTGTGTACATCATTGTGAACAATGGTGGAAATGCTTGGCAGAGCTCTGGAAGTTGAAGGGTACTGTATGGCTAGGTGAGCTTCGTCTGTTTCATCAGCTATGAAACGACTCAGGATATCAGACATATTTTCCTTCTATTTGAACGACAGCCTAGCATTATATGACTCAATGGAAGCGGTGGATTTGTGGCCTGTAACTGCTAGAATGTGCCTTGCCTCTACATCATTATCTGCCAGAACTGTCACAGATGTCGCTCTCACACAGTGGTTTGTTAAATGGGGGACTATATTGGCTGCTTTGGACATGATTTTCATCATGCTTTCCAGCGTCGACTGCCCGACTGGTGAATTGCAGTACCAAACCTGATCGCTTTGCGGATTGAACTTTGTAGAAACCGCTCTAGGACGCTGGTATATGACTTCCAATGCAGGATTTAGTGATTTTAGGTAGTTTTCTACTGTTTTAGCGCATTTGAATATGTATATAGATATTTGCGCTATATGAATATTAAATTATTATTATTTTTATTATTATTTTGACGGGACAGCGTGCTGTATAAGGGACTTCAAACATTTTGCCGTCTGACTCATCAGGGTTGTTGTTTAAGCCACCTTGATGGTTCTTGCTCGACAGCAGACAACCAAATTCATAGTACCGTCAACCTTGAGTGGTTTCTTGGAGGACAAGCATATGCTTGGTGAGTGATCTTTGATTTTCTCTTCCTCTTTTACCAAAATATATGGAAAAACAAAGGATATGAACTGTATCATTACTTACTGTGGATGCCATCTCATACTCTTTTTTTTATTTTGCTGGAGCGCCTTGAGCTTTGAGTTCCATAAAATTTCCATTTCCGGATTATCTTTCAAACTATCTGAAATGTCATTTTTTTCGGCAAACTGGAACATCTAGTAATCAAATAAATAAGATTGAGTCTTCCTTTTGGTCGAGGGTCGAGGGTACCACGTCGAGGGTCGAGGGTACCATTACAAATAAACAAAGAAACGTCATTAAAAAATATTGAAATAAAACATAAAATAAAATATGTTTAAATAATGGCTGTTTTGGCCTGCTTTGTAGCGTTGTACTGTGTTTGTCAGTCATCACTTCGGCAAAGGTCACGTACACGTTGTTAATGGTCGTCACGCTCCTCCGCTTGAGACTCAAAAATATAAATATAGTTCAACATTACAAGAGTTATCCAAAATAGCCTATCTACTTCTGCAGTTTGTCAAAAAAGTATAAAACTTCCTTAGCGGAATTAAACCCTGAACCGTGTTGAGCACGATTCCAATAAATATACTGTAACCGGATACAATATTATGTCAGGTAGCCTGCTGTGTATTATTACTCGGGTTTTTAAAATAGCAAATTCAAAACTCACAAACCTCCAATGCGTGATCAAGTCGAATATCTCGCTTGTTTTCTAGACTTCTTAACTCAAACTCCGTATACAGAAGCGCTTGAATCTCAGCTTTCTGTAGATGTATAATTTATATACCTTTCTGAATTATTTTACTTACAAAAAATCGGCAATTTGTGTTCTTATGACACAGCAAAATGTGTTCAAAAATGCTAGACTTTCTTTCAATCCCTTAATTTCAACTCTGTAGTGGTGGATAGCAACAGCACATCACAGAATTCTTTGAATTCAGGTGGCAGTTGCAATCAAGCCTTGTTGCTTGCTTATTCCAGTGATCTTTAAAATGGAACTCGCAGGATTTAATTCGTGTTGGATCACCGTACACATTTGAAATCCCTGCCAATATAGCACCCGCCATGTCAGTACACCAGCCTATGGGGTTGAACTTGTATGGCTTTTGTGCGACTTTGGTGAGCACCTCGTTGAATATATTCCAAAACAGTTGTACGTTTTCAGTGTTTTCACTCTCAACCTCTATAACTGCCAGAGGGATCTGTTTACGAAACAAGGTATGATACGCACTAGCTGTCAGCGTAACGAACACTCGACAACGTTTCCTTTTACCATCAAAGAAACAGTATTCTGTGTTCAAAAAATGTTCACTTTCATGTCCATATTCAAAGCCACTTTCGCTTTTTGAGTACTGGTCTTGAAAACATATGAC
Source organism: Anthopleura sola (assembly GCA_023349425.1). Classification (NCBI taxonomy): domain Eukaryota; kingdom Metazoa; phylum Cnidaria; class Anthozoa; order Actiniaria; family Actiniidae; genus Anthopleura; species Anthopleura sola. Next base: position 23,260,876 of record JALHLI010000001.1, read on the forward strand.
GGTTTATCGGGATTTCCTCGTCTATCATTTACTTTGTAGACATAAAAACTGTATTTTTTGTCACAGAACTCTTTGAATGCGACAACCGCTTTGAAATTATGTGCAAATGGCTCAATGTCTTTCTTTATTTTCTGTTTCAAGTTATCGACCCATTTTCGATTTATCGTCGAGGATGCCTCGTTTTCTATAGCCACCCAGTCCAACTGCTGTTGCAAAGCTGAAACCACAAACACAGACTGGACTTCCGAGGCTTTTATGTTTGGGTTTTTCCTCACCATTTCTTCCACAAACTTTATATCTTTTTGAAGTGGTTTACTTCTAACTGGGCAGGTGTGGTCACCAACGTGATAAATGGTTACTTTATTTTTGCCGTAGCTGATATAACAGCAAGCGCTACATGCTAAATAAGTACCCTCTGCTCTGCACCCTTTGGAAACCATTCTACTATCACGTTTCTTTTCAAATTGAGTGGTATTGGTCACACCATATTGTTGCATAAAGAGACATTTGTCTTTGGTACAGCGCAAGGTGCCTGGGTGCCCCCCACTTTTGATGTCCTCACTATAACCCTAGATGGAAGCTTGGATAGTATTTGAGGTAAATACATGTTTTTCAATTGATTTTTAACATGACAATCTGGAATATTTGAATTTCAAGGAAATATGAGCAAATATTTAATATAGAATGAGCAATTTCATTTCAGGTTTTAAGGCAGATCCTATACACCTCTTACCAAGAAGAATGAAACTACACCATAATCAGATCTAGAATACCTGCCAAACTTCTCTACCAAGTTTCACATTTCCCACTCCATTAAATTTGACAATGTGATTTCTTTCTTCCTTTATGAACACTCCTGCTGAGCCATTCTTCAATTGATTACTTTTGTTCCAAACTAACATTACTTTACATCCATCTTTTAATGTAAGTGTTTCCTTTGCAGGGCACTGAATTCCGTTGATTTCACCAGAGTCCAAAGCTTCGAATGTCTTTACCAGGCATTGATCTTATTACTTTGAGATTAAACACTTGCGTTGTAATTTTCTTGAAGAAGATGTGCGTTGGGCCGTATTGCTCTGGAATTTCTCTTGATAAACTTTTTAAAAGGTTTTCAGATTCAACTGAACAATGTCCAATGCGGATTTCTCGCAAGCACGATAGAAACTGCAAGTCGTTTTCGTCTTGTCTTTGAATGGTGGTCAACTCGAAACGGTGGGTTATTGATCGCTTAAATAGTGGGGACTTAAACAGGAAGTGTCCTTCATCAAATATGTTTGGCACGGGTCGAAGCTGTAGAAATTCACCAACCAATACAACCTTCAAGTATAAGCGTAACTTTATTATACACGAAAAAGTGTTGAATATGTGATACAGTACGTACATACACTTGTTGAATATATCATATGTAATATGCATGCGCAATTACCTGTACTCTACTGAAAGGATAACTTGATCCGTCTGCATTTCCATCCACAAGAATCTTATGTACAAGCTCAAACGTTCTCCTGCTTGACATGGACACCTCATCCCATATTAAACAATCAACTTCCTTTACTCTCTCTCTCTCACAAGGTTGTTTGACAGCGACCGTTGAACTACTTGGTTCAATGGCAAATCTGCTGTTTTGAGGCCGAAGAATGCATGCACTGTTGAGCACAAAGGGTTAACATCGGAATAAATAGTCGAAGCTATTCCACTTGAGCAAACTATTTTTACGTTTCTTCCTGTGGCTCGTAAACGCTTATATATCGGTTTCACTAGGAATGACTTGCCAGTTCCTGCTTGACCAGTAATCATAACATTGTGCCCGGATACGACCACATCTAATACTTCCTGTTGATCTATCGATAGTTGCATACTGATTGGTGACTCTTTTTCTACCTAATCATACAAATTGATTTATTATATTCTTGTTAGTATATTTCTTAGTATCAGTAGATAGTGGACACGACACTATATAATAATGAAAATGATTGGATTCATTTATACGATAATTTATCCATTTTTTGTGCTCATAATTTCCCGTCCGTCTCACGATTTAAATGTCTTGTGAATCTCAATCAACTTACCTACAGAACTCTAGCTAACTTGCATTGTAGAAGACCGATAAATGGAAAACACCAGACCACAGATGACTGTTTTTACCTAAAATAAAATGACGCATGAAGGATCACGATCTGCTCTTTCTTTAGTCCCCTTTAAGATAATCTCTCCATTTTTTATTACTCGTAATTTCGCATCCTTCTCATGATTTAAGTATTTAACGATAGTAAACTTACAATGTAGAAGACCGATAAATGGAAAATGCAGGCTACTGTTTTTACCTAGAATAATATGAGGAATGAAGTATCACGATCGGCTCTTTCTTCCCTCTTGTTGATTTCAAGAAATGATCGTTAAAACTGCTGCTAAATTTGACGTAATGCATGATTTTACTTACCTGAACAGTGTTATGGACGTCTTTCTTTTTGTATGGATAAGGTTTTTCGGATTAAGAGATGGGAAACCATGGAAGCCGGCAAAAAAAGAAACGGACAACAAACCGCCAAACGTTTTTCTCGATAGTGATTGGTCGGGAAAAACAATGCAAGAGCAAATCTTGACCATAGAGGGTAGGTGTGGTGAAGGATTTGACAGTACAATTTGGCATTCCCGCACCTGGTTAGGATCTATTTTGTCTATCATTCCCAGTCTTCTTACCATTACCCTGCCACACTTAATCTGGTCACGGCTCCTTTACCGTTTTTATGACAGCGATTTTCGTTTCATCATGGTCATTTTTACAGTCAAGAAAAGAGGTATGACTGTGATACTTGTATGTTAGGATGTATTGGTTATTTATTGTAGCCTTTTTTTTGAGAAATAAATTGTTTAGGTTTGAAGCCGTTTGAATTCAGTAATGGCTGTTTGACTCCTACCTTGTCACTATATTATAGGTGAGAAGAAAAAAAATAGAAAACAGTCGGCAAAACGCACTCTGGCGTGACCCTTCCAACTTGTTGGGCAGTTTTTCTTCCATTTTCGCCTGTCTGGAAGGGGCTTTGCATCACCCTGGGTAATCCCTTTGATGACATAATTTTTGAGGCCATCGATATCCAAAGGCAAGTGGTCAACAAGCTCTGTCCCAACCTTGTTCCACGTGTCCACCGTAATCTTTCTTTGTTTTGGAGTCGCCTCTGAGCTCTCACTCTCAGAAGAACTAGTACTATCCCCGTCGGACGAAGTTTCGCAATTTTTCATTGGCACTCTGAAAATTAAATAAAGCAATGTTTAAACCATTTTTACAATCGCAAATCTCAATGCATTATTTGCTAATAATAAAATTTCGTTTTCAGTATTTCTCCAGGCAAAGTTAGTCTTCCTGAATTTATTCCATTGTTAAGGGGGCCTTACCTATTCACCACTCAAGGCTGCTAGGGAAAGGTTGCTAGGGAAAGGAGTTAAAAATCTCTAAGAGGTTTTTCTTATGTTTTAAGCTCATGATGAAAACCAACTTGTGAAAGGGATCGTTTTCTGATATGTGCGATAACGTCATCACTCATACTTAATTTTTTGAATTGGTTTTTTAAAACCATTCCACTGTTTAGATGTATTACTATTTCAAGGACTAAGTAAGTTCCCTCTAGCATTATAATACATGCTATGTACATACTTCTTGTCCGAGAAGGTAGGGGTGTTAAGTTCATCGTCGGAATCCGAGCTGATATCAATTTAAGACAATGAATTGCCTCCTGTAAGACCTCTTCAGAGTATATTTGGTCATCAGCACAAATCTCATTTTTGTGTTCACTTAGCTTTGCCAAAGACTGCATAACTTTCTCATAAACATTGGGACTATAGGAAGTGTAAGACTTTAGGGTTTCTTCATTCAAGTCGAAACTGAATTCCAGTTCCATTGACTCCTCATCCAGTGGCGCTTTTTCATTTCTAAAACCTGTTCAAGAAGTCATATACACCTCTTATTATCTTTGATGATGGACTTCCACTGAAAAACTTTAGCATCAAAGTTATTTCCCATCTTACGTTGCATTTCAATCATGGATACGGGTGACATCCAAATACCTAACTTGCTGAGCCTGGTGATGTCTTGAAAGCTTGTTCCACCATTATGAATAAGCATATTGAAGATTCGATAAGCTGCAGCGGACATTTTGGGGTTTCTTGTGTGCGATATGATCGCAGTCACCAATGGAAGTTGATTTATAGATTTGGTAGTGTCTCTAACTCCTGTAGCTCCTCTTACGCTCGCATCCCAAAATGGGTAGTGAACCCTTGCCTCAGTAGCAACGAGTTTGTTAGAAAATGCAGCTAGCTCTTCTGGTTGCGTTTCCTTCAGAACGGAATCAAATTTGCTAAACTCTTTAAACTCTCTATTCACTTTTCTTCGCAGAGCAAGTTGAGAGGCCTGCTGTACCTCTTTCTCTTCATGAGAGAACACCGCATTAGCCACTGCCGTCCAATTGCTGTCGACAATATTGCGAATTATTTATTTAACAGTCTTGCCATTTGTTGGATTTCTAACATCAACTTTGCCGTTTGGATGAACTAAATAATTATATAGATAAATGAAATAAAGAATATCTTTTATACTAGAACATAGTTTCAATTAAATAGCGCATCATGGGTGGCTCTATGGGCCCATTAGACCTTTTGGTTTTAAGACATTTGTCTTGCGTGTCAGGATGTCCCACTTAAAGCAAACCATTGTAATGCAAACGTTTTGCTTATTGGTTTTCTTTTTATTGTAATCTATTTTATTCTCAGAAATATTGTATGATATATGAGCAAAAGTACTCAGTCTTGTGTTTCGGAAGGTGGCACTCTTGAAGATCTGCAAGGATTTAGAAGTCTATTCCCGCATGAAATAATTACCAAATATCTCATTCTAATATTTTCATTTAATGATGAAAGAAAGAAAGAAGAACAAAACAAAAGAGAAAGAAAGAAAAAATCTTAATTAGAGTCTGATAAGACTTCTTGCCATTTCTTTATGGCTTTTTCGTGGGCTCTGGCAGCCCTTGATACGGTGTTCATCAACTCGGGTAGTTGATCTAAAAGCGCATCCATCTTCTTTGTCTTGCTCTTGGTTCTCTTCTTCTTCTCCGTTTTTCGCTTTTCTTCCTCTTCGTCTAAGGGAAAGTTAAACAAGAGTTATTAACAGGCCAAGCCGTGAAAAAAAACGATGTTCACAACAGGAATATAAACAAAAGCGTGCAACAAAAAAGATAAATTCGAAGTTATAGATGTGTGTGTATATGCAACTGTAAAATTACACAATGTTTGCTTCAGATCATCCAAATCTTCATTAGCATTTACTCTTTCCATGAATTTATTGGCACTGAACCCGATGGTTTAAAGGTATACATTTTATCAGGGTTTCGATTTTTCTCTTCTTCGGAACTCGAGCTGCTTTGGAAAAGTTGCTCCGCGTCAGCGGCCATGGCTTTGGAGGATTTGGTACCAGAGGTACTTGCTTCATACTGTGTGGGCTCCTGAACCGTAATTGTTGAAGTTGATGTCGAACGAGGTTTTTCACTGCAAAAATATAAGAGTTTCGTGCATTACTATTAGTGTGCATGGCTTGGAGTAAATTTTTCAAACTGTTATCAGTGCTATATAAAAATGAAACGAGGACTATCACATACATCTGATTTATTTTTCGGCATATTCGCTTTCGTGCCGTCTCTCTTGAAGGTCCACCAGCAGTCCCAACAGACGAATAGTAGCTTTCTTCTACTGGACCAAGCTTGTTTGCCATTAACTCCACATATCTAAGGACTTTAGAAGGCAGGCGTCCAACGTGTTGTATGGCTTCTTGGATAACTTTGAATTCCAAATCTTTATTTGGTTTATACTTTTTGCCCGCTATTTTTTCCTGTTTTCCTGCATCCTTTCCTTTAACCAACTCAATAGGGTTCTCTACCACCGGTTTTCCTTGCAGTGCTGCTTCAAGAAAAATATTTCTTTTCTCTGCCATCTTTGCGTCCACCGGGCCGAAGAGTAAAAGGGATCGAGGTGGGATGTAATTACTATGTCATATTTATATCAAAAAGATGTGAATCGCTTTGTTCAGAGTAACAAAAGAGGTAATATTTTACAACCTGGTCAAAAACCACCAACAATCAGCAAATAATTGCTTCGCCATTTTTATTAGATACTGAATAATGCTTGTGTGATGCATAACGCCGTTATACGCGTAAACCTGTGTGCATGTGTAAAAACGTATGCAGTTCTCACATGTAGTCAAACCAAACAAAAATGCTATTAAAATAGTTATGCCGGTAGACATTGTAAAACCACTGATCGTTTCGCATTTCAATGCAGTGTGGTGGAGACTGCCTGTGAGCTTTCAATGGACCTTCCGTTTGCCTTTCCATCGTTTTTTGCTCCGGTTTCTGTTATTCTGATAAGCGTGTTTCAGATAATTCCAACAGAATACATTCCACCGTTCTCATTTGAGATTTTTAGTCTGTCAACCTTTATAATAGCTTGCATAGTTCAAATTTTGGATGAATATCCACTAAACGCGTTGGAGTGTCTTGGAATTCATGGTCCTGAAGGAAATGGCGGCAGAGATTACTTCTCTTATATCGAGGACTCACCAATCAAATTCTGGTATTTAACTGGAGAAACGCTCGAAACATTTGAAGAGGTTTTGGTAAGAATGAGACTACCAATTCTAGCACTCCACCGACGCAATGGTGCTCGACGGCAAAGAATTCAAAAACTAACTATCAAAAACCGCTTGCTTCTAACGTTCATATGGCTTAGAAGATATCCTTGACAACACACCCTTGCTAGTATGTTTAAAGTGGACGTGGCTGACATTAGTACAATTGTTAAGAGCATTGTACCTTTGCTGCTAGAGACTTTTTCGAATGAAATACAATGGCCAACGGTAGCGGAGTGGCAAAGATGGATTGGATACTGGAAAAAATTTCCCACTTGCGTAGGAATTGTTGACGCAACTGTTCACGAAATCTGGCGTCCTTCCAAAAGACAAGCGTACTTCTATCGCGGTGACAAGAAAAAACACTTCATGGCCAGCCATCTTATCGTAACTCCTGACGGGATGATAGTTCATTGTTCTGCATCGTAAGTTGTATCGTTTCTGTATTTTCAGATAGCTTATGCATATTCTTTGAAAAATGAGAACAATCAGAGTTTTACATAACATCAATGGTTTAGACTTCTACAAATAGGCCGATTTACATGACAATTGCTCATATATGTCGCATGCAATCTGCTTATGATATACTTATTAAGTTATAGGATTCTCTTCGAGTATTTTCTCTTGTCGTGCATAAAATGCAAATTGCATGCGAGAGCTTTAACATCGGCTAAATCAACAAATACAATTTGTTATTCCCTGCGCAGATTTCCTGGACATTTGAATGATACAAACTGTTTTAGAATGATGCCAAGTATTGGGCCTGGATGCGATCTACCGTTACCAGAGGACTGTCACATAATGGCTGACCTAGGCTATCCTCCCCATCCAGTCCTCGTGAGACCAAAATAACGAAATCAAGTCAGAAATGCAAGACAACAACGCATAAATCAGGAACTAAGAAAATGCCGTGTGAAAGTAGAACATGCAATTGGATTTTTTAAGACGTATCGGAGCATTTCTAGCCGTTGGCGAAACAGAAAAGCTTTCCTTTCCATTGTTATCCACTGCTGCGCTTGTCTAAGCAACAGGAGACGAAGATTTTTGATGTGATTGTTACTAAATATATTTGACTATAAAGCTAGATGTGATTTGCAATCCTAAGTTTTCGTGTTTTTGTTTTGTTTTGTTTGTTGTTTGTTTCGCTAAATTATTGTATTATTAATGTACAAAATTTTCTCTTACTCAATATCTTGATATTGAAATAACAACTTTTTTCTCCAATATGCAATATCAAAAACTCCCCGTTTATTTTTATTCAGCTAGATTGTTTGCTATTCTTATTAGCAAAGAAAAATTGTTATGAAAAAAACCCCAGGAGAAGCATTCTCGTAGTTGTAGTTAAATAAAGACGCTATCATGCAAACCGCCTCATGATTTGATTTCCCAAAACCCGAAACCTTTAATCTCATTTTCAAATGCTAATTCATAAGCTACGAAACAAAATATAAATAATTGTTTTCAAGCAAAAAGGGAAAAAAAAGAATAATTAGTTCACACCCAGACTGATAAGTGGGACACCCTGATACGTGTGACAAAAGTCTTAAAACCAAAAGGTCTATTCGCACTAGAAGGACAAAATTTGTCTAGCCCAAACAAAATGATATCAAATTTTGTCTTGTCCAAATTATCTGCTTTTAAATCACATTCGAACTACGAGGACAAACAATGAGTCACACGACCGCAAACGTCAATCAAAATAAGGGTCTCGTATTTCTGGTGCGAAAATATACTAGGGTTTGTTTACGTTTACAAATGCATCATGCTTCCTATGAATGTTATTGCTCTACTCATGGCTTTACTGTTAATGCATTCACACTATCAACATCAACAACAACTTCTTCTTCTTCTTTGCTACTGGCGGTTACAACTCCTCCACCAGATTATATTGATTCAGCATCGCAGAAATGGGCGAAGACGACAAAGGCATCGACCATACTGGGTATTACCACGGCTATTGCAATCTTGGTTTGAAATTCACTACTATCAGAGAATAATTCCTGAGAAGTTTTTTTACCGCCAAATGAGAATTTACTCTTCGTTTGCACTTCTCGACAGCTCTGTTGTTATGGTAGTTTTCATTCAGCTCATCCACAAGTTTGCTCCAGAATTTTTGTGAGTCCTTGCTCTCGAGGCGTTCATGATAAGAGACCCATAAGTTTATGAGGTATTTTTCTTCTTCTTCTTGGAAGCTTTCATTTTTCTTTACTTTGGCTGGCCCTTTGCCCTTGTCTTGTTGTTGGACCAACTGCTCGCCATTTTGGGCCTGCAAATTCGCCTGAACATTCAGTTGAAATAGCCTAGGTTGTGCTGAATGATCTTCATGACCACTTTGTGGATAGACTTGTGATCCCCCATAAGCGGGATCAAACATCTGAGAACCGTAAAAGTTATAGTAGGAAGCAGGATAAAACGACATGTCCAAGCAGTTTAGGGCCTTCGCTACACTGAACCAGAAGTACCAGGAACAGTATTTCCCGCGCGTTTTCCTTTCGTCATGCTGGGTGTAAATTGGCAAGCCTGTCCGATTTGACGTTTGGCCTAGCTTTGGAGAGCTCCAAACCAGCCCAGCCGCGTTTTTGAAGTTTGGTAGGGCCGGACAAAGTTTGTCCTGGCTGAACAAACGCATTCGCACTGGTTTCCTGTTGTCGTTGACAGATTTTTTGGTAAAACAAACAAACTTTTGCCTAGTGCGAATGGGCCCTATGGCAGCAGTATTTCAATGAAACGTAAAAGGAGTCCAACGAAGGTTTTTCTTTGGTTTGCTACCACTTCATTCTCTTTTGTCTTACATTCCAAGAAGTCAACCATACTTTTCCATGGTTCCCTGTCGGCTCCACTTGGAAGCTTTACTGGAGGGTTGTTTAACAGCGAAGATGTTGTGCCTTTAGACCTCTTCACTACCTCTTTGGCAAAGACATCTTTACTGGAGCACTTTTCAGATCTATAATTAGGAGATCAAAATATCTGATCACGGCACACCTCTCCTTTTCGGACCAAGGCCTCTTCACGACTTTGTGGATTTTATTTCATTTTCATTTTTGCCCATTCATTCTATCACCATATGAAACATTTTTTAAACATCTATTTTTATCTCAGGAAGCATTAGACGTAGTTACACTGGGCTGCTTTAAAATCATTATTAATATAATTATCATGATTATTCGTATTTTGTTGAAAAAGGAAAAGATGTTATAACAATGATAATTAAATTAAATTAAAATATTGAAGAAAACGATGAGTATCTATTAACAATATGTTTGGATGAAATTCAATGAGGATAAGAAATCTTTATGATTTAATTAATAATTATTAAATGAGAAAAGGCAAAAAATTGAAAAATATTGAAAACTTTACTTTACTTTAAAAAGTGTTTTGCAAGGTTTCGAAATTATCACTCATTGTTAGTAAAGTAAATTAAAGAGTATAAACTCTGTATAAGCACTGATAAAGAAAATAGTTGAGTAAATATTAGCTCTGAAATTCATAACCGTCCTTACTCAAGCGCTCAGTTATTATTCAAATTATATAATCATTCATAACGATTTATGATTTATGTAGCACTCTTTGTATGTATATATTCAAAGGCTCTTTTACAATTATGAGATGTGATTAGTATGAGGTGTAGGCACTGAAGGTGGAAACTGCCAGGGTTTCTTTCTTTTTTCTTTCTTTCTTTTTGTTTGTCATGAAGTGTGGAGAGACGAGGCCACCATTTAAAGTGGTTATCTGAGCCACTTGAAACTTGAACTGTTTTCATGCTTAAAAAACTCGTCAAGATTTCCCTCTCGTGCTTGACAAGCAATGTACAGCCTGGCAAATAGGTTGTAGTTGGTTTTGATCTTAGTGTTTCGGCAATCCCTCTTCCATCGTCAAACCTCGATAATGGTACTTGAATTGGCAGTTCACCAATCTTTTCAAACTTCGGTAAAATTTCTGCTAAATTTTCGCAACCTGATACACAATCTTTTCGTTTGTTAATAAAAGGACAGACAAGCTTTTCACTAGTATTATCTTCCCAGTTTTTCACAGTATTTAAGCCATTTTACTTTAGCATCCAAAACTACACAACCTGCTTGTAGGTTCAAATCAGTCAGGCGTTCCTGGAGAGCAACACAGGGACCCCAGGGTTTTGGTGAAAGATTTTAATATACTTTTATTTGATAAGAAAAAAACTGTTTCACACTAATTTTAAAACAAATATGTTACATGGTACTCAGACAATACAGGCAAAATTTGATAAAGTTTGATTCATGATTGCGATCTTTATTGAGCCTTAAATCATACCTTTACTATTAGGATCCAGACCAGATCTTAATGATTTATCAATCTACATGGTAAAGTGTGTTTATTCTGAAAATTTGGTGCTTGTATCACTAATTTGAACAATTCGACTATTTTTGTCCCTTATCTTCCGGACTAAAACCTTCCCAAATCCTTCATGGTCATTTTAGTTTGGACCATTTTGTGTTGTGTATGTCTTGTGTGGTGGACAAGTCCAGCCTCCCTTAATAATTGAAGGAATACAAAGAAAAAAAGTACTCGGTAGGTGTAATATGCATGTCTCCAACCACAAGGTTGAGATCTTGGGTATTCCAGATCTCTGCCAGTGTGTTTTGGCAAACTTCTATGCTGCTCTTATTCAATCCACGAGAAAAATGCACTGGCAAAATAATAAGTTAAATAGTCGAGTAAACAATTTGCCAAAAACTATCCGTGGGACAGAATTTTGGTAAATACTGTTAGTAAAAATCTTACCAAGAGCAGTTGGTCGAGTAATATTTTTGATTTTGGTACCATCTATATATTACATATCTGTATATTATATCTCGTGTATCCGAGATTTGTTGTTGGTTCAGATAAAGTTACTCTTATTTACGGTTTATTGGAATATTTACAGTTTATTGGAATATTTAAATACTGAATATACTTTGTAAATGAGTGGGCAATTAAACCAGGGGGTGATTTTGAAACAAATGAGTTTTATTCGCATCAGTAAACTGGGGGATGTCCTGGTTCAGATCCATACGAAAAACGTTGAGTATAGTCTTCTGGTGTAAAATGACGCAAACAGATTGCCGATGTTGCCGAAGAACTCCATTTCGCTCTCTTGGTATTGATGAAGTCAAGCCATTGCTTTCTTCTGGCCTTCCCCTCGAGCCAATTGTCATTATAATATGGAATTCTGTGCAGCACTATTCCTCGTTTTAAGCTTGCTGTGTTGGAACAATTTCCAGCAAAACATCTACTTGGCATTTTGTTGATATTTCGTTGAAACAACAAGCAGCATGAAGAAATGTTTGGAAGAACTGTAGTGTGACTGACCGATTTTACTAGTGCCAGTCTTCCTTGAGGCACAAAGTCATGGCCAACCGATAGGGGCATGGCAAATTTGACAACCTTTAAGCTAAATTTGAGGGCTTTGTGGACTCCAAATCGAATTTTTTTTTTTTGCAGTCTATATCTACACCATTGGGAGAATTCAAATCGAACAAGAAAGTCTGAAGGCATATATACACTTCATTTTTAAATTTTATGATTTTCGGTTGAGTCCTTTCGGAAAATTGTTTTTTTGCAGTCTATATCTACACCATTGGGAGAATTCAAATCGAACAAGAAAGTCTGAAGGCATATATACACTTCATTTGTAAATTTTATGATTTTCGGTTGAGTCCTTTCGAAAAATTGTTTCTGAAATGATTATCCTGACAGTTGGTAACTTATTTTCAGTGTTTTGACAAACTTTAACTATGTTTTCAGCAGTGTCTTTAGGCTCTTTCAAAGAGGCGAGATTATTTGTGCCAGCGTGCAATAAAATTCCATCCGGAAACTGAACAAGAATTTAATAGCATTCTGCAAGTCCTGGGACTGGAAGGGCATTTCACATTCGTTTGCTGCTGAGGATCTAAATCCCAAACGTATTCATCTCAATAAGAAAGGTATTCCTGCCGGTACTTTTAATAATTATTTAAAGTCAGCGCACTGACCATTGTGTAGGAGAATTAATCATGATAATTTGTTTTTTAAATTCTAGTCTACCCTTGTCTACCCTTGACCCAAGTATGAGTTTTATTTTAAATTCAGGGTCCAAAGTCCGATCTTGAAGGATTTCGATGCCTTTTAAAATCGTCGCCAAAAAAATTCTAAAAAAAGGTTTCTGTTCAAATAAAGACGATTTTAGTTCATCACATATGTTCAAATGTAAGAACAATTTGCAATCCTCCAATCTCAAGTTTACCAAACTCAATGAGCATGGATACAACACAAGGCATGGAAACGAATATCGACTACCAATTGTTAAAACAAATTGGGGGAAGCAAAGGCTATCCTATCATGCCATCGGTTCTTTCCTAATGATTGGTTTGATGTAGCCTAACATATTTGTTGGCGTGGCTCCAGAGAAGGGTTTTACGATTATTATTTGTAGTCATAGACATCTTCCAACCATCGAGCTTGGAAATCATTGAATCACCAACTATTACAGTTGTTGTCTTGGATTGTTGACTCTCGCGAGTTTGTGCAGAAGAAGCAGCAGAATTATTATCATCACTACATTGTTTCGCTTTTTCTTCTTCTTCTTTTTTAAAGTCATTATTTCTTTAATATTTTCATATCTGTCCGCTGCATAACACTGGGTCCAGCCTGTAGATGCTGCATGCTTTCGTGAGTTGATTGCCTCAGCAAGACATGCTCTTTCATCCTTGAATGTACTTTAGAATTTCACTTTCTGCTCTTCGCATCTCTTCTAGATTAGGGGTTCTATCCCCTTTATTGGAACTTTATGTTTCTCTTCATTTTTGCATTGGCTCATTGCTTGTCGAAAGTTTCTCTTGTATTGCATCATCCATGCAAGTTGTTTTCAGCGTATTGTGTTCTCTTTGACAGAACATTAACCGTGGATATGGAGAGGAGGTATGGAGTGGATCTTCTGCAACCAAACGTCCAAAACATTGGATTTGTCAGGCAAAGTGATGAAAAGTGGTATTGCCGAAGAATAAAAAAGGACATTGCCAATTGTATGCACATCTGAGATAATGAGGAATTAGGACGAATTTGCGCAAAAATGGAGGTGAAAGTTGTGGAATGGTCAGCTGATTATTAATGAAAATGCTAAGGCCATTGAAAACTTGAAACTTCACTTTCAAAAGGGTTGCTTAAGTGAAATTCCAGTTCCTTGCACAACTTCAAAGAATGAACGGTTACACAAAGAGATGAATTCTGTATTAAGTACAAAAGTATAAAAAGATATTCAAGGTGATTTTTTCGCTTGAACAATAACAACAAAACTTTCCAAGCCGAACAGCTTTGTTGCCCAACTACTACTCTTGAAGATGCATTTTATTCAACTCATTGCACGAAGCATTTATATTTTCTATGGTGTGAGATAAAATAGTTATACAATGATATCTTGTGTCATACTGTGGATATCCTACTTGCCACTTGTATTTTCTTTGTATACAGACTAAAGCCTTAGGCTTGGTGTACTAGAAACTACAAGCATATACTTGGAGGTTATGCCACGGTACAGTATGCCATTCGAAGCCATTGTTTAACACGATTTTTTAAAACTAGCATTTATTTGGTGGAGCATTAATTTCCTATATAAAGGAACCTTTTTATGATCCATAATTATGTGGTTTTTTTCTAATATAGTCATTTGGTGTTTGCATTTAAGTTCTGGCATAATGTGAAAAGTGTCGATTCAACTACCAGTCTATTAACTTGTAGTTGAGGCACAAAGTGTCGTTAGAACCTGAACATTCTCATGCTTGAGTGGTTCTGCCACAAATAGATGAGTGAATGCCGTTAGAACTATTTGTATTATACTGTTTAGTAATTATATTTTGTGTTAAGGTGACTGACTAACTACTATTCCTTGTTCATTTTCATCCCATAATAGGCACAAAAGAAAAAATCAATTTAAAATGACAACATTTTCTAATTACTCTTTGCTTAAGTAGTCAGTCACTTTAAATATAAATGCCCATGCTACTAAAAACACAATGTGGATTGGAAAGATAAACATTTTATTTCAACACTTGCTACCATATATTCAAAGTACATTTAGCAATTTACACATCAAAAAGGTAAGATTTTTGAATTATGTATGTCGGTCGGTCGGTCGGTCGGTCGGTCGGTCGGTCGGTCGGTCGGTCGGTCGGTCGGTCGGTCGGTCGGTCGGTCGGTCGGTCGGTCGGTCGGTCGGCCTGTATGTATGTATGTATGTCTTATGTGTGTATTATCGAAATATACAATATTGGTTTTAATTTCCTTCTTAGGATATATCCATTATGCGATTAAGAATGTGAACAAGCCTTGAAGTTACTGCCATACACTTTATTTAGATACAATCTTATGAATTAAATATGCAGACACAATTATTTTAGTTGTTTTGTAATTGTATGCTATGACTTTTTTAAATTTTGTAGTTGTTGTCCCAAATCTTAAGCTAGTCGAAACAGTTTGCATTTGGCCTTGGATTGTTGCTTGTCACTTGGTTTTCTCATGTTTGAAAAACATTTATTGAAATATGTGAAATATGTTAAATTTAAGGAATAAAAAAAACAGTTTTCCGTGTATTATACTCTGTTAGTAAAAATACAAAGGTGATTATACAAAATCGCGCGCTCTGATTGGTTTTCTATCTCGGATTATCAGCCGATAATCACCTTTTCGGACAAAATGGCTGTCAGCAAAATCGCGCGCTTTTAAAAAATAAAATATTTTCACTTTCAATGTTGTTTCCTTCTTTCTTTTTTGAAATAATCACCTTTTTATTTATACTAAAACAATTATTCACCTCAGGCTCAGTGATTATCGATGAATATTTACCTCGCAGCTCGAAGACTCGCCGCTCGGTAAATATTCATCGATAATCACTTCGCCTTCGGCGAATAACTGCTAAATAAAGACACGCGGGTCGTGGAGAGAACACAAGAGAAGCGTAGGAAACCACTACGTATAGCAGCATGTTTTCCAGCTTCTCAAGAGCTCTCTCCACATCCCAAGTGTCTATCATATTTCATTTTCTTACAATAATTTAATATAAATATATATGGTTATTTGAAATGGAAGATGTACTATTAACTTAAGTCATCAATAAGTTTCAAATATAAACAGAACATATTAGATGGTTTATTAACAGTTCAATAACAAGCAAAGGGAATGTGATGAGGTTTGTACTTTAATATATTTCAAATAATACTGAAAAAAATAGAAAACCATCTAATATGGATGTATTATATAATTATGATGCAGTTTAAATATGTTTGGAAGCCTAAAATAACCTGCATCATATTTATATAATAAATCACTTATGGATGACTGAAGTTAAAAACAAAGGTCATTCCATGAAATGTGTATCCACCTGTAAAAAGTAAATAAAATATAATTGTTTAGATGAAAAATACATTTATAAATACATAAAATTCATAAAATATTGGTATCACTTTACCTTGTGATTGGGATGGCTCCCTAAAATTTCTTCTGGAGGTGCACAGGTTAGCTCTGTGACCCCTCCCCCTACACCTATAGCAAAAGGTGTGATCTACAGAAATATTAACAAAACCATTGTTGTCACTAAGGTCATTTCCCAGGATATAACAAAAGATTTATTCATAGATCAAAAAATAATTTAAAATAAATTGATGTATTTGAGACTATGATTAACATGATTTGTCATATGTTATTACATTACACGAAATGTTTGCAACACCTTTATTTCATGATTTCAAAACAAGGTGTCATGAAATCATTGCAAATCAAAAATCCATGAAATTAACAAGTCCCATGATAAATAATATACGCTAGATAATAGATAACGCTAGAGATAGATAAAGATAATTCAATTATTAAAATGTAGATTGATACAAATGGTGAAATTAATTATAGTTATATATTTTTGAAAATATAAGGTATTATTTATCTATTGATTTATTTATCTATTTATGTATGTATTTAATCATATGAGGAAGTAGCTGATCCCATTAAAGAGTGCTCAATACACATATGGTGTAGAGCAAAGTATAAATGTAATAACGAAGAGGCAAGATTTGCTGTTACTCCGAGTTTCGTGCTTACGCACTCGTCAGACAGTATTTAATGAAAGACATTCCTATCAACTAGATATGAATACATGCTAAGACAATAGGCTAAGTGCTATATTACAATAGGTGATAGTTATACTAAATACAATAGGTGAGAAGTTAAAAAATCAAAGCGTCAAGTGTTCTTCAAGTAGAATTTGTTCTCGTGTCGGCATTTGGAAATAAGTTCGGATCTTTTGTTTAGGAGGTTGTCGTTGCTGTGTTTAATAATCATCAGTTTTTCTGTAAGACAGAGGTCACATCGTTTGGAGATGTTGTTGTAGGGTCTTGCGCGGCTAATTATTGTCCATTTGATGTTGAATTCTTGTTTATTGTCTTGTAGTTGCCAGATGTGTTTAGAAAGTTCGGTGCTGTTGGTGTGTTTTCTGTGTTTAAATGTAGATTTATGCTGCGTGAATCTTTGTTTGAATGTTCCTTCTGTCAGTCCGATGTAGTTCTTGGTTGCGTTGTTGGTTGTAATTTGTGCATTGTAGATTACACTGGAGGTCAGGCATTTGTTGTCTAGCGGGCATAGTTCTTTTTTACGGCAGTTGCATTGTTCTCCGGTGCTTGCGTTGACGTTGTTGTCGGCGTTGGTTATTTTCATGTTGTGTTTGTTGATTACAGTTTTCATGTTGTCCATACAGCTGTAACTGACTTTAACATTGTTTTTGTTGAAGAGGCTGTGGAATTTGTGCTGGTTCGGGAAGTGTTTAGTTATGAGCTTGAGAAATGTTCTGCCGATGTTAGTCTTTACGTTATTACTAAATGGGGGTTGTACCATATAATGTTTCTTTGTCTGTTGCGTCGTGGGCGTGCTGGTTGATTGTCTTTGTTGTAGATTAATGTTTCTGTGTATCCGCTGGCTTTCAAAGCAGTTTCGTAGATTGGTTTGGCCTTGTCGAATTCGTGTTCGTTGCATGAGTTGTCGGATATACGGCGATTGATGGATGCTGGAAGTTGCTTTATTATGTTAGGCGGGTGGTTAGACTTTGTGTTGATGTACTGTGGTTCGTCGTTAGGCTTTCTGTAGGGGCAGTAAGTACCATTTGCTAGGTCAAAGGTGACGTCCAGGTAGTTAACAATTTTCATGTTAGTCTGTATGGTAATGTTAAGTCCATATGTCTTGAAGCGTCTTGTTATGTCTTTCCTAGTACGTTCTGCTTGTGGACCGGAGGTGTTTTTAAAGATGGCGAGTCCGTCGTCTCTGTAAAATCCAATGTTTTCTTTCCCGTATGTGTTACAGAGGTCGTTGAGAATAAGTAAGCCCACAAGCTCGCATACTTCCGCTCCGTCGTAGCTGCCCATAGTAACGTCGAATGAGCCGTTGTTTTTCTTGATCCAGGCGGTGTTATTGTCGAAGAGAAGGGATTTTCGTGAATGCATGATAATGTCGATGTCGCGGTCTGTAATGGTAGTGAATTGTTTGGCGAAGTTGATTGCGTCTGTGAGAAGTTTCTCAGTAATGGGAGGGTATAAGTTTTCAATGTCAAATACGGCGAAGGTGTGATGATCTTTGTGTTGTATAGAGGAGAACCAGTTGATGACGGATGATGAGTTTTTCCATTGGTTTAGGCCACTCTTCTGTCTCACTGTCGTGTTAATGTTCGCGAGTATTTCTTTGCTGATACGTCTGATCTCACTTTTTGCAGGGTTAATAAGTCTACATGTAGGTTTGTTCAGGAAGTTGTTATGTATGTACTTATATATAACCTTGTATGTTGTCAGCATAAGTTACTTGATCTGCCCTTTCATTAATTTGGGCCCATTGCACTGGAAATACAAATAATGAAAATTAAAAAAAAAAAAGCAAATAATGAACCAAATGACTTACAGGTATGTGCATGGCATATTATAAGTATGTAAGTGATATCGTATTGATAATGTAAAAAAGGTATGTTATAAATATACAGTAAGTATATAGCTGGTAGTAACGATAGGTCAGTTACACACTTTCAACATCTCTTACATACAAAAACCCTCCATATGTGATATATATTATGTATAAATACTAACTGTCTTCAGTCTCCATATCTTCGTTTTGACCAAATGGGGGTTGCAATACATCTGTTAACGAGCATATAATATTTAAAATAGGTAAGAATGGTTCCATTATTTACTGACTAGCAACTTTCAGTATATACTAATTTTCTCTTTCTATCAATTTAAAGAAAATCAATGTTACTCATAATGAATAAATCTCTGCTTAAAATTGGTATTTATCTTCAAATACCATATAAATTAATAACTCAATGGTTCATTTTTTTCCGTATTCAACAATTTCAGGCTGCATTCACTTACCGTTTATTTGTCTTACGACGTCGTCTACTGTGAATGTAACAATACAAAGTATGGTTAGTGAATTTGCAAATGTTATGATTGTTTGTGAGTTGCAATAAACAGAATTGCAAGATAAATATTTGAAAAGATATGCGGATTAAATTCAGCAATAACGAAAATACGTACGAGTACGAAAAACAAAACAAGAGAAAACAAAAAAAAGTCTCGCATTTCACTCACCGGATGTGCTCTTATCACTCATATTTGTTTAGTATCTAAAGAGACAAATACAATTTCAGATGAATAAGGTTCAAAAATAACAAATTATCTGTATAATTTTTCCTTTTTTTTATCGGTAATTTCTTGAGCCTGTCGAGTAAACATTCAAGAGTAATGCCAATGACAAAATCCAGAAACAAAGATGATAAAAAGTCGAGAAAACGGTGGACATTAATGCCAGTAAAAAAATCAAGAGATATCATAACAAAGAGTAGAAACTGTGAAACTAGCCAATACTTGTAAAAATAAAAAATACAGGAGAAAATGGAAAGGGGGGAAAAAACAACAACAAAAATAACAAGGATAAAATGGATAAACTTGGCCAATAATTTAAAAAAATACAGGAACAAGAAAGACGAGAGAATAATAGAAAAATAGTCGAGAAAACGGTAAATAAAACGAGCAGAAATAAATACTCCATAACAATAACAACAAAGACATAAAAAATTGTCTTACCTCTACAATTTTCCCTGTAGTATGATGGCAACAAACTTGAAAATTGCAGTTTCTTGATGATTTCCCGCCACAACCTGCCACGTTCAATTTTATAAAGAAAGAACAGTAACTGGATTTTTTTAACAACATTTTTTTCAACACAACTATATCGTGCAACATTGATTGCAGAAATAAAGAAAGATGACTTTCGATATAAAACAACAGATTTTCTGCTATAAAGGAACATCCACACATTTGTGGTTACATGTCCTCATACTGCTATGGTCCTCTCAAGACTTATAACTTAAAATTTATTACTATTAAAGTGTCAGTGTTATAAGTGATGGAGATATTTTCAAGAAACAAGAGTGTCTGCCAGCAAGTTGTCATCTAGGTCAACAGATTCACAAATTTGTGTATGTCATCTTCTTATTTTCTGGGTCATTTCTTTGGAATCTTGAAGAATAACGACTTTGGCTGATACAGATTTTGTGCAAGTTGATGTTCTCATTATGAATCCACACCTTTGACACTTTATTATATTTGTGCATGTTGCTTGTACTATGTTTTTGCTGCAATGATTACATTTGGAGTACTTTTCAACTTTTTGTACTGAATGAATATCTGGAACTTGTACAGTTTCTTCACAAATTTCATTTGTAGAAATGGGTGCTGGTATTTCGGCCAATTTCACATCAGGATATAGTTGAATTGTAGTTTTGATGGTTGTGGATAGCTTTTTTTCTTTGACCAAACCCTGACCTGTACTTTTTGTAATGCATACACTTGCCCTATGAAGAGGAAAAAAACATAAGCTTAGTGTCCTTTTTTAGGAAGGACAAGATAGAAATCGTTCCTTCTTAGCCTCCAGAAATCCGGACTTACGTTGGAAGCCCTAAAAATTATGACGATCACCCTTATCATGTAATGCCTCCCCTCCCAACAACAGCTCCTACAAAAGCACTCTTACCTTGTTGTATTTCATCGATTTGGTTTTCCCAAATATCAAAAGGTATTGTACCAGTTTCGTCAGCTATCATGGCTTCTAGCAATTTGTATGTCTTTCGAGGACTTCCAACTGTCCGTTGTTCTTTGACGCTGACGATTTTTCCTCGTACTGAAACCATATCCCATTCGTTGAATTTATTTAGCACGTCTAGAATGGTAACTGAACTTTTCGTCATAATATTTCCAATTATGACCCCTCGCTGCCAAGTCACGAATTAACTCACTATATTCCATGAAGGCTGGAGCTTCAACTGGGAACTTTTGAGCATAAATACCCACAAAAACCCTAAATGCACTATTCCAGGTCTCGATTGTGTTTATGCGCCTTGGTTTTAAAGAGGTTTCGAGACACAATGAAGGCAATTGGCCATCATTGGGGTTCTGGATGGTAATATTGAATTTATTCTCTAGTACTGGGTTGACTAGAAGACTGCCAAGATCAAGGTACTCATTGAGCTAGATTTTGGACTTCAGCTTATCTGATACCTGGGCATCAATAGAGAGGTCGGCAGACCGAAATAACGATGTTGGCAACAAACTGGGATTCACATTAGTAGCTACAGAGAGCTCACCTGCTATGTGGCTGTGGGCGACATCAACTGAAGATGGCACAACACTGACGCCAGTGGCAGCAACTTCAAAAAGAGAGGTGTTTGGAGGATGTTGGGGTACACCACCAACCATGGTAGTAGGAACAGATGTAGATGACGCAGCTGGCAAGGGAGTTGGAATTGAAGGTGTTCCAGATGGCGTCAAATTTTGAAGAATAGGGGCCAAGCAAGAAGTAACTTCCTCCGTTACTTGTGCCACAATTCGGCCTATGCTCTCCAAGGAGAGATTAGGCGATGTTGGTGGAGGTAGTAGAACTGGAGGTGGTAGAACTGGTGGTGGTCGTGGAGGTGGTTGGTGTGGTGGTAAAACTGGTGATGGTATTACTGGTGGTGATGGTAATTCCTGCTGTGGTGGCAGCACTGGGGGAGCACGCTGGACTACTCGCGTAGCTAGACGTTTAGACCGGCGCTCAGCATTTGAGGATGCAGCCCTTTTACTTGAATAACAAAGAAAAAGGAAATATCCAAGAAAATAACATAAAACAGAGATTATAATAGGAACGAAATCCCCAAAATAAAAGTGAGGTACGAAGCCCTCAAATTATAAGAAGAACGAAATCCCCAAAATAAATCTGAGGTACGAAGCCTTCGAAATATAAGAGGAACAAAATGACCAAAATAAAACTGAGGTACAAAGCTCTCAAATTACAAGATAGGTACGAAGCACTCAAAATATAAGAGGTACGAAGCCCTCAAATTATAACATAGGTACGAAGCACTCAAAATATAAGAGTTATGAAGCCCTCAAATTATAAAAGAGGAACGAAATCCCCAAAATAAAAGTTAGCAACAAAAGACCTTTCTTGCGTACATCTGCAACAGACTCTAGAATATTCTGGCAATCTTTGAACTCGTCAGAAAATTTCAACAATCCAGCACGATCATTGGTCTTCAGCACAGGTCCATTCGTCAGTTTGGTTACATACTTTGAAGCTATGGTGTACGGGTGACCAAATCTTTCTTTCAGTATTTCTCGGGCTGCTTGGTACCCCAGTAACGGATCCATGGATTAATGGTCTTTCTGGCTTTTCCTGAAGTATATTGAAGTAGATACATCAGCTTCTCACTTTCGTCGTTTACGTTACGCTCGATATTGTTCTCAAAGGATCTGATAAAACTCCAGTACTCAAGCGGGTCTCCATCAAATGTCGGAAGATCTGGCTTTGGCATTGCAAATCCTTGTCTAATCGTAGAGGCCAGTTTATCAAACATTTTTTCTGCTGCTGCTCCTGTAGATAATAAGCTGCTGTCTTCTTGATCGTTGATCTGCTCCTTTTTCGTTGGATACCGAATGGGTGGGGCAAATTCAGTTTGCTTCCCTTCTCCAATTTCAGAGGTTGGTCTTGATTTCAAGTACGGCCTTTCATTCCATCCTTGTCTTTCTTCTTCTCCATCCTGGAATATCTGAGCTTGCAAATCAGCTTGTTCGACTTGATAATTAGCATAAAGGAACTGGCGTTGTAACTTAATTTCTTCTTCCTGTCTCAAGAAATCTTGCTTACACTTCAACTGTTGTAGCTTTAAACGTGCCAAGGCTTGTTTTCCTTTTACCTTCTTAGCAGCCATGCTTGGTGTTACACTCACGTTGGATCTTTGCCCAGTCCGAGAACCTATACTGCTAGCGGAATCTTCAGGCATTATTCCCTCGTTCGTGGTCATTTCGTCAAGCCAATTTTGGGAAAATACAGATACTTGTATCGCTGCTCTTTGTAATACTTGTCTGCTCTATTTTGTTCTTCTACTTTATCGACTAATGCGTTGTAGTAATCATTGGCAACTTTCTCAAATCGTCCAAATGCTTCTTCCAACTCAACCAGTCTTTCAATCTCGGTACAATCAAAAATGCTCGCGCATGCAACAATGATTATAATAGCCAGAAAACAATGAATTTCGCTATAACTTACTTATTCGTGATTACAGCCTCTACTTTGCGCGTCTTTTGTTGCTGCTGAGGCACAACAGCTTGGCATATCTATAAAACAGTATTAACAGTTCTAGATCTATTTGAATTCAAGTTATTTAAGTCTCTAACCACACTTACCTTTCAGGGTTTTCCTCATTGGCAACCTTGTACACCGTACGCCAGTGTCGCTCGAACTTGGTGCGGTACACAAGGCATCCAAGGATTGGGCATTTTCAAATCGGATTCTGGCAGCCGGCTGGGTGTTGTCTTTGGTGTACAAGTTTCAGTTTCTCCTGCGTCCAGTGGTGTTTCAATCCCATGTGGCAGCAAAGCCAGGACTGTTGAGTCTTACATATCGGGCAGTCCCCTTCGCTGGATCACTTTCTTTGTTTTGTGTCCACCATTTGCACTTCCTCCACCTCTGTATCGTTGTATCAAAACAGTAGCAAATAGCAAGAGAATAGAGACAGAGAGTTCTGGGTTTCTACGTTTCCATTTACTAGAGTAATAATAATGAATTATACAAAAGGTCACGCGTGTCTGCAAATGATATATCCTATTACAATAACAATCATGTGCGTCAATTCTAATTAAGCAACAAACACAACTGAAAAGATTTCAGACACCTTTATTGGGAGGCAAATAATAATAATAATAATAATAATAATAATAATAATAATAATAATAATAATAATAAATAATACAACGATCTGCCTCAATTAAAAACATAAAATTCTTTAGAAATTCCCTTGAGTCCTTATCTGTGAATCGATAGTCAAAGCTCTTAGCATCAGGTCCTGGTTCATCAAAATGCTTCACCACTTTCTTGGCCAGCCTAGTTAAACAGCACTTATATTTCAGGGTAGTTACATACTTTACAAGAGGAGTATCTGAAGGGAGCTGCAAAAAGGAAATAGAATCACTTGAAATATCAGACACTTTCAAAACGTCTTCAAGAAAATATTTATGAACAAGTGCACAGGCATTATTTTTCAAGTGTAGTGGTTCCACATGAGCTTGGTCAATCAAATTTCCCAGAAGAGGTTTATATTCCTGGCGGCTTTTCAGGGTTCCAATAAGTGTGGTTATTTTTTGCCTTTTCGTCTTCTCACTAAGCTTTTTCTGGGCATACCCCTTTTTTGCTGCTTCTACCTTCTGAACAACCTGAAGACGGTGCTTATATGACCATGGCTTCCATAAGGTTTTTCCCTCTCTTCCAAATGTACCAGTGAATCTCTTTACATTGTCAGTTGATACGTCTGCAAAAGAGGAACAAAACTTGGCACTGTTATTCAACTCCACCTAAGTATGCAAGCATTTTCATGTCATTAGGCAATTCACTGATTTTAAACCTGACATTGACAATCTTATCATTAATGGCAACAGGGTAGGTCTCTTGTTCAATGGTCTGAATTTGTGAAAGAATATAGTTTATAATCTCAGAACAGGGACAGAGTTTTCAGAGCAGTTTGCATCAAAAATTAAAAAGTTCTCATTGCTGCTGAGGACTCCACGGCCAATATTTAGAAAACTGACGAGTCAAGCACATGAGAAATCATCTTTTCCAAATGGTGCTCCATCTCCACCTAGAACAACAAAAAAGGTGTTAGTTTCTCCATTAAACCACAATAAATCATATCCACTGCTATTGTTAAGATAAGACTTTGCTAAAGTTAGCCAAGTCTCTTTCAGGCTTCTATAAAAATTGACTTATGACAGTGTATCAATTAGGCCTATTATGTTATCGTAGTTCATTTTCTTTCATAAATATCTTCAACATTTTTAGAAAAATAAGCAACAGTAACAACTTTTTAGTCTGTATGTGGCAATTATTTAACAACACTAATAGTTTGTTGTAGTGTGCATAATGTACAAGATTTGCAGACACATTTTTAGCATTAAGTATTGCAATGTCATAATTATGTAATCTTACAGTAGCATGAGATACAATGGCTAACTTTTCTAAAAAATTCGTAACTCAAAACATTCATGTTTACATTTCTGTGCTTTGCTTTTGCCAATCATAAAATATTAGAAGAAACTTTATCATTGTATTCCTGTCTTAGTTTCTTTTCATTTGTTACTGAAGCTCTTGAGATTGTTCATGATTCATGTAACATTGAGGCAGGAGTTACTAACATTTATTTAAATGATACTTGCCATACTCAATGCAGGCCAAAATAAACATTAACAAAGGCACTGTCATATATTGCAAAGAGCTCAGCTGCAGAAGGAAGAGGACATTTATGTGACCCAGTGGGTAAATACAATGTCTGAGTGCAAGTGTTTGAAGTGGGTACAAATGCCCACTTGTTCTTACTAGTTGCAGCAGTGAAGCAGATGCTTGGGGGAATTGCAAAGCCCAGGACTGGCTCTTCTTCAGCACCAGTTACGAATTGTAAGATATGTCCAATGCCCTACAACCACTGGTAGCCTCTCGAACATTGTAGTTTCCCCAAAGAAACTGGATTTTTCAATGTTCACTGAGTTGACGATTTTATTACAACAAACTCCACATGAACTCTCTTTACATGAATTACCCTCTATTCACCTCGAGTTGGTTGAGTAACTTGCCTTTGTTGTCCTTGTTGCCCCCCGTAACTTCTGTGAATTTTTCGTACAACTCATGAGAAAACAACTCAAAGTAAATGCGAGCAGTGCCGTCTTGGTCAGTAAAATTACTTAGCACGCGCGCACGTGATCAGCAGGCGTGATCACGTGCAGACCCGAAATAGGCCGCTACAAACATACTACATACATAGGAATAACTCGTAAGCAGCCATTTCATACATCTTCGCATTTGACCCTTTATCTCGGAAGAAAGGTGCAAGTAAGGAAATCAACTTTCTTCTTGAAAGTTGATATGATTGTAAAGGTCGCACCAAGTGTACAACCTGTGGGACAGCCTTTGCAATTTGGTATAAGCCAAGCTTTGCAAAACCTACACGTACCTTAAGAATGCATGGGCTGGGCTTGGGTTCTTGGAACAAGTCTTGCAACATTGCTTTATCCAGAAACTTTGGTACTGGCCCGTTTTGAATAATGCTTAGAGCCATGATGATGCCAACCTTTTCAGCTTAGTCATCAGCAAACAAATTCCTCAATCCATTGTCGAAATACTTTTCTTTAATCTCTCTAAGGCATAAACGGACGAATTCCTTTCTTGGCCCTCCATTATCATGTGCAACTTCACCATAAAAGGTAACTTGCAAAGTGAGCTGAAAGTTTTCAATATCTTCAAATTTATCAAATGCAGTTTGTAACAGGTTTTGTCTGTTCACACCAATGAAATTCACCTCTCCCTCCAAATTTGACTCAGTTTCAGTAGTATCAAGTGGCCGTTCCTTTACAATATATTTTTGTGCACATCGTAACACTTCAATTGGGTTAGTAACCTTATCTGCCTCACATGCTTTTAAGAACTCTTTCCCTGCTGATTCAACATCATTGCTCCCACCCCATGCAGACTTAAGAAGATCACTGTCATTTTCCTCTTGTGGGTTTTGAGAAGGAACAAGGCTTTCATGATGCCTATCCTGTTCATTTTGGCCATGGTTATTTGCCACATCTTGAATGGCTGATGCTGGGGTTTCCTGCCTTTCTTTCTCCTGTACCTTGGGTTCTTTGGGATTGCTTTCTTAAGCATAATCATCAAGCAAGCATTCAAATCCATTTTTCAGGCTTATATAAATGCTTCCTTGGCCTGCAAGGAGCTTCACTTCTTTGAAGGAGAATTCTCCAGCATTTACAGACTTAGACAATTTCCTTCTAATTGCTTTTAAAAATTCCAAATGTTGTGGAGCAACAGTTGGAATCTTTATAACAATCGCCTCGGCCAAGCATGCTCGTATGTTGTCTTCGGACATGTTAGAGTTCAAGGTAACATTGCCTCTCAGTATGATGGCATCATCTTCTAGGAGGAACGAATCACTCTCATTCAGTTGCCCTCTGGAATTTACGAGAACAAACTCGAAAGTCTTTTCCACTGGTTTTGCTTTCTTTGGTGCAGATGATGCAGATGCTATTTAAATGCACGTGCCAACATGTTTTCAAACTTCCATCGCAGCTTCAATGATTCACCTTGACAACATCAATTGTATTGGGGTACTTTTCAAACAGATTATTTAGCTATTTTCACTAATTCCTCCGCTCTTCTTTGTGTTCTTAAATGAAACATTACTTTCAGAAATCTATTTGCAAAAAATGTTTTGATTAAGTCACAAGGATGCTTTAGGAAAGCCTGTTTTTCGAAAGAATTCGTTGGTCTAAAGGTAAATAGCACTTAATTTTCTTTAGAACTGCAATGCGCTGTGAAAGCTTCTTACATAAGTTCTCAACGTGTTCGTTAAAACTAAGGTGATTATCAATGTATACACCTAACAGGAACTGGA
The DNA here is from genome assembly GCA_023349425.1 of Anthopleura sola. Taxonomy (NCBI): domain Eukaryota; kingdom Metazoa; phylum Cnidaria; class Anthozoa; order Actiniaria; family Actiniidae; genus Anthopleura; species Anthopleura sola. Next base: position 23,288,538 of record JALHLI010000001.1, read on the forward strand.
CTTCCTCAATCTTAGTTGAGTTGACCTGAATCACGAGCAAGGTATAGTCCATGGTCCATTTCCTTCAGTAAACGCTTGCCAGTAACTAACATAGTTTTGATTTTGGATTTGTTGGGCACCATTTTATTGTTGCTTGTCCATTGAGCAAGGTTTCCAACATCACCTTGGAGTGCTTGATTTAGGGCTTGGGGTGCTTCTCTGTAATCTGCACTAATAGTAATTGTATCATCCACATAGATGTCGGCTGCTGAATGTTCCAGTATTTTCATTGCTCAAAATACCGCATTTTGCAGGCGTGCGTTAAAATAATAATAATAATAATAATAATAATAATATCTTTATTTTATATAGCGGCAATTATATAGGAACTCAACACCGCTTTACATGTAACTATAGAAAAAATAAATAAAAATATAATTTATAAGATTATATACATAGTGAATCAAGCTAATTCTATATAAATAAAAATGTATTAAAAAGGAAAACAAATGCAAATATAAACAAATTACTAAATCCCACATGGTTCAAAGATAAAAATGTATAGACATATGGAAATAATTCAAAATGAAAAACAACTAAAATGACAAATAAAAACAGCTATAAAAATTACTAAATATTCCATGGGTTATTCTTAATTAATTAAAACAGTATTCCCCCGGGAGGGTGTTACTCAACCTAAATAACATTCACGAATGCTGCAGTTGAGCATATTTAAGGACTCAAACACTCGAATTCAAGACTTCTTTCCATTTGACCTACCCACGAAGAAGACATATCTCCTTTATACGTTTTACGTCGCCGAAGCCGTACACATGGCCGCTCCACAGGAACCTAATAATGCTGCCCTTAATGCCCTTGCGGCACAAGCTGCCACAGCTCAAGCAGCGCCGGCTCCAGCAGCTCAAGCGGCCCAAAATGAAGCCCAGAACAACGCGGAAAACTAACCTAATGGGGTATTTATTACTTATTCTTTACTGGCGTTTAGCTTATTTTAGTTTCTCTACGTTGGGTTATCGTTGTTAAACCCATGCTTGTTCTTACACGGCGGTTTATCTAATTTGCTATCTTAATCGCGGCTTATCACGCTCGGTACACGTTATATGTTTCCCCAACACCCAACCTCGTGTCAGTAATGTTGGCCTGTACCACCCACACACTTATATAGTGCCTTTATGTCCCTTTTATATGATTGTTAAGCGTACATAATCCTGCAGTTGCCTTATACGTCCATTCCATATTAGCTCCACGACATGCCCCTCTAGGTAAGATTAACTTTACATCATATCCTACACCCATTTTATTGTAGTGCCCTTAGTTTTTCTACCTTACTTTTGTATATACCACTATCATTGCACCTTTTACCTGTAGAAAATAAGTACACATGGTTAATTGTGCACAGGGAGTCCAAAAGCTAGCCGTAGAACGGCAGGACTATATTTTAAAGTTAAGCCGTGGGTCGGCAGGAAAATGATTCCTATAGTGAAACGTGCAAAGGGAGCCCAAAAGCTAGGCCGTAGAACGGCAGGAATATAATGAAATGTAAAGCCGCTGGTCGGTGGGACAATGAAATGTAAAGCCGCATAGCGGCTGGAATTTACTTATTTTTAAGTGCTCGGGACTAAGTATAATTGTGACGCGTGTCATACAGGACACCAAGACATAATAGTGCACGTGGGGCAAATAATGTATACTCCATGAAATATACCAATTGGTTAACGTCTCTTCAAAGGAAAAATGAATTATGCGAGATCCATTTAATATCTGGCAATAAAGTGATAAAGAAACGAATTGAATGAATGAAATCAAAATAACTAAGTCCCATAAGTAGCCGCAACCCATTAGCGTATCATTTCATCTCATAACCTACAAATAGAGTGGGACCCCTGCATTTTACTTAGTAAGCCCCCACCTCGCCGACCAGAAGGGTAGCCTAAACAACACCCTACATCTGCCTCCGGGCGGGTACTGGTCTGGCTTGGCAAGGGCAATTCCTTCCTAGTTTCGCAGGTCTATATAGATTTTTCAATCCCTTTCTTTTCTAGACTGCCCCCCAGAGTTTCGAAAACTTGTGCAGTCAACCCATACGGAAAAACGAATTGATGTGGTGCAATTGGGAAAGAAAGAAACCCAGCCAGGCCGGACCAAACCCGTCTGTGGAATTAGTATCCAAGGGAATGGCATTTGCAGATCCCACTATGCTTGCCTTCCGGGACCCAGAAACTTAAGCACATGCGCGGAACAATGGGCCAAAATCCTACAAGGACACCCTCGTGGGGAAAAGCTCGCATCTTACATTACGGAAGGCGTAGACGTTTACGAGTTTTTTACCCCTTTCAAAGGCCACTTTCAGGGAAAGCCATATAACAGTGTAATCCCCCTAAGAATGGTTTTGTTTTGAGTTTTGGGAGAGTATTATGCTAACAATCTCCATCATCTTTTCCTCAGCACGACCCTTTAAACCTACCTGTAGATATCGTTTGGTCGGATGCGGTACACATATGAGCAGTGACCGAATTAGCGCAGGGCTTCCCGATTTCCCATAACTTAACCACGCCTAGCTATGAGCGGTTACTTAGCAGTGAAAATGGTTTACTATATACAAAGGTAAGAATTTGAAACTAAGTATAATTAAGACTAAGGCCGAGTTTAGACGCCGAATCCCACATGCGCCGAATCCAACGCGAACGAACTCAACACTATTTAAGGTGACTCGACCTCCGAAATCTGTACATATATTACGACATCTGACAATAGTTGTCAAAATATCTCTGTACATTAGATTGCGTGAAAAGTAAACATTGCATTATCTTGAATCACATATTTCCCGTTTTGATGTTATTTACGCGTTACTGGATTACTAGACCTTCTAATTTTTCAGTGAAGTATTAGGGACATATCATAATAAAATGAGCGATGTTTTTTCGTAAATATGTACCACAGAAGTATCAATTTTGGGTACGGGAAGTCCATTGTTTAGTTTTCACATAAATTATACTCTTCATTTCGAAATCCTCAAATATCTCCCAATTCGTCTTATACATTTTGATGAAACGGCGCCCAGAGGAAGACAAGGTATAGGCAGAATAAAGCATTTCCCTAGAAAATGCGATCGAGGGTTAAAATTCGATTCCAAGTTAAAACAGGTGTGGCGTCATTACCACGTGACATGCAATCCGATCTCCTCGAAAAAGATATCATTTTGAAATTTATTTAACATATGTGTTCTAGTGGATATGAAATAGCAATCAATCTCTTAAGGCATATGAGGTTCAAAGTTGGAAGATGTGCATGCAAAATTATTGGGTCGAGTCACCTTGGACCATATTACAGGACCAATGTATCTGATACTGTGTTTACCATAGGTGGTTGTGTTCATCCTAGGAATGGACAAAATCGTCTGAATTTCTAAGGTTGTAACTACAGCTATTTAAATTAAAGATATCCGATATGTAACCAGGACATAGATTATTCTTAACTTTGTACATAACTATCGCTATCTCCTGCAGCATTCGGTTGAATAATGTAGGAAGTTTAGCCCAAGCAAGAAGCGCTTTCTAAGCGCTATTCTTATCACAATATATTCCTCTTAGTGCTCTCTCTTGTAGACGCTCAACCTTTCTACTATCAGAACTCGTACTTTTGTAGATACCCTTTTAGATAAATCATCTATGTGGTTACTAAACTTCAAGTGTTCATCAAAAGTGATATCTTTGTTTTTGCTGCTGATGGTTGTGATGTTGACTTTGGTGATGATGATAATCATCTGATGATGACGGTGACGTTAGTGATGATGATCGTGATGTATTCTTATATCTTTATAGTTCAATCGGCGTCTCATTGTGTCTTTTAAAAGTGATATCTTTGTTGCTGCTGCTGATGATAATAATGATGACAGTGACGTTGGTGATGATGATGTTATGATGATGGTCATATTCTTGTCTTTATAGTTCAATCAGCGTCTCATTGTGTCTTTGACATGATATCTTTGTTGTTGCTGATGGTGATGGTAATGATGATAATGGTGGTGATAATGATACTGAGGATGATGATGATGATAATGGTGGTGATGATGGTGTTGGTGATGCTGTTGCTGATGGTGGTGATGATGGTAATGATGGTAGTAATGATGATGCTGATGGTGGTTTTAGTGATGATAGTGATGATGATTATGATGACGTTGGTGATGATGATGGTAGTGATGATAATGGTGATAATGATACTGAGGATGAGGATGATGATAATGGTGGTGGTGATGATGGTGTTGGTGATACTGTTGCTGATGGTAGTGATGATGATGCTGATGGTGGTTATAATGATGGTATTGATGATTGTGATGATGATGATGATGATGACGTTGGTGATGATGACGTTGGTGATAATGTTGCTGGTGATAGTTTTAGTTTTACAAACTATAATCTTGATTATAGACCCTACGTGATTCCCTGGACTGTATGTACGACGCACGGATCCCACAACACTGGAAAAAGGTGAGTTGCTCTCATCATACCTCTGTTTATAAAATCACTCATATCCTTACCTTCAAAGCATTTTTATTCCTAGATTTCCTGGGAATCTTCCACCCTGGGCTTCTGGTTTACCGAGCTGATAGAGCGCAATGCGCAGTTCCGTACATGGTGCTTTGATGGTCGCCCCAATGTGTTCTGGATGACGGGGTTCTTCAATCCACAGGGATTCTTGACAGCCATGAGACAGGTAAGGCACCTTACGTCACGTTATTACGGTCACGCAATCGGCCAGTAGTTACCCCAGTCACGTGGTTATCATATCATTTGTCACCCAAGTTACCCACCACTCACGAAGCAAGGCGCAACACTTTGATCAATCCGGCGTGACGTAGTTACTCTATTTATGTACCAATTACTAATGACGTCATACCAAGTACAGTCACGCAATTATTTCCAATCACTGACCCCAATGACCCTCACAGAACCAAGTAATTCAAACCACTTTTAGTCACATAATCACCAGCTTAGGCATCCCCAGTAAGTCACGTTACATCGCGTTCAGTGATTTATTCTTAATATGGCCACAAGTTTGAATCTCTGTTTGTTACTACGCTGTTTACAGGAGGTCACTCGTGCACACAAAGGCTGGACAATCGACTGCGTAGTTCTACACAATGACGTCACTAGGTTCTTCAAAGATGACATCACTAGTCCCCCAGCTGAAGGTGTCTACATCCATGGCCTGTACCTAGACGGAGCAGGGTGGGATCGACGAGGCTGTAAGCTGATAGAACCTGCACCTAAAGTCCTCTTCACCCCTATCCCTGTGGTTCATATTTATGCGATCAACTCAACTGGGGGTAGGGACAATCGATTGTACCAATGTCCTATTTATAAGAAGCCACGACGCACAGACCTGACGAACATTGCCTGTGTGGACCTGAAGGCAAATCAAAACCAAGACCACTGGATACTACGCGGAGTGGCTTTACTGTGTGATATCAAGTAAAACATTACAACAACACTTATTTAAGTAGATCATATAGAGATTATTGGATAGTTTTATACATCATTTTATTAACATCTCCTTCATTAGATTAGAGCGGTTTTCGTATGACTATGAAAAACGTACGGCACGGACAGCGCGCACCTTGTCGTGATCATGTCATGATCAGTGCTGTGCTGTGTATGAAAACTTTCAACATTCAGTGCCGTGTCCGCGCCTCGCCGCATGGTAACCGTGCCGTAACCGTGCCGTGATTTTTCACCCTCATACAATATCTGCTCTATAGCAGAATGCGTGTTACTGAGAACGCGATGGATGCGCCGATATAACGCCTGTTCAGATAGTATTTCTTTGCGCACCGTCTATCTGTAACGTATGTTATCTGTGGTACTTATGACGAGCATTAAATTTCGTCGCCAGAAAAACAAACAAGTCACAAAAAAATTTCGTAAACCATGAAATTAGAAATTTTCAGAAATAATAGAAATAGCATTATATAAGTACGTAGGTGTCTCTGCTTTATTGGATTATTGTTCCACGCACGCGCAGTAACGTTCCTTTATCTAGTTTGAAATGACTTTCTTTACTTTCTACGCATGCGTGATTACCAATGACATTTTAGACACATCAAGTTTTATATACTCGATATAACACACGCCTTAGAATTGATGCTTTATAGAGTTGTAGACTTCCAAATATTGTATATATACCTTCTTCAATAAAGGTTGTCGCAGCCGAAAGCAACAAGCAACAAGCCAAGACAACTGCAAAAAAACAATGCTTTAATTAGCTGGAAATTCAGGACAACACTTAAAGAATCGAAATAGTTGTAAACTACCATTACAAAACGACTAAAATAATCACGTCGAAATGAAGAATAAGGAGTAAAATACAGATGTCCTTTGCCTCTTCGTGTTGTTGCTTTCAGCTGCGACAAACGTTTTTGAAGTAAGTGTATACCTATTTAAAAAACGCTTGTCATAGGTCATTCCAAGATCCAAGAATAGCTGGAATAACGTGTGTTTCTGCTTCTTATTCTCGTCAAGAACAAGGAGGTTAGTGTTGAGATATTCCGTGTTGTTTGTAGTCCACGAAACCATTTTAAAGGCCTCGATTATTCGTGTTTAGTTGTACCCATAATTCCTTTCCGTCTTGGAATGACCTATCACCTTTCGCGATGACAACCTTTTTTGAAATAGGTGTACATACAAATACATTCACCTTAATAGGATGTCACGTGAGCACAACTCAGTTCTCTTTGTCAATAAATGATTTATTTATACGTTAATTAACTGATTCTAATTTTAGAAGTGAATAAAACAATATTGAGAAAGTTCCTTGTGTGGTGTTATTAACGGCCCAACACATCCAATACACTTGTGCTCTAAACCGGAAGTAGAAGGGACATTTTGTTCAATAACAAACTAATCTCATTTCATAAGATGGCAGTAAATGGCCTGTTCTTGTAAACGAGATTTTTTATCCTGTGAACAAAATCTTTAGATATTTCATTTTCTATCTTTATTAGCTTATGGCCCTTAGACCTCGTTTCTATTCTTTTGTTTGAACTCATTTCCGGCTTAGAGCGGAAGCGTGTATCTTGGAGAAATCGTAAATGTTGTTGTTTTGGGCTCCCTGTGCCTTCGAGCCTTCGTTCATTAATATTCTTGATCAGCGGAATACCAGCGGAAAGTAAAATGGCGAAGTCAGAGAGAAAATGGATACTTTGTTTATTGACAAATTTCTCGCTGGAATTTGCAGGTATGTATGAAATGTGATTAGTAATGTTTGGTCACGAGGACGGGCACAATATTTAGTCCTGTTTAGTCGATTTAAAGTGCTACTATGATCAAATTTGAATGTCTCCGATTTTTACTATTTCAACACATGTTAAAGTACTTTACAAAAGAACAAAACTGGCCTTTCTTGTTTCTTGTGAGCAATCTGTGTTCGAAAGATAATCAAGTTTATGCTAATTAGGAGGTCTATGACGTCATGCTCTCAACTCACAGTTTACTTCAACAGATTTCAGTATATTTCTGAGAGTATTTGATGAATGTCATTCAAACTTTGCAGTATACTTGTATTCAAAACATGTAAGGTGCATAGACTGTGGTTGCTATGGCAACTTACTAGTGTCGAGTCTCCTAACAACATTTTTAGATTTTTGGCAATTTCTTTGTTTTTTAACCAGATTAGAAAATGTTAAACTCAATTTTTGCACATGATCATAACAGATATTTTTGCAAATCCAAGCATCATTTGATATCCTTTCTTCTAAAGGTAGAAATGTCAAAAATCTGAATTTTAAGGAAAGGGTTTGCCTGGAACCATGACTGTTGCTATGACAACTAATCTATGTAAATAATCTTGAAGAACAGCTAGAGTACTATAATGTGTAGTAGTAAATTTGGTTTATTTTGATTCAAATTGAGATGAGATATAGCTGATTATAATCCTAGGCTGGTCAAGTATTGAGAATATGACGTTATCAGGAAAATAATGGCTGCCAATATCTTTTGAAGAAAAAAAATATTTCAATAAGAAAAGTGACATTTCACTTCACTCTCGCAATCTTTCAATCCGAGTTCAAAAAAGTCAATAATTTGATCTTAGTAGCACTTTTTTTGTATAATAGTCCACATAGATTCCTCTGTCTGACCTGTTATGGTAACCCGTTATTATTTCCGGCACATTCATTTATGACAGACTTTGGGTCATAACTTATTATGCTTTATCCAATAGACCTCTTCAGCTTCGTATGAAAATTGCCCATTTCAGACCACATGACATTCCCTTGAGAAATATTCTTTTATTGAAATATTTACACATGAAAGAATCGACTCCCAAGAGTGGCATCACATGGTCTGAATTGGGCACAACAAACAACCAAGCTAAAAAGGTCTATTGATATAAAACTGCGGGAACAACTATAACTATCATTTAGTATTGATATAGACCCTTTTAATAAATCCTACAATGCTTTGTTTTCCACATTTGATGTCAAATTTATTCTTTTAAATTTCATTCAAAAGAACAAATTTCCAAAAAAAAATTTGACGTCAAACGTGGAAAATAAAGCATTGTAGGATATATTCAAGGGTCTATAGTGTACCGGTAATTAGATTTGATTTGGGAAAAATTATATCAAAATATTAGAGCTTAATTTAATACCATTATTTATACAAAATCAAATCCAGTGAAAAATCTGTCCATTATTTTTGACGTAGCTTGACTTGACATAAGGGACCAGTCATTATTTACAGGGGGGTGCTAACTGTGTTATTATCATTGCCACTGTTTGACTGCAGTCCATGCTTCAAAATATGTTCATGAATTGGATGGAATAGGATTGGATAGATGGGTGGGTGGGTGGGTGAGTAAATGGATGGATGGGTGGATGGGTGGGTGGATGGATAAATGGATGGATGGATGGATGGATGTGTGGGTGGGTGGGTGGGTGGATGGATGAATAAATTGATGGAGGGGTGAGTGGATGAATAGATGGATGGATGGATTGGTGGATGGATGGATGGATGGATGGATGGATGGATGAGTGGGTGGGTTGATGGATGGATGGATGGATGGATGGGTGGGTTGATGGATGGATGGATAGATGGATGGGTGGATGCGTGGGTGGATTGATGGGTGAGTTGGTGGATGGATGGATTGATGGATGGAGGGTGGGTGGATGGATGGGTGGATTGCTGGATGGATGGATTGCTGGGTTGGTGGATGGATGGGTGGGTGGATGGATGGATGGATGGAGGGGTGGGTATGTGGATGGATGGATGGATGGGTGGGTAGTTGGGTGGGTGGATGGATGAATGGATGGATGGGTGGATGGATGGGTGGATGGATGGATGGATGGATGGGTGGGTGGGTATGTGGGTGGATGGGTGGATTGATGAATTAAGTAAGTTAACTTATTTTCTTCTATGATGTTTTTAATGACAGGGGGGACACTCCTACATGACAGGCCAATAATTAAAAGCAGACTCAAAGAAGGTATTTATTGTTGTTGGTGACGAGAGGAAGCCTTCCTGAAGCACAGAAGAGAACCAACAAGCATCTACACCAACACAACGTATTGTGCACGAGTATTGAAGCTGCCACTAAAAGGTAAGAAGGAGCATATAAAGAGAGTTATTTCCAATAACAAGCCCGTATCGGCATCACAACAAAATAAGGATTTGGTGGACGTCAATCACAGTGTTTCCATAGCATTGTCGGAAAACACAACGTTATCAAGGCACGTGCCACGTGGAATGTTGTGAAAACGCCATGATTCACTTCCAGCAAAACAAAATTCATCCCGAAAGCACATTCTACGATTTCGCACATGTAATTGCGAAGCACTTTAAATCAAATATTAGAAATGACGCTTTTCTTCTTTAGAGTGCGCAAGAAGACACGGATTGATGACGCTATTAATTACTATTAGAAACGATGCTTTGATTTAATTTAGAGCGCGCAAGAAGACACGTATTGATGACGATATTTATTGCTCTTAGCAATGATCCTTTGATTTAATTTAGAGTGCGAAAGAAGACACGTATTGATGACGATATTTATTGCTATTAGCAATGATGCTTTGATTTAATTTAGAGTGAGGAACAAGACACGTATTGATGACGATATTTATTGCTCTTAGCAATGATGCTTTTATTTAATTTAGAGTGCGCAAGAAGACATGGATTGATGACGATATTTATTGCTCTTAGCAATAATGCTTTGATTTAATTTAGAGCGCGCAAGAAAACATGCATTGATGACGATATTTATTGTTCTTAGCAATGATACTTTAATTTAATTTAGAGTGTGCAAGAAGACACGTATTAATGACGATATTTATTGCCTGTAGCAATGATACTTTGATCTAATTTAGAGTGCGCAAGAAGACGTGGATTGATGACGATATTTATTGCTCTTAGCAATGATGCTTTGATTTAATTTAGAGCGCGCAAGAAGACACGGATTGATGACGATATTTATTGCTCTTAGCAATGATGCTTTGATTTAATTTAGAGTGCGCAAGAAGACACGGATTGATGCCGATATTTATTGCTCTTAGCAATGATGCTTTGATTTAATTTAGAGTGCGCAAGAAGACACGGATTGATGACGATATTTATTGCTCTTAGCAATGATCCTTTGATTTAATTTGATTTAATATTTGTTGTTGCTCTGTTTATTACTTTCTGCAGGGGATCGATGACAGAAGAAAAGAAGAAAGAAATCAAGAGAACAGAAGAAAATAGTAAAGAGTATATAGGAAAATAGAACAAAGTAAGAAAGAAGAAAGAAAGGGGTAAAAGAAGTGAAGAAAGTGAAAAATAGTTTAATATTTTACAAGGAATAAAGAGAAAAAGGAAAGAAAAGGAAAAAAGTGAAATGTGAGAAACAAAACGTGAGGTGGATATAAATTTAAATAAAAAAAGTATGAAACGAAAAATAAAGTCTCAAAATTAAAGTTTGTTTTATTAAAATAATTGTCGTCCATTCATGTTTTCTCCTACCATCCCACACCACCCCCCATACACCACAACCACACCCTTCCTCAACTCCTATTCTTCTCACCAAAGTCTACCACCCCACTCGTTTGTCCTCCCACTCCCCCCCCCCCCCCCCCCCATACACATACAACAAGCCGATAAGAGCGTCTAGTAGCAGGATAAAACAAAAGAAATACCACACATTCCTACAAGAAAAGCTGTGATTTCTTTTGTATTTTCCTGTTCTGCTCATTTTCAGGATAATCGTGTGCGTCATCAAGAAAGAAAGACGTAATACTCAAGAGATTGACAAATGAACAATAAACAATTAATGAAGCTAATAAAGGCATTTATTTATAAAGTGCTACATTCTTTACGGCTTCTTTTTGCTTCATGAGAAAGAATGTTATTTCTATGAAAGGAACAGATAATGCTCAAGGGAACGACGTGACAAAAACACGAAACTCGGCCGCGTGAAAAGAATACTCTAAAAAACTAAGACAATATGTTATCAAAGTGCTAGACTTTTTAGAACTCGCTTTATTCCCTTGAGTAATTATTTTATTGTACGCTTGACAACGCTCATTCATACTAAAATAAAAGGCAGAATATTTATGCGCATAACTTATCCAGCAAACGGATGTGCGTGATGTCTTGCGACAAGATGTTTAACATAAAACCGCTTGTACACAAGCAATTTGTCCTTTTATCCTTCACGATTTTCAGTGCTCGTATAGATGATCGACAAGTTTTCTTTAACATTCTCTATTGACAAGATTTTCTTGCTTGTGTAGATGATGAACAAGTTTTCCTGGACAAGTTTTGGTTGTGCCTCCAATATCTTTATCTCGTCTACACGAGCAAATAAATCTTGTCAAGGAAATATTGCTCGTGCAGATGCGGCTTAAAACAGCCGTGTGAAGTGACGATACAACACGAGTTAAAGTGTAATAAAAAAATGTTGACGCTGCATGCGTCTTGAAATCTTTGTTTGTTCATTGTTGTGTCTGGGTGTACTATTAAAGGGTATGTTCTATTTTTCTCGTTTTCTGTTTTCATGGGATTCACACACATAAAGACAAGAAGAATTTAATGTTCTTTTATTATAAACTGAATTATTAAATACAATATCCAATAAAACCAAATTACCCTAACCCCCTCAAAAATTTTTTTTTCCAAAAATGAAAATAACTGTCGAAAAAAATCACAAAATTAGGGGTCACGTGACATGTCACGTGACTAATTAGCATATTAACATTTTTGGCCTAAAAAAGGCCTTTTTTCGGGGTTTTATGGTTTATTGAGCCTTAAAATGGCCTTTCCTACCTATTCTTAATATTATGAGTAAATAATATTGGTCAAAAATGTGAAATTTTCGTTATTTTTCGGCCCAAAATGTTGTAGTTTAGGTTGGGATCCCTGTGTCGCATGGTGTTTCTAGACATTTGTAACAAGACGTTGATCGCGATGGATGTGATTTTTTATCGTGTGTCAAACACGAAGAAAATACACAAGAACAAAAATGATTATTAGCTCCTTCTCCACCTAACATACTGAGAAAGACGCGACAGCTATCAAAGGTAAGAATTATTCGGTTTTTCTTCGCTCCTCTTTCGTTTTTTCGTATTTTTTTCCAGTTTCAACATGTGTTCTGTTCGTCTCGTCCGCCATGACAGTCAAGAACACGTGTTGACTTTGAATCCTCAGAAATACACTTTACTTGACAAAAAACAATCAAATTTACCATTAATATGTGATTTAAAGGATCTTTTGAAACAGTGTGTGAGTTAATCTTGACTATATTTTCATTTTTTTGTACATATTTTGAAATTTTGGTTTTTATCGTTAAACGAAACTTGGTTCGTGAAACCCTTCCTCGTTAGAACCACTAAAACCCAAAATAATAATGTCCTAATGACTTATCTTTGTTTGTATTGCAGTTTCAGAGGTATAAATTACACGTACAACTCTACATAAAGCTGTCGAGTGAACCTGTAACAAGATGGGTGGTTATGCTCGACTCTAACCAATATATACTCACCAACCAGCAAGCTAACCATGGAATAGTCCAGTATCAATCTGGTAATGATGGATTTACTGCACTAAAACAAGAAGAAAAAACACTTGATAACGATATAGACTCACCTTGTTGATGTATGATGACCCTGTGACCTTCATGACAATATAGACTATGGGTATTGACCTGAATTATATCAAGATGGTTTGTTTACCACTCACCAACAAGTACTGATTATCAGAGGTATGTACTAATAATGGATTCTGTTGGGGTATGTTTACCTAATTGCAAAATCATTGTTGGCTTCAAAACATAGAATGTAGAAGCTGAGTGAGACCAAACTGGTGGATGGGAAATATGTTAATTAGATGCATATGGTAGAAATGTAATGATCATGCACTGTTACATTGTAAAACCATAGTAGAAGGGATGAACAGTGTTCTGAAGGTTTGACACTACAAAGTAAGAACAAGTTTGATATGTGGTAAATTTACTACAGATGTACATACACCTGATTGTGAGAACCTTGTCATATAAGAATAAGAAAATAACAAATAATATTCCAAGGCCCCCTAGATTGATGGGAATAACTGTTTTAGTATATACCAACAAGTTGATCTCAGAAATGTCAGTCTATACCTTCAAAACAGTGAAATAATTACAAGTGCTTTGCAAAAATATATAATTCCTATTTTTTATTTTTATGTGACAATGTTCTTGCAGTTATGTGAATTCTCTCAATTTCTACATCAGCTGGATACATGCCAACTGCATATCTTGAATTGAATAAATCAGCTTCTACATTCTTTTTCAAACCCAACAATGTTTTTGTAACCAGGTATAGACCCCTTTCATCAAAGCAGCTCAACTTGGAGGACAAAACAAAAGAATTTCAATCTCCTGAGAATTGGAACCTATTGTTTTGTCTTTCAAATTGAGCTGCATTCCAACATGCTGCATGGGGTCTATATTGAGCATTTGAAACTGATGTGTGACTAAGTATACATACTTGATTACCATTTATTTCCTCCTCCCCTCCCCACTGACTGTGACAAGGTTATTTGTGTGCACCAAACAATACATCTCAAAACATTTTGTTTATTGGTATTTGTTGTTTGTTCTCATCAGCTTGTCAGCCACTTTAGTCAAGCCACATTTGAATGTATTGATGCTGTCAAGCTCTGGTCAGTTTCTTGGTTCCTTTACAATTGATATTGCAGGTATGTATTAATGTATGGATGTATATTGGATAAATATTTTCAAGAATTTGAAACTGATGTCATTGGTTGTTTTACACCCCACCCCTGGTAGGAGGATTCCCATATATAAACCACTATGCCACCATGGCACCAAAGTGATACTAATTTTGCCACATTTTAATTAGTTTTTTGTTTGTTTTAACACCCTAAAAAGTAACAAATAGAAATTAACCCCTAAAAGGCATGACAAGCATCTCCACCCCTTTCACATAACGTCCCCCCTGGGGCCCCACCCCACTCCTGAACATGACAGTATTAAAGTACAAGTACAGTATTGCCAATTATATTCCCCCAATAGAAGGTGGCTACTGGCAGTTGATTGCCAGGTTACTGTATTTTGCACTGTTTGTGATCCATGTAATGAAAACATTTTGCTAAATGGTATTAATTTCTTGTTTTCATCAGCTTGTCAGTCACTTTAGTCAAGCTACATATGAATGTATGCTGTCAAGCTCTGCTCAGTTTCTTTGGTTCCTTTATGATATTCCCATGGGCAGCTTATCGCTAATCATCAGGTATGTATATTAATGCATTATAGTTGCAATATATTCAAGGGTTTGAAACTGATGTCACTAAGTACTTTCAAGATTGATTGTTTTACATCTTGCCCCTCTACCAAACACTGCTGTAATAGACCATTTTACAATTCGTACAATACCGCTGTGTTCCTTGATTACAATGGTAAAGTAAAGAATGCACAACTTCAACAATACAAACACTTTGAAATTCCAAGGACCTTCACTGGAACACAGGAATATTCTACACAAAATTGAGGCTAACCCTGAGCAACAGAGAACTAGAAACTGGAGTATTTTGTAACACTGTAGTATTTTTGTTATTAATCCAAACTAATACATGTACATCTCAAAACATAATGATTAATGATATTTTTTTTTTGTTTCCATCAGCTTGTCAGCTACTTTAGTCAAGCCACATTTGAATGTATTGATGCTGTCAAGCTCTGGCCAGCCCATACATGACAGACATGTAAGTTGAGCTTTTGGATACATGCTAGTTAAACAATGGTTTTGAGTGGCATACCATCGAATATCTCACAGCTCACTTGTATTTTCCACCCAGGGTTGGAAGGGGTACTGTCTTTGTATAAATCTTTTAGCTTGGGGGTAATGTTTTCCCATTTCAAACCATGTGTCATTCCCTAGAGTATCAGTTCTTTGTTTAACAGTTGCCCATGAAAAGGCACATGAATATGGATGCAATGCAAAAAAAATCTTATTTTCTGGTAACGAAACGAGCAGGGGACTGGAAACAAGTTTCTCAAATTTGATTTAATTCACAAACAAACCCCATGATAAGAAAGAGAACATAAAAATGAGTAAGAATTGAAAGGTTGAAGGAAGTTTGGATTAATAGCAAAATGGGAAGCACAGGTGACGTAGCAAAGAGAACACTCACCTCTCACCAATGCATCCTGGGTTTGAGTCTCAGTGGCATATGTGAGTAGAGTTTCTAGTACTGGTCTCTTCTATGCTTAGAGGGTTTTTTCTGGGTTCTTGGGTTTTCCATCCTCTGGAAAAATCAACTTCTAAATTCCAATTCAATCATGTAGCGAGGGCCACAGGTTTGTTAGCCACTGGCTATAGAAGCTTTGCACCATCACTTGATGGCAGCCATCACAGGAGGCACATCAATAGTCTTTTTCTCCTAGAAACCTGAATTCTTTCTCATGTAAATCAGATTAGACCAGATTCAATTGTTCCTGCCTCCTGTCATAGCTTCCATCACATGATGGTGCAAACCCTCTATTACATGTAAGTGCTACCCTCTTAAGTTTGGGCAAACTGAAATGAAAATTTGAAAATTTCTAAATGGAAAGAGAATGTATGTGTAGCTGGATGGTTTGGCTGGATACCATTTCTTTATAATTTTGCTGGATAGCATTTCTTTATAATTTTGGCAGGGTTTGAATGCTCATAACATTGTCTATAAGGTCAAACATCCTGAAACTTGGACATTAAGCTTGTTATATGTTGCTATTTTACTGGAACCTTAATTAAATTAGTTTTTGCAACTTGGACCCAGTTCCTTGCTCATTTTGTTACCCACCAATTACATGACACATGGTCTGAAATGGGAAAGCAAAAAAAGGTCTGTTGGCAGTCTGTTTTGAAAACTCTAGGTCCTTATGAGGACTGCCACTTGAACAAAGGGAGTACACCCCCAGGGATTTTCCAGTACACACACATGAGCCTTTCGGTGAGTGTGTTTACTAACAAAATACAAGTGATGAGTGGAATATTCCATGATATGTTGTCATAGAGATTTTACAAAAAGGAACAACCAAGAAGATTGCTCCTGCATCATTGAAACTGTTTGCAAACAATTTTCAGAGATTTAATTGCCCCATTCTGTCTTTTCAGGTGTCACAGTTCTGTCATACTCACATCAAGCAAGCTGTTGTGCTGCAAAGACTTGTCAGATGATGCAGCAACATCAAGATCCAGTCAATCAGTACTGAAGATAAGAAGCTGTGATATATCTACCAGGAAAAGGATTGAATGCTGACAACAAAAAATGAAACAGGAAATTAGAATATATATCTAGGAATTAAAAAATAATAATTTAGATTTCAAAACAATCAAAATTGGCATTTAGAATCATGAAATTTTAGGTTTAGAATCTAAAAAAAAAAAAAGAAAATAGGAAAGATACAGTGAAAAAAAAAAGAAAATAGGAAAAAAATCAAATTATATTCTAGGAAATTCCAACATATAGCATTAAGAGGGAATTTGAAGTTTTAAACATATTTTTTGCTGTTTAGCAAATTCTTAAATTGAAAACAATTTTCAATAAAATGACAAAGAAAAAAGCTACTTCAAATAAATTCAAAAATCTCTCATAGGCTATATGTTGGAATTTCAAAAGAACGAACTGAATTTTGAAACAAAAAATTTAGAAATTTCAAAAAAAAAAAAGGTAGAGGACTGGCCAAATTAGATTAGAGCTGTGCAACAGCTACAATGAAAAACCAATTTAAAAATCAATTTTCTTCATTATTTTAGAATTTAAGCTTTACAAAAATTCTTATTTTTAAAGGTCAAGACAAAAGCAACAAAACAAAATTCAAATGACCACAATATAGGTTATTGAAAATAGTTCATGGCTTAAATCATATGGAAATGATTTTTTCATTTCCATTTTCAAAAGATAATACTTTTATTTAGTGACTTATTTCATTATGACATCATCAACCAAAACAAATTGCTATTTCGAAAATAAAATACACCAAAACCATTAACCTTTTCTGATTTAAAAATCTGATTAAAAAGTCAGAAAAAATTATAAAAATAATTTAAATCTCTCTCATTGTTCACCTCTGATGTCATTATGAAATAGGTCAAAGGCCAGTCCTCTACCCACAGATATTAGATATAGGAGAGTGTTTCACTAGGAGACTAACATTCAATTGGACATTCAATTCAAAGATTACTATACCAAATCATGAACACATTTTGCAGACTAGTCAAGAGTTCTCAGTAGAGTTACAAAACATGAGGAAATTCTTGGTTGATCAAATCCAAGGAATATTTTATGGTGCTGGCACTGATTTCATTTTCATTCTAACTGGCTACTGATTTCATTTCTTTGCTTCATATTTTACTGAGAACTCTGCTAGTCAGAAGAAACACTCTCCTATATCTAATATCATTATCATTTATTATTTATACACCAGAAAAATGAAATACACTTTATACCTCCCACGAGGTCCTGCCAGTACCAAACAGAAGCTGCCCCACCAGACCAGGAAACCATTAGAGGCGGTACAACATTGCTGCTCTCGGCAGAGTCTAACCTTGAGGCTGTGATCAGACGACTGCTCCGGTGATGAAGGTTGATGGTAAGGATACCAGGTGATGGTCCTCTGCAGATTTCATGTTAGTGCGCTGATGGTATAAATGCCAGTCACTGTGAAGGTTAGTGCAAGTAGGAGCAGAAATAACCATATCTTACTATTCATGGGTGTGTACAGCAGTGATACTTTGGGGTGATGTGCTCAATAGGTGTGTATAAGACACCATTCAGACTTCCATAAAGTAGATTATCAGCCTGGGAAGACTAGGAGTTGAATCATTTCTAGGTGATCTAATCTTAAGTAGAATGATGTTCGGCTAGACTGATCTACAAGGTTCTATCATAGGATTGTAATTTAATAAGTTTTTTCACCAGCAAAATAAGACCTCAGTTTTTTCTAAATTCTAAAAATACTGCTAAATAAATTCCTGACAATTTCTTTCACTAAAAATGTTCACAAAATTGAATAAAATTTGAATGAATGAATACCATCCAAAAATTAGAAGAAAAAAAGAAAGAAGTGAAAAAGAAAAGAAAAATCATGAAACAAAATAACTATGATTAATAATTCAAAAATAATTCAAAAATGGATCAAAAATAATTCAACTTGAAAATTATTAATGAAAAGAACTGGTATCCTGCAGTAATGTATTGAGTAAACACAAAACAGATCAAAATATATCTTCAACTCTTACCCATTTTCAGAAACTGAGGTCTTACTTAAATCTGCTATCATACAACATTAAAAAAATTATTGGCAAAATCCAAAGTATGATTCCTATAAAAATTACATTTTGTTTGCAAAATTTGCAAATGTTTTGAAAACAATTAATTCATCCAAGCTAATAAATTAATTGAATTATTTGAGCCAAAATCACTATCATCAAACTAAGATAGTATTTAAGGCATTGAAAAATTAGAGAAAGCAACTACACTACACCATGTGCATCACCTTTTCAACCTGTGAATATCACAAAACTTAAAATTTGGAACTAAATTTGAAAATTTCAAAATCAGAATCACCAACCCACATTTTTGATCAACAAAAGATTAAGATTTAATGATTAATATGAACAAATTCAGCTGTGCAGTCAATCATGAAATTCTACTCTAAAAGTGCAAACAAACAAACCCAAGCCAAATAAGGCAAATGGGAAATGAATGAATAGAGGATAAGGTGAGCCATCAGAGAATGGCGTCCAAACACCATACCTCACAATCAAGAATGAAATGCAACTATACAAGTAAAACCAAGAGTTGTTTTACTACGAATTATTATGTCCAAAGCACTTGTATATATGCACAAGCTGTCCAAAATTGAAACATTTTGAAATCAAATACTCAGTGACTTAAACATTGGCAAATGCTTGAAACTTGTCACAAAATACCAACTTGGCCATGAAAATATATTGTGAAATTTAACTGAACAGTTTATATTGACACATGTAGTGTAGTTGCTCAAAAATTGATGAACGAAAAAAAGACCTTTGCAATTCATTATGTCAATCTTTTACAGTACTTTTACTTCTGTTGAGAAGTTTTTTGCTGGTGGAAAAATAACTTGATAAACTTAGGAACTGTTCAAAAGTCATACAAGTAAAGAAGTAACGCTAAGACATTATACTAGGATAGGACTCCCTTTAAAATTGTTCTCAAACTTTACTGTGCAACCATGTCAACCAAGGCTTATCTACTATGCAAATGGATCATAAAAATTATCTAAATTTGAAAAAGTTCAAAATTTAATTTGGTTTGAAAACATCCTACATGGCCTTGTTTGAGATAGATGCACAAGAGACTTAAAGAAATACGTCCAGTAATAATCATAGGCCACGTCCCTTAGAAATCAACTAGGAGAGTGGATTTTGTATCATTGTAAATTCCAAATTGATGTTGAATCATGTGTTTTAGGCATGAGTCTCTGGCTCAGGAGACTGAACAATCATTTCTTGCATGATCGACAAACATATAATAGAACTACATTCTTGGCAAAGCTTATTTGACCTCAAAACATACAGCTATGCACTTTGCTGGCTTTTTTTCTAGACTACAAAATCCACTCTAGTAATTTTGACTCATAACAGCATAAAAAAAGGATATTGAATTAGTTTCAACCAAATTAATAAAGTCACTTGATTCGCTACTCGAATAGAATTTTTGGCGGTAACGGCACAGTCACATAGATTGATTGAGGCCAAGATGGTCAAATGTGATAAGTGGAAATAAGTCCCCTAAGAAGACCTTGAATAACTTAATATTTAGACCAGTCCCTTAGCAGACATTGAATAAACTAATATTGAATAATGAATAAATTAGACCCAGTCCCTTAGCAGGTTGAATATATTAATATTCAATTCAACACATTCATAGACCCAGTCCCTTAGCAGTCTCAGAATACATGAATATTTAATTGAATACATTATAGGCCTTAGTCCTCTAGGGAAACATAAATTATTGTTGAAGGGTTAAAAGTCTAGGTTAGCTTTTCATATTGAATTGCATGGTGGTAGTTTCCTTTTCGGGATAGACCAGCTCATTTTTCACAAGTTTAGTAGCCTAGAAACTTCGTTATTTTAGTCTTCGCAAACCAGGCTTGATATTAAATCACATGAACTTTATGGGAGTCTGAATACCGCCTTGAGCTTATTGATCACACCACTCTAAGATATACATCACTGTTGTGCAGTAAAACCTATGGGTAGTGAGGTATGGCTATTTCTATAAGTCTCCTACTTGTACTGACCCTCGCAGTATAAAGGCTGGCTTACCGTCAAGGTACTTTCATGAGCCTGTAGGGGGTTCAGAGTCTGATGTCCTTATTGATAATCTTCACCATCGGAGCAGCCGCCTGGTTATGGTTTCATAAGATGACTCTTGTCGGGACAGTAAGTACTGCCTGGTCCTGGTCTACCGGGGTAGTGAGACTTGGTACTGGTAGGGCCACGGGGAGATATTTTTTTTGTAAGGGCCAAAAGGGCGTGGAGAGGGTAAAGATGGACTTCATTAAAAAACACAGGAATACCACCAAGTCTGAAATCAAACTTTATTTCAAACACAACACAGACAAGGTAAAATATTTCTAAGTCCAAAACTCATACCAAAAACACCAAGATTCTTACCTCCAGATCATAAGTCCCTCATCATTATTGCCTGAAAATTCTAAGACACAAAGTGCATGTTAATTATATCCTCCCAGAAAGGCAACACGATTTCGCCTCCCCCTAAGAAGTATACATCCCCACCCCCCATGATGTTATACCCCCCCTTGATTGTATTCCCCTCCCCCCAGTACAAGTGATCACCTCCCCCCAGTATAAGGCATGAACCCCTCCCCCCATTTTAAGTTGATCCCCACCCCTCCCAATATGAGTCAAACCCAGTTGTAATTGACCATAAGGCATTTTTATGAGTGCCATCATTGACTTTGAAATAAATATTGAAGTCTGTATAAGTATGATCTCCAATTGTACTGGCATTTTGTGTCTTCGAAGATAATTCCAAAACTTGTAAACTTCAAAAGTTTTTGGTAATGCATCAATTTGTTATTTCAAAGTTCAAACTTCTAAACTTTTACATGAAATTTCAATTGGTGATGAGGGATTTTACTAGAGGTTTAATGGCATACCGGTATCTAGCAATATGCTAGAAAATTGAGGAAAAATCATTCATTGCTAATCTCCTTGGCTAGTAAACAGTAGAGGATAAGGGTTGTCTTATTTTGAAGGAAAATCCCTCTATACCTTGGTCAATTACAACTGGGTTTAACTTTATCTCTCTAATCAAATCAAGGACAACAGACAATGTAATAAAGTGTGTGTGTTGTTTGTGATCATTCGTTTGAGGCATGCTAGCGAAGCTTGGACATAAGAAACAAAAACAAAGTACTGTAGGCTGCTATTTGGTTTCAAAAATCATGGCCAAGACAGTGTTGCATATCCATTTAATGTGGAAGAGTCCTTGTTCCACCTCGTTATTCACAATTTTTCATTTTTTGTTTGATGGTATGCAAAGACAATCAAAAATGTGCAAGTTGCTATATAATTATTTCACTTAATTGATGAGACAAATTCTCAGTTTTTTGCATATGGTTACTATTCACTTCACAGGAAAAGATGAATATGGAAAGTTCATACAAAGTTTATCCTGTTTGCATGACCATAACTTCAAGATAAATATTTTGGTCTTATTACTACTAACCAAGTCATTTGTAGCATGCCTCAAACGAATGTAATGATTGGTATGTGTACTTCACCCCTCCCCCTTGTCTCAACATTTTTATTTCTCAATAGTGAAAGGGAACATATTGTATGGGTGAGGGTGGTGGAAGGGTTTCATGGCTGGCTGCCATGCCTTTATTACTCATCGTGATAGGATCAATCAATAAGAATTAAATAATGCACATCACAAAAACAACCTGAACAGGAGAGATTATCTACGAGGAACATGTACCAATGAGACTAAAAATACCTATGAAAATCCATTGAAATATTGTGTCCCTTCACAATTTCACACACACACTCCATTTTAGCTCCAATTACCACAATGTGCTATAAATTCGCTACACTAAGTTAGAAAAAACCTTGCTTCAAAATTGTAATAGTGAATAGCTCGTAGAGAGAAATTGTTTACTTCCTGTTTTATAGACTGCTATAAGGTGATTCCGACACAGTTCCTTGCAGCATGCTGAGTAAATTTTGAATTGCTCTGAATTGGCTTGTAATTTCAACTTATCTCGTACCTTATGTCTTATGTCAGGGACGGTGGAGCCAGGGAACCTTAGCCCCTCAACTCTTTTCGTTTTGCATAATGGTCTTGAATATTTGATAGTCTTAGCCACCCCCAATTTTTCCCTTTAATTTGCATACTAGCGCCACCCTTAGCTTTAAAATGTACTCTGTTGTCCCTGTATATGGACTGATATGAAATTGCAACGATATGATAATCACTAAGCTATAATCATAACTCGTAGAAAGAGCTGGAAAGAAGCTTATGTCCTGTTGTCAATTCACTAGTGGCGTTTTGTCGGCTTTTCATGAATAAAAAATATTACTGAGTCATAAATATAACATTTTATAACAATAATCTGCCAGGCGTTCCTCACGTTAGTTCAGTGGCCTGGGAACTAGTTCTAATTCTATAAACGCGTTTGATTGGTCTAAAAAGCATCCAATCACATGCCTCTATTAAAATATAGTGAATTTAGCGGGAACTTTACAATTAATCATAATTACAATAATCAAAATAATAAATAATAATATGCAAATTAGCTTTTCCACACTTTTCCGCACTATTTGCTAAAATTTCCGCACTCTCCCAAGTTTTTTCCGCATTTTTTCAGATGCCCTGAAAAGTGGCTTTCCACAGACAGTGCCTCTTCATCCACTGAAATTCAAATTGGAATTTAAAAGGTGATTTTCGTAGAGGGAGCTTGAGGAAAACCAGAGAAGCTGGAGAAAAACCCTTGAAGCACAGGAGAGAACCAACAAGCAACTCTACTCACATACAACACTGAGCCCGGTGGGACTCAAATCTGAATTGCATTGATGAGACGAAGCATCTCACTGCTGCGCACACATTTCTAAAAGGTATTTTCAGGGTCCAAGTGTCTAGAAATGTACTTTAAGTGAGTAATTATTTCTGTGAGAAGCAGTCTATTGATGAAAAATTCTAAAGTTGTTGAGAGAAAAAGTGGATGAAAGTACATACTAGGCTGCTGGTATGGAAAGTAATAATCAATTAAAAGCATTTGAGTAAATAATAGACTTTGGAATTTGAATTATTTGATCCTGTTTTAGCTTATACGCAATAAACCACAGGGTGCCCAGGTAGACACATACTGTCATGTCAAGTGGGCAAGCAGTTATGAAAGTACAAGCAACAATTTACAGATTTTCTTTTTTTTTTTTTTTTACAACTCATAATGGCAAAGAACATTTAACAGATACTTGGGAAGCTTTTGCACATTTCTTGGTTAATATGAGGCAATTTCTTTGTACTATCACCAATATCAATTTGCACTTCAAATTACATGAGTGCTAAGCTAATAGCCTGCTAATACATTCCCCCAACACCCCCCCCTCCCCAATGAAGAGTATTTCCTGTAAACTTGTCTTTAAAAATGTAGCCAATTTATGAGGGGGTGGGGGGGGGGGAACAGATATGCTTCTTAGAAGATAATGAGAATTTCTTCCGGTAGATAAGAAATGAATGCTAATAGAAATAACCAAAAACTGCCTCAAATTATGTTTCCCATGAAATGTGCAAAGGTAATAGGCAAATACAACAACAATAACAGTTTCCATATCAATTACATGAGCCAAAAAATGGTTCATGAGTAATTAAAAAAGCAGTGAATAGGTTTGTGGTACAAGCACTTTAATTTAGCAGGACAAATAATTGCATCATAATCAAACACATATTACTACCATGGGAATGCATCACAAGGGACCAACTCTGTATGGTCAAGCGTTTTCATTTTATACCACAAGTCATTCCCTTGAGTATTATTAGT
Source organism: Anthopleura sola (assembly GCA_023349425.1). Taxonomy (NCBI): domain Eukaryota; kingdom Metazoa; phylum Cnidaria; class Anthozoa; order Actiniaria; family Actiniidae; genus Anthopleura; species Anthopleura sola. Next base: position 23,313,105 of record JALHLI010000001.1, read on the forward strand.
TGTGTGAAACAAATAGCTGCTGTCATGTTTGTAATAGCAAGGGCAAAAAATACCAATTGTAATTGATTCTATTGTAGAGGGCACACTAAACAAATTGAATTGGAATCTAATATAATGGTTTTATAGAAGTATGAAACTGGAGAATATGACAAAACCCAGAAATCAAGAGACCCAAACAATCTCTTATTATATCATGTTGTGTACAGCATTTGAACCTGATGACATTGCTTTCTAAAAACCCTAAGGGTTATTTCAAGGTGCCAGCTTTTACACTATCGATCTGCTTTGTTGGAAGATTACCAGCCCATCTGTGGATTGTTTTCAACATTGTAATTGCTCACATTATGCTCAACTGTCATGTACTAACGTCTGACCACACTTAACTTACATGCACCAAAGTAACATTCTATTAACACACTACTGACACAAGTACTACACCAGTCTACCAACAGTCTACATCCAACCAACTTGCAACAACAACCAACCAGTTGCACTGTGACAATAGAGTGATATGATAATCTTGAAAGCTCTCTTACTGGGCACAACATTCTACTCACACTACTATTTTGTGCTTTTACTATTGCTAGTGCCAATTTGTATTCTTCATCTGAACTTTTAATCTACCTACCCTAGTTACTAATGATTGGTATTGCACATAGTAATTGCTCACATTATGCTCCACTTTTGTTTACTAACACATGTCTACAGTGAAATACTTACCTCTGGTGTACTTCTAGATTCAATCAATACAGGATACAGGTAAATCATAATGGGATACAAGGTGTAATAGCAAATTAAACACATATACAAAATATATTCTGTATTACTCCAATAACCATTAATAATTCTTAGGTTCAAGGTTAGATCAAAGTTAACTCTTAAAATATTTGATAATAGATTTTACTTTATGTCATGCCATAATAGTTTTATTTTTTGGATATTTTTGTTTATCTGAGAATTTCAATTGATTTTAAAATAACTTGTGATTAGTGTCTTTGTTTTAAATCATGAGACAGTTCTACTTGTGAGTGAAAGTTTGCCAGATGTAAGGTGGTGATCTCAAAGCATTCTTTTGGATCACCTTATTCTCATTGATAAGGTCTTAAGGATGCTCAAGCCTTGTCTTGAAGCTGCAAGGAAGAGGAGATTGAAGATGGGACTTGTGCTATGTCTGTGTTAGCTTTGACAATTGCACAGCAACTAAGAATAAGGAGATACAGCATTTGCTCAGGCAAGTCTTTTGGAGAATTGCTAGCCTTACGGAAAGAAGGCACAGTACTTGAGCAAAGAGTCATATTTCCAAAGACAGGGATTTTGGCAGCTGTCAAGTCTGTAATCAACTCAGAGGTTCTACAGGCAAACCTGCTGTATGTGATGACATACTGTATATATATTTAGGTTTCATTAAATAAATAACTAATTATTTGATTAAAGGCAGAACTGGTCATTCTCAAAAATGGATATCCAGATACCAATGTATGTTAAAAGAAAATCAAACCCCTTTATGATAACAATTACTATTAAGGCTTAATTATGAAGTACCATGTATATTTTAGTACCAGTAAAGTATACCAGTATAAGAAATACTTGGAGATTGTGTGCTGTATAGTTTGTTATCATATAGTTTGGATAGTACTTATGTGCTGATTGGTCCATTATTGGTGATTATTTGTTAAGTACAGCCTTTCATTACATCATGCTCTGGCTTCTCCTCTAAAGATTGTCACCCTTCTTGCCCTGTTTCATTTCCTTGTAACACCCAACAAACAGGAGTGCATAAGATTTCAGACCATCTATCTTTATGTTCTGGATTCCCTCTGATGGGCTACCTTTGTTGTGGTGTCTCAATTTCTTGCCTCAGAACTACCTGGGAGGTCATGTGGTGAGTGGTTTTGTGTACAGATTAACTGAAAGATTACCTTCACTCTTGCTTTCTTGAGGTTTTAGTGGAGAGGATGTCATACCATCTATCAACCTGCTTGGGCTTCTCTCTTATAGTTTTCTAGCTAACTGGTCCTGCTTCATTTTCTTCAAATGCAGTCTACATCCCTTGTATTTTGGGTTGTCAATTGCAGATTCCCTGCACCTGGTTCTGTTCTATTTTGTACTATTCAAAGAAAATATCGTATTTTGGTGCATCAATCTTCACGCTTGTGGAATTCTCTCATACAAATATTGAAAAACATCACTAGTGAACTTGTGTAAAAGTAGGCCTTCCTAAATCTGCATTTTGTGGGATACACTGCTTCACAAAGTACCCTTGAAGATCCATGTGTTATAGACTAACAGCAAAACATTTGATTGAGTCGAGATTATGAAATGAATGAATATTTATATTGAAAGTAATGAAGTGTGAGGATGACCATACTACAGTGTACTTAAGCATAAAGGTTATAGTTTTCATGTTATTAAATACTGCCATTATTTAAGGTTTTGTTCTTTTGGCATTTGTTTTTAATAGGTTATTGGCAAGAAATATTGGAGCCAAATAGCTTTTTCTATGGCTTTAACACACCAACAAACAGCGTGGTAACAGGTATGTTCCTCATAACTGTATGTTAATTTCGTCTGTTCTTGATGTTGCACTCTGTTGATGCTTACAGTGACTCAGTGCTTGTATACATTGACGTCTCTCCAATATTTCAATTTCAGGGAAAAAGCAAGGTGTTTCTAGACCATCATTGGATCTGTTCTTTGTTTTAGCTTTATGGATTGTTCATGACATTCAAATGGCACTGTTTTGAACTTCCTCTTTGTTCCATCTTGATACTTTTTGAATGAACATACTGTAAGGTGACTTGATCTCTTTGATAGTCCCATCCAGACAGTCCAAAATCTTTAAGCAGGCTTTATTTTATGCGAGATCCTACAAATAATTCTGACAGTACCAATAGCAACCCTTAATAGTTAATAGAGCACTCCCCAGGGGTTGGGTACCCTAGCTTGTGTTGATCCCTAAAAACCAAGGGTGATACTGGCACTGAGTTCCATTTTGGATGGAAGTCATCACTGGATTGCTTCTAGGTAATACTATGTAGATTGGCAATTGAAAGCCAACATCCATTCTTAAAAGAATGTATCCACTTACTTTCACACACGTTTTGTTTTGGCACTGCATTAGAATGGCAGATTAAGCATTCATTTCCACTGGAGTCACCTTGTCTTGATGCTTTCCTTCATTTTTGTAATGTCTTGTCCATTCTTGTCTCGTCTGCACCTTCTACAAGTGCAAGAAACGGCTGCCATTCCAGTATTTGGAGATAATTACATATTTTGCACTTGTATTCAGCATTTCCTTGAATGTCCAATGGTGGATTGCATCATCCAGTCCATAATAATATATCTGACACATTCCTGTGTTGGACTGTATATTTGTACAGTGTTCAATTGTAGGTTGCATCAAGTCCATCATATTTGGATGATTACGATATACTAGACACATTCCTGAATTGTTCTGTATCTTGTACAATGTCCTACAGTGAGCTGCATCTCATTTTGATGAGGTGCTCTAAACTGTGATGGCTTTATATAATTTATGCTTCATGTTCATGTTTCTTTGCCTTTTATAAAGACATTTTAACTGCAATTTGCATCAAGACCACCACACTTGAATATATCTCATATTGCAGGAATTGTTTCAGTTATTTACAGGAATCATTTACTTTCAAGTTTCAATTCCAGTACACTAGTATGGTCATCTAGAGATGAAAATATGTTTGGTAGATTTATCAGTTTAAAACTACATTAAACATAAATTGCATTCAAAATTCATAAATTACATTCAACAATTTTAAGTACTGTTTAATAAATGAGTAGGAGTGTTTTATCAGGTTTAAAACTACAAGGCATAGCCGAGTGGTTTTAGACCTGATAAAACACGATCAACAAGTTTATTGAACTACTTCAGAAACTCATTCATAATTATTAGAGTGACCATACACATCACCAACATAGGATTGCTGTTTGACTAGATTTTGTGAGTTGTTAGTGATCGTATGTGAGACTGACCTTGATGAGGCTCTAAGTCTTTATCTAAACTTGGAGGCACCTTTATCTCTGATAAAGTTGTCCTCATTAGTATTCTTTATATTAAGTCGTACGTGTCTCTTTATATAAAGATCACTTGAATACTAATGAAGAGGACTTTATCTGGTATAAAGGTCCATGCATGTGACGCATATGGGCACTACAATTGGAGCAAAGGCTTATGTATTATTCATGAGTTTTTGAACATGACATATATACCAAATTTTATAAAACATTGTCAGTTTGATAAGGATAGATCATCAAAGCTTAAGACCAAGGGGTATTATGGGCAATCAATATCCTGGGTAGTGTGTTTACATACAGACACATTCATGAAGAGTGAATGCTTTGCTTGTACAATAGCTGCAAAACTGTTTTATGTATAATATTGTCCTCACTGACTGTTTACCAAGAACACTATTTGGCCCCAGCTTTGATGATTGAAACTTTTCAACCATAAAACATTTTTTTAGATTTAGTGTAAATATCATTATTATATACATTCAATTGCAAAGTCATTGTTGGGTTCAAAACATAGAACATAGGAGCTGAAACTGAAAGGTATTCTGGTATATGACACAATTATCCTCTGTATTCATTTCAAATACACAGTCAAAATGAAGCACATGTTAAAAGCTTCCTGTCAGTGCAACAATTTATGAATATTCCAGGAGTTGTATCACTAGATCCATCTAATTAACATACTTCCCATGTAATGCTTTAGTCTCAGCCACTGTGTAGTATGTTTTGAACCCAACAATGATTCTGTAATAGAGTGTATACTTTTAAATCTGGTGCTATTTCTTTATTATTTTATCTTAGCCAACAACATATTATGATGTAAACTATTTTTATCTTATTAATGGGTAAGCTTCCTCAAAAGTGAATGTATAGCAACTTCCATAATATTTTTTTTTAACATCACTTAACAAGATATATCAGCTTGAGATAGGAAACAAAAGAATATAAAGGAAAGTTGTGGTAATTGGAAGTACTTGACAGATTGCTGGTAATAGCACTGAGAGCTGTCATGCAGTTTACAATCATGAGTGATCAGTGTAATTAATGGAGTTATGCATCCAGGTACAGACACTGAGGATGGTACAACAGCCCAGCAGTGGGTCTCCAGTGGGTCTTTGCTCTCTATCTTATGCTGTGAGTGAGAATTTAGGCAGAAGGGGCCATTTGCAATAGTGTCTTTGTCTTAGAGGCTGGTGAGAGGTGAGTACCATAATGCTACACCATCTTTGCCTTTGTAGGCTACCGGTACTTGCTTCATTCTTTGAGGGATTGTGATTCACATACTTCCTTTTCTAACCACCAGAATCAGCGGTGACTAGAAGACAAGGAAAACCTCTGAGTGCCTGAGGTCAGCTCAAAGAACACTTGGAAATTTGACATCATATTGGGGACCATCAGTAATATTATGACTAATCAGGGATGGCTATCATCTTCCTTTGGTCTCTGAACAAGACAGGATGGTCATGCTTAATGGCAATGCTCTATCTCATTGTAATTTACTTCATTATCAAATAGTTTATTGATTTTCCAAGACAAATTCTGTATTGTACTGGGTGTTGGATGTAAGAAAGTTGTGGGCCTGGACCTGCCACCACACAGAGGATTATGTGTTGTACTGGGACTTGTCAGTCACTTCATCATATCCTCTAGCAGCAGCAATGTCAATTGCTCTTCCTGTTACTGGAAATACCAAAGACTTAGTGGAGAATAGAAATGGTATTCACTGGTTTCTGGATTGACATTGGCTAGTCACTTTATCAGAAGTTACAACAGTGGTGTTGTCAGCTTCTCTTCCTGCTCCAGGAAACACCATACAAATAATCGGAATAGATATGGTCTTCACTGATCTCTGGATATAGGTTTGCCAGTCATCTAATCTTAGCGTCCAGCAGTGGTGTTGTCAGCTGCTCTTCATGCTCATGTAAACTTCATCTGAACAGTAGGAATGGAAATCCTGGTCTTCCTGATCGGTCAAATACTTTATCAAATTCTTCAACAGGTGTTGTCATCTGCTGTTCCTGCTCCTGGAAACACCATACAAATATAGAAATGCTGGTTGCCATTCTCCTCTTAATGTACTTTTGACAGTCACTTCATCAGTTCTTCAGCAGTAACAAAGACTGAAATGGTTTTCATTCCTCTCTGGATTTAGATAACTTTGCAGGCCCATTACTTCAATCTTTCACCAGTGGTGCTGCTGGCTGCTTTTCTTGTTCCTGGAAACACCATACACAATACAGGTAATGGGAATAGAATGTTGGTCCACACTGGTCTTTGGATGTACATTTGCTAGTCACATCACAAGATCCTTCAAAAATGCTTCCCTCAGCTGCACTTTCTGATCCCTGAGAACTTTGACAACTTGGCAATTTGAGTACATCTTGTTCCCATGGCTAAATCACTTCTTGTCAAATCAACACCCAGTTCTTAGCCTCATAAGTCATAGCCTCATTGTTGTGCAGTAGTTCTTTGATTGACATCCCAGATTCACAGGGAAGCATGAGGTGGGCATGCTATTCTTTCTTATATTGTGAAATGAAACTTCTGACTAGGTTACTAAACAGAAAATGTGGCATACCTACAGCCAAATGACAGCATAAAGCAAAGAAAATACTTAAGCAGAAAGAGAGAGAAAATGGAAGAGCAGCAAGATCGATTTTTATATGATTTTCTATCAGTTTCGCCTTTTCAATTGTTTATTACAAATTCACGAATTTTAAGGGGGTTTATGTAGTGTTTAAAAAAGGAGGAGTGTTTTATTGGGTATGAAAGCACGATATAGCCAAGTGGTTTCAGACCTGATAAAAAACAATCTACCGGTATAAGTTATTTGAACTATTTAAAAAAAACTCATAAAACTGTGGTCTAATTAGAGCAACCATACATGCCAAAAAAAAGGTTTGCACATCATTGTCATGCTCAATCATTTCAAAAGAGACTCCCATGTGTTGAAGGTAGCATGCCAAAGTCAATACTGGAACATTAGTTGATGTGATTTAGTGGGTTGTCAGAGATTGTATGTGACACTGACCTTGATGAGGTCTCAATCTAAACTTTGATGCACCTGTATTTCTAATAAAGTCACCCTCATTAGTATTCTTTACATAAAAGACACATGAGTCTATATAAAGATCATTTGAATACTAATGAAGAAGACTTTATCGGGTATAAAGGTCCATGCATGTGATGTGTATGGGTGCTCCAATTGGACTAAAGGATTATAATTTTTTTGTGAGATTTTTAAGAACTTTTATAAAACCACTTGAAACAAGTGAGAAAAATATATATTTGCTATTACACCTTCTATCCCATTATGATTTACCTGTATCCTGTATTGATTGAATCTAGAAGTAACCCAGAGGAAAGTATTTCACTGTAGATAGGTGTTAGTATACAAAAGTTGAGCATAATGCGAATAATTACTATGTGGAATACCAAGTATAAGTAACTACATAGGTAGATTAAAAGTTCAGACGAAGAATACAAATATGCAGTAGCAATAGTTAAAGGACAAAATTGCAGTGTGTGTAGAATGTTGTGCTCGGTAAGAGAGCTGTCAAGATGTCACTCTATTGTCACAGTGCAACTGGTTGGTTGTTGTTGCAAGTTGGTGGAATGTAGACTGTTGGTAGACTGGTGTAGTACTTGTGTCAGTAGTGTGTTGATAAGATGTTGATAGAATGTTAGTTTGATGCATGTAAACAAAAAACATAAAACAGTCTTCATCTAAACTTTTATACTACCAAATTCAAAGAAAGCATGTTTCATCTTCTATAATGAATGTTTCATGCTACGTCATTCTGGAAAATACTGCACCCCTGCATAGCTATGTTGCACCATGGCACTAATATGCACTGACAACAAAGAAAGCTTACAACAGGATAATTTGCTATTGGAACATATCCCCAAAAGACTCTGGTGAATGAATACTGTTATGTAACCATTTTTGTATGGTGCTGATCTGTGATGCATTCTTAGTGATAGTACCACAAACTGCCACAATTTTAGATAGTACTTGTACCACAATTGCTACTAATAGGAAACTATTATTACTGTTAGCAAGAGCAGATTTCATATGATGGTGAAAAATAATGTAGTGGACCAATCATGACAGTGACAGATATGCCTGACCATTAGGGGAATGCACTTCAATTTTGAGATCTTGTTACTTGTACATGTGTGTTTAGTTACTTGGACATGCATGAGTAGTTAAAGAGAGGTCCCAGTATTTTTCTGTGGGGCCAAAATTCTGTAAACCCAAGTACATCTAGAGTGAGTTGTGGGATTCATCAAAAATCTTGACACCCATTTGCTGCCCCTTTTGGTGTAAAAATGTATAATTTCTGTAGTAACGTGAACCCTCTAAGTTAGCAATCCAATGAAAGTGATACTGTATGCACCATTATTTTTCATTCAAATGAAATCTGCTCTATTCATAATTGCTTAGCTCAAACTACTTCCCAAGTACCTTTGAATGTTGTTTACCATTTGTAGGAATTTCCTAAAAAGCAGAAATCAAATGAATAAGTATAAAACAGGTCAAAGAGCATTTCAATAGCTGTTATTACAGTTGAGACCACTATAAGGTATTCATACATCCATAATATCTGCTATTGCAAGTTGAATGTGGGGAGATAGTATGTTAGTTGATAGTTCATGAATAATCAACCAGACAGGATTGATCAAATCAATGCAGCCAATTATCTGACAAAAGTTCATTATATGCAAGTGATTAGTCATATTCTAGAGGTCCAAACAAATCACCCATAAATACACATACTAAAGTAGGAAATGATTTCATTTGGGGTTGGATAACATTAAATGTTGAAGGCCAAAAATGTTCTATGTTGTCACTTTTTAGATGAGATAAATAGTTTGAGGTTGTAATTAGGTCCTATTGCAATAATCATATCTGTACTTTGGAACATTCTCCCTGATAACATAAAACATGCTGACTCTGTTGCCAAGTGTTTATATGTTTATTTGGGAAACATGAGTTGTGTAGTGGTGAGAGCACTCACATCTCACCATGAAACTTGGGTATGATCCCCAGACTCTGTGTCACATGTGAGTAGAGTTGTTTGTTGGTTCTCTCCTGTGCTTTGACAGTTTTTCTCTGGTTCTCTGGTTTTCTTCCCTCAGCAAAAATCAACTTTTAAACTTTGTAATTCTAGTAGCCTTACTAAATGTTGCCTGCTTTTCAGGCATTCCTGGTTGGTTCGGCCATGAAACGGGAAGATTGGGGCAGAGAAGATGTGGGAAATACTTGCCCAAGATGATTGTTTTTTCAAATAAACCTCTAGTTATGTAAGATTTTTGACAAAACTATTGAAAACTGAGATGTTCAGTAAATAGAAGCACAATTCGATTTCTGACAAAGTCAATAATTTTCTGTCTTTTCTAAACCCAAGGACTACCAAATGTATCTAAATATTTAGAATTATATGTACCACTCTGTATCCCACAATCAGGGCAGTACAGAAATCTACTAGAATTATTTGTGGCTACTGAGTGACAGGTGTCACATTATGCACGTGATCACAGGCTATCAGTTTACAGTCTGGTAAGGACTTAAAAGTTTAGATATTCCTACTGCGGAACTGCTAGAATTTGAGCCGAACTATGGTAGGTGGAATGTCTAATGTACGAAGGAATGTAAACTAGTTTATGTATACAACTATGTGATTTGGTGTCACATCATTCCAAAATAAACTATTCTGCACAACTTATAAAAATACACAACTTTCTTTCTAGGACAAGAAATATTGTTGAAATGTCCTACAAATAAATCTACATGATCCCAATTGTGATACCAGACTAAACCAAAATTTGAAAACTTAAACCTAACATAAACAAATGTTTAATTGAGCAAATTTTGTCATTTTCTTCAAAACTTCAAATCTCCCATACGTCAGCCCAGCAGTAAAGAATAAAATGGCTTCTTCGCTTTGTTTATCAAGTGTCAGATGTCATATCTTTTTCCAAATTTTTGCTAATTACATTTCTTCTATAGTTGAAAATATGATTGCCTACCAGTAGTTAGTTTGTTAGTCAATGTTAAGTATTCTCATCTCATTTTATACAATGATGGAGACAATAAAAGTTACCTCTGACCTCAATATATTTAGTAGTCTTAAAAAAGTGCCCCAGATTTTATCTTACTAAATGTTTTTCATCAAGCATGTCACACACACACACCTATACTGAAGGTTGACTAAAATAGACTAATTCTCATCCCACAAAAAGGAAAAAATTGGAAAATATTCTGGCCAGATTTCAAGGAGTCAGGTTGACCCCTTTGTTCACCTGGGTGAAGTCATGTCAATAATTTTGGTTTGAAATATTCTTAAGCTTTCCTTATTACCACAGAGGACTACTGTTTTTGATTCACATATTTCCCATACATATTTTCTCTCCTGTTCAAGTTCAATCTTATGATGTAATGCAATTCATGGTTCCAATCCCCCTTAGTTACTGTTGCTATGCCCCACCATTCATTTTGTTTGCCTGAATATCTCAGAATTCAAAACTTTGATTGCATTAATACAATTATATTTTGTTGAAGGTTTTGAATTTGTTACAAGAAAAAACCCTTGCAATCTGTACAGTACCCTGGAGTATGGATATTTAATAGTTGTTTGTGAGACAAGATTTTAATTCCACTTGGAAAACAAATGCATTGGTTCATGATAATTGGAATTGGAACCATGAATTACACATAAATATTATGTCATAAACATATTACTTTTATACAAGAGCTTTGCTTTCAACACCAAAGAAATAATTTCTCCATTATTTGGTGGCAAGATAATTTGTACTTTGATAAAATCTGGAAAACCAATTAACTTTTTCAATATCTTGCCAATTCTAGATAGCTCTCATGCATAAAAATATGAAATTCATATTGCACAACAAAACATTACTCATATGACCTTAATCAGTCCATGGCTGGTCCTGTTCCTTGATCAGATCAATGTACTTGTTGTAGCATGCCAGCAGTTAATATTTCCAAAAGTGTCTCACTGAAAATGAAAGAAAAATTTAAATTTAAAATGGAAAAAAATACATGAATGAATAGTTATTTATGTTACAGATAAACCCTTCCAATTTTGCCTAATCACCAAAATACAATGATTTCAAATTGTGTTTGCTTTGACATTTTCATACATTGGTTGGTATGAATTTTATTGACTGAACTTGAATATGGCCACCATTAATTATTAGCAATAAAAACTAATTATGAAAAAAAAAATGTATCAGGAAGACCAAGCAAAAAAATGGGTATTTTTGAAAGTTGAGTCCTTTGTGCAGATTGCATTGACCCTCGTCAGCGGCTAACAACAATCATTCAAAACATGATTTTGCTCTCACCCTCCTCTCCCTGGTAAGTATCATAGGTAAGCATAATTTCAACTGACGGAAACATAATTTCCACTTTGAAAGGTTGGTCAGATCACATGGAGGGAGACAAACCCTATTATGATTGCCAAAATGAACTGACAGACCACCCAGGCTGTATTCTGAGGTTGTCATTTCCAGCAAGCTGCAGGATATGGTTGTAAAAGAGCTACATGATGGTCATCTTAGAATAGTAAAGATGAAGGCATCATCAAGAAGATATGTGTGGTGGCCAGGATCAATGATCAACTCAAAGCCTCATCAGGATGTGCAGTAGTTGTCAGCAGAACCAGAATGCATCAAGCAAAGCAGTACTACACCCATGGGAGTAGTCTACAACACCCTGGCAATGAATACATGTTGATTATGCTGGCTCATTACAAGATGCAATGTTCACACAGGAAGTAACCAGAAATAATCCAAATGAAAACCATGAAAGCAGCCAAAACCACTGATGTTATAACGACTCTGTTTGAAACGTTATTCCAGTTATTTCTAACTAATGGCATGTGCCATATTTTATCAGCTCTGCATCACCCAGCTACAAATGGATTAGCAGAATGTTCCATTCAAATACTCAAGCAAGCACTGCCCTCCATGAAGGAAAGTTCTAAACCAGTAGCTAGGTTCCTTATTGCATACAAGAACACACCACACTCCACAACAGGTGAGAGTCCAGCAAGGCTGATGTTGATAAGATCACTGTGAACTTGCTTGGATTTAATGAAACCCAATCTGAATACCGTCAATGTAGGAAGATGGTGGTCAAGCAGGGTGAACAGAGAATATGTCCGGTATATACTTCATGCCAACATGCCATATAGTTGCCCATACACATAGTCGCCAATTTATACTCACTTATCCACATAGTATCCCCTATTGTAGTTATCAACTGTCCCTAGCCCTGATCAACTCTAAGGACAGTTGATCACAGCTAGGTAAAGTTGATCAGGGCTAGGGACAGTAACTGTTGATCGAGGCTAGGGACAGTTGATCAGGGCTATGGACAGTTGATCACAGCTAGGGACTGTTGATCACAACTAGGGACAGATGATCACAGCTAGGGACAGTTGATCACAGCTAAGGACAGTTGATAACAGCTAGGGACAGTTGATTTTGGCTAGGGACCGTTGATCAGGACTGGGACAGTTGATCAGGGCTAGAGGCAGTTGATCAGGGCTATGGACAGTTGATCACAACTAGGGACAGTTGATCAGGGTTAGGGACAGTTGATCAGGGCTATGGACAGTTGATCACAGCTAGGGACAGTTGATCACAACTAGGGACAGATGATCACAGCAAGGGACAGTTGATCACAGCTAGGGACAGTTGATCATGGCTAGGGAGAGTTGATCACAACTAGGGACAGATGATCACAGCAAGGGACAGTTGATCACAGCTAGGGACAGTTGATCACAACTAGGAACAGTTGATCAGGACTAGGGACAGTTGATCAGGGCTAGGGGCAGTTGATCAGGGCTATGGACAGTTAATCACAACTAGGGACAGTTGATCACAGCTAAGGACAGTTGATCACATCTAGGGCAAGTGATAACAACTAGGGACAGTTGATAACAGCTAGGGACAGTTGATCGGGCTAGGGACAGTTGATCAGGGCTAGGGACAGTTGATCAGGGCTAGTGACAGTTGATCAAAGTGAGGGACAGTTGATCAGGCTATGGACAGTTGATCACAACTAGGGACAGTTGATCACAACTAGGGACGGTTGATCAGGGCTAGGGACCGTTGATCAGGTCTAGGGACAGTTGATCAGGGCGAGGGACAGTTGATCAGGGCGAGGGACAGTTGAACACAACTAGGGACAGTTGATCACAACTAGGGACAGTTGATCACCACTAGGGACGGTTGATCACAGCTAGGGACAGTTGATCAGGGCTAGGGACAGTTGATCACAACTAGGGACAGTTGATCAGGGCTAGGGACAGTTGATCACAACTAGGGACAGTTGATCAGGGCTAGGGACAGTTGATCAGGGCTATGGACAGTTAATTACAACTAGGGACAGTTGATCACAGCTAAGGACAGTTGATCACAGCTAGGGCAAGTGATAACAGCTAGGGACAGTTGATCAGGGCTAGGGACAGTTGATCAGGGCTAGGGAAAGTTGATCAGGGTGAGGGACAGTTGATCAGGGCTAGGGACAGTTAATCACAACTAGGGACAGTTGATCACAGCTAGGGACAGCTGATCACAGCTAGGGACAGTTGATCAGGACTATGGAGCATTGATCACTACTATAGGGGATACTATGGGGACGAGCGTGTATAAGTTAGTGACTATATGTATAGGCGACTATATGGCAAAAATGATTAATAATTAACAAGTGGTAATCTTCATTAAATTCATAATTTTCACTGTGGAAAGGACAGCAAGCATGTTCATTCAAAACCATATTTGACTGGTCAAGTACCAAATTTGGCCAGACATTGACCATTGACTGGCCATTATTTCGAGCCCTGGAAGTAGCAAAGGGAATTCAGACAAGACAGTTGGTGAGAGGAGATCCAGTGATGGCCCATGATTATTGATTATTGTGGGGATCTGAAGTGGAGATCAGGTTTAGTTGTCAAAAAAACTGGTCCACTGACATACAGGCTGTACTGTACAAGATTCAAGTTGCACCAGGTATTATTTGGTGCTGACACATTGATCAGTTACTACCCACAAGTGGCGTGCAAACAACAAGCCAACCTGATGTAATCAAACCCAGTGAACCACTGATGTGGATGGCATGGGTGGGGTAGTGGTCTACTGCTTGCCTCTAATCCACTTGGACAAGATCATATGTGCGTTGAGTTTGTTTGATGTGTTGTTCTCTCCCTTGACAAGAGGGTTTTTCTCCAGGTTCTCTGGTTTTCCTCCCTCCATAAAAATCAACATGTGAGTTGAGTGTTGTGTGTTATAAATATAGAATGTAGAGGTAGTCTGTATATTTCTTTGTAATTTTAACAGGGTTTGAATGCTCCTAATATTGTTTCTATAAAGTCTAACACCCTGAAACTTGGTCAATAAGCTTGTTGTATATTGATCTCTCATGTGGTCATCTTTCAATTTGTTCTGGAACCTTAATTAAATTAGATTTTAAAACTTGGCAATTGAAAGATTCCAGCTTCAACAATGTTAAGTGAGTTGGTCTGAATACTGTCTAAAATTTTCATTAGGAAACAGAACAATTTTTGAATTCGAAAATATGGAGAAATGTGCAAAACCATGAAAGCATGGGTAGTGTAGCAGTAACAGTGCTCACCTCTCACCAAGACAACCCAGGTTAGAGTCCTGTCAGGCTCAGAGTTATATGTGAGTAGACTTGTTTGTTGGTTCTCTCCTGTGCTTCTAGGGTTTTTCCATGTTCTCCAGTTTTTCCTCCCTTCACAAAAACCAACTTCTAAATTTTAATTGGAATGCAGTGGAAAAAGAGCCACTCTGTGGAATCCATTGACTATTCTCAATCATAACAAAAAACTTTAAATGTTTTCTGAAAACCAAAAATGCCTGTCTCTCGAAAGCCAAAAATTAGACTGAATTCAATTTCATATTTCTGCTCAAAAATACCCTTACTGTACATGGTAAAGATCAAATCTAGTCTTTGGATTTTAGTGCTTTCTTTGCCATCAATTTGTTATAACTATCTTATCGCTTATCGATTTTTCACATTAATATATTGTAAGGAATTATGGGAAATCATATGAACATTCAACAGGGAGCATGGCCGTCTTCATGTTTCAAGTATGCAGAGACCCCTTGCACTAATTCTAAACCCTGTGGCCAAAACAAAGGACTGTTTTCTCTTGTCAAACCAAACTTTAAATATGGTTTCGATAGGGCTTGCAAAATGTTTAAGTTCAGAAAAAAAAACACTGAAAAATCTCAAAAATGCCAAGGATCAAAATATTATGATGAGATGGTGGCCATATTCATGTTCAGTGTATGGGAAAAGGAGAAAAGTGTAAAAATAATAATAATCAAATAATACTTAATATAATACAAAGAGAAAATACAGTAGCTCAGTCGAGGTCGATACAATATAGAAAGTCAGAGTTCTTGTTTTGAGCACATGCACAAGCACTGAGCACTGTACAATACAAATGGCTCAACCAGCATAAAAAAGTCACAGCGAAAATCATTGCATCATGATCTGCCATTTCAAAACAATGAGCCTGTTCAAAGACTTATTTGCATGAGCCAAAAATGATAGACGGATCAGAAAAACCCAACATCCAAATCAGGTTTAGAAACAGAGGATCACGATGCAATGATTTTCGCTGTGACATAAAACTAATTCCACTAACTTACATTATCAGTCCATGGGTTTTGTCCTGTTCCCTGATGTACTTGTTGTAGGATGCCAGCAGTTAACAAACACCAAAAGCAAAAATGTCTCACTGCAAATGAAATAAAAATATAAATTAAAAATGGAATAAGTGAAAATATACATAAATGAATAGCATTGTATTGGTGGTGGTCCCACTGTACTCCTGATTGAGAAATGGAAAGGTAAACCTCAAGACCCAACAAAACCTTCTGAGCCACCCAACACTCAAAACAAAGGCTTAACACTCAAAACAAAACCTCCAAAGCTTAAAAAACCCAATGAAAAAGATTGGGAACCCAAATTCCAAAACTAAAAGAAATGGGAGTTAAAATGAGAGTACTTGAGAGGAGAACACATAAGATTAAGACCCCCTTGCAAAACTGTCATCCTAGAGTGGGAAGGAGTTAAACAGTCACAGAGTCAAGCACGAAGGATTAAAATGGTTCATTTTAACAAAGACATCAAGGGGAAAGGAAACTCAACACAGACGTCACAGCATAATACTCAACGCTTGGCTACCATTCCCTAGGAAACAAGGACAGGGATAAAGGAATAGTAAAACAAAACTGCAAAGACCCATGAAATCCTGAGTCTGAGCATCAGTAATCACACTAGTGTATAATACTCCCTTTCAGGCTACTATTGGACAAGAACCCAATTAAAACCAGGTGAAAGGACCTTATAACAAACAATAAGAGGGCTGAGTGTAAAACAAAGTCAGTAAAGAAACAGCCTGATGTCAAAAGAACATCTAATAGATCATGCAAAACTAGAGAAAATGAATATTTCTGTGAGAGGGATGCAAATCAAGTGAAAAATGACAAAATAGCTTAACCTTTTGACTCCTACGGCACGTGAAACCGCTTGTAAAAAATGCACCTTAAATGAAAAATTTCAGCTTCTACAATTTTGATCAAGGTGACCTAAATACAAGTCAAAAATTTTAACTAGCAAACAGAACAACTTTTAAAATCAAAAAACCTGAACAAATGTCCAAAATTATAACGAAAAAATTTTAAACATTTTTGGAAAAACAAAAATCACTGTTTTTGACTTCATTTCCCAAAGCCAAAAATCATGCTTTTTCATTGTGCACATATTTCCATGCAATTTTTATTTCTATTCAAACAATACCCTTACACAGGATAGTTTGGACCTAGTACTTGGCTTTTAGTGCTTTTCTTTCATCAATTCCTTCCACACAGCGAGCAACAGCCTTTTTCTTCAACCCATTTCATCGCTTATCAATTTTCACTACTCTCTTTTGCAATGCATTCTGGGAAAAATGCGATTTTTTTAACAGGACAGTAGTCCGCCCCCACATTTCAAATAGAGCCACTAGGTCCTACTGTCCAAATATCAGTTTCAGAGCATTCTCCACAAGCCAAATATTCAATAAAATCCCTCAGTAGGTCCTGGCTGTTCATCGTTTCAGAGCTCATAAGATAATCACGCCAAAAATTCTAACTTGTACGAATGTACATGATGTACAAACGTTTGACGCTAACATCCCTTGCCCACTCTCAGTTCTTCGAGGTAATGCTGATTGAAGCTGTCTTAGGGCTTCATGATGCCCTCCACCACTCCATAGATGAACAAAATGGCTCTCAAAATCTCTGGTTTTCAAAATAATGACGAATGGCTTCAAGAGGGAACTAATTATGCAGCTAGTAAAAGTCATCCCTCATTTACATAAAACACTGACAGAGTCAATCTAAACTCCAAATATGGTCTTGCTAGGGCTTTAAGAACGTTTAGGTCCAGAAAAACACTGAAAAACCTTCAGGAGTCCACTACTTGAATGTCATTGATACTGGTTTTCACTAGCGGCGACACTAGCGGCGAAGCACAGTTGCCAGCACAAAACACACAAAAAAAAATACCATTTTCACAACGACACAAGCAAAAACACAAGCACAAATATCAACATTTTATAATCCTTACGTTTGTGCTTGTGCTTCCCCTTGCGTCATAGTGAAAACCAGGCTTAAATGTTTGAATTTTTTTGGATATTTTTTGGAACTACACAATATATAAAAAAAAAATTGCTGCTGGAAAATAGTACAAATTCAAGTAGCTAAATAATCCCTACAGTGGAAATATAAAATCAAATAAGGCAAATAAACAATACTTTCGCCTACTCAGGGCTTGTGTTGACTCAAATAAACAAATAATGTCCCGTCCCTTGTCAAATGTCTCTCCCTGAAGGGGACACGAAGCTTTACGTTCAGGACAATTTACATTCTTTCGAAGCAATTGGGAGCTGCAAAATCAATTCCATTCAATAGAAAATATAATATTTAATATAATAAAAAGACTAAAAAGCTCAGTCGAGGTCCATAAAATATAGAAAAAAGGTCTTGTTTTGCACACGTGAACAGGCGCTGAGCACTGCATAAATTACGAGCTTACAAATGCCTCAACCGAGTAAAAAAAAAACCGAAAACAAATAACTAATAGCTCTAAGGGGAACATATCCACCTATTTTAACTAACTAGCTAGTAATATAATACTTTTGATAGGTTTTTACCTTTCAAACAGCCAAGTTTTGCTCACATTTCACGCTTTTCCTTCGTCCGCCATGTTTTTTTCTCGCACATATGATGATCGTAAGGCATGATGGGTACCCGTGTACTTGAAGGATGGGAAGGGAATCCAAGGAAACAGGATTTTTGGACTCATTTTCTAAAGCATTTTGGAATAATTTAAAGATAAATGAACTAGTATTTAAAGGTTTTGTGTCGCAAATCATAAACTCTGTTCAAAATTTATGTGAGATGAATAATTTATCACATTAAGGCTCGCAACTTATGCCATTACTAACATTTCCATTACTCATATAATTTATCTCTGTGATTGACGTTGGACCCACTCACAAATGGTGCAAAACTCACTTCAGAGAAGTAATTTTTTAAACCATAAAATTATTCATTCTATACAAAAATGTGGGGAAAAACAATGTATTCGGTAGTTAGGATTAATTTCTAAAGCATTTTATAATCTCTAGAGAAAGGTGAACCAGCGCTGTGACGTAGATCTGGTAGATCATGAAGTCGGTTAGACACTCAGGTGTGGATGAATACATTATCTCTGAGTGACTTTGAAGCCAATAAAACGTTGCAAAAGCCGCTTGAGACAAATATTTTTGTTACCCATAAGATTCTTCTTTTTCCACTAAACTCTGATAGATGTCGTGTTTGTTGTACTTCGGACTAATGTTCTAAGGCATTTTGGATACATTAGAAAAGAGTGAACCAGGTTTTCAGGCTTCTGTGACGCAGCTCATAAACTGTGTTCAACATTCATGTGGATGAATAAATTATCTCTATGATAGACGTTAAAGCCACTAAAATGTTGCAATGTGCACTTCAGATGAAATAATACTTTTTCTCATAGAAAATCTTCATTTTCTTCACTAGTTTAATGACAATTAGTTTTAGAAAAATACATTCTCGTTTTTTTGAACCATTTTTTTTTCTTTTCGTAAAAGAAAGCGCATGTTTAGTACTTTTGACTTGAAGCTTGAAAATTCTTGTGAGATGAATAGATCTGTGCTAAACTCTCTGGTTCAGTCCTCTGGTTCAAATAAACGAATTTTTTACACATCAAACTTGGAACTAAAATATGATAGCTACAGTGCTGTACTTCAGACTAATTTTCTAAAGCATTTTTAGAACGGAAAACTGAACCAGCTGTTTTTGAGGCGTTTGTGTTGCAGTTCATAAACTGCGATCAAAATACGCAACTCACGTGAAATGCACTAAGCTGGAGCCATTAAAATGTTGCAAAAATTTCTTCAGATAAATAATTATTTACCATCAAGTGCTTTGCTTAAATTTTAAATATAATGTTGTTGAAATACGTTAATAACAAAACATAACTTTTGAAGCTTTTAGCGGAGTTAATTTGTATATCGCAGTTTTACATGCTAAACAGGTCTTCTAACATTCTAAAAAGAGAAAACATTCTCTTGATTCTAATTGCTGTTTTTCAAATGTTTTCTGATTTTTCTCCTAGAACTGAAAAAGTGTTGATTTACTCAGTAGGATGACTAGTCTGCAATGGACGTCATTCCCCGAAAAGTGATTCAAAACTTTCTAAATGTATGGCTTAGAAAAACCTGTTAATCTTGAAAATTTGATCCTTGACGAACAATTACCAAAAACATTTATTAGTTTAAGGGAGGATTAAATGTGTTGCGAGTCTTGTTTTTCAAAGTATTTCGGTTTTTTAGCTAGAAAAAATGTTTTGATTTAGGATTGATATCTTGTGAGAAGCGTGATTGCGCGGGATCGGGGACTTGAAACTTTCTATAATATGTGGCTCAGAAAAAGTTATTAATATGAAATAAATTCTCCTCGATCGGCGATAATGGCGATGGGAGAACTGAATATATTGGGTGTCTTGTTTTTCTAATGTTTTCTACTTTTCTTACCTAGAAAAATTGTCTTGATTTGGGATGGATATCTTGTTCAAGCCTGACGTCAAATTGAGGTATAAAACACAAATTATCTCTGTGATTGACATTGAAGCCACTAAATTGTTACAAGCTCAGTTCAGATAAATGAATTTTTTTCTCATAGAAAATCTTAATTCTCTTCTCGAATTTTTTGACAATTAGTTTTAGAAAAACGCATTCTAATTTTGTAAACCATTTTTGAACTTTTTTGTTAAAGAAAACGCGAGCTTTAGTACTTTTAGTACTTTAGTACTGTTGATGAATAAATTATCTCTGTGATTGACGTTGAAGCCACTAAAATGTTGCAAAGCTCACTTCATATAAATACATAGCTAATTCAATTAACGTTGTCGCTGAAAAAAGCCTAAAGCCTATTTAAAGGCCATATTAATGACAGTTTGTTTGAGAAAATGCACACTCATATTCTGAACCATATTTCTTTACTTTTTCGAAAAATAATCTTTTGTACTTTTGACTTGAAGCTTCGAGCAACAATTTCCCTATTTCACTATGACGTCACAGCTTGTTTACATGCCGAGAATAATAATAATAATTTAGGCTATATCTTCTTTCGCTCGGTATATTTAGTGTTATATCTAGCTGCTCTCACTTTCCAGTTTATCATAAACCGCATTTTATTGTTGTCTGTAGTCAAGATATTTACCAAATGAGAATAAAGCATATCAAAATTACTAAGTATGAGTTTCAGGTCACAAATACGGGTACTAACCCAGCCCAATCGGGCTTGACTTATAGTCTTGTTCGAAGCCCAAGATTTCTCCACTAGGCCACGAGTTCAAAGAATTAGCACAACAATAGCCATAAAAACAATGCGCCAGATAGACTAGATTTTTTCCCGCTACAAATCAACGTGCGTTGCAAATAGTGCAAGGGATTAGCTGTAGATATGGCCTGGGGGCCGGCTAGTCTCTCCCCTGATGCCTCGGCTAGAACATTATGCTGCATAATCCGTACACCAAACCAAGAGCAGAAGGTGTCTCTGGCATGGCATCGTTGAATTAAATTTTTGAATTTCTGTCGGCGGACGTGAGTTCAAACCCAATCGTGCTTAGATTTTTTTCTTCTTGTTTTTGGTTTATGTTTTTTCTTCTTTTTTTTTTTTTTTCTTCTACTGTTGTTGTTGCTTATTTGTTTAATTATTTTTTCTTGCAGACGTTCAGCATTATTTTATTGCAAGATCGCATATATTAATGCATGAGTCAATGTAAACCCCGACCCCCCCCCCCCCCAACCGCCACCACCACCCCGGGATAAGGTGGGGGATAAGTAGGGGATTTGAGGCCATATTCATCCCTAAGGGGGTAGGGGCTGGATAGCTTTGGTATCTTGTCCGTCCCAAGGGTAGGTGGGGATTCGTTATGAGCCTGCAGATGTTAAGCCAGCGAGCGGTAGTTCATCTCAGTGGAAAACATGGCGTCAGCTGAAAAGGTGAGTTCTTTGTGATTGCAAATGAAAATCCTTTGTCTTTTCATTAAATTGTTGACCATCCAAGCTTGAAACTGTTCAATATATACTGTTTAAGAGCTCATGTTTGCTTTTCTTTCGGAATGAGGAAAAACAAAGTCTCATGCTTGATGGACCCTGGAAAAACAGTTTCTTCCATTTGTGCATGCATTTTTTCATCTTTTAAAAGTTTGGATGCTGTAATTTTTGAAGTTCTGTCTGCTCTCATTACTTTATATTGATTTTTTGTCCCCAGGTGATGGGGGTTTTGAAGCTAAAAAAAGGCCCCAGGGTCAGGGTCATGCTATCAAAGGGGGGGGGGGGGGGGTGGTCGGGGTTTACATTGACTCATGCATAAGAATGACGTTACAAATGAACTGTCGTTTGGCTCCATTGTACTCATACTCATCGCATGAAAATGACTTAGACACGATAGTAACATGTCAGAGAAGTTTTTAAATTAAAGGTTCCTTACTTGCTCGTTAGCAAAGCTATCGATAACCGGCTAGTTAAGTATTTGTGAACATCCATTTTCAATCAATAGGAATACACTCAAAAGTGTGATCACAAGATGTCATGCCTGCAAAACTGTACATCACCGCAGTCCCAGACGTAACAAGGAAGAAAGCTATAATCTAAGTAGTGATTAAGAGAATGTTTAATATTGTTATTTCTGATGTTATATGATAAATAAAGATTTTACACTCAAACGTTCTCCTTCGTATTTGAATAATTAGGTAGAACTTCGTAGGTGGCCAGAGCTAGTGGGCAAAATAGCAGCACAACAAATCGAATCACAATAAAATGTGGTTTATGATAAACTGGAAAGTGAGAGCAGCTAAATATAACACTAAATATACCGAACGAAAGAAGATATAGCCTAAATTAGTATCATTATTCTCGGCATGTAAACAAGCTGTGACGTCATAGTGAAATAGGGCAATTGTTGCTCGAAGCTTCAAGTCAAAAGTACAAAAGTTTATTTTTCGAAAAAGTAAAGAAATGGTTCAGAATATGAGAGTGCATTTTCTCAAACAAACTGTCATTAAAATGGCCTTTAAATAGGCTTTAGGCTTTTTTTTCAGCGAGAACGTTAATTGAATTAGCTATGTATTTATATGAAGTGAGTTTTGCAACATTTTAGTGGTTTCAACGTCACTAACACAGATAATATTATTCATCTCACACGAATTTTGAAGATTCAAGTCAAAAGTACTAAACCTGCATTTCCTTTTACGAACAGGAAAAAAAATGTTCACAAAATGAGAATGCATTTATGTAAAACAAATTGACATTAAACTAGTGAAGAAAATTAAGATTTTGTATCAAAAAATAATTTAATTATCCGAAGTGAGCTTTGCAACATTTTACTGGCTTCAACGTCAATCACAGAGATCATTTATTCATCCACATGAATGTTGAACCGAATTCATGAGCTCAATGTCAAAAGTACTAAAACTCGCATTTTGTTACTCGAAAGATTATAGAAATGGTTTAGAGAATTATAATTTACTTTTGTAAAACTAGTTGTCTATAAACAAGAAGAGAGAATTAAGATTTTCAATGGAAAAAAATTCATTTATCTCAAGTTAACATTACGACATTTTAGTGGTTTCAACGTCACTCACAGAGATCACTTATTCATCCTAAGAGCTTCAAGTCAAAAGTACTAAATCTGCGTTTTCTTTTACGAAGAGTAAACAAAATTGTTCACAAAATTAGAATGCATTTTTCTAAAACTAATTGTCATTAAACTAGTGAAAAAAATAAGATTTTCTGTGAGAAAAAATTATTTATCCGACGTGAGCTTTGCAACATTTTAGTGGCTTCAACGTCAATCACAGAGATAATTTATTCATCTACAGTACTAAAAGTACTAAAAGTACTAAAGCTCGCGTTTTCTTTAACGAAAGAGTTCAAAAGTGGTTTAGGATTAGAATTAGGGTAGTGGAAAAAAAAAATTCTAAACCAAACTGTCATTAAATCGGTGAAGAGAATTTATATGAGAAAAAAAAGTTTATTTCAAGTGGGCATTGCGACATTTTAGTGCCTTCAACGTCAATCACCGAGATAAATCATTCATCTCGTATGAATTTTGAACAGAGTTTATGGGCTGAAACGCAAACGCTTTAAATACTAGTTCACTTATTCTTTGAATCATTTCAAAATGCTTTAGAAAACAATTCTAAGTCCATTGTTGCATTTTGAGTTGCGAAGTTTTGACTTCAGATCAGAAACTCGCAACGCGTTGAATGAAGTCGAAGTTACTCTAAAAATCGTTTTATCTGGCATGTTACATATGACGTCACATTAAAACAATATATTGTTTTAAAGCTAAGAATGATGGTCGCCAGAGGGGGCAAAATAGCAGCTATGTATTTATATGAAGTGAGCTTTGCAACATTTTAGTGGCTTCAACGTCAATCACAGAGATAATTTATTCATCTACAGTACTAAAGTACTAAAAGTACTAAAGTTCGCGTTTTCTTTGACGAAAAAGTTCAAAAATGGTTTAGAAAATTAGAATGCGTTTTTCTAAAACTAATTGTCATTAAATTGGAGAAGAGAATTAAGATTTTCTATGAGAAAAAAATTCATTTATCTGAACTGAGCTTAGTAACATTTTAGTGGCTTCAATGTCAATCACAGAGATCATTTGTGTTTTATACCTCAATTTGACGTCAGGCTTGAACAAGATATCCATCCCAAATCAAGACAATTTTTCTAGGTAAGAAAAGTAGAAAACATTAGAAAAACAAGACACCCAATATATTCAGTTCTCCCATCGCCTTATCGCCGATCGAGGAGAATTTATTTCATATTAATAACTTTTTCTGAGCCATATATTATAGAAAGTTTCAATTCCCCGATCCCTCGCAATCACGCTTCTCACAAGATATCAATCCTAAATCAAGACATTTTTTTCTAGCTAAAAAAGCAGAAATACTTTGAAAAACAAGACTCGCAACACATTTAATCCTCCCTTAAACTAATAAATGTTTTTGGTAATTGTTCGTCAAGGATCAAATTTTCAAGATTAACAGGTTCCTGGTTTTTCTAAGCCATACATTTAGAAAGTTTTGAATCCCTTTTCGGGGAATGACGTCCATTGCAGACTAGTCATCCTACTGAGTATATCAACACTTTTTCAGTTCTAGGATAAAAAGCAGAAAACATTTGAAAAACAACAATTAGAATCAAGAGAATGTTTTCTCTTTTTAGAATGTTAGAAGACCTGTTTAGCATGTAAAACTGCGATATACAAATTAACTCTAAAAGCCTCAAAAGTTATGTTTTGTTATTAACGTATTTCAACAACATTATATTTAAAATTTAAGCCAAGCACTTGATGGTAAATAATTATTTATCTGAAGAAATTTTTGCAACATTTTAATGGCTCCAGCTTAGTGCATTTTACATGAGTTGCGTATTTTGAGCACAGTTTATGAGCTGCAACACAAAAGCCTCAAAAAGAGCTGGTTCGGTTTTCCGTTCCAAAAATGCTTTAGAAAATTAGTCCGAAGTACAGCACTGTAGCTATCATATTTTAGTTCCATGCAAATTTGTTGGGTAAAGAATTCGTTTATTTGAACCAGAGGACAGATTCAGAGAGTTTTGCACAGATCTATTCATCTCACAAGAATTTCCAAGCTTCAAGTCAAAAGTACTAAACATGCGTTTCCTTTTACGAAGAGAAAAGAAAATGGTTCAAAAAAACGAGAATACATTTTTCTAAAACCAATTGTCATTAAACTAGTGGAGAAAATGAAGATTTTCTACGAGAAAAAAATATTATTTCATCTGAAGTGCACATTGCAACATTTTAATGGCTTTAACGTCTATCATAGAGATAATTTATTCATCCACATGAATGTTGAACACAGTTTATGAGCTGCGTCACAGAAGCCTGAAAACCTGGTTCACTCTTTTTTAATGTATCCAAAATGCCTTAGAACATTAGTCCGAAGTACAACAAACACGACATCTATCAGAGTTTAGTGGAAAAAGAAGAATCTTATGGGTAACAAAAATATTTATCTCAAGAGGCTTTTGCAACGTTTTAGTGGGTTCAAAGTCACTCAGGGATAATGTATTCATCCACACCTGAGTGTCTAACCGACTTCATGATCTACCAGATCTACGTCACAGCGCTGGTTCACTTTTCTCTAAAGATTACAAAACGCTTTAGAAATTAATCCTAACTACCGCATACATTGTTTCTTTGAAGTGAGTTTTGCAACATTTGTGAGTGGGTTCAACGTCAATCACAGAGATAAATTATTCATCTCACATAAACTGAACAGAGTTTATGAGTTGCGACACAAAACCTTTAAATACTAGTTCATTTATCTTTAAATTATTTCAAAATGCTTTAGAAAATGAGTCCAAAAATCCTGTTTCCTTGGATTCCCTTCCCATCCTTCAAGTACACGGGTACCCATCATGCCTTACGATCATCATATGTGCGAGAAAAAAACATGGCGGACGAAGGAAAAGCGTGAAATGTGAGCAAAACTTGGCTGTTTGAAAGGTAAAAACCTATCAAAAGTATTATATTACTAGCTAGTTAGTTAAAATAGGTGTATATGTTCCCCTTAGAGCTATTAGTTTTTCGTTTTTGGTTTTTTCTTTGCTCGGTTGAGGCATTTGTAAGCTCGTAATTTATGCAGTGCTCAGCGCCTGTTCACGTGTGCAAAACAAGACCTTTTTTC
Source organism: Anthopleura sola (assembly GCA_023349425.1). NCBI lineage: Eukaryota > Metazoa > Cnidaria > Anthozoa > Actiniaria > Actiniidae > Anthopleura > Anthopleura sola. Next base: position 23,339,518 of record JALHLI010000001.1, read on the forward strand.
TATATTTTATCGACCTCGACTGAGCTATTTAGTCTTTTAATTATATTAAATATTATACTTTCTATTGAATGGAATTGATTTTGCAGCTCCCAATTGCTTCGAAAGAATATAAATTGTCCTGAACGTAAAGCTTCGTGTCCCCTTCAGGGAGAGACATCTGACAAGGGACGGGACATTATTTGTTTATTTGAGTCAACACAAGCCCTGAGTAGGCGAAAGTATTGTTTATTTGGCTTATTTGATTTTATATTTACACTGTAGGGATTATTTAGCTACTTGAATTTGTACTATTTTCCAGCAGCAATTGAATTCATGTTTTTTTTTTATATTGTGTAGTTCCAAAAAATATCGAAAAAAATTCAAACATTTAAGCCTGGTTTTCACTACGACTCAAGTGGAAGCACAAGCACAAGCGTAAGGATTATAAAATGTTTATACTTGTGCTTGTGTTTGTGCTTGTGTCGTTGTGAAAATGGTATTTTTTTTGTGTTTTGTGCTGGCAATTATGCTTGCGCCGGTAGTGAAAACCAGGATTTATCAATGACATTCAAGTAGCTATGTTTGATTTAAGGTAATTCCGTAGTTTTGCATTGCGCACGCGCTACTGCGCACGATTTTAGCCAGCGCGAGCTCGCGCTGAATGGCTATTATTACAATTCCAAGATGGCGGCCGGCTGATAAAAACGGTTTGTTAAAAATACACAAAATACAGAAAACAAACCAAAACAACCAGCAAATTATCAAACGAAGCTTATCTGGCATTGATATGAGAGTTTTGTATCAATTTAAAAAGAGATCACAGTCTTTTTGATATTTTTTTTTGTGTTAAACTCTCCCTAGTCCCCTCTCGGTAACCACATTTCGAGGACAAAATTCGTGCTTTAGCGAGCTGTAGCGCAAAAACGAGCACGGTTACCTATCTTTTTTATTTCAGTATATCAATACGGAATAGGTTCACCATAATATATCTGAATTTAAACAAAATTCTATGTCCAGATTTTTAGATATTCCTGAAAAGGCAATAGTATCGTGTCATATCGAAGTACGCACACACTAATGAAACGTCGCTATTTTTTACTACAGCTTCATTTTCTGGTCGAGTTTTGGCATCTGAATGTAAATTTAATATATTAAAATGAAAATAATATCAATAATTCAAAGATAGCAATGACATCCTGCGAATGATTAGTATTTTTCTTCCATTTTATGCTTCGAATGTTGCTCTCACACGTCTCCCAAAACATCGAAATTTGACGTCATTTAGCCCCGAAACAAGCACGGTTACCCCCCATTTTTATTTTATTTCTGGAATGACTATAACTTGATTAATAAGTGTACGAATTTTCAGGAAAATTCTATGTCTGGATTTATTTCTACGGAATTACCTTAAACTAATTACAACTAGCAAAGGATTTCTAACTTCTAGGGAGTATTTAAATGTTTATATATCTTGTATTCGTGGGAATTACAGAGGAGTGGGGTGATCCTCAATCTTTCTTCAAATAGGAAATTCTGGAAGGGTGGGGGTCAAAAATAAAATTCCATTTGTGGTGGGGTATGAATGTTTTTTGGAACTACACATTAAGCTATTTTGTCATTTTTCACTTGATTTGTATTCCTCTCACAGAAATATTCATTTTCTCTAGTTTTGCATGATCTATTAGATGTTCTTTTGACATCAGGCCATTTCTTTACTGACTTTGTTTTACACTCAGCCCTCTTATTGTTTGTTATAAGGTCCTTTCACCTGGTTTTAATTGGGTTCTTGTCCAATAGTAGCCTGAAAGGGAGTATTATTCACTAGTGTGATTACTGATGCTCAGACTCAGGATTTCATGGGTCTTTGCAGTTTTGTTTTACTATTCCATTATCCCTGTCCTTGTTTCCTAGGGGATGGTAGCCAAGCGTCAAGTACTATGCTCTGACGTCTGTCTTGAGTTTCCTTTCCCCTTGATGTCTTTGTTAAAATGAACCATTTTAATCCTTCCTGCTTGACTCTGTGACTGTTTAACTCCTTCCCACTCTAGGATGACAGTTTTGCAACAGCATCTTAATCTTATGTGTTCTCCTCTCAAGTACTCTCATTTTAACTCCCATTTCTTTTAGTTTTGGAATTTGGGTTCCCAATCTTTTTCATTGGGTTTTTTAAGCTTTGGAAGTTTTGTTTTGAGTGTTGGGCCTTTGTTTTGAGTGTTGGGTGGCTCACAAGGTTTATGTTGGGTCTTCAGGTTTACCTTTCCATTTCTCAATCAGGAGTACAGTGGGACCACCACCAATACAATACTATTCATTTATGTATATTTTCACTTATTCCATCTTTAATGTATATTTTTATTTCATTTGCAGTGAGACATTTTTGTTTTTGGTGCTTTGTTAACTGCTGGCATCCTACAACAAGTACATCAGGGAACAGGACAAAACCCATGGACTGATAATGTAAGTTAGTGGAATTAGTTTTATATCACAACAAAATTCATTGCATGGTGACCCACTGTTTCTAAACCTGATTTGGATGTTGGGTTTTTCTGATCCATCAATCATCTTGGGCTCATGCAAATAAGTCATTAAACATGCTCAATGTTTCGAAATGGCAGATCATGATGCAATGATTTTCACTGTGATTTTTGTTATGTTGGTTGAGCCATGTTTATTGTTCAGTGCTCAGTGCTTGTGCTCAAAACAAAAACTCTGACTTTCTATGTTTTGTTGACCTTGACTGAACTATTTTGTCTTTTTAGTCTGTATATTAAGTATTATTTGATGGTTTTACACTTTCCCGTTATCCCATACACTGAACATGAATATGGCCACCATCTCATTATCATAATATTTTGATCCTTTGATTCCTGGGTGGCATTTCTGAGGTTTTTCAGTATTTTCCTGGACACAAATGTTTTGCAAGCCTTATCAAAACCATCATTTGAAGCAAATGATGCAAATAAGGGAAGAAGTTTAGTTGAGGTGCAATAAGTCCATTTTGTCAGTAGGACCAAGTTTTGTGTGTTTGGCATATCACCATGGTGACATGGCCACTTTGATGGATTCCTTAAATATGTCTCTATCTGTTGCCAGTCGGGTTGTCTCCACAGGCATGTCCAACCACTCTTTCATATCTTGATGCCAATGTCGCCTGGGTCTGCCCTGCCTTCTTGTTGCTTGATACACTCTTTAAACAAGAAGGCGTCAATGCTCCCTGTTGAATGTACACATGATTTCCCATGATGCATTGCAATACAGAATTGTGAAAACTTATAGCATAGAACTAGCTGAAAGCACTAAAACTCAAAGACTAGATCTGATCTTTACACAAGTGTATTTCTGAGTAGACATAAAAAAATTTAAGGAAAATGATCTGATGAAAAAAATTAACAATTAAAAAAATAAAATTTTTGGCATTTGAAAAATAGGCATTTTTGGAATTCCGAAAACATTTAAAGTTTTTTTTTGGTTATGATTTAATAAATAATTTTAATGAATTAAATTCAATGAATGAATGAAGGAAGGAAGGAAGGAAGGAAGGAAGGAAGGAAGGAAGGAAGGAAGGAAGGAAGGAAGGAAGGAAGGAAGGAAGGAAGGAAGGAAGGAAGGAAGGAATGAATGATTGAATGAATGAATGAATGATTGAATGATTGAATGAATGAATGAATGAATGATTGAATGATTGAATGATTGAATGAATGATTGAATGATTGAATGAATGAATGAATGAATGAATGAATGATTGAATGAATGAATGATTGAATGATTGAATGAATGATTGAATGATTGAATGAATGAATGAATGAATGAATGAATGAATGAATGAATGATTGAATGAATGAATGAATGATTGAATGAATGAATGAATGAATGATTGAATGAATGATTGAATGATTGAATGATTGAATGATTGAATGAATGATTGATTGAATGATTGAATGAATGAATGAATGAATGATTGAATGAATGAATGAATGAATGATTGAATGAATGAATGAATGATTGAATGATTGAATGATTGAATGATTGAATGATTGAATGATTGAATGATTGAATGATTGATTGAATGAATGAATGATTGAATGATTGATTGAATGAATGATTGAATGATTGAATGAATGAATGAATGAATGAATGAATGAATGAATGAATGAATGATTGAATGAATGAATGATTGAATGATTGAATGAATGAATGAATGAATGAATGATTGAATGAATGAATGATTGATTGATTGAATGAATGATTGAATGATTGAATGATTGAATGATTGAATGAATGATTGAATGATTGAATGAATGAATGAATGAATGATTGAATGAATGAATGATTGATTGAATGAATGATTGAATGATTGAATGATTGATTGAATGAATGATTGAATGAATGAATGAATGATTGAATGAATGAATGAATGAATGAATGAATGAATGAATGAATGAATGAATGAATGAATGAACGAATGAGAATTAACGGTGGACTCCACAGAGTGCATTCCAATATCAATTTAGAAGTTGATTTTTGTGAAGGGAGAAAAAACCTGAGAACCCGGAAAAACCCTGGAAGCACAGGAGAGAACCAACAATCAACTCTACTCACATATAACTCTGAGCCTGGCAGGACTCAAACCTGGGTTGTCTTGGTGAGAGGCAACTGTCCCTAGTTGTGATCAACTGTCACTTGCCCTGATCAGCTGTCACTAGCCCTGATCAGCTGTCCCTAGCTGTGATCAACTGTCCCTAGTTGTGATCAACTGCCCCTAGCCCTGATCAACTGTCCCTAGCTGTGATCATCAGTCCCTAGTTGTGATCAACTGTCCCTAGTTGTGATCACCTATACATAGCCCTGATCCCTAGCCCCGATCAACTGTCACTAGCCCTGATCAACTGTCCCTAGCTGTGGTCAACTGTCCCTAGCCCTGATCAACTGTCCCTAGCCCCAATCAACTGTCACTAGCCCTGATCAACTGTCCCTAGTCCTGATCAACTGTCCCTAGCTGTGATCAACTGTCCCTAGCCCTGATCAACTGTCCCTAGCCCCAATCAACTATCACTAGCCCTGATCAACTGTCCCTAGCTGTAATCAACTGTCCCTAGCTGTGATCAACTGTCCCTAGCCCTGATGAACTGTCCCTAGCTGTGATCAACTGTCCCTAGTTAAGATCAACTGTCCCTAGCCCTGATGAACTGTCCCTAGCTGTGATCAACTGCCCATAGCCCTGATCAACCGTCCCTAGTTATGATCAATTGTCCCTAGCCCTGATCAACTGTCCCTAGCCCTGATCAACTGTCCCTAGTTGTGATCAACTGTCCCTAGCTGTGATCAACTGTCCCTAGCCCTGATCAACTGTCCCTAGCCCCTTGACAGTTGATCACAACTAGGAACAGTTGATCACAGCTAGGGACAGTTGATCACAGCTAGGGACAGTTGATCAGGGCTAGGGACAGTTGATCACAGCTAGTGACAGTTGGATATGGACAGTTGATCACTACAATAGGGGATACTATGTGGACGAGCGAGTATAAGTTGGCAACTATGTGTATGGGCGACTATGTGGCATGTTGGCATGAAGTATATACCGGACATATCCTGTGTTTACCCTGCTCTATCACCATCTTCCTACATTGACAGTATTCAGATTGGGTTTAATTAAATCCAAGCAAGTTGGCAGTGATCTTACCAACATCAGTCTTGCTGGACTCTCACCTGTCGTGGAGTGTGGTGTGTTCTTGTATGCAATAAGGAACCTAGCTAATGGTTTAAAACTTTCCTTCGTGGAGGGCAGTGCTTGCTTGAGTATTTGAATGGAACATTCTGCTAATCCATTTGTAGCTGGGTGATGCAGAGCTGATAAAATATGGCACATGCCATTAGTTAGAAATAATTAGAATAACTTTTCAAACAGACCCGTTATAACATCAGTGGTTTTGGCTGCTGTCGTGATTTTCATTTGAATTATTTCTGGTTACTTCCTGTGTGAACATTGCATCTTGTAATGGGCCAGCATAGTCAACATGTATTCATTGCAAGGGTGTTGTAGACTACTCCCATGGGTGTAGTACTGCTTTGCTTGATGCATTCTGGTTCTGCTGACAACTACTGCACATCCTGATGAGGCTTTGAGTTGATCGTTGATCCTGGCTGCCACCACATATCTTCTTGATGATGCTTTTATCTTTACTATTCTAAGATGACCATCATGTAGCTCTTTTACAACCCTATCCTGCAGCTTGCTTGGAATGACAACCTCATGCCCCACAGAATACAGCCTGGGTGGTCTGTCAGTTCATTTTGGCACTCACAATAGGGTTTGTCTCCCTCCATGTGATCTGACCAACCTTTCAAAGTGGAAATTATGTTTCCGTCAGTTGAAATTATGCTTACCTGTGATACTTACCAGGGAGAGGAGGGTGAGGGAAAAATCATGTTTTGAATGATTGTTGTTAGCAGCTGACGAGGATCAATGCAATCTACACGAAGGACTCAACGTTTAAAAATACCCATTTTTTGGCTTGGTCTTCCTGATGCATTTTTTTTGTAATTAGTTTTTATTGCTAATAATTAATGGTGGCCATATTCAGGTTCAGTCAATAACATTCATACCAACCAATGTATGAAAATGTTAAAGCAAGCACAATTTGAAATCATTGTTTTTGGGTGATTAGACAAAATTGGAAGGGTTGATCTGAATACCAGTTGTTTCGATATGTGTCAGTTTCGATACACGGTATTTAGCCAGTTTCGATACACATTAGTAGTGGTTTCGATACACATGGTATAGCTGATTCGGGACATATATTTTTTCAAGTCATATCATACTATATATATACTATATAAGTTATAAAGGTGTTTTGTGATAATTTAAGGAAAAATTCCGCGATGTATGAAGATAATCATCAAGTAAAACACCACTCTATTATTATCGTATCGAAACAACTCACGATCAACCCCGAGATCCGTTACGTTTTCAATGCATTTATTAACGAAAAATCTCTTAAACAAAACCTTGGAATTATATCAAAAACATTATATGGATGCATTTGAAGTTCTACAATGATGCTAAGAGAGTTTTGGTCAATCAAAATCTTTCACCGCTATGAGCTACCAACTTTCAACGTATCGCGTCACTCGAAAGATGCTAAGGAAACTCGTATCGAAACAACTCAAGCTAAAGATTTCTTTTTCAAGTGCTTAAGGGGTTGGCAAAAATGTCTTTTTTCCCCTTCAAATAAAGACTCCTTTACATGTAATACTTGTGTTTACGAATGATGTTTTGATTTTACGAACGGCAAGTTTTGAAATGAGCATGAAACTGGTTCGGATGCTAGGCAGTCAGTCAAGTAAAGTGACACTTCGTTGTAACGTCGCGTCAACAAACCGCGTCTCGAAAACTCTTTTTTTACCATCATTCTACGACTTCAAATGCATCCAAATCATGTTCTTTGAAGTCAAAGGTTTTATTTACGAGGTTTTTAAATGAAAATAAATGCATTCAAAAAGTAAATCGCGGGGTAGAGTTATTTCGATACAACTCCGGCGATACAAGACTCTGATCAACTTTGGTGTTCGCTTTCTTCAGTTTCTTCAGTTAATAAACATCTCGGATACATAATCAAAAGAACATATAAGCTCTCCTATGATGGAAGTTTCTTTTTATTCTGCGATTTGCCTCTCAAATAAATCGTGAACTGAGTCCGTAAACTTGAAATACGAGCATGATGTGTTGACGCGACGTTACAACGAGGTGTCACTTTACTTGACTGACTGCCTAGCATCCGAACCAGTTTCATGCTCATTTCAAAACTTGCCGTTCGTAAAATCAAAACATCATTCGTAAACACAAGTATTACATGTAAAGGAGTCTTTATTTGAAGGGGAAAAAAGACATTTTTGCCAACCCCTTAAGCACTTGAAAAAGAAATCTTTAGCTTGAGTTGTTTCGATACGAGTTTCCTTAGCATCTTTCGAGTGACGCGATAAGTTGAAAGTTGGTAGCTCATAGCGGTGAAAGATTTTGATTGACCAAAACTCTTTTAGCATCATTGTAGAACTTCAAATGCATCCATATAATGTTTTTGATATAATTCCAAGGTTTTATTTAAGAGATTTTTCGTTAATAAATGCATTGAAAACGTAACGGATCTCGGGGTTGATCGTGAGTTGTTTCGATACGATAATAATAGAGTGGTGTTTTACTTGATGATTATCTTCATACATTGTGGAATTTTTCCTTAAATTATCACAAAACACCTTTATAACTTATATAGTATATATATAGTATGATATGACTTGAAAAAATATATGTCCCGAATCAGCTATACCATGTGTATCGAAACCACTACTAATGTGTATCGAAACTGGTTGTATCGAAACTGACACGTAACGAAACAACTGGCTACCGGTTGATCTGTAGGATATAAATAACTATTCATTCATGTATTTTTTTCCATTTTTAATTTTGATTTTTCTTTCATTTTCAGTGAGACACTTTTGGAAAAACTAAATGCTGGCATGCTACAACAAGTACATTGATCTGATCAAGAAACAGGACCAGCCATGGACTGATCAAGGTCATATGAGTAATGTTTTGTTGTGCAAATGAATTTCATATTTTTATGCATGAGAGCTATTTGCATGTAGAATTGGCAAGCTATTGAAAACATTAATTGGTTTTCCAGGTTTTATCAAAGTACAAATTATCTTGCCATCAAAGAATTGAGAAATTATTTCTTTGGTGTTGAAAGCAAAACTCTTGTATAAAAGTAATATGTTTATGACATAATATTTATGTGTAATTCATGGTTCCAATTCCAACAATCACGAACCAATGCATTTGTTTTCCAAGTGGAATGAAAATCTTGTCTCACAAACAACTATTAAATATCCATACTCCAGGGTACTGTACAGATTGCAAGGGTTTTTTTCTTGTAACAAATTCAAAACCTTCAACAAAATAATTATATTGATGCAATCAAATTTTTGAACTCTGAGATATTCAGGTAAAAGAATTGAGCATGTGGGACATAGCAACAGTAACTAAGGGGGGGTTGGAACCATGAATTGCATTACATCATAAAATACCTTGAACAGGAGAGAAAATATGTGTGGGAAATATGCGAATCAAAAACTGTAGTCCTCTGTGGTAGTAAGGAAAACTTAAAATTTGGCATATTTAAACCAAAATTGACATGACTTCACCCAGGTGAACAAAGGGGTCAATGCCACTCCAAAAATCTGGCCTTCTTTTCGTGGGATAAGAATTGATGAATTTTAGCTAACCTTCAGTATGGGTGTGTGTGACATGCATGTTGAAAAAAAATTGGTACCAGTAACATTTTTAAGACAACGAAATATATTGGTCATAGATAAGTTTTATTGTCTCCATCATTGTATAAAATGATATGAGAATATTAAGCCTTGGGTAACAAAAGGCGTAAGTGAAACATAATTAAGTATAAAAAATATTCCTGGTACTGATGAGCAATCAAATTTTCAACTAAAGGAAAAAAATATGTAGTTAGAAAACATTTGGAAAAACATATTATGACATCTGACACTCGATAAACAAAGTGAAGAAGCCATTTTATCCTTTGCCACAGCACTGCTGGGAGATTTTGAAGTCCTGAAGAAAATAACAAAATTTGCTTGATTAAACATTTGTTTATGTTAGGTTTAAGCTTTCAAATTTTGGTTTAGTGTGATGGCAACAATAAATCTCTTTTTTACACGCACTTTAATGGTACGTTTGTTTTGGTTACAACTTGTAAAAACAATGAAAATAGGTACTAAAGTTCCATATTCCTAGTGAACACATCCAAAGGCGCCCAAAGGCGGTTAAACGATCCAAAAGTGTTTCCAAAACCGGTTTACCAACTATAAAATGTCAGAGTACTATGTATAAGATCATATGGGTTATAAATACAAGACAAAAATGGCAAATAACTTACGGATTGTGTGCCTACATTGCGATCACACTTGATTTCCTTTTACAACTTGAGGCCCCTTGGCCCTGTCTCTCAAAACCTTATACATGGCCACATATGGCCACAACATTTATTGTTTGCTATCACGATTGGGATCATGTAGATTTATTTGTAGGCCATTTCAACAATATTTCTTGTCGTAGAAAGAACGTCTTTTATATTCTTATAAATTGTTAGGAATAGTTTCTCTGGGAATGATTCTAGTAGATTTCTGTACTGACCTGATTGTGGGACACAGAGTTGTACACATAATATTTGACTTTGTCTCAAATAGAATTTCGCTTCTATTTACTGAACATGTTAGTTTTCAACAGTTCTGTCAAAAATCTTGCATAACTAGAGGTTTACTTGAAAAAGACAATGATTTTGGGCAGGTGATTCCCCCCTCTCCTCTGCTCCAGTCTTCCCCATTATCAAGCAGAATCAACCAGGAATGCAGGCATCATTTAGTAAGGCTCTTGAAGATCTAATTAGAATTTAGGTGATTTTTGGAAAGGGAGGAAAACTGGAGAAGCACAGAAGAGAACCAACAATTGATCTTACTCGCATATGACACAGAGTCTGGGGATCATACCCAAGTTTTATGGTGAGAGGTGAACACTCTCACCACTACACCACCCATGTTTCCCAAATAAACATATAAACACTGGCAACAGAGTCGGCATATTTTATGTTATCAGGGAGATTGTTCCAAAGTACAGATGTAATTATTGCAATAGGACCTAATTACAACCTCAAACTATTTGATTACATCTAAAAGTGACAACATTAGAACATTATTTTTGGCCATCAACATTTAATGTTATCCAAACCAAAATGAAATCATTTCCTACTTTAGTATGTGTATATATGGGTGATTTGTTTGGACCTGTAGAATATGACTAATCACTTGCGTATAATGAAATTTTCTGTCATAATTGGCTGCACTGATTTGATCAATCCTGTCTGGTTGATGATTCATGAACTATCAACTAACATACTATCTCCGCACATTCAACTTGCAATAGCAGATATTATGGATGTATGAATACCTTATAGTGGTCTCAACTGTAATAACAGTCACTGAAATGCTCTTTGACCTGTTTTATACTTATTCATTTGATTTCTGCTTTTTAGGAAATTCCTACAAATGGTAAACAACATTCAAAGGTACTTGGGAAGTAGTTTGAGCTAAGCAATTATGAATTGAGCAGATTTCGTTTGAATGAAACATAATGGTGCATACATTATCACTATCATTGGATTGCTACAGTGTAACTTAGAGGGTTCCAGTTACTACAGCAATAATTGTACATTTTTACACAAAAAGGGGCAAGAAATGAATTTCAAAATGTTTCATGCACCCCAGGACTCACTATAAGTCACACTTGGGTTTACAGAATTTTGGCCCCAAAGAAAAGTACTTGGACCTCTCTTTAAGATATCAATATTCAATCTTACCCAAATGCCCAGGCATGTCTTTTGCTGTCATGATTGGTTCAGCACATTATTTTCCGCCGTCATATGAAATCTGCTCTTGTTAACCAAAATAATAGTTTCCTATTGGTAGCAATTGTGGTACAAGTACTATCTAAAATTGTGACAGTTTGTAATACCATCACTAAGAATGCATCACAGATCAGCACCATGCAAAAATGGTTTACGTAGCAGTATTCATTCACCAGGGTCTTTTGGGAATATGTTCCAATAGCAAATTATCCTGTTGTAAGCTTTCTTTGTTGTCAGTGCATATTAGTGCCATGGTGCAATATAGCTATGCAAGGTTGCAGTATTTTCCAACATTCCCTATAGAAGATGAAACATGCTTTCTTTGAATTTGGTAGTATGAAAGTTTAGATGAAGACTGTAAATTTACATGCATCAAACTAACATCCTATCAACACACTACTGACACACGTGCTACACCAGTTTACCAACAGTCTACATCCAACCAACTTGCAACAACAACCAACCAGTTGCACTGTGAGAATAGATTGACATCTTGTCAGCTCTCTTACCGAGCACGACATTCAAGACACACTGCAATTTTGTGCTTTAACTATTGCTACTGCTCATTTGTAGTTTTTGTCTGAACTTTTAATCTAGCTATAATGTAGTTACTGATACTTGGTATTCCACATAGTAATTGTTCACATTATGCTCAACTTTAGTATACTAACACCTATCTACAGCGAAATACTTTCCTCTGGGTTACTTCTAGATTCAATCAATACAGGATACAGGTAAATCATAATGGGATAGAAGGTGTAATAGCAAACATATTTTTCTCACTTGTTTCAAGTAGTTTTATAAAAGTTCTTAAAAATCTCACAAAAAAAAATCATAATCCTTTAGTCCAATTGGAGCACCCATACACATCACATGCATGGACCTTTATACCCGATAAAGTCTTCTTCATTAGTATTCTAGTGATCTTTATATAAAGACTCGTGTTTTTATGTAAAGAATACTAATGAGGATTACTTTATTAGAAATAAAGGTGCATCCAAGTTTAGATTGAGACTTCATCAAGGCCAGTGTCGCATACAATCTCTGACAACCCACTAAATCACATCAACTAGTGCTCCAGTCTTGACTTTGGCATGCTACCTTCAACACATGTGAGTCTCTTTTGAACTGATTGAGCATGACAGTGATGTACAAACCTCTTTTGTGGCGTGTATGGTTGCTCTAATTAGACCAAAGTTTTATGAGTTTTTTAAATAGTTCAAAAAACGTATAGGTCTGAAACCACTTGGTTATGCCTTGTGCTTTTATACATGATAAAATGCTCCTACTCCTTTTGTAAACACTACATAAACCCTTTTAAAATTTGTGAATTTGTAATAAATAATTAAAAAGGCGAAACAGCTAGAAAATGAATCAAAACTATAACACTTCATATAAAACTTGATCTTGCTGCTCTTCCATTATTTCTCTCTTTCTGTTTAAGTATTTTCTTCACTTAATGCTGTCATTTGGCTGTAGGTATGCCACATTTTTCTGTTTAGTAACCTAGTCAGAAGTTTCATACAAAATAAGAAAGAATAGCATGCCCACTTCATGCTTCCCTGTGAATCTGGGATGTCAATCAAAGAACTACTGTACAACAAAGAATTATGAGGCTAAGAACTGGGTGTTGATTTGACAAGAAGTGATTTAGTCATGGGAACAAGATGTACTCAAATTGCCAAGTTGTCAAAGTTCTCAGGGATCAGAAAGTGCAGCTGAAGGAAGCATTCTGGAAGGATCTTGTGATGTGACCGGCAAATGTACATCCCAAGACAAGTGTGGACCAACATTCTATTCCCATTACCTGTATTGTGTATGGTGTTTCCAGGAACAGGGAAAGCAGCCAACAGCACCACTGGTGAAAGATTGAAGTAACCAGCCTGTAAAGTTATCTAAATCCAGAGAAGAATGAAACCATTTCAGTCTTATACTGCTGAAGAACTGATGAAGTGACTGGCAAAGGTACATTAAGAGGAGATTGGCAACCAGCATTTCTATGTTTGTATGGTGTTTCCAGGAGCAGAAACAGCAGATGACAACATCTGTTGAAGAATTTGATAAAGTATTTGACCGATCAGGAAGACCAGGATTTCCATTCTCACATGAAGTTTACATGAGCATGAAGAGCAGCTGACAACATCACTGCTGGAGGCTAAGATTAGATGATTGGTAAACCTATTTCCAGAGATCATTGAAGACCATATCTATTCCCATTAATTGTATGGTGTTTCCTGGTGCAGGAAGAGATGCTGACAACACCACTGTTTTATGTTCTGATAAAGTGACTAGCCAATGTCAATCAAGAAACCAGTGAATACCATTTCTATTCTCCATTATGTCTTTGGTATTTCCAGTAACATGAAGAGCAATTGACATTGCTGCTGCTGGAGGATATGATGAAGTGACTGACAAGTCCCAGTACAACACAGAATCCTCTGTGTGGTGGCAGGTCCAGGCCCACAACTTTATTACAACCAACACCCAGTACAATACAGAATTTGTGTTGGAAAACCAATAAACTATTTCATATTGAAGTAAATTACAACGAGGGCACTGCCACTAACCATGACCATCCTGTCTGGTTCAGAGACCAGAGGAAGATGACAGCCATCCCTGATTAGTCATAATATTACTGATGGTCCCCAATATGATGTCAAATTTCCAAGTGTTCTTTGAGCTGAACTCAGGCCCTCAGAGGTTTTCCTTGTTTTCTAGTCGCCGCTGATTCTGGTGGTTAGAAAAGGAAGTATGTGAATCACAATCCCTCAAACAATGAAGCAAGTACTGGTAGCCTACAAAGGCAACGATGGTGCAGCATTATGGTACTCACCTCTCACCAGCCTCTAAGACAAAGACACTATTGCAAAAGGCCCCTTCTGCATAAATTCTCACTCACAGCATAAGATAGAGAGTAAAGACCCACTGAAGACCCACTGCTGGGCTGTTGTACCATCCTCAGTGTCTGTACCTGGATGTATAACTCCATTAATTACACTGATCACTCATGATTGTAAACTGCATGGCAGCTCTCAGTGCTATTACCAGCAATCTGTCAAGTACTTCCAAGTACCACAACTTTCCTTTCTATTCTTTTGTTTCCTACCTCAAGCTGATATATCTTGTTAAGTGATGTTAATACCTAGCATGATAAAAAAAATATTATGGAAGTTGCTATACATTCACTTTTGAGGAAAATAACCCATTAATAAAATAAAAATGGTTTACATCATAATATGTTGTTGGCTAAGATAAAATAAGAAAGAAATGGCACCAGATTTAAAAGTATACACTCTATTACAGAATCATTGTTGGGTTCAAAACATATAACACAGAAGCCGAGATTGAAATAGTACATGGGAAGTATGTTAATTAGATGGATCTGGTGATACAACTCCTGGAAATTGTTGCACTGACAGGAGGCTTTTAACATGTGTTTCATTTCGACTGGGTATTTGAAATGAATACATAGGATAATTATGTCATATACCAGAATATCTTTCAGTCTCGGCTCCTATGTTCTATGTTTTGAACCCAACAATGACTTTGCAATTGAATATATATGATAATGATATTTACACCAAATCTAGAAAAATGTTGTATGGTTGAAAAGTTTCAATCATCAAAGCTGGGACCAAATAGTGTTCTGGGTAAACAGTCAGTGAGGATAATATTATACATATAACAGTTTTGCAGCTATTGTACAAGCAAAGCATTCACTCTTACCCAGAATACCCCTTGGTCTTAAGCTTTGATGATCTATCCTTATCAACCTGACAATGTTTTTTTAAAATTTGGTATATATGTCATGTTCAAAAACTCATGAATAATACATAAGCCTTTGCTCCAATTGTAGTGCCTATACACGTCACATGCATGGACCTTTATACCTGATAAAGTCCTCTTCATTTGTATTCAAGTGATCTTTATATAAAGAGACACGTACGACTTAATATAAAGAATACTAATGAGGACAACTTTATTAGAGATAAAGGTGCCTCCAAGTTTAGATAAAAACCTAGAGCCTCATCAAGGTCAGTCTCACATACGATCACTAACAACTCACAAAATCTAGTCAACCAGCAATCCTATGTTGGTGATGTGTATGGTTGCTCTAATTTGACCAAAGGTTTATAAATTATTAATGAGTTTCTGAAGTAGTTCAATAAACTTGTTGATCGTGTTTTATCAGGTCTAAAACCACTTGGCTATGCCTCGTAGTCTTAAGCCTGATAAAACACTCCTACTCGTATACTAAACAGTACCTAAAATTGTTGAATGTATTTTATGAATTTTGAATGCAATTAATGTTTAAAATAGTTTTAAATGTTTGTGTTAAACTGACAAATCACCCAACATATTTTCATCTCTAGATGACCATACTAGTGTACTCGAATTGAAACGATTCCTGCAATATGAGACATATCCAAGTGTGGTGGTCTTGATGCCAATTGCAGTTAAAATGTCTTTGTAAAAGGCAAAGAAACATGAACATGAAGCATAAATTATATAAAGCCATCACAGTTTAGAGCACCTCATCAAAATGAGATGCAGCTCACTGTTGGACATTGTACAAGATACAGAACAATTCAGGAATGTGTCTAGTATATTGTAATCATCCAAATATGATGGACTTGATGCAACCTACTATTGAACATTGTACAAATATACAGTCCAACACAGGAATGTGTCAGATATATTATTACCAACTGGATGATGCAATCCACTATTGGACATTCCAGGAAATGCAGAACACAAGTGCAGAATATGTAATTATCTCCAAATACTGGAATGGCAGCAGTTTCTGGCCCTTGTGCAAGGGGCAGAAGAAGACCAGAATGGACATTACAAACATGAAGAAAAGCCATTCTAAAGCAGTGCCAAAACAAAACATGATTGAAAGTAAGTGGATACATTCTTCTAAGAATGATGTTGGTTTTCAATTACCAATCTACATAGTATTACCTAGAAGCAATCCAGTGATGACTTCCATCAAAGACCAGTGCTCAAAACATGGAACTCAGTGCCAGTATCACCCTTGGTTTTTAGGGATCAACACAAGCTAGGGTACCCAACCCCTGGGGAGTGCTCTATTAACTATTAAGGGTGGCTATTGGCACTGTCAGAATTATTTGTAGGATTTCACATAAAATAAAACCTGCTTAAAGATTTTGGACTGTCTGGATGGGACTATCAAAGAGATCAAGTCACCTCACATTCAAAAGGTATCAAGATGGAACAAAGAGGAAGTTCAAAACAGTGCCATCTAAATGTCATGAACAGTTCATAAAGATAAAAGAAAGAATAGATCCAATGATGGTCTAGAAACACCTTGCTTTCCCCTGTAATTGAGATATTGGAGAGCCATCAATGTATACAAGCACTGAGACACTGTAAGCATCAAAAGAGTGCAACGTCAAGAACAGAGGACATTATGAGAAACATACCTGTTACCACGCTGTTTGCTGGTGTGTTAAAGTCAGAAAAAGTTATTTGGCTCCAATATTTTTTGCCAATAACCTATTAAAAACAAATGCCAACAAAAAACCTTAAATGATGGCAGTATTTAACATGAAAACTAAAACTTTTATACTTAAGTACACTGTAGTATGGTCATCCTCACATTTCATTACTTTCAATATAAATATTTATTAGTAACTGAACATCAGATGTTTGTTATTATGTTGCTATGGCATTTATGTCATTCATTTCATAATCTTGACTCAATCAAATGTTTTGCTGTTAGTCTATAACACATGGATCTTCAAGGGTACTTTGTGATGCAGTGTATCCCACAGAATGCAGATTTAGGACAGCCTACTGCTACACAAGTTCATTAGTGATATTTTTCAATATTTGATGTGATGCAAGACAACCAGGTAGATATCGATGTGTATGAGAGAAATCCACAAGCAAAAAGATTGATGGTAAGAGAGGCTGCACCAAAATACAACATTTTCTTTGAAGCTACAAAATAGAGCAGAACCAGGTGCAGGGAATCTGCAATTGACAACCCAAAATACAAGGGATGTAGACTGCATTTGAAGAAAATGAAGCAGGACCAGTGAGCTAGAAATCTCTAAGAGAGAAGCCCAAGCAGGACGATAGATGGTATGACATCCTGTCCACTAAAACCTCAAGAAAGCAAGAGTGAAGGTAATCTTTCAGTTAATCTGTACACAAAACCACCCACCACATGACGTCCCAGGTAGTTCTGATGCAAGAAATTGAGACACCACAACGAAGGCAGCCCATCAGAGGGAATCCACAACATAAAGATAGATTGTCTGAAATCTTATGCACTCCTGTTTGTTGGGTGTTACAAGGAAATGAGACAGGGCAAGAAGGGTGACAATCTTTAGAGGAGAAGCCAGAGCATGATGTAATAAAAGGCTGTACTTAACAAATAATCACCAATAATGGACCAATCAGCACATAAGTACTATCCAAACTATATGATATCAAACTATACGGCAACCAATCTTCAAGAATTTCTTATGCTGGTATACTTAACTGGTACTAAAATATTCATGGTACTTCATAATTAAGCCTTAATAGTAATTGTTATCATAAAGGGGTTTGATTTTCTTTTAACATACATCGGTATCTGGATATCCATTTATGAGAATGACCAGTTCTGCCTTTAATCAAATAATTATTTATTTATTTAATGAAACCTAAATATATATTCAGTATGTCATCACATACAGTAGGTTTGCCTGTAGAACCTCTGAGTGGCTTACAGACTTGACTACTTTGTCTGCCAAAGTCGCTGGCTTTTGAAATATGACTTTTTGCTCAAGTACTGTGCCTTTTTCTGTAAGGCTAGCAATTCTTTCAAAGACTTGCCTGAGCAAATACTGCATCTCCTTATTCTTAGTTGCTGTGCAATTGTCAAAGCTAAAACAGACTTAGCACAAGTCCCATCTTCAATCTTGTCTTCCTTACTGCTTTGAGACAAGGCTTGAGCATCAAACAAATTCATTAATCACGTAATAGAGTTAATACCAATTAGTCATTTTAATGCCAACTAAAATTCTCAGATAAACAAAGAATATCCAAAAAATAAAACTATTACGCCATGACATAAAGTAAACTTTATTTTCAAATAATCTAAGAATTAACCCTGAACTAACCTTCAACCTAAGAATTACTCATGGTTGTTGGAGTAATGCAAATATATTTTGTATAAATTCAGCATATTTTATCCCAAATATATTGCTAGATTTGCTATTACACCTTGTATCCCATTATGATTTACCTGTATCCTGTATTGATTGAATCCAGAAGTACACCAGAGGTAAGTATTTCACTGTAGATAGGTGTTAGTAAACAAAAGTGGAGCATAATGTGAGCAATTACTATGTGCAATACCAATCATTAGTAACTACATAGGTAGATTAAACGTTCAGACGAAGAATACAAATTTGCAGTAATAATAGCAAAATCACAAAACAGTGGTGTGTGTAGAATGTTGTGCCCAGTAAGAGAGCTGTCAAGATGTCACTCTATTGTCACAGTGGAACAGGTTGGTTGTTGTTGTTGTTGGTGGGATGTAGACTGTTGGTAGACTGGTGTAGCACTTGTGTCAGTAGTGTGTTGATAGAATGTTAGTTTGTTGCATGTAAGGTAAGTGAAGTCAGGTGTTAGTACATGAGAGTTGAGCATGTCAGCAATTACAATGTGGAAAACCAATCCACAGATGGGCTGGTAATCTTTAACAAAGCATGCAGCATATATTTCAGATCTTGATCATGTAAAAGCTGGCACCTTGGAATAACCCTTAGGTTTTTTAGAAGGCAATGTCATCAGGTTCAAATGCTGTACACAACAAAACATAAGAGATTGTTTGGGTCTATTGATTTCTGGGTTTTGTCATATTCTCCAGTTTCGTACTACTATAAAACCATTATATTAGATTCCAATTCAATTTGTTTAGAGTGCCCTCTACAATAAAATCAATTACAATTGGTAGTTTTTACCCCTGCTATTACAAACATGACAGCAGCTATTTGTTTCACACAACTAATAATACTCAAGGGAATGACTCGTGGTATAAAATGAAAACACTTGCCCATACAAAGTTGGTCCCTTGTGATGCATTCCCATGGTAGTAATTATGTTTGATTATGATGCAATTATTTGTCCTGCGAAATTGAAGTGCTTGTACCACAAACTTATTCACTGCTTTTTTAATTACTCATGATCCATTTTTTGGCTCGTGTAATTAATATGGAAACTGTTATTGTTGTTGTATTTGCTTAGTAACCTTTGCACATTTCATGGGAAACATAATTTGAGGCAGTTTTTGGTTATTTCTATTAGCATTCATTTCTTATCTACCGGAAGAAATTCTCATTATCTTCTAAGAAGCATATCTGTTCCCCCTACCTTCCCCCCTAAATTTACATTGGAGGAGGGGGGTTGGGGGAGTGTGTTAGCAGGCTATTTCTTAACTTCATGCACTCATGTAATTTGAAGTGCAAATTGATATTGCTGATAGTACAAAGAAATTGCCTCATATTAACCAAGAAATGTGCAAAAGCTTCCCAAGTATCTGTTAAATGTTCTTTGCCATTATGAGTGGTAAAAAAAGAAAAGAAAATCTGTTGCTTGACTTTCATAATAGACAGTACTTGTCTACCTGGGCACCCTGTGGTTTATTCCGCATAAGCTAAAACAGGATCAAATAATCCAAATTGCAAAGTCTATTATTTACTCAAATGCTTTTAATTGATTATTACTTTCCATACCAGCAGCCTAGTATGTACTTTCATCCACGTTTTTTCTCAACAACTTTAGAATTTTTCATCAATAGAAAAATTCTTCTTCTGCTTCTCACAGAAATAATTACTCATTTAAAGTACATTTGTAGACACTTGGACCCTGAAAATACCTTTTAGACATGTGTGCGCAGCAGTGAGATGGTTCGTCTCATCAATGCAATTCAGATTTGAGTCCCACTGGGCTCTGTGTTGTATGTGAGTAGAGTTGCTTGTTGGTTCTCTCCTGTGCTTCAAGGGGTTTTTCTCCAGCTTCTCTGGTTTTCCTCCAGCTCCCTCAACAAAAATCACCTTTTAAATTCCAATTTGAATTTCAGTGGATGAGGAGGCACTCTGTCCGTGGAAACCCACTTTTCAGGGCATCTGAAAAAGTGTGGAAAAAACTTGGGAGAGTGCGGAAATTTTAGCAAATAGTGCGGAAAAATGCGGAAATGCTAATTTGCATATTATTATTTATTATTGATATTATTTTGATTATGGTAATTATAATTAATTGTAAAGTTCCCGCTAAATTCTAGTGAATTTATAGAGGCATGTGATTTGATGCTTTTTAGACCAATCAAACGCGTTTATAGAATTATAACTAGTTCCCAGGCCACTGAAATAAAGCGAGGAACGCCTGGCAGATTATTGTCAATCGGCGAAAGAAAACAACATTTTACAGTCGATTTCCAGCCCAAAATGCGATGAATTCCGATGAAAAATTTGCTTATTTAAAGAATTATTGTGTAATCAAGAACATTGTCAACAGGTTTTCAAGTTTTTCTGTATTTTTCTGGCAAAAAGTGCGGATAACGATAAATAGTGCGATTCGGTACAATCTTCGGTAAACAGAGCGGAATCGCACCCTCGCACTTTTTCAGGTGCCCTGACTTTTAAATCTCATTTATTATTTATACTTTTCATTGCCATCCATTTATGAGATGGGTCTCACCTACAGTGGGTGTATCATTCAAATTTTGGCCCAGCAATTAAATACTTGAATAATCTAGAGGTTTTGCAGACAACTATTTCATAAATTGAAGCATTACCCGAGAATGTCAAACACAAGAAACAACACGTTTTCTGTATTTGTTACCATGACAATTTTTGAATTGTTAATTTAGGGAAATAACTTTTATTTCTAAACTCAGAATATCTAAGTAATCAAATTTGCAATTCAAAATTTACTCAGCATGCTGAAAGGAACTGTGTCCGAATCACCTTATAGCAGTCTGTAAAAAAGGAAGTAAACAATTTTTCTCTATTCACTATTCACTATTACAATTTTAAAGCAAGGTTTTTTCTAACTTAGTGTAGCTAATTTATAGCACATCGTGGTAATTGGAGGTAATTCAAAATGAAGTGTGTGTGTGTGTGAAATTGTGAAGGGACACAATATTTCAATGGATTTTCATAGGTATTTTTAGTCTCATTGGTACATGTTCCTCGTAGATAATCTCTCCTGTTCAGGTTGTTTTTGTGATGTGCATTATTTAATTCTTATTGATTGATCCTCTCACGATGAGTAATAAAGGCATGCCAGCGAGCCAGGAAACCCTTCCACCACCCCCACCCATACAATATGTTCCCTGTCACTATTGAGAAATAAAAATGTTGAGACAAGGGGGAGGGGTGAAGTACACACATACCAATCATTACATTCGTTTGAGGCATGCTACAAATGACTTGGTTAGTAGTAATAAGAGCAAAATATTTATCCTGAAGTTATGGTCATTCAAACAGGATAAACTTTGCATGAACTTTCCATATTCATCTTTTCCTGTGAAGTGAATAGTAACCAAATGCAAGAAACTGAGAATTTGTCTCATCAACCAAGACAGTGAAATAATCATATAGCAACTTGCACATTTTTGATTGTCTTTGCATACCGTCAAACAAAAAATGAAAACTTGTGAATAACAAGGTGCAACAAGGACTCTTCCACATTAAATGGACAACACTGTCTTGGCCATGATTTTTGAAACCAAATAGCAACCTACAGTACTTTGTTTTTGTTTCTTATGTCCAAGCTTCGCTAGCATGCCTCAAACGAATGATCACAAACAACACGCACACTTTAATACATTGTCTGTTGTCCTTGATTTGATTGGAGAGATAAAGTTAAACCCAGTTGTAATTGACCAAGGTATAGAGGGATTTTACTTCAAAAAAGGACCACCCTTATCCTCTACTGTTTACCAGCCAATGAGATTAGCAATGAATGATTTTTCCTCAATTTCCTAGCATATTGCTGGTATGATACCGGTATGCCATTAAAACCTCTAGTAAAATCCCTCATCGCAGATTGAAATTTCATGAAAAATTTTAGAAGTTTGAACTTTGGAATAACAAATTGATGCATTACCAAAAACTTTGAAGTTTACAAGTTTTGGAATTCTCTTTGAAGACACGAAATGCCAGTACAATTGGAGATCATACTTATACAGACTTCAATATTTATTTCAAAGTCAATGATGGCACTTGTGAAAATGCTTTATGGTCAATTACAACTGGGTTTAACTCCTTTTGGGAGGGGTGGGGATCAACTTAAAAGGGGGGAGGGGTTCATGCCTCATACTGGGGGGAGGGGAATACAATCAAGGGGGGAGGGTATAACATCATGGGGGGTGGGGGATGTATACTTCTTAGGGGGAGGCAAAATCGTGTTGGCTTTCTGGGAGGATATAATTAACATGCACTTTGTGTCTTAGAATTTTCAGGCAATAATAATGAGGGACTTATGATCTGGAGGTAAGAATCTTGGTTTTTTGCTGTTTTAGACTGAGAATTTTTGAAGTTAGTGTGTGGTATGATGAGTTTTTGGACTTAGAATTTTTTTACCTTTGAAATTTTCTGACTTGTATCTTGTATCTTTATTGTCTGTGTTGTGTTTGAAATAAAGTTTGATTTCAGACTTGGTGGTATTCCTGTGTTTTTTAATGAAGTCCATCTTTACCCTCTCCACGCCCCTTTTGGCCCTTACAAAAAAATATCTCCCCGTGGCCCTACCAGTACCAAGTCTCACTACCCTGGTAGACCAGCACCAGACAGTACTTACTGTCCAGACAAGAGTCATCTTATGAAACCATGACCAGGCGGCTGCTCCGATGGTGAAGATTATCGATAAGGACATCAGACTCTGAACCCCCTACAGGCTCATGAAAGTACCTTGACGGTAAGCCAGCCTTTACACTGAGAGGGTCAGTACAAGTAGGAGACATAGAAATAACCATACCTCACTACCCATAGGTTTTACTGCACAACAGTGATGTATATCTTAGAGTGGTGTGATCAATAAGCTCAAGGCGGTATTCAGACTCCCATAAAGTGTATGTGATTTAATATCAAGCCTGGTTTGCGAAGACTAAAATAACGAAGTTTCTAGGCTACTAAACTTGTGAAAAATGAGCTGGTCTATCCCGAAAAGGAAACTACCACCATGCAATTCAATATGAAAAGCTAACCTAGACTTTTAACCCTTGAACATTAAATTTATGTTTCCCTAGAGGACTAAGGCCTATAATGTATTCAATTAAATATTCATGTATTCTGAGACTGCTAAGGGACTGGGTCTATGAATGTGTTCAATTGAATATTAATATATTCAACCTGCTAAGGGACTGGGTCTAATTTATTCATTATTCAATATTAGTTTATTCAATGTCTGCTAAGGGACTGGTCTAAATATTAAGTTATTCAAGGTCTTCTTAGGGGACTTATTTCCACTTATCACATTTGACCATCTTGGCCTCAATCAATCTATGTGACTGTGCCGTTACAGCCAAAAATTCTATTCAAGTAGCGAATCAAGTGACTTTATTAATTTGGTTGAAACTAATTCAATATCCTTTTTTTATGCTGTTACGAGTCAAAATTACTAGAGTGGATTTTGTAGTCTAGAAAAAAAGCCAGCAAAGTGCATAGCTGTATAAGCTTTGCCAAGAATGTAGTTCTATTATATGTTTGTCGATCATGCAAGAAATGATTGTTCAGTCTCCTGAGCCAGAGACTCATGGCTAAAACACATGATTCAAGATCAATTTGGAATTTACAATGATACAAAATCCACTCTCCTAGTTGGTTCCTAAGGGACATGGCCTATGATTATTATTGGACATATTTCTTTAAGTCTCTTGTGCATCTATCTCAAACAAGGCCATGTAGGATGTTTTCAAACCAAATTAAATTTTGAACTTTTTCAAATTTAGATAATTTTTATGATCCATTTGCATAGTAGATAAGCCTTGGTTGACATGGTTGCACAGTAAAGTTTAAGAACAATTTTAAAGGGAGTCCTATCCTAGTTTAATGTCTTAGTGTTACTTCTTAACTTGTATGACTTTTGAACTGTTCCTAAGTTTATCAAATTATTTTTCCTAGACTCAGTTTTTTTCACCAGCAAAAAACTTCTCAACAGAAGTAAAAGTACCGTAAAAGATTGACATAATGAATTGCAAAGGTTTTTTTTCATCCATCAATTTTTGAGCAACTACACTACATGCGTCAACATAAACTGTTCAGTTAAATTTTACAATATATTTTCATGGCCAAGTTGGTATTTTGTGACAAGTTTCAAGCATTTGCCAATGTTTAAGTCACATTGAGTATTTGAGTATTTGATTTGAAAATGTTTCAATTTTGGACAGCTTGTGCATATATACAAGTGCTTTGAACATAATAATTCATAGTAAAACAACTCTTGGTTTTACTTGTATAGTTGCATTTCATTCTTGATTGTGAGGTATGGTGTATGGACGCCATTCTCTGATGGCTCACCTTATCCTCTATTCATTCATTTCCCATTTGCCTTATTTGGCTTGGGTTTGTTTGTTTGCACTTTTAGAGTATAATTTCATGATTGACTGCACAGCTGAATTTGTTCATATTAATCATTAAATCTTAATCTTTTGTTGATCAAAAATGTTGGTTGGTAATTCTGTTTTTTCAATTTTGAAATTCAATTGCAAAAGTTTTGTGATATTCACAGGTTGAAAAGGTGATGCACATAGTGTAGTGTAGTTGCTTTCTCTAATTTTTCAATGCCTTTCAATACCATCTTAGTTTGATGATAGTGATTTTGGCTCAAATAATTCAATTAATTTATTAACTTGGATGAATTGATTTTTTTTCAAAACATTTGCAAATTTTGCCAACAAAATGTAATTTTTATAGGAATCATACTTTGGATTTTGCCAATAATTTTTTTTAATGTTGTATGATAGCAGATTTAAGTAAGACCTCAGTTTCTGAAAATGGGTAAGATTTGAAGATATATTTTGATCCGTTTTGTGTTTACTCAATACATTACTGCAGGATACCAGTTCTTTTCATTAATAATTTTCAAGTTGAATTATTTTTGATCCATTTTTGAATTATTTTTGACTATTAACCATAGTTATTTTGTTTCATGATTTTTCTTTTCTTTTTCATTTCTTTCTATTTTTCTTCTAATTTTTGGATAGTATTCATTCATTCAAATTTTATTCAATTTTGCGAACATTTTTAGTGAAAGAAATTGTCAGGAATTTATTTAGCAGTATTTTTAGAATTTAGAAAAAAACTGAGGTCTTATTTTGCTGGTGAAAAAACTTATTAAATTACAATCCTATGATAGAACCTTGTAGATCAGTCTAGCCGAACATCATTCTACTTAAGATTAGATCACCTAGAAATGATTCAACTCCTAGTCTTCCCAGGCTGATAATCTACTTTATGGAAGTCTGAATGGTGTCTTATACACACCTATTGAGCACATCACCCCAAAGTATCACTGCTGTACACACCCATGAATAGTAAGATATGGCTATTTCTGCTCCTACTTGCACTAACCTTCACAGTGACTGGCATTTATACCGTCAGCGCACTAACATGAAATCTGCAGAGGACCATCACCTGGTATCCTTACCATCAACCTTCATCACCGGAGCAGTCGTCTGATCACAGCCTCAAGGTTAGACTCTGCCGAGAGCAGCAATGTTGTACCGCCTTTAATGGTTTCCTGGTCTGGTGGGGCAGCTTCTGTTTGGCACTGGCAGGACCTCGTGGGAGGTATCAAGTGTATTTCATTTTTCTGGTATACAAATAATAAATGATAATGATATTAGATATAGGAGAGTGTTTCTTCGGACTAGCAGAGTTCTCAGTAAAATTATAAGCAAAGAAATGAAATCAGTAGCCAGTTAGAATGAAAATGAAATCAGTGCCAGCACCATAAAATATTCCTTGGATTTGATCAACCAAGAATTTCCTCATGTTTTGTAACTCTACTGAGAACTCCTGACTAGTCTGCAAAATGCGTTAATGATTTGGTATAGTAATCTTTGAATTGAATGTCTGATTGAATGTTAGTCTCCTAGTGAAACACTCTCCTATATCTAATATCTGTGTGTAGAGGACTGGCCTTTGACCTATTTCATAATGACATCAGAGGTGAACAATGAGAGAGATTAAAATTATTTTTAAAATTTTTTCTGACTTCTTAATAAGATTTTTAAATCAGAAAAAGTTTGTGGTTTTGGTGTAATGTATTTTCAAAATAGCAATTTGTTTTGGTTGATGATGTCATTATGAAATAAGTCGATAAATAAAAGTATTATCTTTTGAAATAACAAATAATTTTTTTTCCATATCAAAATGAATGAAAAAATTATTACCATATAATTTATGGCATGAACTATTTTCAATGACCTATATTGTGGTCATTTGAATTTTGTTTTGTTGTTGTTGTCTTGACCTTTAAAAATTTAGAATTTTTGTAAAGCTTAACTTCTAAAATAATGAAGAAAATTGATTTTTATATTGATTTTTCATTGTAGCTGTTGCACAGCTCTAATCTAATTTGGCCAGTCCTCTAACTTTTTTTGGAAATTTCTAGATTTTTTGTTTCAAAATTCTGTTCTTTCTTTTGAAATTCCAACATATAGCCTATGAGAGATTTTTGAATTTATTTGAAGTAGCTTTTTTCTTTGTCATTTTATTGAAAATTGTTTTCAATTTTAGAATTTTCTAGACAGCAAAAAATATGTTTAAATCTTCAAATTCCCTCTTAATGCTATATGTTGGAATTTCCTAGAATATAATTTGATTTTTTCCTATGGATTATTTTTCTTTTTCTTTTTTTTTTTCACTGCATCTTTCCTTTTTTCCTTTTTTTTTTTTTTAGATTCCTACTAGTTGATAAGCCTAAAATTTGATGATTCTTAATGCCAATTTTGATTGTTTTGAAAACTATAGACAATCCTTTGTTTTAATTCCTAGATATATAT
Organism: Anthopleura sola; assembly: GCA_023349425.1. Lineage (NCBI taxonomy): Eukaryota > Metazoa > Cnidaria > Anthozoa > Actiniaria > Actiniidae > Anthopleura > Anthopleura sola. The sequence goes on from JALHLI010000001.1 coordinate 23,366,998, forward strand.
TCTAATTTCCTGTTTCATATTTTGTTGTCAGTATTCAATCCTTTTCCTGGTAGATATATCATAGCTTCTTATCTTCAGTACTGATGGACTGGATCTTGATGTTGCTGCATCATCTGACAAGGCTTTGCAGCACAACAGCTTGCTTGATGTGAGTATGACAGAACTGTGACATCTGAAAAGACAGAATGGGGCAATTAAATCTCTGAAAATTACTTGCAAACAGTTTCAATGATCAAGGAGCAATCTTCTTGGTTGTTCCTTTTTGTACAATCTCTATGACAACATATCATGGAATATTCCACTCATCACTTATATTTTGTTAGTAAACACACTCACCTAAAGGCTCGTGTGTGTGTACTGGAAAATCCCTGGGGGTGTACTCCCTTTGTTCAAGTGGCAGTCCTCATAAGGACCTTGAGTTTTCAAAACAGACTGCCAATAGACCTTTTTTTGCTTTCCCATTTCAGACCATGTGTCATGTAATTTGTGGGTAACAAAATGAGCAAGGAACTGGGTCCAAGTTGCAAAAACCAATTTAATTAAGGTTCCAGTAAAATAGCAACATATAACAAGCTTAATGTCCAAGTTTAAGGATGTTTGACCTTATAAACAATGTTATGAGATTTCAAACCCTGCCAAAATTATAAAGAAATACATGGTGTCCAGCCAAACCATCCAGCCACACATACATTCTCTTTCCTTTTAGAAATTTTCAAAATTTTGTAATTTCATTTCAGTTTGCCCAAACTTAAGAGGGTAGCACTTACATGTAATACAGGCTTTGCACCATCATGTGATGAAAGCTATGACAGGAGGCAGGAACAATTGAATCTGGTCTAATCTTATTTACATGAGAAAGAATTCAAGTTTCTAGGAGAAAAATACTCTATTGATGTGCCTCCTGTGATGGCCGCCATCATGTGATGGTGCAAAGCCTCTATAGCCAGTGGATAACAAACCTGTGGCCCTCGCTACATGATTGAATTGGAATTTAGAAGTTGATTTTTGCAGAGGAAGGAAAACCCAAGAACCCAGAAAAAAACCTCTTAGCATAGAAGAGACCGTACTAGAAACTCTACTCACATATGCCACTGAGACGCAAACCCAGGACACATTGGTGAGAGGTGAGTGTTCTCATCGCTACGTCACCCGTGCTTCCCATTTTGTTATTAATCCAAACTTCCTTCAACCTTTCAATGCTTACTCATTTTTATGTTCTCTTTCTTATCATGGGGTTTGTTTGTGAATTAAATCTAATTTGGGAAACTTGTTTCCAGTCCCCTGCTCTTTTTGTTACCAGAAAATAAGATTTTTTTTTGTTGCATTGAATCCATATTCATGTGTCTTCTCATGAACAACTGTCAAACAAAGAACTGATACTCTAGGGAATGACACATGGTCTGGAATAGGAAAACATTATGCTCAAGCGAAAAGATCTATACAAAGACAGTACCCCTTCCAACCCTGGGTGGAAAATACAAGTGAGCTGTGAGATATTCCATGGTATGCCTCTCAAAACCATTGTTTAACTAGCATGCATCCAAAAGTTCAACTTACATGTCTGTCATGTGTAGACTGGCGAGAGCTTGACAGCATCAATACATTCAAATGTGGCTTGACTAAAGTAGCTGACAAGCTGATGGAAACAAAAAAACAATATTGTTAATCATTTTATTTTGTACATGAGATGTACATGTATTAGTTTGGATTAATAACGAAAATACTACAGTGTTACAAAATACTCCAGTTTCTAGTTCTCTGTTGCTCAGGGTTAGCCTCAATTTTGTGTAGAATATTCATGTTTTCCAGTGAAGGTCCTTGGAATTTCAAAGTGTTCGTATTGTTGAAGTTGTGCATTCTTTACTTTACCGTTGTAATCAAGGAACACAACGGTATTGTATGAATTGGAAAATGGTCTATTACAGCAGTGTTTGGTAGAGGGGCAAGATGTAAAACAATCAATCTTGAAAGTACTTAGTGACTTCAGTTTCAAACCCTTGAATATATTGCAACTATAATGCATTAATATACATACCTGATGATCAGCGATAAGCTGCCCATGGGAATATCATAAAGGAACCAAAGAAACTGAGCAGAGCTTGACAGCATACATTCATATGTAGCTTGACTAAAGTGACTGACAAGCTGGTGAAAACAAGAAATTAATACCATTTAGCAAAATGTTTTCATAACATGATCACAAACAGTGCAAAATACAGTAACCTGGCAATCAACTGCCAGTAGCCACCTTCTATTGGGGGAATATGATAATTGGCAATACTGTACTTGTATTTTAATACTGTCATATTCAGGAGTGGGATGGGGCCCCAGGGGGGACGTCATGTGAAAGGGGTGGAGATGCTTGTCATGCCTTTTAGGGGTTAATTTCTATTTGTTACTTTTTAGGGTGTTAAAACAAACAAAAAACTAATTAAAATGTGGCAAAATTAGTATCACTTTGGTACCATGGTGGCATAGTGGTTTACCGCTCACCCTGTGGCCTGCGTTAAAGCCCCAAGCTTGGGCTGGATCATATGTGAGTTGGGTTTATTTGATGTGTTGTTCTCTCCCTTGCCATGAGGGTTTTTCTCCAGGTTCTCCAGTTTTCCTCCCTCCATAACAATCAACATGTGAGTTGAGTGTTGTATGTTGTAAATAGAGAATGTAGTGGTAGTGTGTGTGGAGTGAACCTCAACATTTCCAACAAGCATCCCCACCCTTTCATATATGGTAATTCCCCTACCAGGGGTGGGGTGTAAAACAACCAATGACATCAGTTTCAAACCCTTGAATATTTGTCCAATATACATGCAATACATTAATACATACCTGCAATATCAATTGTAAAGGAACCAAGAAACTGACCAGAGCTTGACAGCATCAATACATTCAAATGTGGCTTGACTAAAGTGGCTGACAAGCTGATGAGAACAAACAACAAATACCAATAAACAAAATGTTTTGAGATGTATTGTTTGGTGCACACAAATAACCTTGTCACAGTCAGTGGGGAGGGGAGGAGGAAATAAATGGTAATCAAGTATGTATACTTAGTCACACATCAGTTTCAAATGCTCAATATAGATCCCATGCAGCATGTTGGAATGCAGCTCAATTTGGAGGACAAAACAATAGGTTATAATTCTCAGGAGATGGAAGTTCTTTTGTTTTGTCCTCCAAATTGAGCTGCTTTCACGTCACATGAAAGGGGTCTATACCTGGTTGCAAAAACATTGTTGGGTTTAAAAAAGAATGTAGAAGCTGATTTATTCAATTCAAGATATGCAGTTGGCATGTATCCAGCTGATGTAGAAATTGAGAGAATACACCTAATTGCAAGAACATTGCCACATAAAAATGAAAAATAGGAATTAATTAATTTTGCAAAACAGTTGTAATTATTTCACTGTTTTGAAGGTATAGACTGACATTTCTGAGATTAACTTGTTGGTATATACTAAAATAGTTATTCCCATCAATCTAGGGGGCCTTGGAATATTATTTGTGATTTTTTTATTCTTATATGACAAGGTTCTCACAATCAGGTGTATGTACATCTGTAGTAAATTTACCACATATCAAACTTGTTCTTACTTTGTAGTGTCAAACCTTCAGAACACTGTTCAGCCCTTCTACTATGGTTTTACAATGTAACAGTGCATGATCATTACATTTCTACCATATGCATCTAATTAACATATTTCCCATGCACCAGTTTGGTCTCACTCAGCTTCTACATTCTATGTTTTGAAGCCAACAATGATTTTGCAATTAGGTAAACATACCCCAACAGAATCCATTATTAGTACATACCTCTGATAATCAGTACTTGTTGGTGAGTGGTAAACAAACCATCTTGATATAATTCAGGTCAATACCCATAGTCTATATTGTTATGAAGGTCACAGGGTCATCATACATCTACAGGGTGAGTCTATATCGTTATCAAGTGTTTTTTCTTCTTGTTTTAGTGCAGTAAATCCATCATTACCAGATTGATACTGGACTATTCCATGGTTAGCTTGCTGGTTGGTGAGTATATATTGGTTAGAGTCGAGCATAACCACCCATCTTGTTACAGGTTCACTGGACAGCTTTATGTAGAGTTGTACGTGTAATTTATACCTCTGAAACTGCAATACAAAGAAAGATAAGTCATTAGGACATTAATATTTTGGGTTTTAGTGGTTCTAACGAGGAAGGGTTTCACGAACCAAGTTTCGTATAACGATCAAAACCAAAATTTCAAAATATGTACAAAAAATGAAAATATAGTCAAGATTATCTCACACACTGTTTCAAAAGTTCCTTTAAATCACATATTAATGGTAAATTGAATTGTTTTTTGTCAGGTAAAGTGTATTTCTGAGGATTCAAAGTCAACACGTGTTCTTGACTGTCATGGCGGACGAGACGAACAGAACACATGTTGAAACTGGAAAAAAATACGAAAAAACGAAAGAGGAGCGAAGAAAAACCGCATAATTCTTACCTTTGATAGCTGTCGCGTGTTTATCAGTATGTTAGGTGGAACAGGAGCAAATAATCATTTTTGTTCTTGTGGATTTTCTTCGTGTTTGACACACGATAAAAAATCACATCCATCGCGATCAACGTCTTGTTACAAATGTCTAGAAACACCATGCGACACAGGGATCCCAACCTAAACTAGAACATTTTGGGCCGAAAAATATCGAAAATTTCACATTTTTTACCAATATTATTTACTCATGATGTTAAGAATTGGTGGGAAAGGCCATTTTAAGGCTCAATAAACCATAAAACCCCGAAAAAAGGCCTTTTTTAGGCCAAAAATGATAATATGCTAATTAGTCACGTGACATGTCACGTGACCCATGATTTTGTGTTTTTTTTGACAGTTTTTTTCATTTTTGGAAAAAAAAAATTAAGGGGGTTAGGGTAATTTGGTTTTATTTGATATTGTATTTAATACCGCAGTTTATAATAAAAGAACATTAAATTCTTCTTGTCTTTATGTGTGTGAATCCCATGAAAACAGAAAACGAGAAAAATAGAACATACCCTTTAATAGTACACCCAGACACAACAATGAACAAACAAAGATTTCAAGACGCATGCAGCGTCAACATTTTTTTATTACACTTTAACTCGTGTTGTATCGTCACTTCACACGGCTGTTTTAAGCCGCATCTGCACGAGCAATATTTCCTTGACAAGATTTATTTGCTCGTGTAGACGAGATAAAGATATTGGAGGCACAACCGAAACTTGGCCAGGAAAACTTGTTCATCATCTACACAAGCAAGAAAATCTTGTCAATAGAGAATGTTAAAGAAAACTTGTTGATCATCTATACGAACACTGAAAATCGTGAAGGATAAAAGGACAAATTGCTTGTGTACAAGCGGTTTTATGTTAAACATCTTGTCGCAAGACATCACGCACACCGTTTGCTGGATAAGTTATGCGCATAAATATTCTGTCTTTTATTTTAGTATGAATGAGCGTTGTCAAGCGTACAATAAAATAATTACTCAAGGGAATAAAGCGAGTTCTAAAATGTCTAGCACTTTGATAACATATTGTTTTAGTTTTTGAGTGTATTCTTTTCACGCGGCCGAGTTTCGTGTTTTTGTCACGTCGTTCCCTTGAGCATTATCTATTTCTTTCATAGAAATAACATTCTTTCTCATGAAGCAAGAAGAAGCCGTAAAGAATGTAGCACTTTATAAATAAATGCCTTTATTAGCTTCATTAATTGTTTATTGTTCATTTGACAATCTCTTGAGTATTACGTCTTTCTTTCTTTCTTATCCTGAAAATGAGCAGAACCGGAAAATACAAAAGAAATCACAACTTTTCTTGTAGGAATGTGTGGTATTTCTTTTGTTTTATCCTGCTACTAGACGCGCTTATCGGCTTTGCTGTATGGGTATTGGGGGGGGGGGGGGTGGTTGGACAAACGAGTGGGGTGGTAGACTTTTGTCAGAAGAATAGGGGTGGAGAAAGGTTGTGGTGTATGGGGAGGGTGGTGTGGGATGGTAGGAGGAGACATGAATGGACGACAATGTTTTTAATACAACAAAATTTAATTTTGAGACTTTATTTTTCATTTTATACATTTATTATTTAACTTTATTTCCACCTCACGTTTTGTTTCTCACATTTCACTTTTTTCCTTTTCTTTCCTTTTTCTCTTTATTCCTTGTAAAATATTAAACTATTTTTTACGTTCTTCACTTCTTTTACCCCTTTCTTTCTTCTTTCTTACTTTGTTCTATTTTCCTATATACTCTTTACTATTTTCTTCTGTTCTCTTGATTTCTTTCTTCTTTTCTTCTGTCATCGATCCCCTGCAGAAAGTAATAAACAGAGCAACAACAAATATTAAATCAAATTAAATCAAAAAATCATTGCTAAGAGCAATAAATATCGTCATCAATCCGTATCTTCTTGCGCACTCTAAATTAAATCAAAGCATCATTGCTAAGAGCAATAAATATCGTCATCAATCCTAGTCTTCTTGCGCGCTCTAAATTAAATCAAAGCATCATTGCTAAGAGCAATAAATATCGTCATCAATCCTAGTCTTCTTGCGCACTCTAAATTAAATCAAAGCATCATTGCTAAGAGCAATAAATATCGTCATCAATCCGTATCTTCTTGCGCGCTCTAAATTAAATCAAAGCATCATTGCTAAGAGCAATAAATATCGTCATCAATCCCTGTCTTCTTGCGCACTCTAAATTAAATCAAAGCATCATTGCTAAGAGCAATAAATATCGTCATCAATCCGTGTCTTCTTGCAAGCTCTTAATTTAATTAAAAGCATCATTGCTACGAGCAATAAATATCGTCATCACTCCGTGTCTTCTTGCGCACTCTAAATTAAATCAAAGCATCATTGCTAAGAGCAATAAATATCGTCATCAATCCGTGTCTTCTTGCGCGCTCTTAATTTAATTAAAAGCATCATTGCTACGAGCAATAAATATTGTCATCACTCCGTGTCTTCTTGCGCACTCTAAATTAAATCAAAGCATCATTGCTAAGAGCAATAAATATCGTCATCAATCCGTGTCTTCTTCCGCACTCTAAATTAAATCAAAGCATCATTGCTAAGAGCAATAAATATCGTCATCAATCCGTGTCTTCTTGCGCACTCTAAATTAAATCAAAGCATCATTGCTAAGAGCAATAAATATCGTCATCAATCCGTGTCTTCTTGCGCGCTCTTAATTTAATTAAAAGCATCATTGCTAAGAGCAATAAATATCGTCATCAATCCGTGTCTTCTTGCGCCCTCCAAATTAAATCAAAGCATCATTGCTCAGAGTAATAAATATCGTCATCAATACCTGTCTTCTTGCGCGCTCCAAATTAAATCAAAGCATCATTGCTCAGAGTAATAAATATCGTCATCAATCCGTGTCTCCTTGCACACTCTAAATTCGATAAAATTATCAATTCTAATAGTAATTAATTTCAACATCAATCCGTGTCTTCTTGCGCACTCTAAATTCGATAAAATTATCAATTCTAATAGTAATTAATTTTGTCATCAATCCGTGTCTTCTTGCGCACTCTAAATTCGATAAAATTATCAATTCTAATAGTAATTAATTTCGTCATCAATCCGTGTCTTCTTGCGCACTCTACATTAAATCAAAGCATCTTTTCTAATAGTAATTAATTTCGTCATCAATCCGTGTCTTCTTGCGCACTCTACATTAAATCAAAGCATCTTTTCTAATAGTAATTAATTTCGTCACCAATTCGTGTCTTCTTGCACACTCTAAATTAAATAAAAGCATCATTGCTCAGAGTAATAAATATCGTCATCAATCCGTGTCTTCTTGCGCGCTCTAAATTAAATCACTCTAAAGTAAATAAAATTATCATTTCTAATAGTAATTAATTTCGTCATCAATCTGAGTCTTCTTGCGCACTCTAAATTCGATAAAATTATCAATTCTAATAGTAATTAATTTCGTCATCAATCCGTGTCTTCTTCCGCACTCTAAAGTAAATAAAATTATCATTTCTAATAGTAATTAATTTCGTCATCAATCCGTGTCTTCTTGCGCACTCTAAATTCGATAAAAATATCAATTCTAATAGTAATTAATTTCGTCATCAATCCGTGTCTTCTTGCGCACTCTAAATTCGATAAAATTATGATTTCTAATAGTAATTAATTTCGTCATCAATCCGTGTCTTCTTGCGCACTCTAAATTCGATAAAATTATCAATTCTAATAGTAATTAATTTCGTCATCAATCCGTGTCTTCTTGCGCACTCTAAATTCGATAAAATTATCAATTCTAATAGTAATTAATTTCGTCATCAATCCGTGTCTTCTTGCGCACTCTAAATTCGATAAAATTATCAATTCTAATAGTAATTAATTTCGTCATCAATCCGTGTCTTCTTCCGCACTCTAAAGTAAATAAAATTATCATTTCTAATAGTAATTAATTTCGTCATCAATCCGTGTCTTCTTGCGCACTCTAAATTCGATAAAATTATCAATTCTAATAGTAATTAATTTCGTCATCAATCCGTGTCTTCTTCCGCACTCTAAATTCGATAAAATTATCAATTCTAATGGTAATTAATTTCGTCATCAATCCGTGTCTTCTTGCGCACTCTAAATTCGATAAAATTATCAATTCTAATGGTAATTAATTTCGTCATCAATCCGTGTCTTCTTGCGCACTCTAAATTCGATAAAATTATCAATTCTAATGGTAATTAATTTCGTCATCAATCCGTGTCTTCTTGCGCACTCTAAATTCGATAAAATTATCAATTCTAATGGTAATTAATTTCGTCATCAATCCGTGTCTTCTTGCGCACTCTAAATTCGATAAAATTATCAATTCTAATGGTAATTAATTTCGTCATCAATCCGTGTCTTCTTGCGCACTCTAAATTCGATAAAATTATCAATTCTAATGGTAATTAATTTCGTTATAAATCCGTGTCTTTTTCTGCACTCGAATAGTAATTAATTTCGTCATCAATCTGTGTCTTCTTGCGCACTCTAAATTCGATAAAATTATCAATTCTAATATTAATTAATTTCGTCATCAATCCGTGTCTTCTTGCGCACTCTAAATTCGATAAAATTATCAATTCTAATATTAATTAATTTCGTCATCAATCCGTGTCTTCTTGCGCACTCTAAATTCGATAAAATTATCATTTCTAATAGTAATTAATTTCGTCATCAATCCGTGTCTTCTTGCGCACTCTAAATTCGATAAAATTATCATTTCTAATAGTAATTAATTTCGTCATCAATCCGTGTCTTCTTGCGCACTCTAAATTTGATAAAATTATCATTTCTAATAGTAATTAATTTCGTCATCAATCCGTGTCTTCTTGCGCACTCTAAATTTGATAAAATTATCAATTCTAATAGTAATTAATTTCGTCATCAATTCGTGTCTTCTTGCGCACTCTAAATTTGATAAAATTATCATTTCTAATAGTAATTAATTTCGTCATCAATCCGTGTCTTCTTGCGCACTCTAAATTTGATAAAATTATCATTTCTAATAGTAATTAATTTCGTCATCAATCCGTGTCTTCTTGCGCACTCTAAATTTGATAAAATTATCATTTCTAATAGTAATTAATTTCGTCATCAATTCGTGTCTTCTTGCGCACTCTAAATTAAATCAAAGCATCATTGCTAAGAGCAATAAATATCGTCATCATTTCGTGTCTTCTTGCGCACTCTAAATTCGATAAAATTATCATTTCTAATAGTAATTAATTTCGTCATCAATCCGTGTCTTCTTGCGCACTCTAAATTCGATAAAATTATCAATTCTAATGGTAAATAATTTCGTCATCAATCCGTGTCTTTTTCCGCACTCGAATAGTAATTAATTTCGTCATCAATCCGTGTCTTCTTGCGCACTCTAAATTTGATAAAATTATCATTTCTAATAGTAATTAATTTCGTCATCAATCCGTGTCTTCTTGCGCACTCTAAATTTGATAAAATTATCAATTCTAATAGTAATTAATTTCGTCATCAATTCGTGTCTTCTTGCGCACTCTAAATTAAATCAAAGCATCATTGCTAAGAGCAATAAATATCGTCATCATTTCGTGTCTTCTTGCGCACTCTAAATTCGATAAAATTATCATTTCTAATAGTAATTAATTTCATCATCAATCCGTGTCTTCTTGCGCACTCTAAATTCGATAAAATTATCAATTCTAATGGTAAATAATTTCGTCATCAATCCGTGTCTTTTTCCGCACTCGAATAGTAATTAATTTCGTCATCAATCCGTGTCTTCTTGTGCACTCTAAATTCGACAAAATTATCAATTCTATTACTAATTAGCTTCGTCATCAATCCGTGTCTTCTTGTGCACTCTAAATTCGATAAAATTATCAATTCCAATAGTAATTAATTTTGTCATCAATCCGTGTCTTCTTGTGCACTCTAAATTCGACAAAATTATCAATTCTATTACTAATTAGCTTCGTCATCAATCCGTGTCTTCTTGTGCACTCTAAATTCGATAAAATTATCAATTCCAATAGTAATTAATTTTGTCATCAATCCGTGTCTTCTTGCGCACTCTAAATTCGATAAAATTATCAATTCTAATGGTAATTAATTTCGTCATCAATCCGTGTCTTCTTGCGCACTCTAAATTCGATAAAATTATCAATTCTAATGGTAATTAATTTCGTCATCAATCCGTGTCTTCTTGCGCACTCTAAATTCGATAAAATTATCAATTCTAATGGTAATTAATTTCGTCATCAATCCGTGTCTTCTTGCGCACTCTAAATTCGATAAAATTATCAATTCTAATGGTAATTAATTTCGTCATCAATCCGTGTCTTCTTGCGCACTCTAAATTCGATAAAATTATCAATTCTAATGGTAATTAATTTCGTCATCAATCCGTGTCTTCTTGCGCACTCTAAATTCGATAAAATTATCAATTCTAATGGTAATTAATTTCGTCATCAATCCGTGTCTTCTTGCGCACTCTAAATTCGATAAAATTATCAATTCTAATGGTAATTAATTTCGTCATCAATCCGTGTCTTCTTGCGCACTCTAAATTCGATAAAATTATCAATTCTAATGGTAATTAATTTCGTCATCAATCCGTGTCTTCTTGCGCACTCTAAATTCGATAAAATTATCAATTCTAATGGTAATTAATTTCGTCATCAATCCGTGTCTTCTTGCGCACTCTAAATTCGATAAAATTATCAATTCTAATGGTAATTAATTTCGTCATAAATCCGTGTCTTTTTCTGCACTCGAATAGTAATTAATTTCGTCATCAATCTGTGTCTTCTTGCGCACTCTAAATTCGATAAAATTATCAATTCTAATATTAATTAATTTCGTCATCAATCCGTGTCTTCTTGCGCACTCTAAATTCGATAAAATTATCAATTCTAATATTAATTAATTTCGTCATCAATCCGTGTCTTCTTGCGCACTCTAAATTCGATAAAATTATCATTTCTAATAGTAATTAATTTCGTCATCAATTCGTGTCTTCTTGCGCACTCTAAATTTGATAAAATTATCAATTCTAATATTAATTAATTTCGTCATCAATTCGTGTCTTCTTGCGCACTCTAAATTAAATCAAAGCATCATTGCTAAGAGCAATAAATATCGTCATCATTTCGTGTCTTCTTGCGCACTCTAAATTCGATAAAATTATCATTTCTAATAGTAATTAATTTCGTCATCAATCCGTGTCTTCTTGCGCACTCTAAATTCGATAAAATTATCAATTCTAATGGTAAATAATTTCGTCATCAATCCGTGTCTTTTTCCGCACTCGAATAGTAATTAATTTCGTCATCAATCCGTGTCTTCTTGTGCACTCTAAATTCGACAAAATTATCAATTCTATTACTAATTAGCTTCGTCATCAATCCGTGTCTTCTTGTGCACTCTAAATTCGATAAAATTATCAATTCCAATAGTAATTAATTTTGTCATCAATCCGTGTCTTCTTGCGCACTCTAAATTCGATAAAATTATCAATTCTAATGGTAATTAATTTCGTCATCAATCCGTGTCTTTTTCCGCACTCGAATAGTAATTAATTTCGTCATCAATCCGTGTCTTCTTGCGCACTCTAAATTCGATAAAATTATCAATTCTAATGGTAATTAATTTCGTCATCAATCAGTGTCTTTTTCCGCACTCGAATAGTAATTAATTTCGTCATCAATCCGTGTCTTCTTGCGCACTCTAAATTCGACAAAGTTATCATTTCGAATAGTAATTAATTTCGTCATCAATCCGTGTCTTCTTGCGCACTCTAAATTCGATAAAATTATGATTTCTAATAGTAATTAATTTCGTCATCAATCCGTGTCTTCTTGCGCACTCTAAATTCGATAAAATTATCAATTCTAATGGTAATTAATTTCGTCATCAATCCGTGTCTTCTTGCGAACTCTAAATTCGATAAAATTATCAATTCTAATGGTAATTAATTTCGTCATCAATCCGTGTCTTCTTGCGCACTCTAAATTCGATAAAATTATCAATTCTAATGGTAATTAATTTCGTCATCAATCCGTGTCTTCTTGCGCACTCTAAATTCGATAAAATTATCAATTCTAATGGTAATTAATTTCGTCATCAATCCGTGTCTTCTTGCGCACTCTAAATTCGATAAAATTATCAATTCTAATGGTAATTAATTTCGTCATCAATCCGTGTCTTCTTGCGCACTCTAAATTCGATAAAATTATCAATTCTAATGGTAATTAATTTCGTCATCAATCCGTGTCTTCTTGCGCACTCTAAATTCGATAAAATTATCAATTCTAATGGTAATTAATTTCGTCATCAATCCGTGTCTTCTTGCGCACTCTAAATTCGATAAAATTATCAATTCTAATGGTAATTAATTTCGTCATCAATCCGTGTCTTTTTCTGCACTCGAATAGTAATTAATTTCGTCATCAATCCGTGTCTTCTTGCGCACTCTAAATTCGATAAAATTATCAATTCTAATATTAATTAATTTCGTCATCAATCCGTGTCTTCTTGCGCACTCTAAATTCGATAAAATTATCATTTCTAATAGTAATTAATTTCGTCATCAATTCGTGTCTTCTTGCGCACTCTAAATTTGATAAAATTATCAATTCTAATAGTAATTAATTTCGTCATCAATTCGTGTCTTCTTGCGCACTCTAAATTAAATCAAAGCATCATTGCTAAGAGCAATAAATATCGTCATCATTTCGTGTCTTCTTCCGCACTCTAAATTCGATAAAATTATCATTTCTAATAGTAATTAATTTCGTCATCAATCCGTGTCTTTTTCCGCACTCGAATAGTAATTAATTTCGTCATCAATCCGTGTCTTCTTGTGCACTCTAAATTCGACAAAATTATCAATTCTATTACTAATTAGCTTCGTCATCAATCCGTGTCTTCTTGTGCACTCTAAATTCGATAAAATTATCAATTCCAATAGTAATTAATTTTGTCATCAATCCGTGTCTTCTTGCGCACTCTAAATTCGATAAAATTATCAATTCTAATGGTAATTAATTTCGTCATCAATCCGTGTCTTTTTCCGCACTCGAATAGTAATTAATTTTGTCATCAATCCGTGTCTTCTTGCGCACTCTAAATTCGATAAACTTATCATTTCGAATAGTAATTAATTTCGTCATCAATCCGTGTCTTCTTGCGCACTCTAAATTCGATAAAATTATGATTTCTAATAGTAATTAATTTCGTCATCAATCCGTGTCTTCTTGCACACTCTAAATTCGACAAAATTATCAATTCTATTACTAAGTAGCTTCGTCATCAATCCGTGTCTTCTTGCGCACTCTAAATTCGATAAAATTATCATTTCGAATAGTAATTAATTTCGTCATCAATCCGTGTCTTCTTGCGCACTCTAAATTCGATAAAATTATCATTTCGAATAGTAATTAATTTCGTCATCAATCCGTGTCTTCTTGCGCACTCTAAATTCGATAAAATTATCATTTTGAATAGTAATTAATTTCGTCATCAATCCGTGTCTTCTTGCGCACTCTAAATTCGATAAAATTATCATTTCGAATAGTAATTAATTTCGTCATCAATGCGTGTCTTCTTGCGCACTCTAAATTCGATGAAATTATGATTTCTAATAGTAATTAATTTCGTCATCAATCCGTGTCTTCTTGCGCACTCTAAATTCGATAAAATTATGATTTCTAATAGTAATTAATTTCGTCATGAATCTGTGTCTTCTTGCGCACTCTAAATTCGATAAAATTGTCAATTCTAATGGTAATTAATTTCGTCATCAATCCGTGTCTTTTTCCGCACTCGAATAGTAATTAATTTCGTCATCAATCCGTGTCTTCTTGCGCACTCTAAATTCGATAAAATTATGATTTCTAATAGTAATTAATTTCGTCATGAATCTGTGTCTTCTTGGGCACTCTAAATTCGATGAAATTATCATTTCGAATAGTAATTAATTTTGTCACCAATCCGTGTCTTCGTGCGCACTCTAAATTCGATGAAATTATTAATTCCAATAGTAATTAATTTCGTCACCAATCCGTGTCTTCTTGCGCACTCTAAATTCAACAAAATTATCAATTCTAATAGTAATTAATTTCGTCACCAATCCGTGTCTTCTTGCGAACTCTAAATTCGATGAAATTATCAATTCCAATAGTAATTAATTTCGTCATCAATCCGTGTCTTCTTGCGCACTCTAAATTCGATGAAATTATCAATTCTAATAGTAATTAATTTCGTCACCAATCCGTGTCTTCTTGCACACTCTAAATTCGATGAAATTATCAATTCTAATAGTAATTAATTTTGTCATCAATCCGTCCCTTCGTGCGCGCTTTGAATTAAATCGAAGTATCCTTCCGAATAGTGATTAGTATCGTCATGAATCCGTGTCTTTGCAATTACACGCACGAAATCATACAATTTGCTGTTGCGATGAATCATGGGGTTTTCACAACATTCCACGTGGCACGTGCCTTGATAACGTTGTGTTTTCCGACAATGCTATGGAAACACTGTGATTGACGTCCAGCAAATCCTTTTTTGTTGCAATGGCGATACGGGGTTGGTATTGGAAAGCGCTTAGCATCATTAGCATCATTGTGTCTAACAGTAGAGCAGTTTTCGTATGTCAATAAGAAACGTACGGAACGTAGCGCGCCGCGCCGTACCCGTGCTTTGTGTGGTGACATTTCACACTCATGCGAAATCTAATTAATCTCGATCTACTTAATCTCTTGATATGCTCCTTCTTACCTTTTAGTGGCAGCTTCAATACTCGTGCACAATACGTTGTGTTGGTGTAGATGCTTGTTGGTTCTCTTCTGTGCTTCAGGAAGGCTTCCTCTCGTCACCAACAACAATAAATACCTTCTTTTGAGTCTTCTTTAATTGGTCTGTGATGTAGGAGTGTCCCCCCTGTCATTAAAAACATCATAGAAGAAAATAAGTTAACTTACTTTATTCATCTATCCACCCACCCGTCCACATACCCACCCATCCATCCATCCACCCATCCATCCATCCATCTACCCACCCATCCATCCATCCACCCACCACCCATCAATCCATCCATCCATCCATCCATCCATCCATCCATCCATCCCTCCATCCATCCATCCCTCCATCCATCCATCCACCCATCCATCCATCCACCAACCCACCCATCCACCCATCCATCCATCCATCCATCCATCCAGCCAGCCAGCCAGCCAGCCAGCCAGCCAGCCAACCATCCATCCATCCATCCATTCATCCATCCATCCATCCACCAATCCATCCATCTATTCATCCACTCACCCATCCATCCATTTATTCATCCATCCATCCACCCACCCACACATCCATCCATCCATCCATTTATCCATCCACCCACACATCCATCCATTTATCCATCCATTTATCCATCCACCCACCCATCCATCCATCTATTCACCCACCAACCATGAACAGTTGTTGAAGCATAGACTGCAGTCAAACAGTGGCAACAATAATAACACAGTTTGCACCCCCTGTAAATAATGACTGGTCCCTTATGTCAAGTCAAGCTACGTCAAAAATAATGGACAGATTTTTCACTGGATTTGATTTTGTATAAATAATAAATTATCAAATTAAGGAAAATAAAGCATTGTAGGATTTATTAAAAGGGTCTATATCAATACTAAATGATAGTTATAGTTGTTCCTGCAGTTTTATATCAATAGACCTTTTTAGCTTGGTTGTTTGTTGTGCCCATTTCAGACCATGTGATACCACTTGTGGGAGTTGATTCTTTCATGTGTAAATATTTTAATAAAAGAACATTTCTCAAGGGAATGTGATGTGGTCTGAAATGGGCAATTTTCATACAAAGCTGAAGAGGTCTATTGGATAAAGCAAAATAGTTATGACCCAAAGTCTGTCATAAATGAGTGTGCCGGAAATAATAACGGGTTACCATAACGGGTCAGACAAAGGAATCTATGTGGACTATTATATAAAAAAAGTGCTACTATGATCAAATTATTGACTTTTGTTTAACTCGGATTGAAATATCTTTGAGAGGGAAGTGAAATGTCACTTTCTTTTTTCAAATATTTTTTTGCTTTCATATTCTCAATACTTGACCAGCCTAGGATTATAATCAGCTATATCTCATCTCAATCTGAATCAAAATCAACCAAATTTACTACTACGCATTATAGTACTCTAGCTGTTCTTCAAGATTATTTACATATTTAGTTGTCATAGCAACAGCCTTGGTTCCAGGCCAACCTGACCTAAATTCAGGTTTTTGACATTTCTACCTTTAGAAGAGATGATATCAAATGAGGCTTGGTTAAAATATCTGTTATGATCAAATGCAAAAATTGAGTTTAACATTTTCTGATCAGGTTAAAAAAAAAGCAAGTGCCAAAAATCGAAAAATGTTGTTAGGGGCCTGGACACCAGTAAGTTGCCATAGCAACCACAGTCTGTGCACCTTACATGTTTTGAATACAAGTATACTGCAAAGTTTGAATGACATTCATCAAATACTGAAGTCTGTTGAAGTAAACTGTGAGATGAGAGTATGACGTCATAGACCTCCTAATTAGCATAAACTTGAATATTTTTCGAACCCAAAATGCTAACAAGAAATGGCAACCAAAGAATCGTAGACATTCAAATTTGATCATAGTAGCACTTTAAATCGTCTAAACAGGACTAAATATTGTGCCCGTCCTCGTGACCAAACATTACTAATCACATTTCATACATACCTGCAAACTCCAGCGACAAATTTGTCAATAAACAAAGTATCCATTTTCTCTCTGACTTCGCCATTTTACTTTCCGCTGGTATACCGCTGATCAAGAATATTAATGAACGAAGGCTCGAAGGCACAGGGAGCCCAAAACAACAACATTTACGATTTCTCCAAGATACACGCTTCCGCTCTAAGCCGGAAATGAGTTCAAACAAAAGAATGGAAACGAGGTCTAAGGGCCATAAGCTAACAAAGATAGAAAATGAAATATCTAAAGATTCCGTTCACAAAATAAAAACAGTTTTTTACAACAACAGGCCATTTACTGCCATCTTATGAAATAAGATTAGTTTGTTATTGAACAAAATGTCCCTTCTACTTCCGGTTTAGAGCACAAGTGTATATACCACCTGGTGTCTTGGATGTGTTGGGCCGTTAATAACACCACACAAGGAACATTCTCAATATTATTTTATTCACTTCTAAAATTAGAATCAGTTAATTAACGTATAAATAAATAATTTACTGTACAAAGAGAACTGAGATGTGCTCACGTGACATCCTATTAAGGTGAATGTATTTGTATATATACAATATCTTGAAGTCTAGAACTCTATAAAGCATCAATTCTAAGCAGTGTGTTATATCGAGTATATAAAACTTGATGTGCCTAAAATGTCATTGATAATCACGCATGCGCAGAAAGTAAAGAAAGTCAGTGCGTCGTCATTTCAAATCAAGGAACTTTACTGCGCATGCGCGGAGGAACAAAATCCAATAAAGCAGAGAATCCTATACTCATATCAAAAATGCTATATCTATCATTTCTGAAAATTTCTAAATCTGTGGTCTACGAAATTCTTTTGTGACTTGTTTGTTTTTAGGGACACAAAACTTAAGCTCGTCATAAGTACCACAGTTATAATACGTCACAGATAGACGGTGCGCAAAGAAATACTCTGAACAGGCGTTATATCGGCGCATCCATCGCGTTCTCAGTAATACGCATTCTCCTATAGGGAAGATTTCGTATAAGAGTGAAAAATCACGGCACGGTTACCATGCGGCGAGGCGCGGGCAGGGCATCAAATGTTGAATGTTTTCATATACAGCACAGCACTGACATGATCACGACAAGGCGCGCGCTGTCCGTGCCGTACGATTTTCATAGTCATACGAAAACTGCACTAATCTAATGAAGGAGATGTTAATAAAATGATGTATAAAACTATCCAATAATCTCTATATGATCTACTTAAATAAGTGTTGTTGTAATGTTTTACTTGATATCACACAGTAAAGCCACTCCACGTAGTATCCAGTGGTCTGGGTTTTGATTGGTCTTCAGGTCCACACAGGCAATGTACGTCAGGTCTGTGCGTCGTGGCTTCTTATAAATAGGACATTGGTACAATCGATTGTCCCTACCTCCAGTAGAGTTGATCGCATAAATGTGAACCACAGGAATAGGGGTGAAGAGGACTTTAGGTGCAGGTTCTATCAGCTTACAGCCTCGTCGATCCCATCCTGCTCCATCCAGGAACAGGCCATGGACATAGACACCTTCAGCTGGGGGACTAGTGATGTCATATTTAAAGAATCGAGTGACGTCATTGTGTAGGACTACGCAGTCGAGTGCCCAGCCTTTGTGCGCACGAGTGACCTCCTATAAACAGCGTAGTAACAAACAGAGATTCAAACTGGTGGCCATATTAAGAATAATCGTAGGAACGTGACAGCCACTGATTGCGTGACAGAACGTAATGTAACGTGACTTACTGGGGATGCCTAAGTTGCTGATTACGTGACTAAAAGTGGTTTGAATTACTTGGTTCTGTGAGGGTCATTGCGGTTAATGATTGGAAATAATGGCGTGACTGTATTTGCTTCACTGTACTTGGTATGACGTCATTAGTAATAGGTACGTGAATAGAGTAACTACGTCACGTCGGATTGATCAAAGTGTTGCGCCTTCCTTCGTGAGTGGTTGGTATTTTGAGTGACAAATTATGTGATAAGCACGTGACTGGGGTAACTACCGGCCGATTGCGTGACCGTAATAACGTGACGTAAGATGCCTTACCTGTCTCATGGCTGTCAAGAATCCCTGTGGATTGAAGAACCACGTCATCCAGAACACATCGGGGCGGCCATCTAAGCACCATGTAAGGAACTGCGCATTATCAGCTTGGTAAACCAGAAGCCCAGGGTGGAAGATTCGCAGGAAATCTAGGAATAAAAAATGCTTTGAAGGTAAGGATATGAGTGATTTTATAAACAGAGGTATGATGATAGTAACTCACCTTTTCCCAGTGTTCTGGGATCCGTGCGTCGTACATACAGTCCAGGGAATCACGTAGGGTCTATAATCAAGATTATAGTTTGTAAAACTAATACTATCATCAGCAACATTATCACCAACGTCATCATCATCAACATCATCATCACAATCATCAATACCATCATTATAACCACCATCAGCATCATCATCACTACCATCATTATCATCATCACTATCATCAGCAACAGTATTACCAACGCCATCATCATCACTACCATCATCATCACCAACGTCATCATCACCAACGTCATCATCATCATTACTACCATCATTACGATCATCACCACCATCAGCAACAGCATCATCACCATTATCATCATCCTCATCCTCAGTATCATTATCACCACCATTATCATCATTACCATCATCATCAGCAACAACAAAGATATCACATGTCAAAGACACAATGAGACGCTGATTGAACTATCAAGATACAAGAATATCATCACGATCATCATCACATCATCATCACCAACGTCACCATCATCATCAGATGATTATCATCTTCACCAAAGTCGACATCACAACCATCAGCAGCAAAAACAAAGATATTACTTTTGATGAACACTTGAAGTTTAGTAACCACATAGATGATTTAACTAAAAGGGTATCTAGAAAAGTACGAGTTCTTATGAGATTGAGAAATTTGCCACCTACATTAGCAAAATTAAGAATTTACACCTCTTATATCATACCTCAATTAGCTTACTGCCAGGCAGTATGGCATTTTTGAAGAGGTTCAGATAGAAGAAAGGTTGAGCGTTTACAAGCGAGAGCACTACGAGCAATTTATTATGATAAGAATAGCGCTTAGAAAGCGCTTCTTGCTGGGGCTAAACTTCCTACATTATTCAACCGAAGGATGCAGGAGATAGCGATAGTTATGTACAAAGTTAAGAATGATCTATGTCCTGGTTACATATCGGATATCTTTAATTTAAATAGCTGTAGTTACAACCTTAGAAATTCAGACGATTTTTCCATTCCTAGGATTAACACAAACACCTATGGTAAACACAGTATCAGATACATTGGTCCTGTAATATGGTCCAAGGTGACTCGACCCAATAATTTTGCATGCACACCTTCCAACTTTGAACCTCATATGCCTTACGAGATTGATTGCTATTTCATATCCACTAGAACACATATGTTAAATAAATTTAAAAATATCTTTTTCGAGGAGATCGGATTGCATGTCACGTGGTAATGACGCCACACCTGTTTTAACTTGGAATCGAATTTTAACCCTCGACCGCATTTTCTAGAGAAATGCTTTATTCTGCCTATACCTTGTCTTCCTCTGGGCGCCGTTTCATCAAAATCTATAAGACGATTTGGAGATATTTGAGGATTTTGAAATGAAGAGTATAATTTATGTGAAAACTAAACAATGGACTTCCCGTACCCAAAATTGATACTTCTGAGGTATATATTTACGAAAAAACATCGCTCATTTTATTATGATATGTCCCTAATACTTCACTGAAAAATTAGAAGGTCTAGTAATCCAGTAACGCGTAAATAACATCAAAACGGGAAATATGTGATTCAAGATAATGCAATGTTTACTTTTCACGCAATCTAATGTACAGAGATATTTTGACAACTATTGTCAGATGTCGTAATATATGTACAGATTTCGGAGGTCGAGTCACCTTAAATAGTGTTGAGTTCGTTCGCGTTGGATTCGGTATGGCAGGCCGATTGTAGCAATATTCAATAAATCAATATTTTATTCAAAGAATAATTAATCAGTTCAATTCAATGCGTATATTTTACTTTCAATGCCCTTTATTTCCCTGCAATAGCATATTTTTGGTGCAATCTTTTTTTTTTTTGTTATTCAACAACATAGTTTGTGTTCAACGCGATATTTTTTGGTTCAACTATTTTTTTTGGTTCAACTATTTTTTTTTTGGTTCAACTATTTTTTTTTGGTTCAACTATTTTTTTTTTGGTTCAACTATTTTTTTTTGGTTCAACTGTTTTTTTTTTTTGGTTCAACTATTTTTTTTTGTTGGTTCAACTATTTACTGATCAGCGGTTACGGTTACAAATATTGCCCAGTCCCTCAGCATTTTGTGAACGTTGAGAGTCCGGTAACCACTTGTTGCTGACCAAAAGAAATGGAGGCTCAGGGAAAGCTTTCTATGCCAACTTTGCCTACTTTTCTATGCTTATGCTCAGACAATGGACCGCTCATCTCTGGAAAAATTATCGTTTTGCCTTGAGCAAGCTTCGGAGCTTGTTGGTAAAATTGCAGCCGAAGGAGCTGGCTCTTCAACTTCCCGACCTGGGCCCTCAGGTACAAGTGTAAATGAAAATGGTGCTTCACGATCGCGAGTGTCTTCTGTCTTACAGAGAGCAAGGGCAATGATAAACGTCTCCTCTCAATCAACACCTGGCCTTAGTACTCGTTTAAATAGACGTGAACGCTTGAGAGCAACCACTGGAGGTGACCAAGGTCAGAAGAAAAAAGCCAGAAAGGAAGATGTGAAAGCGTTCGAGTTCGTTTTGGTAGCTGTATACGATGAGGATGAAGATGATTGGATGCTCTCTGATGATAAAATTATGCTTCGTGGTCTTATCCAAATTTCATCTGATGCTTCCGAGATGGAGATTAGAAGCAAAATAGGCCACGCAACGAGAGTCAAATACCCAACCGTTGGTGATTCAGACTTTATTTTTCTGAGAGCTACCAGAAGAAAATTGTCTATCCCAGTCAGCTGCGATTCATTTGGGTACAAACAGCTTAAAGTTGTTGCTGGCCAAGGGGCTATATACGTAAAGCTGAAACCAGAATTGGAATGCCTTTTAACAGATGACAAGAACAAAAAGGATGTCAACGACAGTTATGATGACGGTAATAAACCTAGTATTATCTATTATGTTAAGCCCCAGGGTAGAGGGAACCCATGCAATTTTCAATTTGACATTTCTATGAACTTATTTTAGCCCCACTTGACCCTAAACGCATGATTTTGTTAAGAGAAGACAATATAGGGGTATTTAATTGAAATATCTGTCCCAGGGGGTGGGGATTTTGACCAGGGTTCAAGTCAAAGCTGCCACCCTGCCCTGGGACCATGGAGTGGGGTTTCATTTGACTAGTGCATAAGTCCAGCAAGCATCAATGGGCATAATATAGACTGGATTTTGATAGTCCATGCAGACTCTGGTGTAATTCATTTACTTGGACATAATTTAAGAGCAATAAGATTATTAATCCCTATAGTCAATGAATATGCAATAATATCCAAAAAATCCAATTGTGCTTAAATATGGCATTTTGATTTCTTTAGAATCATTGATGCGTTCATACATGATTGACAAGAATGAACCCAAAGAAGCCCCTATTGAAGGAAGAGACAATAGCCAAGTGGTTTCTAATGATGCCCAATCTTCATATCAAGTGAGGGAGGTTACTGAATCTTCATCTCAAGTAAAGATCACCCAGTCCTCATCTACAGTAAATGTCAGCCAATCTCCTACACAGGTGAACAACAGCAACCAAACTTCATCTGAAGTCTGTCCAGCAATGGATAAACTTGCACAAGAGGCAGTGGAGTTCTGTAAAGATAAGGACATTTACAACCCAACTGAAATATTGAGAGTCATGCAAAACAAATTTGTTCTTGGTAGAAATCTTGAGGTTCAGAGTGTCAGTGATGTGTCAGAAGGAATGACACAGTATATCTTGGTTGATCGAGAGAATCTCCTGCACACAGCTTTCGAGGAACTGAAGGTGGTTCCTATAGAAGATTTGCGGAAAACACTCCAAGTGGATTTTTATGGGGAGGTAAAGTATATCAATAATGGTTTTATTGCAATGTTGCTTAATTGATATGTAGAGTTAAAAATTGCATACACTGTTTAAATTGAAGAACACTGTATCTTTGTCTTACTGCAGTTATCAATATAATCCTTGTTGTAATTTGGCTTTCCATTGTTCCTGCTAAGAACATAAAGCATGTTATTTCTTTTGTATTGTTCACTATATTTTAGGAAGCTGAAGACCTAGGTGGGCCTCGGAAAGAATTTTTCCGACTTATACTTTTGGAAGTGTACACAAAATACTTTGAGAAAGGGCTGAAAGAACACATTGCTGAAGATTACTTCACCGTTGGTAAAATACTTGGTAAGAATGTTTTCATTTTAGGTTTACTGTGTCTTGATATAAAATTAATATGAAACATAACAAAAGTTAAAATATTTAGAAATAAGAATAGATTTACCCATATTTTGATTCTGTGAATGCCTTTTTTATTATTTATTTATTTATTTTGTATAGGACTGAGTATCCTCCAAAATGGAAAGATGCCCACATTCTTAGATGAATTCCTAGAAGACATATTTTCCGTATACCAAACACCGCCACATTCTCCCATGCAATATTTGCAAAATGGTCTAAAATGTCTTGGGATACACCAGGTAGATGATGACATACTTATTTGAAGGTCAAGGCTAATAAACATGCACACATCAATTACCATAAAATACTCAAAAATAGAATAAATTCAAAATATATTTCTTAGCAGCACCTTTTTCTCATTTTAACAGATGGGATGTCAGCTACCAAGTTTTTTGCACTTGTTGAAACCAAACCCCAATCTAAGAATAACTGTGAAGCAACTGACACAATTGCTTAAACCTGAATTTAGTGCTGAAGGGTCAAACAGTCGTTCCATGGAAAACAAAGTGTATGCAGCATTTATTAAATACCTGAGAGAGGTAGCAAGTAAGTATAGTACATTCAAATTACCGGTAATGAGACATAAATGAAGTCACCTTGGGAAACAATTTTGAAACATTTTTTTCCACTGAAGGATTCATGATCCATCCAACTAGACAGTCACTAAACAAATAACAAGTTATCACCAATACTATTATTCCCAATGGAGGGAATAATTAGTCTTTCTGATGATATGGCCATGGTGTCAAAAATGTTTAAATATGAATAATATTGTCATTGTCAACTTTGTATTCATTTCATGGTTTCTCAAAATTATGGTCTAATCGCATTCACAATACTTACAAATCAATACCAGAACTAGGAAAAGCAGCTTGAGTTTGTAAAACCGAGTTCAATAATTTCATTGCCCATTTTGGTGATAATAATCACTTAATTTTCTGCAGGTGGTAGGAGACATGGTTTGTCATTATCCAGCATTTTAACTTTTGTCACTGGTACTGATGAAGAACCTGTTCTGGGATTTCACATTCTTCCAAGTATTCAGTTCCATGAGGTTCAAGATTCCTTCTTGCCAACAGCAAATACTTGTATTTGCTGCCTCAGGCTGCCTAGGCCATCCCTGAACACACAATTACCTGCCACTGAAGTGCTTTTTCCTTTGTATGACATGGCATTTTCTTCCACATTTTTTGGTACAAAATGAGTCTCAGATCCTATGTCAAAACCATAGTTTGTTATAGCTTTGTTGTTGTTAGATTTCAACTCTTTCTACATTGTTATAAGACTCTTGTATGATTTGTTTGATACTTAAATGGAAGGACCTTTTATTGGATTATTATTTTAGCCTATGATGAAATTTGGTCATGAAATATTACTGTGTACCTACTTCAACTGAAGCCACTTGTATGAAACTGGCTGATCAGATAACAGTAAAATTCAACTTACATAGGAGAGATAACAGAATTGGCATGTCAATTGCCATGCTGCATTAATATGATTGGCTATTAATTATCATATTAAAATATCATAGTAAACTGGTTGTAGTAGTCACACAGTAAATATAATTGCTCAATCTTTTCACTCCCCATGATCATTATACATAATGTATCATCAAAAATAACTTTTTTATAGAGCAACCACCTTTGATTAAAAACTTTAAATTACATAATGTTTGCAGTACTACTAGTATGTTGTTTAACCAGGTCCAAGGCACCCATGTAAATATCGATTCCCATGTCAGTAGAGGACATCAATGGATCTATTCCCTGATTAAGAATCTGCAAAACTTCATCTTCCTTAGGTATATCTATTTGAGGTACTGTGACATTGTTATCACTGTCGTCAAAAGGGGAAGGCGCCTGTGGATCATAACCATAGAACGCTAATTCATATGGGTCTTCATCGAGGTCACCATGTGAAAGTGGATTATTCTCATGAAGCATTCCATGTATCCACATTTGATGTGGAGACCAGCTGTTAGCAGTTCGGATACCATGATGATTGAAGGCTTCCAAGTACTCATGGAGTGCTTTATTAATTCTTGCAAGAAACACAAAATGCAGTGCAAACATGTTTGTAGGATCTTCAATATTCAAATTGCCAGAATCCTCTAATGCATAGAAAAGATAATAAAAGAAATGGATGACACAACGAAAGACATCTCTCCACAGTCGTTCTATTCGTTGATTATGAGTAGAAGGTCCAGCAATAAAACTTCCCCTATTGGCTCCTCTTGCTTCCACCATGGCATCACAAACCAAAACGTTTTCTGCCCCTTTGTCAACACGAATGCGGGAAGGCCACAGTCCATCTTTCTCAACAGCATTTAAAAAAAGGGCTAATACAGTTTCTGATAAGTTGTTTGAGCTGCAATGAAGAAACATGATTCGTCGGGAAAAACCATCTATGCAGCCATGAACAACCAGTCCCCATCGTATGAGAGAGTGATGCCCATCAAGGTGCCACAAGGAATTGGGCCAAGGCACTTGGTAAGTTCTCCGTGTTACAACTGCACCCCAACGTAATGCTGCATTGTCAGGATCTAACCTTGCCATACTTCCACGTACTCTACTCCTTTGTACCCTCAAACCTTTTGACCTCAAGTAGCCAGTAATGTAGGACTGTCCTGTTGTTTCACCATGTTGATTCATGTATTCTGAGATTATATCATCCAACTCTCTATCAGACACTGAGCTGAAATCACTCATAGATTGTAGACCATACTCTTGAACTCTCCTGTAGACAGTCCATCTCGACACTCCTAATATGTTGGCTATTTTCTGCCAGGAAAAACCAAAACCTCTAAGGTCCTCTAGCACTTCTTGTGAAATTTGGAAGGATGGTCTTCCAGCTTGTCCAGTGCACTTTGAGGCAATTGACACTTGAGCCACTGAAGTTGGCCTTCTGTACATATCTAAATTTTGTTCTTGTAAACACTGGAAGACATCGTAAAATGCACCTGCCAGCGAGCTCCACTGACTCTGAAAGTCAATATCATTTTCAGACAAGCATCGAAGCAAGCTAATCGTTTGATCAACAACCGTCTGTATTTGCAAAGTATTCGAGGAGCAATCTCCAAGTAAAGCACGCTCTGCCTTATCCAAGACAAGACGTAGAAATGCTGTTAGGTCCTCGTCAACACTAAAACTTGACTGTAAAGCCATAACTCGATGTAAAAGTCTTGTCTCCGAACAAAAATTAATGGCTGGCTTCAAAACTAGTTACCAGACTCTCAACGTTCACAAAATGCTGAGGGACTGGGCAATATTTGTAACCGTAACCGGTGATCAGTAAATAGTTGAACCCCCCCCCCCCCAAAAAAAAATAGTTGAACCAAAAAAAAATAGTTGAACCAAAAAAAAAATAGTTGAACCCAAAAAAATAGTTGAACCAAAAAATATCGCGTTGAACACAAACTATGTTGTTGAATAACAAAAAAAAAGATTGCACCAAAAATATGCTATTGCAGGGAAATAAAGGGCATTGAAAGTAAAATATACGCATTGAACTGAACTGATTAATTATTCTTTGAATAAAATATTGATTTATTGAATATTGCTACAATCGGCCTGCCATAACCTAGAAGGTTTCAGGTAAGAAATTGAAATTAAATCGTGAGTGAACTTTGCAAAATATAAAAATAAATAAACAATTAACCCATGTTATTATTGCTAGCGGCTGATCGAGACAACAGTCGCGACAGGGAAATCGCTCAATACACTTCCGTAAATCAAATCAAAAAAAAAAAAGAAGAAGAATATATTCCAACTCCTTCTGCTAAAAGTGCTCTACAAACACTCAACAGATACATTGAAAATTCGAGCGGTGGGAGAATCAGTTCAGTACGCTTTCAGCTAAACCAGCCTGTTTCAGATGTTGCAAGATCTACACGTACATACATTAAAAGGAAGTCAAAAGAAATAGTTGAAACAGCATTAGAATGTATTGCACCAGGTCAATCAGCTGGACCTCTTTCTTTAGTTAACGAGACATCTACCAGCGAAAAGGAAAGTGGTGAACAAAAAGTCATGAAGAACCTCATTTCACTGTATGAAGAAACCAGGTCATGGTACACCAAAATGACAATATTGTCGATCTTTGTTAATGAATACACCAAGAGCCAGCTGAAGTCGATGATCCCTGGATTAACAGATTGGCGTATAGACCAGGCAAGAAAACATGCTGCAATGGCTGGGGTAGGAGTGCAAGAAGAAAGAGATCCTGTAATCCGTTATAGACTAGACGGGGATAAAGTAGATCACTTCCTAGACTTTATAAGCAGTCCAATTTACATACAGGATGTTGCTTTTGGTACAAGAAAACTTAAGATGTCCACTGGAGAAGATATTGAAATACCAAATGTGGTGCGCACGGTGGTTAGTTCAAGGATGATAAATCTCTATCAAGCATACTGCAATGAGGTTGACTTTACGCCTTTAGGAAAATCAACCCTTTTCTCATCTTGCTCTCTTTGCTGGCTAAAATTAATTTGGCGAACATGGTTAATCTACGTTTGGTATATTGAGGACCCCTTGAAACTAGGGGAAGTAAACAAAAATTGCCGGCGGAAAGTTTTGATTGGCGATTTAATAAATCCCTCAAGTGACCTCCGTTGAAGTTTCTAAAATTTCCTTCAAAACTGGTAACAAACATGATGGGAAACGTTTATTATTATGTTCTTGATCGAACAACCGGACTTATCACTACCTACATCTTTGCAAGCAGTTTTCAGAAGTTTAGATTTGGAGTGGTTTACTCCTCGTTTAAATCCACCGCCTTAGATTTTCGATCATAGGGCCGTAGCAAGCCTTGAAAAACTAGCGAGGCACAAAGCAACACGTGACCACGAAAAATGAAAAATTAATTCCATACTTACTTTACTTTTCTGGGGAAAACATAGGGGTTTCAATCCCCCCTCCCCCCCCCCCCCCCTGCCGAACTTCCGTGCATGCGCATTGCGTTTTTCACTCGTGTCAAGTCGCGGAAGTATTTGTTGATCTTCGTCGGCCCGACCATGTCGATGAGGAACAACTGCCTCATTCCTCTCACAGCGCGCGTAAGTTAGCGCGCGCTAGGTAACCAAAAAATACAAGGAATGCCTGTCACATTGCAGATTACTCGCGCTAGGTAAACAAATGAATATAAATACGAACCAAATTTTAACGTGCTCTCTTGCAGGAAGTCTTTACGCTTTTTTTACAATGCGCAATTATATACGTTTTTGAATTGGGTTTTTTCCTTTATGAAGGTATGCGCATCCTCTAAAAAGAAGTCTCTTGCTGGTCTTGACAACACCACAACCGAAGGAAGTGCAGCTTTTGACACCCTGGAAGAAGTAGTAAACATAATGGGATCCCATGGTAATTATAATAGTTTCGTATGGTAAACAGCAGATTACCATTACCATTGCTTTTCTTCTATAACTTAGCATTTCTTTCTAATTTGCCAGGTACTTCCCTTCAGTGGGTCGATAACACAAAACAGAGAATTCGAGCAGCTAAGAGATATCTAAAGGCAGATTTTAAGCTCCATGTTTTAGACCAAAGTCCGTGCGCTGACCATTGCATTCGTTTTTCATTATCATCAAAGGATACTGAATTTGCATCACCTTGTGAACATAAACATACCCTCGATTGCGATCGGTGTCTTGACTGTAAAAGTATCTCCACCGACATCATTGGTAAACTGAAATCTGACGAGATATCATTCAGGTAGTTATAATAAGAATGTTATGCAGCTGAATAGCGTGTTTGCTATATTGCCAAGAGTGTTTCTCTTTTAAGCTTATAAAATTTAAATTTCACTCCTTTAGCTATGAAGAACAAAGAGAGGAACTGTTGTATGATGCCGAAAAAGCCAAAGAAAGAATTATGGAGTGGAAATCACACATAGTAAGAACGATAAACCAAGAGAAGTCCAGGTAAATGTTCTTGATAACCTTGACAAACAGCAAGCCCTGATTATAATGGACTGGGCGATGAAATGGCTCCCAAAAAAGTATCGCGAGGCACAGACTGATTGGTTCGGCAAGAAGGGATTAAGTTGGCATGTGTCTGCCTGCATAACAAGAGCTAAGAGCAAAGAAACTGAGTTTGAGGTAACAGATTCATCATCATTATAGTTATCAACAGCGTTACTATTATTGTTTTATCGTTACTTATTTTTACCACCATCAGTATCATCATTTATTTTCGCAAAAGTTAATTTGATTTTGTAATCATTTCATCGTTTACAGGTGCAAACATTTGTACACATTCTTGATCAGTGCAGTCAAGATTGGTTTGCTGTACTGTCAGTAATTGATAACCTGCTGGATGAAATTGTGCAAATCGCCCCCGAAATCAAACAGATCTTTTTGAGGAGTGACAATGCTGGCTGTTACCGCAATGGACAACTACTTATTAGTCTCCCAACTATTGTTGCACAAAAAGGAGTGACACTCAAAAACTACAGTTTTAGCGAATCCAACAGTGGAAAAGATGTGTGCGACAGAAAGATTGCCCCACTCAAGGCACATGTTACGAAATATCTTAATGAAGGTAATCAGATGCAAATGTTACAGTTTCAATTATAATCATATTTTTTTAATAACTCTGAGTTTTTTTTAATTTCCAAAGGGAATGATGTCCCGACAGCGACTCAGTTACAAGAAGCCATAGGGTCATATGGTGGAGTGAAAGGCTGTTCTTCAACAGTTATCGAACTGAATTTGGAAAAACAAATCTCCACAACAATAAAATGGAGTGGCATAAGTCAGTTTAACAATTTCCAATACAATAGAAATGATAGCATAACTGTTTGGAAATCGTTTGGTATTGGTAAAGGCAAAAACATTTCCAAGAAGAGCATCAAGCAGATGGGCCAACCCCAAGTAGAAACAGGTGTAACAGAAAAACAGCCATTTAGTAAACCCAACGAAACCACCGGACTTTTAAAGAAAAGCACGAAGAAAGCTGCAGCGCAATCTCCAGTTCCTGAACCTATTCCGGCTCAAACCGATGCAATAGACAAGAAAGTTGTATGGTTCACGTGTCCTGAACAGGGATGCATCAAAGGTTATAAAACACACCGCAACTTACAAAATCACCTTGATTACGGAAGACACACGCTCAAACTTCACGAGGAATCGCAATATGATGAAATAATACGCAAATGGGCTGCGAAATGCACTTCTTTAAAATCCAAAAACCCCTCTTGCTCTTCCTCGATGACAATGTTGGGCTCACAAGATACTAGCAGTACTTCTTCGAGCATTGGCTGGGCTCTACATAAATCAAAAGGTCACAAACGATTTTCTGAAAATGTCAAGAATTACCTCCTTGAGCAATTTCTAGTTGGCGAGGAAACAGGCCGAAAGGTAGCGCCATCTGAAGCCTCGACACGCATGCGTTCCCTATGCAATGACAGTAATGGTCTTCGTGTATTTTGCAAAGAGGAATGGCTTACAACACAGCAAATCAGAAGTTATTTTTCTCGACTGTCGACTTTAAAAAAAAGTGGCAAGTTGCCTAAAGCAGCTGATCTGAGGGTGGAAGAAGAGGTCATTTCAGCGGTAGTGGAAAGGGAAACTAGATACCAACTTCGCAGAAGAGTTTTCAGCGAACTCACATCATAGACAATTCTGAGGAAAATACTCATAAACCTAAATGTTGTTCTCATCGGAATTGGATAAGTTTATGTGCTTATTTCATGATGTTTCACTGAATATTGTTCAGTTTTTCGTATTGACGAGCTGGTTTCCGCACCTTTATTTTAGGGACCAAAACCCAAGCTCGTTCACAAACGAATTTGGATCCATTTTTCCCATTATAATTTAGGAATCAGCTAAAAAGGGATTTAGCTGAGCTAATTTATCGTTGTCTTTAGTTTTTGGCCTTGGAATGCCTAGGAGTACAGGAATTTCTAAGTCACCCTCAAACCCCCCCCCCCCCACACACACACACCACCACCATTGCCGCCAAGTCTACCAAGAAATAATAATTTACGGCTGCTAAATATGATGCTTACTGATAAAATATTGCTATTTTGGGTTCAAAATAATATTTCTGTTCTCGTACTTACTAGTTTCCTCTGTAGTCAAAGAATCCTTCCCCACCCCACCCTAGACAAAAACTTGTTTGGGAGAATGGGACCTACAATAGTCTGAAACAAAATGGCGTACAATATGTCGGGTCTCAAAACATGGAACTTTATTCCACTGTTTGGCTTTTTATATGCTAAATGAATGAATGGTGAAACATACTTGGTAACATCTTGTGCAACTGAAAGAAATTCAAGGCATTTGTAGGTAATAAGAACACTTGTTTAGATCTATTTTGTAAGTAAGTTAAACTTACTCACTTTTAGGCACGAAACACTTGCTTACGAGTATTCTATTCTAAGCTGCCTATTGTTTAAAGTCAATATAACTGCGTAGAAAGTATTCCATCAAGTAATAAATCAGAAAATAATCCAAAGTTATGCATTTCATACCTCTATCTGGTGATTTAGTCGAACTATCGTATGTATAGCTACACTTATCCTCATACATTTTTAGTCATACTTATGTCATTTGCTCCAGAAAAAAATTGGTCGTAGAAAATATTTTGCAAATTTTTTTTCGCATAAATTTGTTTCTTATTGATAGATCTTTCAAAATAAATTAGTTTTTTTAATCTAAACTACGCCGCATCTTTGCTACCAATTTTTAATTTTACCCCGAAATCCTTCATATCAAAGAGTGCTGAAAGTGACAAATGTTCAGAGAAGCAATTCGTCTTGCCCAGAAATTTCTAGAGCATGTCTATACCATTTTCATATACTTTAATAGCCAATTTATTAATGTGTACCTTTTTGTTTAAAAATATTTTATACTTTGAAAATTATGTTGCGTTAAATATGACTCAAGAAGTATAGCGTTTTAGCCAAAAAATCGAATCAATTACATAAAGTTTAATATCTTTCTCGTTTTTTTATATTTTTCTCTCATACTTTACCCTAAACATTATAGCACTAATGTATACATCTGTGCAAAATATTGACAAATTCTGAGTTAGGTCGAGTTTTTTTTTTTTAATATTGCATGGTTTTCACATGGATGCCCTCTTAAATTACTAAAAATTTGATAATAGAGTGCAAACAATATAACCGTGATCTTCGACGACAGTTCGCAGGGCGGTATGTATGTCTGAGAGCGGATTGGTTCAATTAATCTTTTCGTATATTATATCAAGGAGCCGCTGGTCTTCAACTTCAATCTGGCGGTGCTCGACCAGTTGGGCCTGCCCTGAAGCCTGGCTCCCGACAGGTCATCGCCCGAAGACGACGAAGACGAACCAGTCGTCTTCCGCGATGCTGCGGAAGCAGTACGATACCTGAGGCAGAAGACGTCCGGTTGGGAGTCGGTGGAGCGCACGGCCCAGCCGTCCTCGTTGCAGGAGCCGTGCAGGGCGCCGTTGTCCCTTCGCAGTCTCTTTGAGAAGGAAGGGACGGCCCTGGCACCAATGCTCGCCTCGGGGGTCGCCTCCTTAGACCAAAACCTCCAGGAGGTTTGCCTCGACAGGTCAGTAGCATGCACGATGGACGGCAAGTGCTGGAATTGTTTGTTGTTTGTTGTTTAACGTGCGGCGATGTGTGTGTTATCTCTTCGACAGATTCGGGAACGTGGCCATCTGGTCAGCACTGAAGTGGAGCGACGCTTCCGTGCAATTCACCCACGGGTTCCCAAGGAGGCTGATTGCCGAGGAGCACGGGGGCTTCCTGCCAGGCAACATAATAGCATGCTCGAGAGCCAGCAACCTGTGCCTAAGGAGAATGGCGGTGTGCGACGTGGCCTGCAACATTAGCTGGCAGGCCATCGAGGGCGTGGGGCTGAGCCTTTCGAAGCTTTTGAGCTGCAGGTAAGGCGCGACACAGGTCGGCATACTGATCGGGACCACCGACTGACTGATGGATGAATCGACTTCTTTTTTGCCATGCAGGTTCGCCGCCTGCAAGTACAGGACAAGAGCGTACAGCCCGGTCTACCTGCTGAAAGCGGAGGTGGAGTTTGGGGTCAACTTCGCAACGCTGGAGCGCATAGGGCCGGAGGTCTTAACCTCCTTAAAGACGGCCCTGCAGCAGGAGGCCGGGGACTCGATCGAGCCCTCCCACAGTGGCGACGAGTCGTCTTCTGGGGACGACGTGGAGCAGACCATGAGGGTGCCCGAAGCGCTGGGTGGCGAGGAAGAGGCTGCGCTTCGCCAGCTCGGCAAATGCCTGTCCTCGCCATCCAGCAGACCCGACCAAGACCTGATGCAACTTACCTTGTTGTGGCGTTCCACCTACAGGTTGACCAGAACCCCAGCAAGGCAGGCTGAGGTCGTCTCGACTTCTGGTCGACAGTCACTGGTGGTGCCTGTGGGCGAACAGGTAACAAATGGTGTTGTTGTACCATTGAGCTCTCTATTGACGAGTCATAATTCCAATACCATGAATTCTTAAAAGAACAATGAATGAATGAATGAATGAATGAAATAATATTTTTAGATGCACATTATTTCAGCTATATATTTTTCTTTTATTATTCCTTATTTCAATTAATGATCTTTATTATTTTTTAATGATTATTTTAAATATTGAATATATATATATACAATTATTTATTTATTTATTAATATACTAGGCTATCTATATTTATCATATATTTGTAATTACTTCTGAAAAGCCCTGTAAAGGGATGAAGCTAATAAAGTATGTAATGAACCGCCGTGTCTAAATAATGGATGTATTACGTGATGTTGTCTTAGTTGATGTTGTCTTAGTTTGAGTTCGTTATTGAACGAACGAGAGAACAGCATTTAACATGTTTTTTTATTCATTTATTTTCCTTCTCAGGTTGATGGTGAAGTCGGGAGCGGTGAGGTGCCGCGTGGAGGAAGCGAGCGCCGAGCCGGAGCTCTGTCGTCCTCCGCGAGGAGACGAGGTAAATCCATCCATCCATCCATCCATTGTTAGTGTTAGCTTATTGTTAGTGTTCTATAATTACTTACTAGCTATGTTCATTATCGTTATGGTTAACATAATTTACGAGTGTTTTTCTTCCTTTATGACATTTTATAAGTTGTATATATATATATGTGTGTGTGTGCGTGTGTGATGCGTGATGGTTCATCTTTATGAATATCGCGCA
Source organism: Anthopleura sola (assembly GCA_023349425.1). Classification (NCBI taxonomy): domain Eukaryota; kingdom Metazoa; phylum Cnidaria; class Anthozoa; order Actiniaria; family Actiniidae; genus Anthopleura; species Anthopleura sola. Next base: position 23,401,956 of record JALHLI010000001.1, read on the forward strand.
GTATGAGTGATGACATTCTTGTTGATTATTATGATCGCACATAAGCATAGCATTTTGTATATCTACTAGTCCTACCTCATCTTTGCGTGTTCTATTTTGAATCATTGCAGACGCCGTCTAAGTCTTACCTGACGCTGGTGGAGTTGCGGGCTTGAGGGCCGAGGCGCTGCCCAACACTGCCTCGCTGGCGAAACTCAAGCGGTTCATGACAAGAAACCAACCGCTGCCACTCCCTGCAGCACCAGTAGACGCTCACCAACAGGGGGGACAGGGCCACCTGCGGCCCAACCACGAGACTCTGCCCGGCCCGTTCTTAACAAGCTCTGGGACCTGTGCGCCAGAGCTTGCACCTGCTTGCCCCCTCAGACGCGGGAGGCCTTGTCGAGCCGACCGAGCCAGCCAACGCCTGCCCACGTGGCGATGGGACGAGCTTTCTCGTGGACAGTTTTCCGTGACCCTATCCACTCTACTTTTCCCGTAATTCGCTGTCAAAGTTTGCTCGATCCCGTCTTGCTCGGTCACCACTGACCGGCCTCGATCTAGACCCTCATTCCTTTGAAAAATGGCGGCGAAGACAGCTATGTAGTCCTACCACTTCTTCAAAAAACACTTCTTTTTCTCCCTCCCTTCTCCTTCTGTCTAATTTAGAGGCGAGAGGGGAGGGAGGAGAACGCACTTTCTACCAAATTTTGTTCAAGGTTAGTATGAGAAAGCCAGTTTTTTAACGCCACGTTTGGCCTTGAAATTCAAAGATAAACTTCAAGTGGGTCGCTAACCAAAATATCATTTGGCAAAACTTCGTTGAAGAGAAAAGATGAAAAGCTGAAAACGTGTGCATTGCCTGACATACTGATGGCTAGAGATTATCTGATTTCAGGAATGTTCATTGAAACTAAGTGTAGGTCTGGTGTGGTTTCTTATCTTAGAATAGAAGAAATGCTGAAAGCAAAGGAGCAAAAAAGATTCATCCTCACACTTCTCCCAAAATCCATGTCCATGCACAGCTATTGGAACATAATCTATCAACAGAGATACGATTTTACCGTCATCTCCACAAAGAAAAGATTTAAGCAGAAGCAAGTGTTGAGAATCAAGAAAGGCTGAGAATAAGTTCTTCTCTTGGGCATGTCCACGAAAACAATCCCTTAAAAAAAATAAACAAATTTGAATCATATGACAAAAAATATTCTTGCTATCTCTATTTTAGAGGGACAACAATCATATTATAATTACATTTGACTATATAATAATACTGCTACAATCTAAATATTATAGATCGTATACCTAGAGGGAGTACCAAATAACTTTATTTAAAACATCAATATGTCAACACAGATCTTGCTAAGTGTGGTATACAGTTTGACATGAATGTCGGTCATGCATGAAAAGTACTGCGCCAAAATTTCCTTTCTAGTTCTGTTCTCTTGGCTTCTCCTGTTTCAATCGCACTACTTTATCACTTATAAAGGCAAGCATAACCTGGACGAGCGATTATTAGATATTAAGTACATGTAATTACAATGGACTTTCATTCCTGAGATCAACTATGCATCGTCAGAGACGAAGATTCTTCGCTTGTAGACTGCTGTACTACGGTAACCATCCAACTTCAAGAAATTTAACTGATTCATTGATCCAATCTGACAACGTCCACTTAAACCTGGGGCCAGAGTCTACCGACAAATCCTCATTCTCATCTAGTGACAGGTTCAACTAGCGTTTGCTGATACAACAACATTACCACTGTAAACATATCCCTTGTTTGACATGACCTACCGTAGATCTCCGGAATTATCCGATGGTGTGCAACCACAAGGTATGTTCCTACAAAATAGTGGTTATGAGTCGTGACTGCAACTGTAGTCTTATTGCGAATGAAAACGATGCAAGATCACCAGAGCCTTCGACGTGGGATGTTTTATCATCACTTAAATCTACCGAAGACAACATGGTCCCTCCAACAAGTATCACTAAAGGTGTGGTAATACGAGCAACAAAATCGTGCTACTTGTCGCGCAACATTGTAGAGAAGGAAAATGCAAAGGAAAACGTTGATGCAGACAAATTTAAGCTGTTTAAGGAGTTGGAAATCTACCCATGCCTTTGGGACTCATCAGTCCCAGAGTACAACAACTGACAGCAAAAGACAGCAGCAATGGAGACACTCTAACAATTTTAACATGGCTCCATGGTCTTTGGTCTGCTGTGGTAAGAGAAATTAAAAAAGAACAGGAAGGGCAGGCTTCTAATTCAAATTCATCAACTCTATTGTGATGAGCAAGTAAGGCAAGTAATATCAACCAATCAGATCACGAGATTCGTCATCCTAGCCGGCAACCTGCAACATCGCTTTTTGTTGCATGACAAGTTGCGTACGTGAGTGGTAATACGGTCAAAATCGCTCTGCAACTTGCAATGTAATAATGTTGCACGATTTTGTTGCTCGTATACCACTAAAAGGGAGATAATGGACCCTACCAACGTCACCATTCAAGGAACATTGATTGCTACTACCAACACCACTAATGGGTCAATCATTACCAAATTTTCATCTTCTGCTACTATGGGAAACAGCAGTGTTCCTTATGAAGTTGTTTACATCATCATCCCAATCGTTACTGCATTATTCCTCTTTATTCTTTGTCTTATCCTTGTGAGGAAAAAAACATATTAGGAAAAGCAACTACTCACGGTTGGAACAATTGGAACTTGAAATCATTGATATTGACGGGGGAGAAGATGACAACAATGAAGTTGTTATGTATACAAACCCAAAGTCACATCCTGATTGAAATTATTATTAAGTAATATTTTGGTTGTAGTTGATGTTGAACTTTAGCTATCTGTGGCTTACTGTGGTGTTAAAGAAATTCTCTTGATTCCAAACAACTGCGAAAAATAATATATCATCCTAGGAGAACAATTTGCTCAAACTAAACTTTATTGAAATAAATGTTGAGTATTATGTCCTTGATTCAAACTATTATATTATTCGAAAATGTTGCAATTAAACATAGTAAGCTATGAATAGTGCTCAGAATATAACTTCATATTTGTAAAATCAAGACTTTATGTGACCATCAGTATTGACAGTAGAACAAACATCTTCAGGGGTCCAATTGTAACCGAAGGGTAAAGTGAGTTCCCCCTCGTTTATGATCATCCGTTTATCATAAACAAGCTGATACGATTTTTCTTCTCTCTTATTATTTCATATACATAAGATATTTGAAGTATATCGCACACATATGCAGAAGAGCGAACTCACACTTGACGAAACAACTACTATTCATAAATCCATCAGCCAAATTTGTAAGAGATCCTTGGATCAAGATTGAGAAACTTTTAAATGTTGATAAAGAACAAGCTAAAAGATCTACACAAGACAGAAAAGCCTTCAATGGACTACTACAACAGAATTTTGTTTCCCTGTAGTAATATGTCCCCACTGATTAACTAATCGTTTTATAGTGGAATAAAACTGATACTGATATTCACGATCCTTCGTTTTATCGGTTCTCGCGTGATCTTATTCTCCTTCACGATGGTAATTACAGGGTTTAAATTAATGTTTTGAACAATGCTTTTTATTGATTCAATGTTAAGTTATTTTGCGTTCTCATTATTCAAATAAAACCCTTTGATCTTGACAACTCACGATCCATCTGGCACTTTGTAAGCATAATTCTTAGGTCCACTGCAGACGAATTCAGTTATGAAATATTCGCGGCCATGGTCTTATGCTATTTCATCCGTCAGTCCCCTGAGGTAGTCACTGAGCTGGATGGTAGGATCATCATGTCGTTCTACTAAGATAATCGAGTCCGTATCACAATAAAGTATGCATTCTTTCAAGTAATCGAGTAATTCGTACAGCTCTAGCCTAGCCCATGAAGTCGTAAAGATGCCTATGAAAATATTCGTTACTGGACTTTCACGCTTGTATTCTTTTTTTTTTTCTGAAAAATTAATTCTACCACTTCATCACTAATTAGATGCATGTCATGAATTTCATGGTCAATAGCATTCAGGATGTCAAAAAACCTTTTTGGGTTGGGTATCTTATGGGTTCTAAGCAGTATTCTTTCATTGCAAATCGCCCCCATAACGAATTAAGGCATAATTTCGAAATTGCTCTTGTACCAGGGTTAGTCTGAATCTTCTCAGGTCTTAGGTTTACTCCTTCGTGTTCATAGTAACTGTTAAGAACAGTTAAACTTACATATCAGATACCTTATATTTGTTTTAGTTTGTTTTCGACCATTTTTAGATTCAATGATTTACAAGAAATTAATGATTAACGTAGCAGTGAAACTCAATCTCGCCAAATGCAAACAATGACTATCTTGATCCTTGAATAACTCGATATACACGCGCTTTACAAGCCAAGGACATTAACCCAATGAAATACTGACTTTAGAACCCGTGATTCGCCACCATTAAGATTATTTCCATATACATTCTGTTAAAGCATAGGAAATTTCCCCATATATGTAGATTAATTTTAGGTATTATTGTTATATTTTAGCAAACCTTGTCCTACTTAGTACTTGTACTTGTAATTGCTTGTGAACCCTGATATGATATTAAACCTCGAAACTGAGTAAAACAAACGGATTGAATGGCGGCGAAAAAGACATCCCCTGGTATCCCTAACAGTTCGATCTGAATATTAAATCGCCGCTCGATAGCAGGGCCGAAGAATTAGCTGACAGTGTAAAGTTTCTTGAGGTTCAAGTCAAAAGTGCCAAAGAGTACGTCCTCAAATTAAAGACAGAAGAAAATTATCTTCAAACAGTAACCCATGGAAGAATTTGTAGCTTGTGTCATCAAGCGGGACATAACAGAAAGAAGTGCAGGGGAAATGGCTGCAAAAGCAATATTTTTTGTGGTTTGAAATACAAACACCCAGAAATAAAAAGAAACGTCCCTAAAGGACAAATATTGGTGCAAGACAGGAACTAGAACAATTTAAACGAGGAAGTTTCTTTTTTCCCCAGTCTCAAACAAATTGATCCCATAAAGTATCTAGAGCGCCAGGCCCTTGACAAAGACTTACTGATACTTCAGAAAGCCCTTAAGTTATATTATTGAGTGCTACAAACGCCAATGCATACCATATTATGACATGCGCATATGTTTTCTATTTTTTTCTCATAGATAAAGGAATTTACCATACTAGTCAGTCTAATATACTTTGTAATTCAATAAAAACAGTGTCAAAGAATAATAAATCCAGAATTTCGTTTTTGAAGACTCTATTAAGGCTAGAAAGTTCAAACTCTAGATTTTTACAATGTTGTTCTCTCACACGACTATCACACTTCACTCTCGCATCCCACGTTTTTTACACTTGGGCACAGGAAGTCCAAAGTCTTTCAACAAACAGAAATGTCAAGGCAATATCAGGAAATTTTTAAGATACCATCTTAAATTTAAAGACAAACTGATTTTGAAATTACAAAATTTTACACCATTTATAAAAATAATTCAACCTAATATTTCATAACTTTAAATGATTCTCAGCAAAATTAGATGATATGAAAGAGGTTCTACCCAATATTGATGAAAAAGATCTGGAGAAGGCATTAATAAAGTGTGGCACTGTTAACGTAGCAGTAGCAGCAATGTTATTTGAAGGTACTGAGTTATATGAATGTCATAATTTATGAAGGTATTAATTTTAATAAATAAATGCATTTGTTTTCTACAATTAAGGAATAAAGTCAGAAAGTGATAAAAATGAAGACATCGGTGGTGAGAATGAGAATTTGAAAGTGTTTGTTGTGAGGCCCTGACTGAATGCTTCAGAAAACTTCAAGAGAGAAATACAGCCACATGACAAATAAACAGATTCAGTATAGCAAGAGAAAGCTTATATGAAGACAGCTTTGCTACTTTTAAGAACCCAAAATTCAACCATAAAGCAGTCCTTAGAATTAGATTCCAAAACGAATCTGGCATTGATGTTGGTGGACTAACACGGGAATATTTTACATTGCCGATTTTTGCTAGCGCCAAAAAAAAATTTCGAGGGTGAATTCACCAAAAAGGTTTTAGTATACAATGTTGATACACTTGACAGTGGTGGTTTTCAAATTGTTGGCCAGATGGTTGGATATTCTATCTAGAGCTGAAATTGGTATTCGTTGTTTAAACCTTGCCACATATTAATACCTTGCATTTAACAGCACAGGTAAAGCTTCTGTAAAGTGTGAACTGAAAGACATTCCTGATCCAGAAATCCAAGAATCAATCGAAAAGGTATTAAACTTTGAACTAAAAAAAAGCACATCGCTCACTGAGTTTAAATATTATAGGAAATAACCTACAATGTGAGCTAATAGACTATTTCAGTAAGGGATCTAGGCGTCATCACTTCTAGCAAATTTTCATGGCAGAGTCATGTCATCTCAACTGTTGCCAAGTGTAACAAAATTTTAGGGTTCCTTAGGTGGAGCACACCTAAATCTTTGGGAATTGATCTGCGCTGTGCTCTTTACCTGTCCTTGGTACGCTCAACCTTGTGTTAGGGTAGCCAAGTTTGGGCCCCTCAGTCAAGCACTCGTAAAGTACATTCTTGCACCAGGTGGGGCTGGCGCTGCAGATCTTTCGTACAGGGATAGGTTGATAAAACTTGACTTGATTCCTGTTTCCTTTTGGTTTGAATATGGAGATCTGCTCTTTTTCCATAAATACCGTAACAATTTCTTTAACCTCAATATCTTTAAGTACATTACTCCAGCTGTAATCAAAACGCGGGCTGTGGACTCTGTCTGGATACATATCCTTTAAATATGAACAGAGATAGAGGAAAAGCAAAAAATATGTGCACACGTTCATCACTCAATGCGACTCTAGATTAGCCACTGGACGTTTCTCTTGTGCTTAGTAATGCTAGCGGTAATGTTATGAAAGCGAGTTGTAACTGCAAAGCGTCAGATGCGCTCACGTGTCGACACTACTTCTAAGTCTTGTAGATTTCACTGAAAATAATGGCTTTCAAGTATATACTCCTTCTACCTCAAAGCCTTGCGTCTGGAATCATGGAAAGAAGAGGGCAGTACAAATCCAAAAAATTTAGTGATGAAAGGGTTTATGACTGGGATCCAAGACCAAAAAATTATCAGAAAGAAATAAGTAATGAACAGATAAACAATTTCATTCTTGACCTTGAAACTATCAGTGCAAACAACAAAGATACTTCATGCTTTTGTAATGTAGAAACATAATTTGAATCCAAGTTATAAATATTAAACTAATTAAAGAAGTTGAAACTTCATAAATGTATGCTATATGGCTTTGTCATATATGCGCCAGTTGCTGGGTAAAAGACAAAGTCACGCGTACGCATTCGGAATTTGCCTCGGAATGCCCACAAAAACAAAACTCCGAAAACGATAATTGACGCCATCTGGCGCCTTCAAGACTACAAGATATTGAAATCAACAAACTCAGGACTGCTAGACATTCACAAGACTTTATCCAGACTAAACACACAAATTTGTTACTGGACTTTTTGCCGCGTGTTGATATTCATGACACTCCTCAAGACTTTCTTCTGCTCATGACAATGATTCTAATACAAAACAAGACTTGCGTGACAATCTAGTATCCTTGTATGACATTGTGTTTTCTTCTGGTCAACCCAATTACAGGGGATGTCGAATTTCTTTAAAATCCCGTTTACAGATTCCAATTTGGCGTAACTCCTTGCGGGAATATGAAGATAACATTATCTGTGATTATTTGCAATTCGGATGGCCGGTGGGTTATAATTATGAGGAATATGGGTTCCCCGTTAGTCAACCGTGTAATCATTCTGGAGCCACAAACTATCCCGAGGATATTAACAAGTATTTACAGGCTCAGATTTCAAGACGAGCTGTCGCGGGTCTGTTTGCACACATGCCTTTCAGCAACGGAATGGCAGTGTCTCCACTGAATTCGGTACCCAAGAAGGATGGTGCAGAGAGACGGGTAATTCTAGACTTAAGCTGGCCTCTTGACACTTCAGTTAACGAAGGGATAAGTAAATCAACTTATGAAGGACTGGAATTCGATTTGAAGTTCCCTACAATTGATAATATCACAGATCTTGTAGTTGCTAAAGGTCCAGGGTGTTTGATAAACAAATGTGATCTTAAAGATGCATACAGACAATTCAGTGTGGACCCATATGAGTTCCCATTATTAGGGTCTTATTGGAATAATAACATACTATTTCGATGTTGTGTTACCGATGGGACTGCGCTCCGCTGCTATGGCTTGCCAACGGATCACCATCGGAATCAAGTACATTTGTTCTCAACACGGTTATGACGTTTTGAATTACTTGGATGATTTCCAAGGCGTAGAACTTGAGGCGAAGGCATACTCAACGTTTCCCTTTTTACAGACACTTTTGGAAGAATTAGGGGTTGAGGAATCTAGACAGAAAGCATGTCAACCGTCCACAATTGTGACTTGTTTGGGAGTGGAGTTCAACACTAATCATATGACTATGTCCGTTACAAAAGAGCATCTTTGTGAAATCACGGAACTATTAGAGGACTGGAGTTCTAAGAAGAAAGCCACGAAACGTCAACTGCAATCACTGGTCGGAAAACTTTCCTTCGTCGCCAAATGCGTAAGGCAGAGCAGAGTGTTCCTCACTAGAATACTAGACCTGTTGCACTCGCTAAAGCATAACCATCATCACGCTAACATATCAAGTGAATTTAGGAAAGATATCACATGGTGGCGTGAATTTCTTTCTCAGTACAACAGGGTGTCTATTCTGTACACTTTGGTGTGGTCAGAACCAGATGGCATATTTTCGACGGACGCCTGTCTAACAGGGTGCGGAGGATTATTCGGCAAGTGCTTTTTCCATTGCGCTTTCCCGAACTCGTTACTGAAGCAATACTCAGCCATTCATCATCTAGAGTGTATAGCAATCATAATAGCACTGCTGTTATGGGGATTGGAATGGAGAGGACTTCGCATTCGAGTGTACTGCGATAATGAAGCGATTGTAAAGGTGTTGAATTCTGGCAGGACAAAAGACATGCTGTTATGATGGTGCCTGAGAAATGTTTGGTTGTGTACTTCCCTCAATGAGTTCGAATTGACTGCAGTTCATCTTCCGAGGATTTCCAATCGTGCTGCGGATTACCTATCTCGATGGCATGTCAGTTCCATTTTCCAACAAAATTTCTTCGTAGCGTGCCCCCACATAGTGCCAGAAAATGATGAAGATATTGATAGTTCATTGTTTATAATGAATGATAGCTTATAACATTCTTTTGCTTGATTACAGAAATGGAACTTTCTCAATTAGAAGCTGATTTACGACTGACTAGACGTGCAGCGTATACTGCTGGAACACATAAGAATCACGTCACACAATGGAAAAGGTATATAGCATTTTGTTATATATATGCCTGTATTGTCAATTTCTTAGCCGGTTCCTTACTCCTCAGTCCATTAGGATTTATTTAAGTGGGGTTAAGTTATTGCATCTTATGGCAGGTCTTCAATTCCCCTTCTTGCAGTCTTATGAGCTTCATGTAACCCTCAGAGGCATTGATAAGATAGCTAAGCATATGCCTAATCGGGCTCCCCCCATTACCCCAGAGATATTGTGTAGAATTATAGAAGCATCTGACCTCGAAGATGCTTTTGAGGTCACTATGCTATGCGCCTTTCTTTTTGCCTTTTTCCTGAATGCCACTGAATGCTTCTGCTTTTAACAAGCATGTTCATCTATGCAGAGGGGACATTTATTGTACTGACGAAGGGTTATTAGTTCTATTTAAGTGGACAAAAACCATCCAGTGCAACGAGCGCAGGTTACTGTTTCCCATTTTGCCTATGCAGAATAGTCTCCTTTGCCCCGTAGCCATGTTCGATTGCATGTGTCTTTTAGTTCCCGCTCCGGAGTACGCTCCAGCATTTTTACACAAAATTACATATAAGAATCAGTGTAAGGCTATTTCCAAGGCGTTATTTTTCAATTTTCTTAGGCAAAAATTAAACAGTGCAGGCATTTTGACGCTGACTTATACAGGGGTCACTCCTTTCGCAGGGGAGCAGCATCCTTTGCCTTTCATTGCGGAGTTGCGGGCGAACTCATCCAGATATTCGGAGACTGGGCTTCAGATGTGTATAAGGTATATGTGGAGTACTCATTGACTGCCAAAATTAGAGTGGCAGATTCCATGAGATCTCACCTTCTTAGGGTATAACTGCTGTATGGAGTCATCAGCGCACGTCTGACAGCTGACTTTTTCTTCCTTAGAGTTACTCGTTGGTGGGTCGAAGTTTATTTCGGTCAGGGGGACGGGGATATTGTGTCCTCCTCCTCTCGGTGTTGGCTTAATAAACTTCCTTCCCCAATGAAGAAAAACTCAGTTGTCTTGTGATTATTAATTAAGCGAAGAATTACGAGAAACTTACAACATGTTTACCAAAGAAAACCCCACACTTAAGATCGGGTGGAGCAAGTTTTGTTTCCTGAGGCCTGCAAATGTCCTGCTGTCATCTAAGATTCCAACATATGTATGCTTATGCCAATACCATGAAAATGTAAAATTGCTGTGTGATTGCCTGCTTAATGAGATTGAACACTTTCCACCATATTAAAAATGCTTTGTAAACAATTTTCTTTGCAATCCTGAGTCAGGACTTTGCATGTTAGAGATAAAACTATTAGCCTGGAAAGCCAAACAACTTGGTATCAGTGGGAGCACGTTGAATATTTTTTCAAAATGAAGTTTGTTTGATATAGAATTCTCTTGATGACAAAGAAGCTAATTCTAATTTAACAAGAGAATTACAGCTTTCCCAAAATGAAAATGAAAAGTTACGAACAATAATTAACCACCAGCTCAAATAGAACACGAGGTAAATATGTCTCTGTATTCCTTTTGCGTTTAGTATTACTTTTTCATGTTTCTCGTTTCTCACTCTGACGGTTAATGGTAAAAGTGGCTGAACCACTAGCCGGCAACGTACTACCAGAACTTCCTTTCTCAGAAGTTGGCACTGATCTGTTAAATTTTGAACACAAGTTATACTGGCTGATAGAAGACTACTACTCCAAATACATAAACGTCGAGTGCCTAAGTATGGGAAGGGAGATGTTATATAAGTAGAACATATTATGTTGGGTCAGCGGTTTTTGTAGTAGAAAGTTGCAGTGAACTGTGAATGAAAGACTAGTTTGAATATACGACTATTGTATTTGCCAACAAAGAAATGTAGTTGTAATATTCATACTTAATTATTAGTTAATTATTATGGTTTGTGATCCATAAATTGCCATCGCAAAGTTGAAAGATGACCTAGACAGCTTAATCTTGTTTTGTTCTGGCAATCTGTCAGATACTGCCATCAACAATTTCTTTAATGAACACCAGTGCAACAAATTCTGTTGTCTCAAAGAATTACCCGAGTAAGGAAAAAATAAGTAGAAGTTATAGAAGGTTTAGTAAAACTGTACCTATTAGCAAATATACAATGCTAGGTAGGTAGAGGTAGATTTCAATTGACTGTTTGTGCCCCTCACTAATATGTGTAAAGATTAATTCCGAAAATTGTTCATATTATATTCAGGGGTTATCACTTACTTCACAGATTATGAAGTCACTAAAGATGCGGAATTTACTCAGGTCGAACAAGCATTTGGAAGCGATCTTTATAAGGCCAAGTCACAAATTAAGACTGGAGGGGATGAGAACAGCAATCTGTCGGTTATTTCAAGAAGTGCTTGTCACATACATTATATCAAAACCAAAATAACATTGATGGTCTGAAGGCTGCTTTCAAAACAATAGTCCCTCACTCGTTTGGTGAACATGGCCTCTGCAGCAGCAGTTGGTGCCGATATCTGTGAGACCCCTCCAATTACCTTCACAAAGAATTTCCTAAAGGAGAAAACCTTCGGAGTGTGGCACTAAGCTTTTACTCATCCTTTCACTTTTTACTTTTTTATTCTTGCCATTTTACTTTTTTTTTTTCTGTTTTGCTTCCCTTTCCTCCTGTCCCTGCTATCCAAATATCTTCCCTTCACACTGTTCACACCTAGCCCTATTCATGTATATTCATATTCTCTCCCTTTTGATCTCTGAAGGTGGTCTACATTAAGAATTTTTGCAAACATCTATGAGGTTTCTCATACAAATATATACAGTTGTTATTTCCCTTCAGATACAGCAATGTGATCGCTGTCAACGCAATTCATCATCTACACCAAAAACTAACTTTGATGTGCTTCACCCTATAAAAGTTGTCTCAAAAGCATGGTACTTAGTTGGGATTGATCTAATTCAAGCAACTAAGGCATCTGCGAAGGGAAATAAATACTTGATAACCCAAACAGGCTTCAACACAAAATATGTTGAAGGAATTCCACTACCAGACAAAAGTGCTCCCAGTGTGGCACGTGGCCTGTATTCAACTTTTTGCAGACATGGAGCCCCTGCACACATAATTTCGGACCAAGTTTCGCGCATTTACCCATATCTTATCAGTGGAGCATTGTTGTGCATTGAATATATTACTGTGAGGGCTGGACAGGCAAGATCTACATTCCGGGTTGGACAAGCCCAAGAAAAACATCTCCATGGAGATGTAGATAAATGGAGTAGCCTTTACTTTTTTGAAAGAAAGCTTTCCTAAAGCAAGGAACAACATGAGAAAGCAAAATTAGGTTCATGTATTTCTGTATAGGTTCGAATGCTCCGCCATTTTGTTTTCACTGGGTTCCAATTTCTTTCGGGTTAGTTAGGTCGCGTAAGGGATCCCTCGAGCAGCCTGGGTCCGAATCTCCAAAATTCTTGGAAGTCACATGACCAGCCGCCACCAGGGTCTTCCCTCAAGCGTCCCACCATTTTGAAATAGCGAAAAGAGAGGACCCTGGGGAGGAGGTTGCACATATCACTGTGTGTGTTGCGTGTACTGTTCGTAAGTATTTATTGCAACGGTATGATTAAAGCAGAAACATGGTTTCCTGGTGGATTCCAATCTGTTGTGTCTATGAGGTAAGAAATTGTTTCGCTATTTTTTTATTTTGATGATCGAGTAGAAAAAATATGTAAATTCAGTGTAGTTTGGAAACACGTATAAGTCACTTCACGGTTTCGTCCGCCATCTTGAAATTGGGGCAAACGCGGCAAAATATATAGAAATTTGGTTCACTTTGACTTCCCGTAACTCTGCTCAGTTTTGATGGATTTTCAAAATTTCAACTTCAATTATCAAAAACAATTTGTAAAAATACACTGAAATACAACCATTTAAATGTGAAAAATGTACTCATCCATAACCTTTCTGTAGTAATATTTCTACAGTGAAGTGAAAATGTTTCAAGAAATTATGATCACAAATGTATATACTATTGAATATTATATTAGCCTTTAATTCCTACCCAAAGCTCCAAACAATCTTTCCAAATCAATGTTTTTTGATATGGATGTATACAAATACACATTTGTATAATGCATTCACAGTTTGAAAACTGATATTTCATGGACACTACTTTCTCACTTAATTCCATTAGGCATGACTTGGTCAATCTCCATCAGGTTGACAATTTGCAAGTTTGCAAGTTTGCAAGCCCTAATTAAAATAACTAGTAAGATTGTGCCAACCTTCAGAAAGCTTCATGAAGTTATTTTTTCCACAAATAAACAAATGAACATTTTTCAGCATTGAAGCCTTAATGATAAAAAAAATATCCCAAATAATCGTAACTTATCTCTTATTTCTACAGACATGAGAGAGTTCAGCATTAACTGCAGTACAATACAGTGGAAGAAGCGATTTCTGATGACAAGAAAGATGACAAATCCGATAGAATCTTTAATTATCACAGTGCACGATTGCAAAGTGGTCTATTATTTTATAATCTAATTGATGCAATCAAAGAAGGAGACGGGCTACTGGTTGTCAGGTGCTACCAAGTTATATTACTCTTTGAATAACAATTTCACCACACTAAATATGCTTATGTAATTCTTCCTTTTCCCCCAACATTTATTCTTTTTTATCTGAAAGACAGTCCTCTTTACTAATTCGTAATACATTTGTAAACAAAAATTGAGGGAAGGGTAAAAATGTACCACTTGATCTTCACATGGAACACCTTAACCTTGATCTAAAAAAGAAATGTTTTTCAATACAGTCCAGGTAGAGAACCTTACAACTCATTTACGAAATTCAAGGAAAACATCTGTTTCGATTATAGGAATTTATTTTCTTTGGCCTGTGGCCATTTAAAGAAATGGAAGGCAATATATCAAACCCCCAACAATATTTAGTGAAATCCATAAAGTCTGATGCCTGATGGTTTTTATCCTAACTATTGGAAGGAAGCTTTACAAACAAAACTTCAATAACAATAAAATTAGCCACTCAAAGAACACTCATTCCTTTTTGCTAGGGGGTAAAAAATAATCATGATTCAGTCTTGCTTTTCTATATCCTTTTACAAATTTTAAGGCCAAGTAAGACAGGCTTTGAACATGGGCAAAGAGGACAATGACATCTATGTCGTTTGAATTAAGTGATGAGGAAGCAAAGAACTATGAGACTGTGAGAAATAAGTTTGAAGAGAAGTTCGTAGTGAAAAAAATTGTTATATTTCAATGAGCCAAGTTTCATTCCCGAGTACAAGAGCAAAATGAGACCGTTTTTTCACTGGAGAGGTGATATACGCAATAAATGCAACAGTAGGAGAGCTGAAAACAATTCTACAGGTTAAATGAAAGGAGCTAGGATCCAAGATTGGCACAGGAGCTGATATCAGTGTAATCACAGAGAAAAATTACAAGAGTCTTAAACCAAAACAAAGCTTGAAACCGACCAATAAGGTACTGATGGGACCATGCAAGTATCAAATGATATGCCTAGGGGTATTCAAGTCAGACATGTACACCTAGTCGACTAGAGAGAAAATCACAAGATATGTATGTCATCAAAGACCTTGAAAGAAGCCTACTAAGCAGAAAAGCAGCAATGAAATTGGGCATGATCTCACATGTCAATTATAATAATTATTAATGTAGCGTGGAGCATGAGTATTAGGTCAGTTAAACCACAAGGTCGAATAAACAACATGGCGAACCACAAATAGTAGTATTTATTCGATAATAACACAACACCAACCACCCTGTTGTACGCCCCATGCCTACCATAGAGCTCTCTACCATGCAGCCAGGATCCAGGATCGCAAGTAGCGACTTGCCAGTGACAAGTATTGTGTTAAGCAGTAATGAGGAAGTGAGACATCAATCTACCACACATGTCTAAGCACACATGATAAAGGACACTGTTTGTTCCAGTTCGTTTTTTTTAGTTCCATATATTAACTGAATGACAATTTATAATGAGCATATGTCCCTCATGGCCCCAGGAGTCAATAGCCATTTGGACTCGAGGACTAATTGTTATTTAACTATTGGCTTGAGTACCTCGACCTAGTATTTTTCTTTAAATGCAAGTCTGCTGATATTAATTTAAATATTCACAATTATATTCAGTACTGCAATAGCAAATCCTGCCGTGACAGCTCAGGCATTTATCTTAATACGCCGCCTTTCAAAACTTGTTTGTTTCACGATTCCTTCTTCAATCTTCTAGCTAATTTATGGAATGCCATACCAGATAACATTAAGTCACAGGCTTCAATTTCTTCTTTTAAGAATTTAAAAACAAGTTTAAGTATTTCTTCTTTGAAAGGCTTAAATTACTATTTGATGGAGATAATATACGTTGATATGAGTTAATTTGTCCTAAATGTCGTAGAGTTAATCGTATGACTGTTAATCGTATGACTATCTGTAGTTGCTAATTGTTGTTACATTTTCCTTTTCCTATATCTATGATTCTTTTAATGGGTATTTTGGGTTGGGATTAGTTTTCCATTCTTTTTAATATTTGGGTTGGGTTTGGGTGTTAATATTATATAGGGGACCTAGAGTTCTATTGTATTATCACCTGCCCTTGGGCGAATCACAAAATAAATAAATAAATAATAAATGACCAACCCCAAAAACAAGCGCAAATACTTGGTCAATTTTGTAGTTGTAGACGACTCTAAACTCCAATTCTTGGAAGCATGGCAATACAGCAGATGGAGTTGATAAAAGTTCTGCAAGAGAACATTAGCAGCATCCAGTCAAAACCACAACTGACAGAAGATGCAGGTAAGACACCTGTAACAAAGCTTCACTCCTAGATAAGTATCCAGAAGTATTCGAAGGGATTGGTTGCATGCCAGGCCAGTACCACTTAACCACTGATCCAACGGTGAAATCTGTTGTACACCCACCGAGAAAGGTCCCTCTTGCTTTGAAAGACAAACTACAGGCTGAGCTAAGGAAATTTACAGAGCTGAAGATTATAGAACCTGTATCAAAACCTACCCAGTGGGTATCTAGTATGGTCACAGCCACTAAACCTAATGGTGACATCAGGATATGTATAGATCCAAAGGACTTCAACGAAGCCTTGCAGAGGATTACCAAGAACCCTGATACTCAAGCAAGTGGTGGAAATAGGAACCGCAACCACCAAGGACAAGGCTCTCAGGCTTTTTTGTCCTCAAAGCCGGGCCCAGCCTGTCGCAACAACAATTACAACAGATTCAATCAGAGCCGCTCGACACCTCGTTACGAGAAAAAGCAGTCAACAGAGTCAGACACTGCTGCTCAGAAACACAAGTAAATGCTGTAAGGATTTCTTCCTTTGCTAGTAATCTAGCTTATAAAGTCCATGAATGGTCTAAGATCACCACAGACCATTGGATTTTACAATCTATCCAAGGCTATGATCTTGAATTCGAGACAAAACCAAGGCAATTTCGTCGTCCGGTCTCCAGACCTCTTTCTGACACAGATCACGCTTTAATTGCCTCTGAGGTCGAATAATTACTGATAATTGGAAAGAGCCTATAATTATTTGGATAGTCAATTCACTACCCACAGGTCAGTTATATGATAACTTTAATTCTACTCTCAATTTCTGATAAATATTGTTAAGCTATCCTGCATGTTTCTAAGAATCGGTCGCCCATAGACCATCATAAAACGTACGTTTAACCAATTACTACGACCAGTACATCAGAGTGGTGGAAAAAGGTGGAAAATGCATTATATATGCCTATACACGCGGTGAGGTACTTGTTAAATTAACATGGTTCAGGGTTTGTGTGGAAATTGGTTGCTTTAACTCAGAGAGTTGTGGCTTAAAGGCTAACAAAATCATTAATACATTACCTATACTATATGACCTTACAAAAGATGCCTCAACGTTGCTATGTTTTTTGCAATCCTGAGTAACACAAATGGAATTTTTTTTCAAAACATAAGAATGTTCAAATACGCAAAAACGATAGATTTATTAAATCGAAACAAATATTTTCGTCCTCATTAATTGCACTATCTCTGTATAAAATGATCTTCAATTATTTTTAATGCTGAAACCAATTTTTACACCAATAACAATTATTCACATAAAGTTCCCCAGTTGACCAAGAGAAATCTACAGTTTACTTTTTCGATGTTTGAAGCAGTTTGCATTGTGATGTTTAACTCAATAGCTCGAACTAGTGGTCGTGCATGCCCATTATATCTTAAGTATTTTAAAACCTTTCCGCCAATATATTGGTGCAAAATCCTGCGTGCTGATTACCTAAAATGTTACATTGCCAAAACTCGCCGTAATTTGTGTTTCTTTCCTACGAAAAAAATTATTCTTATGCCGAAGTTTTATAAAATCAAACAATTTTTCGTACAAAAACTTATTATACATATTGAAAAACTACTACTTCCTACCAAAAACATGAGATAAAAAATACGTGAGATTGTGGATGTTCTCATTGGTAAACAGCATATTTGTAGCTCTAAGTGGGCAGTTTATGAAGTTGCGAAAATAATGTCACGCTCGGTGATTTGCACGATTTGTTTTACTGTGCCAAGTGCTTGGAGGATATTGTTTTTCATTCATTTTTTTTGATAGTATGAATACAGATTGAAAGTTCAATTTTTCATTGACAGTGTATATGCACAAAAAACTGTGGTTCTTGTTTGTACTACATTTCAAAGGTTGTGCTACTTTCACTTCATTACTAGCAAGAAATAAAGCGTTATTTGATGTTTTATGTTATAAATATTTATGCATTCCAACGAATAGGACGTTCTAAAAGTACGTTTCATGGCTTAATGGGAAAGAGTTTGGCGGATATTGAGGAGAATTGTATGGCAAGAGGAATGCAAGGTGTGGAGACGATGTTGACAAGCTGTACGTGGGAGAAGTTTGGTGACAGACTTGCGAGGGGTGGTGGACGCCAAATTGGCCTCTTCGATGAAATAACTTCCTTTTTTTTCGACCATGAATATGTAGTCCTTGCAACGGTTGCATCTAAGTGATACCAGGCAATATCAATATTTCCTGAAACTCCACACTGGGAAAAGTAAATTACGAGAAACTAATAAGTATTATTATTCCTTTTCATGTCCTACCTTTCAAATTTAAACATCGAAAATGATTTCAAATGATGTACTTCCTCTGGCAAAAATAACCTGGCCTTCAAACCTTTACTGCTGGTTCGGAAAAGACCCTCCAAAAGATGGCAAATTTGTTTTGAAGACTAAAGTAATTTACAAAAAATATAAATGTGCTTTTTATTTTCTTATTTATTTATTTATTGTAAGCGAGAAGCACATTTAACCTATCACCATATATAGTGGGACATAGCGTGAATTCACCACCCTAGCCAGTTCTCTTTACAGCACGCTACTTGTTTAACGTTTTTTCTTGGAGATATATTCTAAATCGTAAATTAGTACTTTGATTAGTTCACATTCAAGTTTAATTGATATATTTACTTTAACTCTATTAGCTCTTAAACCTCCTAGAGTAATGCTGCAGCATGGTGTGGAGGAACACGTTCCAGTGTTTTTCCCACAGTGTTTTTCCCACTGTGTTTTTCCTGGTTTTCGGGTCGGGCTCAGCATAGCAGATTGTGATATACAGTGCATGATAGTTGTATTGTATTGAAATGCAATTGGCACTGCAAGCATGCGGGGCGCTGGCAACCATTCCAAAATATACAGGTGTTCTCCTGATAGGGTGTTGTGTTGTAATATCCAGTGAAGGCAAAAAGTAATGAAAGTTTCAAGTCGAAATTCACGGTCTTGTACCTTGAACCCTCTCAACATGATTGCAAAAATAAACGCCTTCTTTCAATAATTATTTTTCAAGAAAATATTTACAGAGACATTATATTGTTTACAAATTATGAGTAACATCACTAAAAAGATTAGGTATCCAGGGGATTTAAAGAGATAAGAATTTTCAAAGAATTTTATTATGATCAATGTGATACTATAATGTAAGAAAAGTGTGATACATCAAATAAAAAAGGCATGACAATCCTTGACAAGCGACATGACAAGCTGTGCTTTCGGAGCATTTAAAATTTGCACGACAAGAAGGCCTGCAGCTTCGAACTCACCGCCATGTGAGCCAAAAAAAAAAAAAACAGAAAAACTCAACATTGTTTGACCTTTGAAGATCTAGGAAGGTTATTAGCTCTTAAGTAAAGTTAGTATTGCAATATTCCTTCATAGAAGAAAAGGCATTCTGAAACATTTGGTAAGCTAACGTAAAACTATTTTTAGTTAACAATTAACAATTGTAAAGTCAGACTTTCATGATGAAACTATTTACCGATCAAAGAAATAGTTTTTTAAACGATAATTACATGTGATCCTTCTTTGTTTTGATTAAGTTTTAAGAGTTAAATCTAGAGAAACGAATAAGCGGTAGCCAGAACTATGAATTGAATCCCATATACCTAATATTACTGTAAAAGCTTATGCTTCTTCATGAAAAATAAGCTTACTTAAACTTACAGAAAATATCTCTGGAAATGGAATGAGTTACGTAAAATCATTTGATTCGTAATATTTTATTGAAATGCGCAGTACGCTCAGTAGGTACCGTAATTTAAAAAAAAAACCTTTGCAGTATAGAAAACTTTTGCAGATTTTGGTATATAACATTTTTTTCTGTAGTAGCCAACTTTCTAGCAACTTTTCATTTCCACCTTATTACAGGAACCCTCTTTCCACAGTTTATCCCCATAATTTTATAGTATACTCATTACTGGTAATACTATATTGCATTTATATTATTGTACCACAAATTTAACCTTCATCTTAGAGTCTGTAATATATTTCTCCTTATAGTCACTGGGAATTGCAACTAAAAGATGTCAGAAAGTTCTCACATTAATGGGGTTCAGTCAGACAATATCAGTTCTCTCTATCATCAAAGACATCACCAACAATGCAAAATGATTTACTTCTAGAATGATGTGGTTCTTTCCAAAACCCATTTACTGCAGGAGAAGGGAAACAAAGTTGACAGCAGGAGAAAAACATTTAGCTAACGATTTCAGAAACTTTTTTAGTGAAACAATTAATTTTTTAATGGTCCTTTTGGTAATACTATTAAATTATGCCCATTTTTATAGTATTTAGAAGACTGATACCGCTCAAAATTAAGTCGTTTTCATTGTTTTATTCCCTGCAGCCAAAACTCTGCCACCTCACACCTTTTCCAGTGCACTATAAAATTGATTGCCTGAAGCAATCAAAAACAAAGCCAACTCATGATCATATTTTACCTACATGTATTTGTGTTGGTGCAGAAATGGGAAAATGATTATCTGGGTCGCCTTTTCAACTCCTAGTGAATGCTATATATATACACATTTGCTATAAAAAGGGAGCTCCCTCCAAAATATGCCTATTAATAATTGTATGAAAGACTTTTTGGCATAATTATGATACTTCTACTTGTACTTGTTATAATTATTTATTTTTAATAACTTCTATAACTGTTGGTATTTTACTCTCTTGGCCACATACAATACGTGATTGTATATGCATGCACCTCAAGTTCTGTGATTGATATAACCAAACAATTAATGATAAAAGTCACTTTTTTTTGATTTTTTTCAGCTCTCTTTTCCCGTGGAAAGTCCCAGGTTTTAAGGCTATCAGTTCCCATAGAAATCCTTCTTCAACTAATTCAGCATCATGCCTATGGTGTACCATCCCCGCCAAAAATCGAAATTTCAATTCGACATTGTACTTTTTGGATTTTGGATAACATTTTCCATTCTTTGTTCGACTTTTCTTATTATGGGCAAAATATTTAGTATTGCAACATTGTACATTGTATATCCTAACTTATACACCACATGTTCTACCATGTCAGTTGTATACCACTGTATGTTGTCACCCAACTTTCAACTGTATGAAGTCCAACTTTGAATATTTTCATTTGACATTGTACTCTTGAAATCGTTGACAACCTTTGGAGCTAGGGGAATCAAATGTCAGTGATCTCCGGTTTCAATTTGTTAACCATTACACTTTGGTGAACTTTCTACTCGCATATGGTAATATTCATCGTACAACTTGAAAATCCGCAAAAACCCCTCTGAATTGTGCTGAATTCTGGCTGAAATGAATTCAAAAGAACTGAACGAAGTTAAAGACACACTTTTGTGGGAAGCAGCTAGATTGACCCAAACACAGGGATCATCAGGTGCATAAATCTTGAAAATAGGATGACATATTCTCAGTTGCCATCTAGTCACAAGACATTTGTATTTTATTTGTCCTTCACTAAACCTTTTATAACCGTATTTTTGTTTAATTATTAGCAGCATCTGGTACATCCTCTGCATCTTCAGATTCTGCCGAACACATGAAGAACCAGCCTGGGCCATCAGGATTTGCTGTGCCTGCAGCCGCAGAGCACAAGCGGCTGTGGTCCTACAGAATGTCTTTATCAAAGATTGGTAGTAGAAGAACAGCTTCTTACACTTGGTGATTGAAGCGTGACTTTAGAACTACATCAAGGTCATAATCACACCCTGGAAAAGCTGAAGGACAAATTCCCCAAACTAGTGTCCCTTAGGGGAGGGGTTGAACTTCTCTTGTATGAAAGAGCTGGTGAACAAAGTGTCTTTCACCAACTAAAGCCACCTTACACACCAAGTAAATTAAAGGACGTTTGTGGTCAGGCTAAAATATTTATAAGGCCTTTGCAAGAAGATATTGAGATCGAGGAGGAGGGTGCTGCAGTTGTTGAGGTAAATATACATTATGTCACGGAAAATGTTCACAATTCCAATGTTATATATCAGGACCTTGATTATTGTTATCATCGTTCATCACAGACTGTAGGTCGTCATCCTACCCTGATTCCTTGTTTGGTTTGTGGAGAAGAAGTTGCTCTAAACGAATCGCACCACCACAAGGAAGAATTCCATTCATTCCCGGAGAAAAAAGTAAGTTGTTAATATTTAAAAAATGCATGCTTAAATTATTTTCTCTTTTCTAAATTTATTACATTCTATGATCTTCCTTGTTATAGCAAACGTTCTAAAATGTCATCTTTAACTACAAAGGTTTTCTAGTAATAACGATTTCTCAATTTAAAGCTCATGAAATGAACATTTGTCTAAATGCAGAACGTGTATGATGAAAATATTAATTGACTTAATTTTTGCAGTTGGACACCATGCCAAAAGACTCAACTCCCTCCTTGGAATTAAGGACAGCTCTAGAGCCATACATGTACGAGGCTGGGCTCGATCCAGACAATGTATCTGGCAAAAAACAATATATCATGAAGGGACTGATTTCATACAAGGTGATCGACAAACGAATCATGGAACTAGATGAGACGGCTGATAATAAGACTGTTATTGCCGACATTTTAACGTTTTGTGTATTTAATTTTATCATGAGAGACATGCGCTCAGTGTGTTATATTATTTAAGTCATAAAAATGTATTTAAGTTTCTCTTACGAAAAAGAGAGGGTTTGCACCATCACATGATGAGAAAGAATTCAGTTTCCCAAAGGAAAAAGACTACATTGTTATACATCCTCTCATCAGCGTTGTTGCCAGAATTTATGATTGTTTATTTATGGATCTGTCGGGGTAAAACGTTCTTTTTCAGAATGAGCAATCTGAAATACCCCTCATCCATCCAATCTACATCAATATTAGATGTCCAAGCATTCAATCCACTTGTTCCGACTTCGAAATTCACGTCTGCAACCAAGCACTGGAAGTGCTGAAGAAAAGACCTTGTTATACCACCTGCAAGGAGTCGTTCGAAGTTAACACGGGAAGGTATGAACCGGTTTCTAAAATATGTGTACCCAAGAATCAGTAAGAACGCCACATCCCTCAGAAAGAAGGGCAGGATTCAAGACCAACCCAAGAGAGGTTCTTTCAAGAACACCTGCCTAAGCTACATGCTTCATGTTGAGGAAATAACGACATATCCCTTGCAAACATTTTCCAATATAGAAAGCGAAAAGATTGAGTTAGAGGAGAAGCTTTTGGATGTTGAAAAACGTGTTTCTGTTGTGTACGAACTACTAAGAAACAAAGAACGACTAAAAAAGCAAGTCAGAGTTCTCGAAAAAAAATGCAGTCATGGAACATCACAGGCAAGCATACAGAGAAGTAGCCGCTAAGCAAAACTATGATATCTCAAGCAAATAAAGTAAGTTTAAAGTTATCATTAGGGTAGTACAAAAACTACTCGTAAATACCTTGCGTTTTAATTTCTTATTGAACTTTCTTTCTTTTTCATTCTTTCTTTCTCTCATCTTACAGAGAGAGATCTTCTATTTCATTTTGGTTGACGGAACCTTTCAATTTGAAGCCAGTATCTTTAACGATGCAAGAAAAGAGTACTGGAAAGAGTATCGAAGTAAAGTTTGCTGAACAATCCGAGGCTCCAAATGAATACAAACATAAAGGTTAGCAATTTATGATCTACAATTTGTTCCACAAAAAGATGTTTATATATGGCATTTAATATGAAGGTTAAAAGTGTTTTTTAGCTTTTCCATATTTTATGGCTAAGCTTTAATGTGCTGTTTTCATATCTTTTGTACAAAAGCGAAAGAGTTCATATGAAAACCTGAGTGACGATGATAAGAAAATTAGGACCCTTGTAAAGATAAGGAACAGATTCTCCATCTCACTTGGTGGTTATCATGAATTAACCCAGATTGAGTCATCTCTTTTAAGAACCTACTTGTTAGAAGGGTGCCAAAAGTCTTTGGATAAAAAGTGGCCAGAAATCATGAAGCGTACTCCTGCCCCCAATGAGGAGCACAGCTTCCTTTCAAATTCCTTCTGAAGAGAGAAGTATAAAAATATGTAAGTGCATGTTCAAATCATATTCAGACAACATATCTATATTTCATCAGCTACTGATCCTTGTTTTTCTAATTTAAAGCTATCCACCAATAACATGAAAAATAAAAATAACTGAGAAGAAAGTGCTGCCATTGTAATTGGATCCGCAAGCAGTTAGACTTTCAAGTGGCTCGGATGACCACTTTAAATTGCGGTCTCGTCTCTCCACACTTAATCACTGTCCCACGATGTTGCCACATGACCCTGGGAGAAGGTAGGGGTTGACCTGTTTGATATCAAATGTCGGGAGTACTTGATAACAGTAGACTATTTAAGCAATTTCTGGGAAGTTGACAGTCTACCAAGCGACATGAAGTCCAAGACTTCATGTCGAGAAAGAGAAGTTACCCCAATGATTAGGCGGCAAGAGAGGCAGGCTCAATACTACAACAAGTCAACAAAGGAGATGGAGCCTCTTGAAGAAGGTGATGCAGTCAGGATGAAACGACTAATAGCAGGTGGCAAGGTATGGAAAAAAGCCATGGTCAAAGCCAGGCTGGATCAACAGTCATACACGGTGGAAACGGAAGATGGAATGGAAGATGAAATGGAGTACCGCAGGAAAAGAGAAAAGCTAAAGAACAAAGAACCAGCACAGTTACCAGAGACACCAAAGACAATGACAGTTCCAGCAGTGCCAGAGTTGCCAGTAACAATGAGCAAGTCAGAGGTACCAGGAACACCATGTGTGCAAGAAACACCTGACAATTGAAACTTTTAAATAGGAAGATGTTATATTATGTTACTGTTCATGGCGTGTCATTACGTCACACCCTATATAGAATTACGTAGTTTGATTTTGAACCTGATCTGTGTAGAATCTAGCATTAGTATCCAATAAAGCATAACATAACAGAAGACATCTGACAAGAATTGGCCACGCTACGGCAATCACAAGAGGCTCGGCAGCAACGTCGCTGCGAAACGTGAGACAACTGCTGGCATGTCCAACTGCACTTTTCGACCCCCACGTGGCGATTGCAGCCGTAGAGCATCTGGTGGACACCCACATATCAGTCACCCATAACTTAATCGCACTAAGACAAAGAGTGTGGGAGTTTAGCAGTGAAAGTGGGTTACTAGTTATACTATGCTCCAGAGATCTGCTTCTACAAGTAGAGCGAAACTTCCACCCTGGATACCAAGTAAGTCACATTCAGACAGTGGATCTAGCAAAAGCACAGAGAGACGACCGTCACATCAAACGTGTACTAGCATACATCATGACAGACAGGAAACTGATGGCGCCTTCTTGGACTAAGTCGCCTTCGATTACGATTACGCGCAGAATCCTTCTAAATTAAGGACAGATTTCGGCAAGAATATCTCAAAAACTAGCGATTCTTCGGCTGCCATTTTGAATTGATTAACTTAACAGATCAGTCACTCAATCAGCTGATTTGTAGTTTTTCAAAATGTCGGACGTGTTTAACAAATATCAGAAGCTTAGTTTGAATAAATATCTATCAAACGTAGAGTTGTGTAATACAGAATTTCATTATTTATATAATAGTGATAACGATCGGGTTGTTTTTGCAGTGAAAATTTCTTTTCACCTTCTTAAGGTATGACACAAAATCGTACTTAAGAATTGCTTGGGCAATAAGGAAGTGAGGTTTATCCACCTTCTGGAATGGAGCATTCCAGGTAATGCTTTTGTATTCGTTGAGGATGAAGAAATTAGAAGTCAAATAGATGACAACTTAGGGAAAATGGCGGGATCAGTTAGTCAGCTATGCAAAAAAAAAAAAAAAAAAGAAGACCTAGGAAGGATTTGGACGCCAGGTCAAATCGTGCCCAAACTGCACTGTGGTTTGCCAAATCCTATGGTATAGATATCCAAGCTTTTTCTGCTTGATGATTTGTGTGTTGGTGACAAATTCATGAATTTTCATTTGTTTGTGATGGTCTCCCAAAGTCCTATTTAATTAAACAATGCAGATCTAAAATTAACAGTATGTGCCACATTACTTCACTTCCTGGTCCACATCATGGGACACAAGTTAGCTCTGTCACTGGCCTTCTAAGACAACACATTTCTGAATACCTTCAAATTAACAACATCAGCTTCTCACCAAGTAAAGATAAGATGAAAATCAAAATAAATGGTGATGGTGCCAAAATTACTAGGAACAGTAACTACATTATTCTTTCTTTTTCCCTCCTTCAAACCGGCCATGATGTCATGTCAGCTAAAGCAAATATTAAAATATCTGTGGTATGGAGTTTAGCAGATATTTGGTTTCTGCACGGTACTGAAAAGAATTCTATTGTTGTAGTGTATTGTCACCTCATTAGTTAATTGACTAGCATATTAGCACCTGCTATATAAATGGCTAACAGTGTAGTGTTCTTTCTTCAGGTCTACTGTGCACGACACTTTACAACAGTCTACTTTGCATTATCGTATTATTATTGTTATCATCATCATTATTATTATCATTATTATTGTTTTATTATTGACCTTGTTGCTCTATTTCTTTTATCATTGATTTGGTTTTGTATTCATTGCATGTTCTGTTTCTTTATATATTTTAGTGTAGAGAATTTGACTATTTGAGCGTTTCATGTAGAAAACAAACGTCTGATTCTTCATCCAAGGCATTTGCTGCAGTCCCAAAATGACTAGATCACAGTGTTTATCAACCTGAGAAAGTTGAGTATGGTTCTGATTGTTTGATGTCCTGTCATTTGGATGAATTTAATGTTAGTAGTACTAGTGAAGGTGTTAAAGGCCGTTTAAGGTGTTTCCCAGTATTTGTTTTATTGACAACACTTCTCATGTTCATCTAGCGAATTGAAAACCTTTTCCTGGTCTGATCAAAATGAATTTTACACCAGACATCAAACATAGATGGAAGTTGTGATTGATGTCAATTTCAATTCGATCGGCGTTTCCATGGCAACGGAAAACAATGATCGTTTTCCTTGAATATCTCCCGTTTTCGATAAGCTTCAGAAAAATGACTATATACATGCTAAACTTCGCATTCAGGCACAGCTATTCAGATGATAATTAGAGGGTTGGATTAGAGCGATTTCGAATAAATCGCAAAAACATTCTGCGACTGTTTATTATGATGCTGGAAACTATAGCAGAACAAAAAAATTATTCGCTTTCGCAAAATAATGTCAAACTACTGCCAGACGTTGCCTACGATATCTATTTACCTTTCCTGAAAGCGACATTTGTGAAAACTTTTTCTTTGCGGAGTTGGAATTTTTCTTGTACAGGTGCTTTTAGTAGAATAGTTTGAACGATTTCACCTTCCTAGCAATTTCAAAATTATCTCTCAAACGAACGAATGAATACAGCTAAGATTCTTTGATCCTGTTTTTCAAAGTATCATCTACAACATTTCGAGAATTCACTTGAATTGCTTCAGAAAAACAATTTTAGATTGAGCGTAAAAGCTACCCCCTTCAAAGCGCTCTGAAACTCAAACAAATCCTACGGCTTGCAATTGCTTGTCCAACTCGTGGAGCAGCTAATTAGGGCTTACGCTAAATTCCTTCGTGCCCGTGTGTAACTCATTTGCATAGCATAGGAAAACTTCATTCTCTTTCTTTTCGAGTCGATTTAAGAACATGCCTTCCACAAAGGGAGCTTTACGCAGGAAAAAAAAAAGAAAGATTAAATGCAATGTTGGTGGGAGAAAAACGGTGGGAAGGTGTCCGAGAGGCAGTTGAGGCGGTAACCAGCGGCCGCACAGAGACATCAGCTCCTTTCCTTTGGTCCAAAGACTACCTTAAAAATCCTCCAGGTGAACATCTTGACAGACAGGTAACCTTTAATGACGAAAAAGAAGATGAAGAGTTGGATGATGATGATGATGATGAAGAAGATTTGATGAAATCTTCACTTAATGTGAATTGTGAAGAATCCAAAACTGGTAAATCTACAACAGATGTTATATGCATCAATGACCAGACCCCTTGCCCTACCACAAGTAGTCAGACCCCTACAAGCACATCAACTAGCAACAGGAAATCTAGGTATGTTTCTTGATGTTTCACAATTATTTATAAATCATATCTTAGCATCAACTAAATGAAAATATATGAGTTGATATTTTGTTTTACTATTTTGCTTACAATTTTTTTCTTTCAAGTTTTTACATCAACATTACAATTCAAAACGAACTCCCAAACTGCTTTTAGTTTGCAAGTAGAGCAAAAACAGTTAGGAATCACCCAGCTGTAAATGAGGTAATTCTTCAATGATTCTTTTTAGATGAGAAAGTGTAGTGAGTAGAAAGAGGTCCGTTTTTCGTCTCACTGACCGTAGACACTTGTTACAACCTTATCTCTCTGGAACTGGTTTGGTTCCAGTGACCACAAACATTTGTTTCGTTGTGCACTCATATTTTAGGTCCTTGATGATGGGGCAATGTTAGTTAAAAAAATGCAAAAAGAAATCAGAGATCTAAAGGATCAAATATCAAAGGTAATGTAATAATTCATCATTCATGGACTCCAAAATACTGATTGATATTGGTATTGACTGGCTTGATTTAGGAGGCCCTCCATTTATTTTATTTATAGGCATTTAGGGATTGAAATACAATCCCACAGAGGTTAACAATAGGGCACATGGTCCTTTAAAAAGATAAATCTCCAATGAACTGAGCAGTACAAACGGGAAAAATTAGTAGTATATATTTAAAAAAAGTATGATTGATTTTTATTGTTGTTCCTTGCTCATTGGAAAAGCTTCTTGACATTGACGATGAAGAAGACAATTTTGAGCAAGACATGAGGAGTGCTATCTTGGCTTCTCTAGAAGATGTAAAAACATCTGTGAACGTTACCGTGGGATCCCTGTTTCTTCTTTAATTATTAATTTAGCTTTAGGTACACATTGATTGTTTTAAGTGATTCTCATATTTCACCACATGTATCAAATCGTCATCTTGATCTAACTGTGCACTCGAACTCGCTCTGCTATGTCGTATTTTCAAGTCTTGCACCAGTAGCACGGGACAGTTATGTAAGTACGAACTTTAAGTTTAATTACATTACCTTTGTATAACGGACAATTATCATTCAGTATTTGCCGTATTTATCGTGATTGAAGTACGATCTTATGTAATGACCTTTAAACAGATCAGTGATTATGTACATTTAACTAACAAATATGTACACGTTACACATTGTAAATGATTTAGCTAGAATGATTAAGTAATAGTTGTGATTTGTAATTGTATTTTCAGTTTACGTCTTAGAGCATCAACAATAAATAAGTATATCATCGTCGCCCATATGATTGTTGGTACTCGGTAAAATAATCCCGAAATTATAAACTCGACCACAGCGCTTGCAGCTAGAAAAATGGATTTAGAAAATGAAAGATTCGAAGAGCTAAACGATAAGGAAATGGAAGGATTTATAGATGGAGCCATTCCAATTGCTACCAAATGACAAAGTGGGGAATTTCCCTTTTGAAAGGTAAAACCATACAACTGTACATTTGTAATTCAAAACAAAACATTTTTTTGTAGCTTTGTCGATAGCTAGCATTCAACTGATGAATGAGAATTTTTTTGTTTGAAGCGTTTTTTTGTTTGAAGCGTTAACTCGGCTTCGCCTCGTGCAGTATTAAAATTTCTCGTTCATTATACAGTCAGCACGTGCATTTATTCTCCAACAAAGCACTCACAGTCTCTAACCCCTAATTACTGTTTTCTTATTAGGAAGAAACAGTCATATCACACAGATTGCTGCAGTTGCATGTCACTCAAGCAAATCATTTAGTTGGTATTCTCACTAAAGAATTTAAGCATACACAGCCTTAAAGGAAACATTTATCAAAAGTTTGTGCTTGATATGGATCATAGAGTCTCCTGTAATTCATTATTCACTCGCACTACCCTTCCTTATCTGCCCCATCGAAGTAACTTTTGAGCTCAGTTCCGCTGAACGTGAAGAAAAAGAAAAACTTGTTATTCACTGACGTTTCATCACTGCACCCATATTTGACAATGGTTCAAATAGTTGTTCCAGCTGATCAAGCAGCTATTATTGCTGCCCTACAAGCTGGACAGCCTCAGATCCAGCAAAACCCACAAGGCCAACAACTACTGAAACAAAATGGCCAAAACCAGTAACAGAACCAACAGCCTCAACTGGATGCTCCCCAAGCTCCAGGCTAATTTCTCCCAAAATCTTCAACTTTCCATACCTAGCTTTTGCCAGAGAGCCGGAAGCCCAGTTCTCAGTGACATCAGTTTATAAAGTTTAAATTTGCATGGTTCAGCGATTATTCTCGCTCTGGTGGGGCAATATCGACCTCTCATTTGGGATGCTCGTTTCGTTTCCGTTATCACTCGCTTCCTGGTAGCGCCGAAGACCAACTGGTTGCCTCTCAAATTCAAAAGCTGCTGAAATCCGATGTAGCCTCACCCCAACCAAAGAGCTCTTTTTGGATGAGATAGTGAACGAGAGTGGTGTTGTGGAAGATGCGGCGGTGCTGGATGTGGACAAAAGGTAGTTTTAGTGATGATGACATTCCTTTGAGTGCTTTCTTCGAGAAGAAGAAGAAGAAAGAGGAGGAGGAGGAGAAGAAGAAGGTGGAGGAAGAGAAGAAAGAGATGGAGGTGAAGAAAGTAGTGGAGTTGGAGGTAGAGGGGAAGTGCAAATGGTGGACATAACACAAAGAAAGTGGACTGCACAAGACTCGACAGTAATGGCTTTGTCGCCACAAGAGATTGAAACACCGCTGGATGGAGGAGAAACTGAAACTTGTACACTAAAGACAACAGCCAGCCGCTGCAAGAATCGACTCGAAAATGCACAATCCTTGGATGCCTTGTGTACCGCACCAAGTTCGACCGACCATGCGATTCGCATGCAAATTACATTCAGTTTTTGCCAGTACTTAAGAATTTCACGTTCCGTAATCTTAGTAGTTGTTGTTTCTAGCTGACAAGTTAACAGTTGCGAGTACCATACAGTTTGTTTGTAAGTATTTCATATCTTTCTTTATCGTTTCTTCTAGCCCTGTATGTAGTTTTATTATTGATTTATTATTCGTTTAATATTGTATTATTAGGAACCTTATTGACTTGACACTGTTGTGTTTGAAATAGCGACCACATCGTTCAAACAAACGTATCAAGCTGGTTCTGATGATATACACTCTTGGCCGGGTTGTATCACCGAAAATCCAAAATGCCAGTAAGATCCGGTAGTGTTGCAAGTGAATTTTGTAATTAAAACGAAGATATGGAGAAACAAAGCAGAAGCTCTCGCTTCTCTGATGTGCAAGAGAAACCAAATTCAACAACTTCTTAATGACGACGTGGAGAACTTATCCCCAGTGCATGATAAGATGAAGGAATATGTTATGGCCTTCGCCAACTTCCGAGAGGCAAGCGACGTTCACGACAACGTAATTAATGATGGTGATGCAAAAACCGAAGCCTTCATGTGCTTCTTAGACGTCAAGAAAAAACATATAGAATTTTGCAATAAGGTTTCAGCCTGGGCTTCATCCATGGAATGTCACATCGAAAATTCATTTTTGGGCCACCATACAATATGCCCGAAGCAAAAAACGTACTCCTATCTAGCGATACAGAACAAGCGGCTGATCCTTGTTGCTTGATGTGAAACTAGACCAGAAATTAGCAAGTTTCAAAAGAAGCTTCGAAGACCGTAAACAGTTTCAAGAGTCCCAACCCGAAAAGCCAAAAGTCCAAAGCTGCCAGTTCCTTCAAGTTCAAAGGGAATAAAATACAGTTTGAATTCAATACATCAATTCTGGATGGCCTCGAAATAATTACGAAGAACCTTTTAGAAGGAAACCTAAAAAAAACCAACTCGGAATGTGAAAAGCTGAAAGCATTAGTGAGCAAGCGGAATAAGTTAATCCGTTTTGCAGACAAGAGTCCTGATGGCAGGACTGCCGTTGAGGAATATGAGCCCTATGATTTATCTGAAGACTCAGACGACAAAAAGAAGCTTCATGCTGCAGAAAGGAGGAGCATGTCCCTAATAAAATCTAAGAAGCAGTTCTATAGACCCTCCAAAACTCCAGCTAGACTACCAGCTCAATAATTTCTGATACCTCTCAGTTTCATTAAACATTAAAATAAAAACTCTGAAATGTGTTTTATAATTACAGCAATGATAAACATTGGCAGCCAAGTCTATTGGCAGAAGTACAGCAACTTTTTGATTTCTTGAGGGTCAGACCTATGGACAATAATCTTTCTACAACGTTTTGGAACCAGAAAACTAACTTTGAAAGGTTTGGCATGCCATTACAAATGACAGGCACCACACAAGGTACTGGTACTTTGTGATGTCTGTGATATTGCTTGTCTACAGTTCTACTTTGTTTTGTTACTTACCCGGAGCGTTAGGATTGTGGGCTGAGTTTAAGCCTTCAACTACGTCACCAAGCCACTGAATTTTTGTTTGTGTTCTTCCTCATTTCTTATTAGTTTTTTACCAGGGAATGATATCTCATGTTTTTCATCTCTAAATGGTAAATTGTGCGGTAGTTCTCGACCTGAATGACGCTGGAGAAAGTGGTTTCCTAATGCTTTTCTTGACCTAAAATATAGGAACAGCTAACAAGATAAGTAGTGGTCATTTGCACAGAACTGTAAAAATATGTGCCGGGTAAATGTAGTTCAATTAGAGAAATTGTTGTTAGTCTTACTTTCAACAAGTTTGATTTCTTTAAAGGTCAAAGTGCGGTTTTTATATACTTTTACCAAAGCAAAATAAGTTGAGTAGGGAGAATATAGTAAACTGAAGTCATATGATGTTGATTGAATAATACTTTCTCCTTAAAGTAAGTCCAAAGCTCACATTACACCTAGCGACACGCCTAACTCTGAACTGGATGTCAACTACATTTGCAAACATATGGTTGCGTGTAAATCTGCGTCATATTATTTTGGAATTAAATGATCAAACAACAATGATCCATAAAGATAGAAGAAAGGCAAAAAGGAAAAGAAGGCTACAGAGAAAGAAAGAATAAGCAGCAGAGGAGAGAAGGAAAGATAGAGAAAGGAGGATTCAAGAACGGACAGAGCAGTTGTTGTGGTGAAGGAACTGCAAATCCACTGCAGTAATCAATAAACGAAAGAGGACGCCAAGAAACGGACGCGCAACGAGCTTCTGCATGAAGCGAACATCATCAACCAGCTTGATGATTATCCAGGTCTGCCACTGCTATTTGGTGTTTGCAGCAGAAACACTCCATTTAGATTAGTGCTTCAATTTCCCAGGGACGGATGCGACAGCATAACCCTGGTTCGAGCTCTGCAGTCGAAATTAGTCATGAAGAAACGTGAATGGGATGATATCATGGTCAAAACAGCTAATGTGTTACAACACGTACACTGTGTTGGATTTTTACACAATGACCTAAATTCGCAATTTCGCACCCTAAAGGACCCAAGATTTTGCGTGCTAAAGAGCAACTGAAGTACAAGAAGAAGTACCCTCACATCGCTCCCAAAATTGTTGAAGGATGTGGCGGACAGTCCATTGAAGTGACGTTTTTAGTTTCGCTAAGGTGGTTGAACAAATATATATCAAATGTAAGTTTGGCAAGCTTCCTCATCTAGTTACGCGTTGTCTTTCGCCTTCCGTTGAAGAAAGACCAAGCTGCACTGAGCTTTACTAAGTTTTAAATATGTTACCACTGAACTTTAAGTTACTTTTATCTGGAGAACGAAATTATTTAAAATATTCAAATAGTATTCAAAACAAGAAATTGTAACCAAGATTGGGCTAGTTTACAGCCAATTGTAAACTACGGAATTACTTGTAATTTAATAAAATATACCATAATTAAGAAAAGCATTGGTAAGATTTATTCAGTTCTGTTGACAGTCAATACGTAAAACTTGACAAAAGGTGACACCCGAAGTGTAAAAACCTACGCCCTGATTCAAGAAACTCGCTTTTTGTTTTCCCCCTGCCGATGTCGGTCCTCTCAGGGAACGGACATCAGCAGGAAGCCAGTTTTTCAAAGTCATATGAAGCTCCTCATGTGGAGACTTTTGGCCAAATTTTGGCCGAATATATCCTATCATTGAATATCATATCAATGCTGACATAGTCCTTGATTTCAATTTTTCAATTCCTATTGATTACAAGCCACTTCTCTGGTCCTTCTTCACAAAAAAGATGGTGAAAGTTTTGTGCTTGGTGGCAAGGGGTATGGTGTTGAGTTATGTGCATTCTGTGATGCTGTAAGGGTAAGTTATATGCACAGTTTTGCTGCTAGTCATACTGACTATTAATTTTTTTCAATCGTATTGTTGTTCCTTGAGCAGGCATGTACTTCACATGGAGCAGATGTTGACAACACTTGTCTGAACTGCCTTAGGTCCAAGGCGAATATTGGAAGGCATTTTTTACATCCAGTTCATACATTCATTAAGTACTTTGGGTCTAATATATTTTTGGTTTTACTTATTCCAGAAAGACTGGTTTAAGAGACGATCTGTCATTTCTACTAGTGGAAGATCTCAGCCATATAAACCTATGTGTTATTCATTGTGAGATGAGAAACTTAGAACAACTTCTCGATTCTGTTGGATTATTTTCATACCATGTTGGTAGTCTGGATGCTTTGAATGCTGCTATAGGTGATTATGGCCCAGAAGTCTCCAGAAATTTTTCCAGAATTACCATTGCAGAAAAACCTGGTCAACAAAGTTTTAAGAACCTCCATCCAACTACACCAGCAAAACATACCAACAGGATCGTCCAAAGAGACAAAATACAAGAAATCAAAACACTTTCTGTTGAATGCGATGCTTTGAAAAGTATTCTAGAAAATGTTACATGGCTTGAAGGTGAAAAGGAGAGAGAAATTAATAGTTAAAAACTAATTTGATTTTGTTCATGGTTCAAATGCTTTTACTCTATCTGATAAGAAGGAAAAGTTGAAATTACTTTGCAGACAGGCTCTAGATGGGGATATTTTCTCCATTCGTTTCATAGCTCATATTATTGAGTAAATTGTTTCCTCTTTGTCCTCGGTTACTACTCTTTATGAGAGAATTAAAGTCAAACTTCACCTTACAGGTAAGTCTCGTTTAACTAAACAATGACTGACTTGATTTTGCAGGCTCTTCAATGGAGAGCAATGTGACTGCAGCCTCCAATGACAGTGATGACGGGCCAGGTAAGGATAGATATAGGTACTAGTAGTGCATACAATATTGGTTGTGGACTATAGTGTTTATGACTGACTCCCTTTTGGAGGCTCTTCAAAGAAGAGCAACGTGACTGCAGCCTTCAAAAACAGTGATGACGGGCCAGGTAAGGATAGATATATAGGTACTAGTAGTACATACGATATTGGTCGTGGACTATTCTTTGTGGGCGCGTCACATCATGATATCTGATACCTAATGACCTGCAGCCGTATTGGTGTACACATGCGAACATGCAGTACAGCGAATATATGGAATATTAGAGAATTTTAGGTGTATGTAAACATGGATATTGAAGAATCTAAACAAGTGAAACACCGAAATTATTCCGAGAAGGATAAACCTGTCCTTTCCAAGTACTATGAGGATCTCGAACCCGTCGTAAAGGACTGATATCTTCAAAAAATCTCAGTTATCGCATGTAGCTAGTGTTTTATTTTATGTTGAAGCATTCATCAGAATAAATGGAAGGTTGGCATGCACTCAGGTTAAGTGTACTTAGAAAAATGAAACAAGATCTCGATACCACAATAGACAACCTTGATCCATCGTCCATGCCTGAAGCTCCAGTTCAAGTAAATAAGTCCAAACTAGCATCCAAACACCAAGCTCAGCTGAAATGGCTTCGTTTTACACAGGATTAAACAAGTGCAAGCAAAAGCCTGTGGCTTTGTCTTTAATAATTCTCTATGCTCAACAGTTTGTTAGCAAAAGTGCAAACATTAAAACTGTGAATGAACTTTTCGATAAGAAATACCTAGAATATTCATATCCTGATTTACTGGCTGCCTGCAAGGAAGTGAAAATCGAACTGTCAAAGCAAGAGATTGATCAAATCGAGACACGTATCTGCTGGACTAGAAGGAGCAACACTACATATCAAAGATAGAAGCTGTCTTTTGGACACAGCATTTGAAGAACTAAACGTAGTTCCGACCGAAGACTTAAAAACACGGAAAACACTGCAAGTGGATTTCTATGGTGAAGTATGTCAATACTAATTAAGTTGTTTTGTTTGCTATACAATGATAAAAAAAAGTACCAGGAGAGGTTCTCAAACAATTCTCTGATGCTATAATGTTCTACAATGAAATTTTGCAATAAAACTTTTTTCAAGGACTTCGATTATTGGACTTTCAGGAAAAATATACTTTTATAACGAGACTGGACTCGACATTCCCTAACATCAACTCGCAAAATGCGAGTTAAATTTTCAATTTATTGATAGAAAACAAATAAACTCGAATTTTAATGCTAGTTCACTTTTCTTCTTGTGACATGTGAGAAATTATTTTCTTATGAGGTAGATTTAGATCCATTTTTTGTTAATTTGTTCGTTCCTAGTAACCTATGAACCGTTACTGCAAGTAAAACATATAAACACATTTTCCCACTGAAGTTTGAAATCTCTCTTCACTTTGTCATAAATCTTTAGTTAAAATAACCAAAACTACATGTCCTCCAGCACTGACAAAGAAATCTCTCAGTTCCTGGACCTAACAGTTGGCCAGCTTCACGACTACCTTCCAGCTAGGGGATTGTCAACTCTAGGTTCAAAGCTTGATCTTGCTGCAAGAGCTCTGCTTGCACAAGAACAGGGTATTTCTCCTAGAAGTGATTTAAGAGAAAAAAAACTGAGTAGCTCTTATAATCAGCTACTAAAAATCCATAACATTACTGAGGATCCATTAACTATCCCAGAACATGAGTGGAAATCTGATGTATCCCTGTGGCCATTAGTACATCTTGGGAGTGTTTTTCAATTTATAATTGAGCAAAAAGCTTTTGAAGCTGAATATGTGGGGCAGTATAAGACAAAGAAGGCTTACTCATATTTTTTGTCTGGGTTTGTCCATACCCTTTTAACAAAACATTTAACTGGTGATATAATTCTCGTAAAATGTAAAGTTTCTCCATCTCAAAAAATCAGACATCCACCACAACAGATTTGGATCATTTGTCAGGTTAACTCTGGAAAAGTTCTTGCTGCATTCTGCACTTGCACAGCAGGCTACACACAGTTTTGTAATCATGTGATTGCAGCACTGCATAAAATTGAGTATGCAAATGTCCATGGAATGATAAATCCTGTGTTTACATTAATAATGCAGTCTTTCAGTTTTAGTAGCACATGGACTCGACGCGTTTTACTGTAAAGTGTAGTTGTTCCCGAAAGTTTCTGGAACTCAAAACTTAACTCCACACTCACCAAAGTCATGCTTCAACTTATTTAATTCTACAAATATTTGCATATAACATTAACCATTAGCCAAGCACGTGCCAATTCACATGTATTATTTCTTGATGTTATTGTCAATTCTGAACAGTAGTGATTAGAAGCATGAAACAACTGGATTTTACTGGCTAACCTGTCTTTCAATAAGTCGTCACGAAGTAAGTACTTTAAATGAGTTTAGTAGATACACTAATACTGATTAAGGACACTACAAACAATTAGCAATACAGATTTAGATTATTAATACTGGATTTGTAATTCATTTAGATCGAATAATATTGGATTGTAATAAAGTGCCATTATACGATTTGTGGTGAATTCTCTATCGGAACATTACATTTGATTTCTTGGCTAACCAGTTGTCTATGGAGAAGATATGGATGATAATCAGAAACCCCTGAAGATGAGTCGACGCACAGCCAAGTCATCCTTGACATGTGCCGGTAACACACTGACTACACTGATAGAACGTAAACGATTGTGTAAGCTGAGGAGGTAAGAGAAGCCTTACTAAAGTTAGAACAAGCCTTTGAAAACCTCGTCCTGAAGAACGAGGAATTTTCACAACTGATAGAAGATGACAAAGAATATGACAAAGAGGAACAGTGGATGGCAGAATGTCAACAAGCATTCAGGACTTTAGGTATTGAAGCAAAAAGTATAAAACATAGAAAGTATAAGTAAAGTAACACACAAGGAGTTATCTGAGGAGAATACATTGCTTATTAATTCCACACAAAAAGTAAGGCAGCTCAGGAATGATCGGAATGCAATCTAAGATGGGTGTGTCAGAAACGGTATCTCAAACAAAGAACAACAATAACCAGGCTGTCGTTAATCCTGGCAACAATGCTGTTATTGTCCAGGACAAGTCTGAAGAGACCGACAATAATCTGTTGGCTGTTTATGACTGGATAGGTTCTCACAGTTTACTACCTCCTTACTTTCAACTGTCTTTATTTGATGGCCATGTTTACACACCTGAAGAATCTGTTGTGAATGGTAGCAACTCTACATTGAACATGACAGGAACTGAATCCAGCCCTGGGATAGATGTTGAGGACATTGAGTTTATAGGCTTTTGCTCAAATGGAAATACCCTCAGCAATGCTGATACAGGCAATAAAGTATCTATCCCAACATATGGTAAGTAATATTCAAAGAACAGGACCATATGAACACTGTGGAGTAATTGCATGTAAAAAGAGTAACTTCCATTACATAGAAATGGAAGTTTTTCTAAAGTTTTTCTATCAAAAAAGTGTCATAATAAATCTGAAAAGCTAGAGTAAACAAATGGGAATATGGATTTGTGCGGTTTTTTTTTACAGCTGTACTGTGTTCATACTGTTCACAGTTTCTTTGTGAAGAGCAGTGGCTGAATAGTGCTATTACTAGGGCTCAAGATAAGAAAAAATAATTGAAAGACCCATATTTAGAGCCCTTATTCAGCAAATAAATCCTATACAATAATATATATACTCTGTATTACTGCTCTAATCTGCAGAGGAAAACTTAATCTGATGTCACTGCCGCCCAAGAGATGAACTACCTGAGAAACTTCACAACAGGTGAAGTTCAGATCCTGGTTGATAACTTCCGCAAAAGACACCACAACAACCTTACAGTTATCTTGCAAGACCGCTGGACAGAACTGGAGCGGAGATACGGAAACATGCAGCCATCACGAACTTCCTTTTAGAACGCCTCTTACAGGCAGCAAGGTTCGGGGAGAAAGACCTTCGAGGTCTCCAGGCCTTTGCCGACTTTTGTGAAGATGCTGACAGCCAACTGTCGGACTTTCGTGTTTAAACTATCCAAGCATTCTTCGGCCGATAGTCAAAAGGCTACCAAACTTCTGTGGCCTCTGTCCCAGGTGTTTATAAACCTTTAAAGGCATTCCTGTTAGAACTTGCAGACCTCTACTTACTCCTTAATGGAAGAGGCCCTTAGGTGCAGATGGTGCTCCTTTTGGAAGAGATGAAACAGTCACAGGTAATGAATGCAAAATATTTGATTTAGAACATTCATCATATGTAAAAATCATATTCTTGAATGTTTAGGAACCTGTTACTTGATAACCAGTGACTGACAAAAAAAATCAAAATTGTTTTTGCTTTTTGTAAATAAAGCACTATTATATTTTCAACCAGCATACCAGAGAGAAGAAAATACAGATTCTATATATTATATGAATATTTGTTATTTAAGAAATCTTTTATTGTTTATTTTTAATTCATTCAACTTTTTCATCATCCATGCATTCATTCATTATCATTCTTTAGTATTCTTAAATCTCTAATGATCAGCAACCTATCACTTGGTGAAATTCATTGGGAGGACAAGACAAATCATATATATCATATTATGTTTTTTTTTTTTTTTACAAAAAACTGCAATTAAACAAAACAAACAGACAAAAAATAGTCAAAAATAATAATTCAAAATTATTATGCTTTTTGTAGAGGGAATTAGAAAAAAAATTTTTCATCCAAATAATCATTCATTTCATCATTCCCTCATTCATAATTCATGCATTAGTGATCATTTATTGTCTTATCGTAAGACAATAAATGATCACTAATGTATGAATTTCATCATTTGGATGAAAAATATTTTTTTTACCATTTGAGGCAGGAAATGGAAGAAATAGAAAGCATTCCATTGACCACCAACAACGGAAATACAGTTACTTTTAAGTTTGTTCTCTTTCCTTCAGATATGAAGTGGGAGTTAAGAATGGCAGGGGAGCTTAATAATGCTGCACTATTTTTCTCAACTTTTGCCAATGTAAACAAGGATAATAAAAGCAAAGTTGCTGGCAGCATTGAAGGCCCAGAAGCAGCTTGTCTACTTTAAAAGATCCAGATGGCAAAGACCGAAATAAGGTGACCAAGTTTATAGCTTCTAACAAGTCCAGACAGGAATTCGTTCCACCACTGGGACATTATATTGATTTTATCAAGGCTGAACCATTGCACTTTACAAATAAGGCCTGGCAGTATTGGTTTTCCCTTCTCCTTTGCATAGTAATTAGGTACACTGATAATAATCATTTGAAATCAGCAAAACCATTGAGTGAGTTACCAAATGTTTCTCCGTTCGTAAAATTCTTAAATTGTGTCAGAGACATTGTTAAGTGTGGAAGGCTATACAGAGCTGTTGTGAGATGGTTCTGTGAAAAGCGGAAGTCAGGGATTGATTTTTCATACAGATTCACAGGCCTTGAATCAGAGAGATTTGCTTGGAACTAAACTTACCTTGTTAAGGCTCTGCTGAATATCCCAAAGCTATCAAACGGCACCTTTCTGAAACTGCCTATATTAGCATATACTGCTACCAACTTAAGGGATGCTGCATCACAAAAGAAGAGGTAGTCCAACTAAAAACATTGTGCCATCACAATCCAACGCACCTG
Source organism: Anthopleura sola (assembly GCA_023349425.1). Taxonomy (NCBI): domain Eukaryota; kingdom Metazoa; phylum Cnidaria; class Anthozoa; order Actiniaria; family Actiniidae; genus Anthopleura; species Anthopleura sola. The sequence continues at coordinate 23,443,090 of JALHLI010000001.1, forward strand.
TACATGCGGAGTCAAAATGCCACAATGACAAACGCAACACTCAAGTCCTCCGTCTTGCACTTAATATGCACGTCTTGTATGAAAGACTAAAAAAGGCCATTTCCAATGAGACTGGGAAAACAACAGACAAGATTTCCTTGGACACCATGAATTTGGCAATTACAATGATGGAGACCCTCGAGACATTTAAGGGAATTTCTGAACTGGTAAGTTATTTTCTTTGATAAAATATTACATACGTTTTTACTATTTTAACCAAATTGTGTGAGTTAAAAACTGTGAGTTAATAAATCTTAAAATAATCAATTAATAATTAAGATTAATCTGCTATTTTGTTTCTCTTCCATGACAAAAGTGCTGTGAGATAAGACCCAAAGATGCAACACTTAACGTCGGAATAAGTACTGAAGAGATTCAAAAGGCACTTATCGAGTCCCCTGGACCATTCACCACAGCAAGGCGGACATATACATCATTCTCCTCGAGAAGTAAAAAGTAGAGAAAAGAAATCATATTCGCTGTGAATGTTTAATAGTATCTGTAATCAACAATACAGTATAAACTCATATTATAAAAGAACCATCAGTGAATTAAGAACAATAAGGCTGAAAGTTATTAAGTGCGAATACGCAGAGAAAGGTCAAGAAGTCCGTTTAGAAGTATACGAACCATGCCAGATGAAGAGTGTGAAATGGAAGTCTCAGAAGGAAACGGTCTAACTCCTGAGCCACAACCAGAGCCTGATCATGAGCAAGAGCCCTGGGAAGAAAGGAGAAAAAGAAGAAAGAAAGGACGTCTGAGCAAGAAGAGATAACAACATATTTTTGTTACAACCACATGAATTTGTGTCATGAAGCCAAGTTTTCGGACTAAGCGACCATCAAAAAGGTCATTGTAAATATGCTTTTGTGTTAAAATTTCGTGCACACATTAAATATATCCAGTTTCAATTATGCTTACTATCACAACTATCACGAGTCCTTTATGATGATGTTTAGCGTTTTAAAGATCAAACTATTAAGACAAGGCTGACAAATTTTCTTATTTTCCAAGAACTATTATTGAATGGAACAGATTACCCTCTGATAATGTCGAACTCTTTAGACTTAAATTAAGTTAAATTATCAAAATGCATTAGAGATTAATTAGGGACGCTTGTGGATATTAGTCACCTGCGCAGCCACTGTGAGGTGCTTCCGGTTTCCGTCATTCCCCCACTTGCATCTGCTTCAACTTGAACAACATTCCTTTCTACAAATTTGACCAATCTTAGAAAGCCCCACAAATGATCCACCATAACAGGAAATTGAATTTCCCTGCAGCTCTACAAGTAAGGTGCATTCGTTAGTATTCCCCCTGCAGAATGCTTTGTGGATAAGAGTAAGTTGCCTCAATAAAGACCCAAATCATCAATTTGACACTGTTTGGGCCTCCTGTTGCCCAGGACGGTGAGCATGTGAACACCTTGTGTCAGTGTTTCCATGTGAGCATGTTGTGATTTTGTTCAAGTCACATTTCGTCAATACAGTCAATTTTTTTTGTTATTTTTTACCCTTTTCCCTTAGAACAGCATGATTGTACACCATGTATTTTCTCATGTTCATGTTTCCCTTAAATTTTTGTTTCCGTTAAATAGTTTTTAGCGCTAATTACGATAATTACCACCGAGTCAAGTTCAATGAACTAATTCGGAGGTCATTCGCAAGTCCACAATAAATTATACTGTTGGAGCTAACCAGAGCTAGAACTGATTAATTTGAGGATATCAGCAACGTTGAAAAGCGTGCCTACATTTGTTCCCCCAAACAAAGTACCTTTAAGTTCTTCATACTGCAACCATCTAATTGGCAAAACTGCGACGGTGGGTCACTATATTGATAAACGAATTATTGATAAAATAGACGAGCTAGTGAAGCAAAACATCACAAACAGGTAAGACGCTGCATCAGCCAGTTTGTGGATGGAAATCTGTTCCAAGGTACTGACGGCAACAAAAAACCCAAAAGATCTAATCGTCATTATTTTCCGACTAGAAAGGACTTCAGAAACCAAATAGCAAAGTCTCTTGCCACATTAAAAGTGTGGAGATCACCATTAGTCTTTGGCTAAGAAAATAGATTCATGGCAATCCCTCTCACCCGAAACCAACTTTATTTACAGAACAACAGACAACAAGGCCGAGAGTGAAGACAGGGTATCATTAGAGCAACCTTTTTTGTTTGTGCACCAGGAGCCTTGGCAGAAACGGCTTTTGGAAAGGTATGGAGGTGAGCTCTGCTTAATGGATGCATGAGTTCATAATAAATTACGCGTATGTAGCTTCAGTGATATGATGCTTTTGTATGTAAATTTAGCTTACACAAACAAGTAAATCATTAAATTGTCTTAATTTGAATAAAGGAGCTAGGACAATGATATAAGATTTGTATACATGTTTTATTTTAAATTGTATACATGCTTTATTTTAAATATTAGAATATTAATGAAAATATTGTTTCATTGTCACTGTATTGTATAGGTTTGCCTGAAGAAAAGATTAGGAACCTTGTCTAAGAAATAAGAGAAAGTAAAAAGAAGAAACTCAGAACTGAAGAGGTAAATATTAACATTGATTTTGTAAGTATTAATTACTAAAACCATGCATTATTTGGGCTTTTTTAATTCAATATGTTTAAAAATGTACCCTAATCAATAACAGAATAACAAACATTTAATACAGGAAAAGAATATTCAACACTGTAAATTAATATTCAGCTTTAATATGAATTTTAAAAGATGAATTTAGCCTCAATAGTTTTTCTTTTGTTTTTCCCAGCAAGTCATTGAAGAGTTTACAGACAATGGAAATTGCTGTGATTTCCTAACATACTTGAAGTCCAATGGCCTTTATGCTAGTAGAAATAATGTGCATCTTACGTGAGAAGGAGAATGCTGATGAAGAAGAGTCAGAGGATGAAACTAAACAAGATCACAGTCATAAAGCACTCAAGTGTTTACAATCTGTTGACAATTCATCAATAACAGCTAATGAAAAAGAAAGTGAATTCGCTTTGTACACCATGTATGAATCTTGTACTCCTGTGTGCTCAAGACAAGATACAGATAAACATTGTATCTTAATCAACTACAAACGCATAACAGAATCATCATACTCTAAAATGTTTACAACAATCAGCTGTAGTTATAGGTCAAATGCTTTAGAAAGAATATAATAGCACTTATACCATATCTGTTAATTATTTACTCCACTTTCCCGCGCGAGTTTGCTGTTATTCGAAAAAAACGAATCAAACAATTCATTTCGTCATCTCAATCATTCTTTTTACAGAAAAGCAAAGAAGACCATGCACCAAATGAACTATCAGAATAGGTAGATGTTTGTAAAGAGCTGTTAGTTGAGCACGAAAAAGTATATTCCGTGAATTTGGACCTGAACTTGTAGATGGCGAGGTTAAAATTCGTTGCCAAATTTGCGACTTGCTCATTAAATCTGGTCGTCAAAAGCAAAAGTTATTCAATGTATGAAAGCATTTTTTAGAATCTTCAATCCACCACACCAAAGTTGTTTCAGCTTTTGGACGTCAAAATGTCCAGTCTACTAGTGTAGCCAACCATGAGATCAACGACGCCAAAAAGCTATCCTTACTTAATCAAATAGCTCCTGGAACTTTTGATTTCAAAGATAATCATGTTTCCTGTTCTTTCTTCTTGTGTCAAGGGGGCATTAATAGTCTAAGTAAGCAGCATGTTGAATTTTCAAAAGGAAAAAAAACAAGACACAATAATGGCATTTAGGGGTTTAGCAGCGGTGACCGAAGCAGTAAAACCAGCAACGTTAATCAATGACCTCCACAAGAGTACTGCAAAGGTTATCATTCGGACTTTGTGAAATACGGAAACACTGAATATGATCCCCAAGTATTATTCGAAGAATCACATCTATCATATGATAATGGTACATCTGTCATATGATAATGGTAAAGTCTTATGGTATCCAGAAATACTGTTTCATGACAGGATAAATTCGAAGAATACTTTAACGAAAAGTTTACAATCACCTTCCATCAGGATGATCTGAGGAAGCTCAAGCCCTTTTACAAGGTCCCTGGTAGAGTCAATAGAAGTTTTCCTGAAATTCAAGTTTCTGCACTGTGTGGGCTGGACAGGCAAGATCTACACTCCTGGTTGGACAAGCACAAGAAAAACATCTCCATGGAGATGTAGATAAATGGAGTAGCCTTTACTTTTCTTGAAAGAAAGCTTCCCTAAAGCCAAGAACAGAGTGAGAAAGCAAAATTAGGTTCGTGTATTTCTGTATAGGTTCGATTGCTCTGCCCGCCATTTTGTTTTCACTGGGTTCCGATTTCTTTTCGGGTTAGTTTAGGGATCCCTCGAGCAGCCTGGGTCTGAATCTCAAAAATTCTTTGATAGTCGTGTCAAGCTTCGTACATCGCACCTTCATCACATCAAGTACTTCAAAGGGCAAGTTCCTCAAAAAGCTAATCCTCCACAGGTTTCTGCTGTGTGGCTCAAGCTTCATTCTTCTCGTACACAATTTGTTCCAATGGCTTAACTCTCTCTCTTCAACATTCGGTACGGTTGAGCTAAATAATACCGGCTACAAATTCTACAAGAGCTTCGTGAATTGCATCGTATGCACGAGCCGCTATCTTGAAAATGACAAGTAGATTCTGTTGCAAAACTGCTGCAATCATGTGGGCTCAGAAATATTGAAAACGCTGGTTTTGGTTGGCTGACAGCCCACCGTGTATGCCCATTCTGGTATATCTGGGCAGATGGAGTGCTTTTAAAATGCACATTAAATCATTTCATAAATATAAAATAAGCTTAACTGTGAATGGTACATAAAAGCTTATGCTCGGACACACAAATTTTTATCATGATGGACACATGGATCTACATCTAAATCTTTAAGGTGTAAGGTTTTCAAGGATGCAGCTTATATCAGAGTTAGTATTCCCTTTGTTAACTCTGCTTAAATTTAAAGCTTATTCATGATTGTAAACTACAGATTACATTTACTAATTCATTTTTTCTCTAAATACATGAGTTCTAAAATAATAAAGCTTAAAAGTATCTGGATCTAGACTTAGATTTAGTATCTAGATTTAGTATGTCCATTCACAACTAGAAAATGCAGTCACCACCCTGCAACCACTTACTGATGAAGAAATATGTCAAATCGAGATAGAAAGCAGAGGTTAGGCATCAAATCAAATGAAAAAAGGTTTTATCACCGCAAAGGCATAAATCTTATAAGATAATTGCATCTGCAATAAAAAAATGCTTCGGGTAAATTAATTATTTGCATATATCCTTACAGATAGAATAACAGCATCCATTTCCTATATTTATTTATCTTTAGGAATATTTGAAACCAACAAAGGTCATTTGAAACTAACCCTGTGTCCTCGACATCCTGTAAAGTATGGGACTAGGTGGCGCTGTAACAATAAAAACCTGTTCTATCCCAGCTTATTTAGCATTTCATAAATCTGATTGGATAGAAAACTCCACATAGGAAGAAAAAGAAAAAGAATGTGAAAGGGAAAGGATTTTGAGACTAAACTTCACTGAGGAAGAAAGACAAAATGACAGGCAAAGGATTCCTAGACAAAACCTATTACAAAAAGAAAATGATAACTTAAGGAAGAGAAATGTAAAAGGAAATTCTACAGAGGAATTCCAAGAAAGAGAGATAATTACACTTAAAAATTCAAAGATAGTGTCAGGTGAGTTTATTTCCCTGCTAGCATATCTTTTTCCTTTTGCTGCTTTAAGACTAGCTAAAATGAGATAAATTGGCAAAATGTCAGCCCAAAGTTCTCAAGAAAATATATTATTAGTGATTTTTTGTGCAATGCTTATTCATAGTATTTATTTTTAGAGACGCCCGGTCCTTGGGAGTTGCATTACACTTCCATTTTCGAATACCATTTTTGCAGTATTTTCATATACAAAGAAACTTGAATGTGTCTGGAATCTTAAAATGCAAATTATATTTCAATTGACATTTTTGTATTGGTACTAAAAATATCAAACTTAGCACTGTTGGTGCTCAATCCCTTTAAAATAGACGTCTGAACCCACCATGGAGAAACTTTCGTAAGCCTTTGTTGCATATCAACTCTAGCTAATTGTTTGTTTTAAAAATCACTTCTAAATGAAGGCTTAATTAAGTGGGACATGTCATTATTGCTGGATTAATGGACTTCTCATAAAGATAAAGTCGAGGTTTAAAAAAAATTTAATGCAAATAAGATGACATCAACCCCAGGTATTTGGGAAGCAAGGGTGGCGTAGTGCGTAAGTTCTCGCCTCTCACCACTATGGTCCCGGGTTCGATCCCCGGACTCGGCACCTTAAGTGAGTTGAGTTTGTTGGTTCTCTCCCTTGCTTCAAGGGTTTTTCTCCGGGTTCTCCGGTTTTCCTCCCTCCGTAAAAACCAACCCTAATTCGATCTGAGCTGTGCTCCGTGGTCAGACATGAGTCGTATGGTGGCAGCCCGAGGGGCCTTCGTATGCCTTCGACTCGACCACGTTGAGCTGCGTCCTTCGTAATTCAGCTCTTCAGCTGCAAGCAAGGATGATTAGCCCGTCCAAATTTAATTTAATTAATTTAATTTAAAATCAGGCATATCAGGGAGTGGAAAATGAGTTCCAGTATAATGATGGTGGATTACAACAATGTAAACAACGTGAAGCCGTTCAAGAATCAAATTGATGAAGCTTATCGAAGATTCGTAGACACGAATATAGACTTACTAGAGAATTTAGATGACGATTCTGAGATGCAAGCCGCTATACAACTTTACGAAAAGCAAACCCAAGGAAAACTTGAATTAGATGAATACTACAGAAAATGGTTGGATAATATAGATCAAATGCAAAGTCATAATCCCGCTCAAACCAGTACAGAAGCTAACTCAACCAGAGCAAGCTCAAGAGCATTTTCTAGAAGTACAAGCAGCTCCCAAAAGAGTAACAAAATTAAAGAAGTTAAAGCCAAACTCACTGCAGCAGAGTTAAAGGCAAATTATAAAATAAATTAATTCTGCAAATTACTATAAATTTGGAGGAAGTCATCCTAAACGAGAGGGAAGTACATGATGACAAGGTCCTGGTTCCATGTGGTTGTAAGTAATTTAAACTTGCCGTTTGACCGAAATGATGATATGCTGTGAATTTAAAAATCTTCATATCTTCTAATCTTCGATTAGTTGTTAAAAATATCGGAAATACTTTTCATATGAAGTTGAACAATTGATCAACAGGGTGACCCATGTGAAAAAAAAACTTGCTATTATTTCCAATAAATCACAGAAATAAGCATTGGTGCCTTGGGGTAAGTGATATTTTAATAATCTTTTTACCTTTATACTGCCTATATTGTGAAGGTCGTTAATTTACTGCAAGGATACTGTGGACAGTAACATAATATAACTCTGCATCAGTTTGCATAGAGTGCAAACAATATATCTGTGAAATACAAATTACTAAATAGTAAAAAATTGTACTAAGTAATACTAATGTTTCACGGCTATATTGTTTCCACTCTATCAAGGGATATACCTGAGCGTATTATTATACCTCGGCTACGCGTTTGGGAGAATTCTCGAGCGGGTGAAAACCCTCAACTTCGTCTCAGGTTTTCACTGATCTGCTCTCGAATTTTCCCAAACGCGCAGCCTTGGTTTTCATCAGGCTATGAAGGCACGGAGAAAATGTTTTATTTCTTTTAAAAAATACTTAAAAAATGCTTGTTACGTCATTTCCGTGCCTTCATAGCGTGATGAAAACACATCTCTCGACCAATGAGAGCGCACATACTATCTTAAGTATTTTTTAAATATAACTAAAATATGAATATGTAATACTGATGTAACGCATATTGAAAAGCCGGCTACAAAAGAAATATATCATCAAAATGTTTAATTTAATAGTTTTTATTTCAATTTTTTCATTGAGGCTGTTGACATGGAGCAAATGACGATTAGCTACTATGATCCACTTGGAGGAAAGTTTCATACTTTTGCACACAACATAAGGTTCGTTATCGTTATCTACTCTTCCCATCATTGGCAATCAATTCTCCTTAAAATAGTAAAGTTACTATAAAATGCTAATATATGTTTTTCCCACTGATACGGAACAGATTACTAATGCTAATATTTGACACATGGCATAACATTATAAAGCATAAATGTTCTTAAATTTTATTTATTTTGATTTATGTTGTTGAAAGGTTATTCCTTAAAGCTCGAGTTCAAGACCCAAAGTTCATGGACCCAGACGTTTGGAAAGAGCAGGAGATAGTTCATGAGGTGCAAAAGGATAACAGTAGCTGTGGTGCGGTAAATGTAATTTCATGTGATTTCAACGAAATACAAAGCAAAAAAGTCCTATTGGTATTCTATGACACAGCACCGTCACGGTCACAACATATCTGTACCGTACGTTTTTCACAATCATACACCGTGCAAATGAAATCCTTAATGTTGCTCACTATAGCCTTGCAACATATCAAGACTTTAGTAACCTTTTGCAAAATGAAACAATAAGGGTAAAAATAACATCTTTCACACAGGTGAGCCATTCAAATGTTTACTCTATTTACTTGAATTGGCAAAAATGTAACACTCTTATCGTCCTGATAATTGATCTGGATTGTTCTTTATTGGTTACAGGAACACACAGATGCAATCCGTTTACAAATTGCACATGTATTACTTCATTTGGAGGAAGTCATCATAAACGAGAGGGAAGTACATGATGACAAGGATGATGAGCGTCCTTTAAGGATGCATGACGATGCAGTAGCTGGCAATGACGAAGAGCGATTGAGTGAGGATCATCCAAACGAGAGTGAGGAGACAAATATACCCAGTGGAAAGAATTTGAGATATAAACTTAAGGTAACTGATAAAATAACAATAGATGAAATAACAATAGACCCTGTCACACTTGTTGCGAAAACGATTTCGATCAGCTATATCTCGAAAACAACAACGGTGATTCCCATTTTTTATTTCAGTATTTTATAAAGAATTACATAAGCTGTCAGTGTTCTAAATTTGAAGAAAAAATATCGGAAAACCATACAAAAGTTATTTGTATGTAATCATAAATTTAAACATAATATCTATCTATAGGTTTTTAGACATTTGTTCCAAAAATATTTAGCAGTCCATTAAGTTCTTCTAAAAAAAAATGACTTTACTGCTCAACTTGTATGTATTGTGCACAAGTGATTTTCGACAAAATCAATCCATTCCATTAATCTTCCATTATACAAATATGTCGACGACTGTACGGTTTATGAAATCGTTTCAAGATCTTCTCTGAACTCTGAACGCTTCAAGCTAACATTGACTCTATTACCTACTGGACTGACTGCAGTAACATGCGTTTGAATTTCTCTAAAACTAAAGAATTACGTGTATCCTTCCTTAAAGATCCCCTGGCATTTGACAACCTTTCTTCCACTAGTGCCGACATTTAGATTGTAGAAGATTTTAAACTCTTGGGAGTAGTAATCTCATCAAACCTCACCTGGAATGCACACGTTAACTACATATGTACCAAAGCAAGTAAATGGCTGTACGCTCTAAGAATTCTCAAGCGGTCTGGTGCCCCAGCCAAAGATCTGATAACTGTTTTTTGTTCATTTATTCGCCCTATTTTAGAATATGCTTGTCCCGTATGGCACTTCTCTCTTTCACAAACTCTCTGACCAAATCGAGCACATTCAAAGACGTGCATTGAAGATTGCCTTTCCTCAGACGTCATATGCTGCTACACTGAAGCACGTTGACCTGCCTACAGTGTACCAATGAAGAGAAGATCAGTGCCTAATCCTTTATAAAAAATCTCACCAAAACCCAGATAACAAGATTGGAAAACTTCTTCCATTGGCCACATCCCACAACTACAGTCTAAGAAATCCACGAAAATTCCCCTTGTACAAATGCAGGACTGAACGTTATAAGAACAGTTTTATTCCTAAATGCATTAGCATCTGGGATAAACCACAATAGATTAATGTCTCATATTTACAACTTGTATATAGTAGTTATCCTTCAATATTATCTCTTATAAAATGTTGTAAAATCACGTCTTTTTAATTCACATTTAAAAAACGTGATTTTTCTATTTTAAACCTATTCTATTCTTGTGCACAAGTGATTTTCGACAAAATTACCGATTAAATGTAAATGAATAATGTTAAGTTAAAGAGGAAGGACTTTATACCAAACAAATATTTGTCCAAAGCAGAAAGCAACCAACAAACAAGTCCAAGAAAGCGAAGAAAAAAGCAAGGAAATAGAAAGAGAAAAGTTAGTATTCCATTGCAGAAATTTTGTTGCATTAATGCACAGTGTTTCATGACACCAGATAAGAGTAAATAAAATTTACTACGTTGCCCCCGTACTGGAACAGTGGCGGCTGAAGGAACTGAAAAGAGGTGGGATTAAAATTTCGTAGAAGCAAAAAAAAAACAACAACAACAACAAAACAAACACAAATTGTCGCAGACGCACAAAGAAAGAAATACCAAAATCGCAGAAGCTAAAGAAAAGAAAGAAAGATGCCGAAGCCATTGGGAGAATATACATACCTACATTGTGTAAGAAAGTGTGTTTAGAGAGGGGACGACTGTAACCCCCTTGCTCCCGGCCCTCCCTCATCTGTCACCTAATTGTGAGTGACCTGGCCAGTGCAGCAATTGAAATGGACTGTTACACCAGAAGTCCAGATCCCTACTCTTAGACGTATAGTTCGACAGTTTCGTTTTATCTATACATGTCTTATTCTTATACATATTAGTGAAAGGTGGTCATGGGACTAAGGACCTTCGGTTGAACATAAAGAAAGAGAAACATTGTTTTTGATATTATTTAACATAATTTTTTTCCCTATATCTAGAAGAGAGGAAAGCGTACTACTAAAAGACAGACTATTGGCCTTCATCAATACAATGGAAAGAGAGGGGGAAGTAAGCAACATCATAGCCAAAGCTAAAGATGCATGTAAACGGCTCCCAACAAAAATAGGACAGGAGGGAAAGCTGGTAGAGCCATATTGGAATCTTTGGAGGGTAAATCTAAAGAAAATATATTCGCGAGAATTGAAGCGTCAGAAGAATTGGCAACCTTGGTTGATGACATAGTTGAGATGAATTATTATGAAGAAATGAAACCAATCACCAATATATTAAATCATTTTTACGTTCTAAACAAGATTTCAAAAATCTGAGACACGGTTTTGAAGCTTATTATCCACAGAGTATGCTAATGTGATTTTGATTGACATAGCGGAACTTCTGATCCTGGGGGAAGTTGTCAAGCTAAGTGAAATGCGGTACAATTTCAATTTGAACCTAATAACTTGTTTTGTGTTCTAAAAAAGACAGTTATGAGATATTCAAAAAACTACATTCATTTGGCTTTCAGGAAATATATACTCTTATGGCAAAATATTGTAAAGCCGGTGCGAGGTAGCGCATATAGGGGTCCTAAACATAACAACACCGACTTATTATCAGTATATTTACATTTACAATATGTGTGCAAACAAGAGTTGCCTTTTACCTCCTTTTTGAAATGTATCACAAATATTAGTTTCTCTTATTTTTGTCCAGTTATTGAGAATACATACAAATAAAGTCAGGAACAACAAAATCATATACTTTACGTTCACTTTTACATAACTAGTAGAGTAAAAATAAAATCAAGCAACAGTTATTGTGTAATGTCTCATCATCTAATGTGGTCAAGTAGTTACCAAGTTCTGTGGTCATAGCACATAATGCCGACTATTATCAAAAATGGGCGATAATGTTTGGCTCGTAAGTCATGTGATGAGTGACGTCACATCACATGGTTATATGATTGACAACCCAAGTGCCAACCATGCTACCAAGTTTGGTTGTCATAGCATGCTTTGTTAAGGAGTTATGGCCAAGGGGCCACCAGATGCCTGTGGGGCCACCAGATGCAGGCCACCAGATGCTGGTGGAACGCGCTAACTCTACTTGAGGCAAAAATGCACGTTCCCATAGAACTTGGAAAGAAAAGTTGAAATTCGATGTGAGAAATGGCCAATTAAACTGGGTAGATAGTCTTCCCGTGTACCAGCAACTTTACAACGAATCCCTGCATCGCTCTCTTGGCATGGCTACACCATTTGAGGTTTATTTTGGCAGGCAATCAAACAGGATATCGAACAAACTATCACATAAAGAAAAGACAACCTATGAGGTAGGTGAGGAGGGTTCTGAAGAAATTCCAGAAGAATTAGATGAAAACACGATGGAAAAACAACTCGAACATTTAATTGCTGAGCGTGAACTAATCAGAGAGAATGCTTTTAAGGCCTCTAAAAAAGCCTCTCAAAAAATGGTAGAATGAGAGCTGCAAAGAAACCCTCCATCCCAATATGAAGTTGGAGAAACTGTTTTAATGCGTGTCTCTAAGAGAAAGAAGTCTATCAAAGGAAAGAAAGTAAGTCTAATGAACATTTGTGAAAGATTTGTTTTGAAAGCAGATGATCAAGATCATAAATATTTTGTTAGCTTTAAAGATGGAAATGTGTTTAAAAAGAAGAAGAGGTGGATTAAAGTGGATGATATTACGTCTTTAACTAAAGGAGATGAAAATAGAGTTGCTAAAGAGATTGTGAAGCAAAGAAAATCCCTTTTGTCTACAAGTTTACTAGATGCGACCATCAATCAAGTTCTCTGCAACGAGAAATTAAATGACAACACTAGAAATTTGTATTTTGAACTCCTGAGACAACGGTTGCATGTACTAGAAGATTACCCATGTATCTCTTTGGCAAGTACTTGTTTTTTCCCCTCTTGAGAGATCTGGAACTTCATACACAGCATACATCAGCGAAAACCCATTGTTGGATTACGAACATCTTATCATACCGTTACATCTGCCACTTCAAGAACAATGGTTACTTGTTCTTATAAGTATATTGAGCTTATGTATATATATTGATGAGGCTGCTTATTGGAAGAAATATATGACAGAGTGTTTGATACTCTACGAACCAAATTCATAGCAAGAGAACGACAGACACTACCAGCTGAGGAAGGTGCTTTCTTACACGAAGACAATTGGGGAAGAAAAATTGAGTCTTGTCCAAAGCAAGCTAATGACCAATACTGTGGTATATTCACCTATATCTTTGCAAGAGATTTAATATTCTCAAATTGTAGGAGACTGATCGCTGATAATGATACATCCAACTACAGAAACAAAATGGCAAATGATCTCCTGGAACTCGCAAACTCAGTACGTCCTGACAGTTTTGACTGGTTGCACGGTACAAAGCCAGATGGCGAAAATCGCAATCTTGCTGTGGAAGTAGACAATGCAGGGTTGAAATTTCGAGAGCCGTCTACTCCAAAGGAAGGCAATTGTTTGTTCCATGCTGTTAGTGATCAACTACATCGACATGGTATGCCAGCTCAAACACCTGCACAACTGCGCTCCAATGTTGTTCAATATTTGAGGAAAAATCCAACAACTTCTGATGGTACTCACTTCCGAGAATTTGTTGCTCATCTTGTCTGGGAATCGTACCTAAAAAGAATGTCTCAAGATAAAGTATGGGGTGATTGGATTGTTCTTTGGGGGTTGGTTAACTTGCTAAAGATGGAGTTTCCTATAGTGTCAAGCATAAGAGAAAGTGGCCTACGAATAATTAGTCCACAAAATACGAAGCCATCTAAGAAAGATGTGGAATGTCCTCTTTCTGGATTGATTCTACTTCGTCAAGAGACTATCACAGCCTTGAACCCAAAAGAAATCACCACGGAGCGGAATGCAACACCGACGATAACTTAGCCGATTGCAAGATGGAGGTCGACCCAGCAGAATATTTCAAGACAAGATACAGGGAAGCCAAGGAAGGATGGGAAGGCAGGGAAGGATGTCCAAAGTTTGATCGTGTCTCAGCAGGCGTTTACGTACATTATAGTGGAGTCAGCCTATGGAGTATTTTTATTATTGTGGTTTGAAATATATTATTGTATATAATTTCCATTTACTTACAAGATCAAAGTTGTAATTTGTTCATGACAACATGATTATGGTAATGGGATAATAAAAAGTCTTTTTTTTTTCTTACGTGAAAAAATTTCACTTAGATTTTCTAAAAATTCAGACGCTCCATTTCCATTCCTCAAATTATGCAGGATCATTTGCGGTCCAGTCCGGGGCTCATTTGGCGGACCAGGATCATTTGGCTGACTGGGATCATTTCACATGCCATACAGGTATCTGAAGATATGTTCTTCTTCATGTTCTTGATTTTTTTAAATCTGGTAGCCTCCTGGTTATTCTAATTTCTTCGAAACCAGCAACATATAAAAGCAATCTGTGGTTGATTTTTTCCCCGTACATGAACTGCAGTAATATAACACTTTTAAAATGCAATGGAATGGAATGTATATGTACGTAGAATGGTTAAGATGTTCTACTTTTTCTTTCAGATATGACCCAGGACAGTTATGATGTGATTGTACAAGTAGCCTTGGGAAAGGAAAGCATTAAGGATGTCCAAAATATAAAGGATCTTCAACCCCTGAAGAAGCAAATTCAGTTAACACTGCTGAGAGGAAAAGATAAAAACTGTTACATCCGGGCCATTGCTAATCAGTTATATGTTCATGGATATGTTAAATTGGCTGATGGGGTAAACCTTGCCAAACTAAAGAGAGATGATATTGTCATAGTTAAGTCCCTAAGGCCAGCATCATCTTAAGATAAGTTACATTAAGAACATTGTTTTACAGTAGTATGACCTGAATTAGCTATTGAATTAGATAGATTAGTTACTATCTCCAGCAAACTGACATGGGACTCCCACATCTATTCAGTCACTGCTAAAGCTAATAGAATGCTTGGGCTACTTCGACGCACTTGCCCTATGCTAAGAACGGTAATGGTCAGAAGGACATTATATCTTGCCTTGGTAAAATCGCAGGTGAATTACGCAATGGAGGTTTGGTCTCCCAGCTTTATGAATCTAAAGGAAACAGTGGAAAGAATACAGCGTCGTGCTACACAGTGGATACTTCAAGTTAAGAGGGGGGATCTATCGTATAAAGAAAGACTTGTCAAGTTAAATCTATTACCTCTCACGTACGACCGAGAAGTCAAGGACTTAGTTTTTATCTACAAAATCTTGTATGGACACGTTAATTGTAATTATGATTGTCTAAATTATGTTAGCCACGGTCGCCATACTAGACGTTCAAGTCTATCAACTCATGGAATCAAATACTTAGAAATACCTCCGTGTAAAACCGCTACTTTTCAAGCCTCTTTTTTCAATCGCAGCATAAAACTATGGAATATAATCTGCAAATTAGCTAAACCGGAAAATTTGTTAAGTGTGAAATCCTTCAAGAACTTTGTCACCTGTCTTTATAAAAACCAACTTACCACAGTCTTTGATGTAGAAAAATCATGTACTTGGACTCTAAGCCGAAACTGTGGCTGCCATTGGCACCAATAGAACACTAATTAAGACATTAAGATTTGATAGTCATTTTAGCTGTTTTTCTTTTTTTTCTTATAAATTTTATTATTTCTCTTTTGACTGCGGGTTGTGCCAGTAGCATGGGACGGTATATGTCCCGTTTCGCACACACCCTTTTGACCATTTTTTTTTTCTCTCTCTTTTCTTTTCTGATATTATTATATGATTTATGATGTTAATATGGTCAATAAAGCTGTTAAAAAAAAAAAAAAAAAAAAAAAAAAAAAAAAGATCTCAGTTTCAGGTCATATAACCAAGTTTCATAAGAACAGTTGCGGTTTACAATATTATTGCAGTTGAAATGTTATGGTTTAAAACCCATTTGTGTTTTATTTGAAGTTTATTCAAAAGATAACAACATTTTGGTATTTGCAGTGTAAATGTTCTAAAGTTGCAATAAAATGTTTGCAAGTTGATAGAAAAGCATTTGCTGTATGAATTTGAGTATCATCCTGCTGAGGAGGATTCATAATGCTGAGGAGGATATTGTATTGCCCACTAGTGGCGTGATCCGAAACCAGTATCGTGTCCCAAACAAATGACGTCATCCATAGCAACAGCATGTATGCATGCGTATTTTGACAATGAAACAGGAAACCACACCATAATTTTGAGAAACAACATAAATATCGATAAACTTTCTTCGGACGTTCTTGTGATATGTAGTAGTATTTTTGAAGTAGTTATGGGTAGCATTTGTATTATTGGTATAGTAGTATAGTAGTATTATCAACGAGTGTAACAAAAATGTGCAAAGAGATTTTTATTCATTGACTGCAGTGCGACAATACATTCTGGAGCAAGAAACAAGCGAAAGCAAGTATGAAGCAACTGCAGTCAGTGCCCATGATGACTACTTTAGCTCCCCTGAAAAATCAAGTGCCTCTGCCATATGAAGCCTATAGAAATGCAAAAAGGTGAAAGCTAATCATCTGTTATACAAAAAAAAAACAAGTTTTCATTGAAATGTTTTATCCTTAACAGTGAAACATAAAACCGTAACAACAATAGAACGAACATAAGTTAGAACATTAATAGTAACGCCGTATAAACCCAAATACATCGTTTACTAACAACAATTGTTAGAAGAGCAAATCCGTATTCCCCAGAGTCAATAGAACATAAATTTAACGACAAAGCCGTACCAGCACAGGCGCAATAAACTATGTATTAGGAACTAATTCAATTTAGTTTAGAATAATAAAATATGCTAATTTGCGAGTAGGACGTTGTCTAAAGAAATACTCAGAATAAATATATGAAAATATATGAATGTGTATATAGTTATTGTCAATTTAAATGTACATGCTTTCTAACTCACTATAGTTATTAACCTTAACAGCACGATCACCCTTTTCTTTAATAATAAAGATTTTACCGTCTGTGGTCCAGGTCTTGTACCATTTGTTTATCTTTGTTCTTTTCCTAGCTTCAGCAAATAATTTCCTTCTATAAGCTGTCAGGTTTTCGTTGATGTATATCTCTTTGGCTCTATTCAACTCGTCTTCGTCCTCGGTGCCGCGCAGTTTTCGACGTGAAAAATAGATTTGTGACTTAATCTTGTGACTCTTGAATTTTGCAATAATCGGTCGAACCCCTTTTAACTTGACTGGTAGACGATGGACAATTTCGATTTCGTCTTCTTCAACTTCAACTCCCACACGATCAGCTACCTTAATTACAATTTCGTCGAGGTCTTCCCCTTTACTCTCTGGTACACCATGAATTTCAAGACTGTTTTTCCTGGTGTACATTTCCAACGCTTCGGTTTTATCTTCGGCTTCTTGAACTCTGTTTTCCAAGGTTCTAAGTCGTATATTGTTAGTTGCACAGGAAGATTCTAAACTCTTAACTTTAGTTTGAAGTACGGATTTGTCTTTTTTGAGCTCTTCTATCAGAGTGTTCTGCATTGATAGGCCGGCTTTCACCTCATCTAAATCTTGTCTTAACTGGGCATTGGCTTCTAATAAGGATGATGTATTTATCCTCACCTCAGTTAGAATTGCAAGTAAAGTTTCATTTGTCACTTCCGAGTCGGCCATTTTTAATGCTTTAGGTGTTGGTTGCTGAGGGCTTCCATATGATGATGTTGACGACAGGTCCTCTCTAGTTCTTATAGTTCCTGAAGAGTTCTTTGAGTTGTTTTCCATATTACTCATTTTTGGCTGGAGTGGGATTGCAACATAACGGGGAATTTAAACGGATTTGGCGGAGCTTTAGAGAAGACGTCCGCTCGCCATGGCTCAGTGCCGAAATGTTTTATCCTATACTAGGGCCAAATTGCACATAGAACCAGGACAGCTGATACAGCTTCCAAATAAGTATCATATCGTCATGACTGTAAAATTGGAAGACCAAATCAATATGAACCACAGCTGTTCCATGGTCATAGGATGCAAAGGTAATGCTGTGATTTATTAAAGGATTATGTGATATAATAATATTCTATCAAACTGTAATTGAGCTACTTTTGTATCACTTTCTGAAAAATATTTTGAGTCACATGCACTGGCCTGTTGTTCAAACTATGACTGAACTACTTTGATATTTGAAGTATTCAATTTTTAGTGAATTTTATACACCGAATCAAAATATGACAACCAATTTGAATAACTATTGTTCTGGAATGTCTAGTCTCTCATACATGTAGAAACTGTCTTATATTTCCATGTGAACATAGGTTTAGTCAGTCCAGAACAATAGTTATTCGAATTGGTCGTAAAAATGCAAGCATATATTCAAGCATATACGCACACCTATTTCAAATAAGGCTGTAGGTAATAGTCCCCTCGCAGCACTTCAGGATGCAACTCAATTTCGAGGATATAACAATAGTTTACCCATTATTATCATCAAGAACACATAGTTTGGTATTATCACACACCCTGATGAAGGCTGTTTTGTACTGCCGAAATATAAGGGTTGCTTAGAAAACATAGTGTTATCTGTTGTTTATAGACAACACGTTAGTAGTAGTTAGTGTTGAAATATTTATAAATGTTTGAATTCTTTATTCTCACAGGGAAGCTGATTCCAATAAAAATACATGGGACTTGGTGGGGCAATTAAAGTATGGTTTGCCTGATCAGGCTGTGGATGTGAAATTCACTATTCTAAATGCAACCATGCGTAACATCAGTATAAATGTATGAGATCTGAATAACTCATGGTCAGTTGGTTAATCTCAGCCGTCGGTGAAGTTCTAGAGAATCTATGGCAGACCAAATACCTAACGATGATGTACACGTGGTCGCCCTTCCAGCAGAAGTGGCTCCACCGCCACAGGAGCAAGAAATTCAAGCAGAAGTGCAAGCAGAGCAGATTCGCAGTGTCTCTGTTTTAGTTTGTTAAACAAGCTTCCAGAACTAGTATGGATGACCAAGTTCCTGACAACATCGTCGTCTTGCCGGTGGCTGCACCAGATCCACCACCTATCGAAAATGCTGACGCCGCAACGGCCGAACACCAAGAACCGGCAATACAACAGTTGGCACAGCCACCGGAGGTAATTTAAAATTATAGTTTTATTTTGTCTCGCGTCCTTTAGTTATTTGGTTCTTGGTTGAGGCCAAACTACATGTGTTCACTATCCACATTTGGGTTTGCTTTTAAAGCACTTTCAAGGGGTAGAGGCCACTTAGCATTGCATTGGAGTTCAGTAACACACATACAGTATAAAATCATATCGCACATGTTGGAAAGGGTGTTCTGTCATAGGAGTTAAAGCTTTCGGTTGAGGCCAAAAATATTATTGTTATATTGGGTAGTGGCCGAAAGAAAGATTTAACCAATTTTTATTCATTTAGCAAGCTAAAATCCATTTGGGTTATGTTGTGATGGTTGATTTAGGCCAGGGTTTTACAGCAGTGGTCGGGGCTGAAATCACTTACTCGTTCTTTCTCTGTTCAATTAGGCTTGAGTTTTAGGGCACTTACGTTTATCGTTGGTTTATAGTTAATTTTATTAGTTCTTTACCAGTTTTTATAGCTTTCGGTTTAGCCCTAGTCAGTATTTATTTTGTGACTTTTCAGTACGTTGCTTTAAAGCGCTATTCTGTATACTTGCATGGCATTTCATTTATTTATATTGGTGGAGGCCGAGAAAGCACTATATTTAGGACCATTGTACAAAGCGTTTTTCATTGCTATTCCTGCTTTTGTCCTGCAATTTATTATGGGCGACGGTTGAGGCCGAGATAGCTATGCTAATAGCTCTCGCCTACGGTTTTCTAATCTTCGGTCGAGGCCGAGGCACCTCCCATTTCTATGGATTTAGTTTTGGGTGCTTATAATAAGTATATAATATATAATAATTATAATGTATTGTGCTATTGCGGTTGGGATATGTGCATGTTTATAACGGTTTATACACCTCGGTTGAGGCCTGGATAACGTCGAAGTTTACAGTCTTTATTACGGTTTGTTGTGTTGAATTATATTCGTTGTTCTAAGCGTTTGTCTTTACTATCCCATTGCAGTTTGACCGTTATTCTATTATTGATCTCGGTGGAGGCCGAGATAACATTGAATTGTTTGTTATTTTCATTTGCCAAATTTAGCTCGTCCTTACGCAAATTTATTAGCATTTTCAGTCTTTATTTCTTTCTTTTGTGTTTTTTGTTTGCAAAATTGGTATATTTCAACAATACTCCGTCACGTAATGCATAACAGGAATGATGTTTCTATTGCTACTTCTCTCTGTTTTCTGGACCATGGCTAAGGCTATCCTAATTATTACAAAATTTTGACATTGGACCTTGGGATCAATGTTATGGTAAAGAGCAATTTTCAAAGGATAATGGAAATCGCTTATCCACATGTAAAAACTATCTTAGAATGTGTAAAAGAGGAAAAGAATGGATGAAAACAAAAGACCGATCTGAGTTAGGAAGTTGGCAAAAGGCAGTGACAACCTCAGATGGCTGCTGGCTAATTAGAGGATTTCATAGTCAGTGTTGCACTTCATCATTGATTTCCTCTCTGGTGCAATCCTTTACTATTGTTGAAGCAGAGTTGTGGGATGCAACATCAAAGGCAGCAGAAGGGCATGTAGCACACATCTTGCTATTCTCAAAAGCCAAAGAAGAAGGAATGAACTGTGAATTGAATTGGCAAGATCAAGACCTCTTCAGGAATTTCATTTCGAACTGTGTTTCCTGATGGTAATCTGAATAGAATTATGCTTTGTGGGGGGCATGCTGGCCATTCTCATTGAAGAACCTTAAAGATTATAAGGGAAAGAAAGTTTTAGGCCATGGATAAATTTCAAAGCCCAAGAAAGAGCATCCAACCATTGCAAAAGTACAATGTGTCTGTGCAAATAAGAAACACTCAAAAAGCTGTGGCTCCATGAGAGATGATTTTATTGCAGCGGCAAAGAGAAAACATTTCTCTGCATTAAAACAGAGTGAGAAATACCCAGAGGAGTATGCTAGACGAATGAAAGTGCTAGGTAAATATCATTGTTGTGATATCCACAAGTGGTTAAACAAGGATAATAAAAGTGAAGAATGTGGCTTCCATCCAACCACTGTGTACTCCTCTGGGAAATATGACAAGAGCTTACATGAAGGCAAGGCCAACAACAAAGACCAGGCCACTGATGATTATTAATATAAGAACTCTGAATCTGATGGCGTTCACAATGTTGAAAAAATAAATAAATAAAACATCACATGTCAGACATCTTAATATTGCAATATATTGCACTTATTTGCTGCATTGCTTACTTGGAGGATGGATTATGTACTGCAATGTACTTCAGCTATTTAGTAATTTATGATTTTTTTCTGGTAGGTTGCAGCAAGTGCTTCAAGACATATCCAACTCATTGCTTTGGATGCAAGCCTGATTTTTCAGGTTTTAACACTGATGACTTGGAAATGAGGACAAGTGATTTGCACCAGCTTAATGCAGAAGGTATACAAATGGCTACTTGTCCAGGTTAGGTTAAGAAAATTATTCATTAAACTGGAGCAAGATATTCTGTTCTGTTTGAGCTACTGTATTGTGATGCAGTCCGTTTTACACTGAATGATCCAGTGCACAATATTTTTCTTGGACTTGCAAAGAAAACACTTAAATTGTGGATAAAAGATGACATTCTCAAAGAAAATAAATTGAAATTAACTCAAAAAAGAAAACAATACAGTTGTGCCTCCTCCAGAGATTGGTAGGATACCAAGCAAATTTGCCTCAGGATTTGCTAGTTTCACAGCTGATCAATGGAAAAATTGAGTGTGCTATTATTCAATTTTTGCATTGAAAAGCATATTGCCTGATAACCACTATAATGTTTGGCTACACTTGCTGAATGCTTGTCGATTTGATATGTTGCAAAGTAATCAAGATTGAAAAATGTTCTAAAGCTGAGGAAGAAATAGTAAGATTTTGTAAAGAATTTGAGAGGCTGAATGGTCCAGAATCCTGTACTCCAAACATGCACTTGAGCTGTGACCTTGTGGAATGTATTAGAGATTATGGTCCAGTCTACTCCTATTTTGATTGTAATATTATATCTTACACCTCCATTTTCCCCCTTTTTTTTGTTATTAAAATTGTTGTTCAACAGTTGCTTGATTTCTTTTTTGTGCCATACTGCACATTATTATTAACCTTCCACCTAGTGGTAATCAAACTTCATCTTCAACTCAATTTTGTCTGAAATGAATTTCAAAATTACAAATCTCACTCCCCCTACACGGTAGTGCACAAAAACTCATCCTTAATTTCTCACATTTAAATATAGTTCCCATTTTTGCATTTGCCTTTCTCACTTTCTCCTCCACTACCACGATAACAGCACATCAAACAAATTGCAAATAATATACCTAAAATACGATTCATTGATAAACATTCGATACAATTTCCTACAATAACTTTTTCATCTTCACAAAAACATGATTTCTTGTCTCTCAATTTGCAGTCCATAACTTACAGTACGGTATGGTACAGACCTCAAACTTGTTTAATAAGAGCTATGTATTTTCAGAAAAGAGCAAGAAGAAGCCAGCCAAGAGAAAGCTGTTAAAGGACAATACAAAATTTTACGATGAAGACCTATTTGAGACAGACTCCCCACCAGAGAGGCGACAGTCCAGAAAAAGAATTGAATCTGATGACGAAAGCATATACAGTATGGATGAAATCGAGAAAGAACAAGCCAAGATTGAGGGACTAGTCTCTCAATTCTCCAAAACGGTATAGCTACCTGGGATAGAAAATTACATCCTTTGAGGATGGTAATGTTCACTTAGTGGTTTAATAGCTAATACTTGATGTCTTGATTATTAGGGTATTGCCAACTCTTCCCTCCACATCTGGATACACTTGCGAGTCCAGAGTGCTGGAGCTGGAAAGAAAAGTACAACAACTTGAAAAGAGATTTGCAGATGTGCAAAACCTTTTAAAGTCAAGTACACCATCTGCCAAGGTTATGAAAAATTAGGTGTCTTGGATTAGTGTAACCTCTCATAATATGCTCGAAGTTGAGGCATGTTAAATAAAGTTATATGATTTGATTAAGATATAAGATTATATTATCTGGGGTTTAGTGTCCCGAAAGATCCCCACAAGATGGCATTGAAGCTCTTAAATAAGCTCTTCACGAGTGAGGAGCTGTCAGGGGAATCCTCCTTGCAACACGAAGGTCATCCAAGGCACCTCTAGACCAAGAGAGGGTGACCAATTTCATGTGCATAAAAATGTTTACAGTACATGTAATCATTAACTACAGGGTATCATCATTAATGTGAACTATTTACCATAATATTTTTACAAGTCATTGCTGGTTGACCCTTCTTTCATTCATTCCCTATCTCATTTCTTCCGTCATCCATCCATCCATTCATTCATTTTGTTTGTTTGTTTCCTTTTAGTGAAGAGAGCTGGGCTTTCACCTTAAACACTTGTTCAGTATTCACCTTGGAACTGGTGATTATGGACTTGATGATTGACCACAGTGGCATGTTACTAAGAGAATTTGGTTCGTTTTCCAAATATTTGCGGCAGGGATTTGAGTCTTCACACAAACTGCACTGATAACTCTTTTCAAGCTTATTCCCTATTAAGATTTGAAGTATTAGTTTAATATCATGTAATTCTCTGGATCGTTGGATCAATAAAGTGAAAAGTTCTGAGGAAAAAGATCGACCAATGACTTGCCATGGCTGGGGGGAATCTGGTTTCCAGGTCAAAACAAAAACACATTATTCCATCAGCTCCCTTCAAACAAGCAATATACCTGGTTAAAATTGGATTTAACAAAACTTCACAGATGTAAAGTATATGAGCTCAAGTTCTGGCGTGCTTGTCATAGAGACACAATGAAAAATCTTCAAACCATGTAACTATGGCTTAGCAAGATTGCCATGCCTTCAACTGCCACAGTCGGCATGCCAAAATGAAGTGTGACCAACAGCACAAGATCTTAAATGGACTCATTGCTTTCCCACATAAGGACTATGTTAGATACTCAACTACTGTACATCAGCATTTACTGTTTGGATCATGTTGATGAAAAAGCTATAAGAGCTTACAATTTTCATTAGTTAGCTTATCATGAACTGTTGAAGACACGAACACTGACATATGTGGCTACCGAGTGACAGGTGTCACATTATGCATGTGATCACAGGCGATCAGTTTATTTAGTGTTTTTTGGAATGTGGATATCGTACAGTCTGGTAAGGATATATAAGTTTAGAAATTCGCTTTATTTATTTATCCACGTCATGTAAACAGCATAACTTTCTTTAATTTTAGAAAACCTACTTCTCAGCTGTTATTACTCAGTATTCCTACTGCGGAACTGCTTAAATTTGAACCAGATTATGGTCGGTGAAAGGTCTAATGTAAGTAGGAATGTGAACTAGTTAGTTGAGTTGAAAGACTGCATTAAACCGCATTTATATACAACTTATGTGAATTGGAGTCACAACATATATTCAATTCAATTAAACATTATTTAGATTGTGTTACTGTTAGGTGATATCAGGTTGCAAAATGACCTTTAGAATCATTGACTCGTGATTTAGTTGACATACATGATAGATATACTTAATATACCAGGAGATATACCAGACATTTTAGAAACATTTATTCAGCTGTAATTCGCCAACAGATGTACGTGTAATTGCCTATTTGATCTAGATAATTATTGATAGTTTTTAGATGTAGTTCTAATTAGGAATTATTGTAAGTAATTGTAGCAAACCTTCAAAGCTTCGTCAAAATTAAACTGACGACTAAAATGAAATGAAGCATCTTGATCGTGGCAAATGACACACATGACATATGAACAGAAGGATTCGATTTTAACATCAGTCATCTGAGCGAAAACATAACGATTTAGAACCCAAATACGACAAGAAAATCTGAAGAGACGCTAAAGGTGAAACTTGATATCGACTGCATGACCGCAAAGAAAATTCAGGAATTTGATAATGGAGTTCCGGACTCCAAGGAACACAACGAAAACAAAATCCGACAGGCAGAGGAAAATTATTGAGAAATATGCCGAATATTTCGACGATTTGCACCTTGGAAGATTGAAGAGCGACTTAACGAAAATAGTCGAAGAAATTCGCGGCTTTCACGTGATGTCACACATCAAAATACCACTTTCCATAAATGGATGTCCACCATGTTGGTGTGCCTGTAATTTATTGAAATAGTAGGCCAAAATATACAGTACTTGCAATACGAAGTCGTTTTTTTCGAAATGTTAGTCGATTCACATTATGAAAAAACCAGGAAGAGGTGAAAGACCTTTATACTCATGTTCCAGTGCTTTCCAAGTAAGCTAAAGCTCTGAATGCCCACATAAAGAAACGTTATTTGGAGAAGATATATTTGGTTGCAATCGACCCTGCAATTGTGCCAAGTGAGCAGTTCAAGCCCAACTGTTTGCCTCCGATTGAAATCACTGATTTGCTCTCCTATTTGGTTCTCGCTGGAGACCAGCTACTATAACAAACACAAGGTTTGGAGGCATTCAACCAAATGGTCTCTGGATTCGTAACTGCAGTCGGTGGTCTGGTTGTTTCCGGGAAGCATGTTGTAGCTGCAAAGGTAAGACATTTCAAACGAATGAACGACCCATTGATTTCTATCTGGATTGTTACTGAGAGCGATGGAACAATAGTTTCTGCTCATTGCCTTGGCTGTAAAGCAGGACTTGCTGAAACCTGCTCCCATGTTGCTAGTGTGATGTTTTACATTGAAGCATGGACACGGATAAATGACAAAATGGCATGCACACAGGTTCAATGTACTTGGCTGCTTCCAACGTATGTGAATGAGGTGCCTTATGGCAGAGTTACAGACATAAACTTCAAATCAGCAAAGAAAATGAAGCAAGAAATGGATACAACAATTGATTCCCTTGGAGAAAACACACACATTAATGCAAATTAAATGCAAGGCCCTTCAAAAAGAACAGCGAATGCACCAACCTCAGCTGAAATGGCAGTGCCCTATGATAAACTTAAGGGGGGATTGACATATTACGTTGCTAAGCAGCGTCGTTGCTAAGAGAAGGTTCTAGATATTAAATTTTTACTTCCGGTCACACAGCGCGCGCTCATGTTTTTCACTTTTACGACTGTACGTTTTACGAGTATATTTTCACAAGGGTTTTTCTGGTGTTTTTTTGTATTGTACAATGTAATTTTATTTGTCAACAAGTACTTAAACAAAACATGGAAGGGAAAAAAGTCTCCAAGGTCCGAAAACGTGCTGAAACAGCCAGTGGTAATCGCTGGAAAACAATAACAAACCCTAGTGTTTGATGCCAAGTCGACTTCTCGTTTTCGAGTATAGCATCCAAAAGTATCGAAACCCAAACAGATAATTTAGTAAATGTGGAGGAAGACATCGAGGAAGACAAAACAAAGGTTTCTAATGGAGGGGCCATACCAAAGTCATCCAAGTTGAGAGACTACTATCTATTTCATTTATATGAAGTTGAAAGAGTTCAACTGAAGGACACGATCCAATAGTGGGGCAGATATGTGCAGATTTTGGCATGAATTGTTCTTTTTCTGTTAAAAGCATCAAATTTTCATGAATGAAAGACTTTTATGTACTAATAAATATGTCATATGGTGCCATCGCAAAATTTTCTGTTTAGGCAAGTTTTTAGGCATTTTAGGCCTTTACTTTCACATATTAACTGTGTGTAAACATATCTTTCTCGCCTTTATGATTTTAGTGTAAAGGTGTATAAATGCACCATTAATCTCTCTTTTAATCAGGTTTAAAGTTATTAGTTCACCCTGTGTACAGACCCAGCATCAGAGGATGTCCAAGTCTCCTGTGAAGATTAAAAAGTAAGCATTGGCAACAACGGTCCCTGCTTTCCAATGGATTTAATAATTGAGAAAAATGCCATACTAGAAGACGCTGATCCTTCACCAAAATTCGTGCCCATGGAAAGGGCCCATATGATGGAATTTGGGCAGAAGTAAAGAGGACTATTTGGCATGCAATACTACAGTCAAATGCAGTTATAACCACAGTTAAAGAGTTCTTTGACACAGGTCAAAGATTGTTGATCGGACTCACAGAAAACGACTTCAAGACAAGATACAGAAACCACACTGCATCATTCGGACATGCAAAACACAGAAACTTTCCTGAACTCAGCAAACATATTTGGACTCTTAAAGTACCTATCAACCTTAGCCAAAGTATATACTAACAGAAACTTTGTGTGTTTCTTAAATATAATTCGAAGAAAAAAAGAAAATTCTTTTTATTCCCTTCGAAAAATGAGCAATTGCCAAAAAATCCGTAGTTCACGCCCCCTTCGATCCTCATACCGCGCCTGAAAGGAACTGGGTACTAAATGATTTCGTGACATTGACCAGGTATCACATCCTGGCACGTTGTTATAGCTAGTAAGTGTTTCTGTGTTCGAGTATAAAAAGAGAGTAAGAAAAATGCTGAATAGATGTGTTGCGGGCGGTTGTTCTAACTTCGCCGATGTAGAGAAGGGAATTGTTTTACATAGCAACCCTTTCCTAAACAATGAAAGGCCAGACGCGAAGAAAAGAAGGCGAAAATGGGTCGAGTTTGTGAAGCTTAAGCGGGCTAAATGGGAGCCAACCAAGAACTCGGCTCTGTGTTCGCTACGCTTTAATCCTGAGGATTTCATGAGGCACTATACTTTGCCAGATACTCTTACGAATCATCCGATCGTCCCAAGACTGGTAAGGGATAGTATTGGAGTCACAGCAAGCCCAAGCATACATGCAAAGTCCTTGACCTCGGCCTTGACTTACGAAGAATTGACGGAAGCTCAATCAAGCAGAGATTGAAGAATGGTAAGACAGATCTTAATTAAAAACCTTGTTTTCCTCCTTATTTGTGAATAATAAACGTAAATATTCTAAAACTTAGATTGGATTATATTTCACTAGTCTCTCAAGAGCGCAAAGAGGAGAATGGCATTTCTCCAAGATGAACAGGAGCAAGAACAAGATGGCAGTGCAGCAGTGAATACGATTGAGGCCGAAGTTGGTCCATCTGATGCAGACAACTCACAAGATGTGAGGAGAAGAAAAATACCCTTTACAGATTTATCATGTTTAATTAACATCTGAAACATTTTTTATTTACGTTTCATCAGACGTTACAGGATAGTTTTACACAAACTGATCATGAGGAGGCAAATGAAGAATGTCAAAATTGCACAAAGCTGCAAAGTCGTAATCGGCAGCTTCGAAACCAGGTGATAACCGTGAGGTCCAAAATTAAAAAGTGTCAAAAGGAGCTGGCTTCCACCAAAAGAGCGTTGGATAAATCTAGAAGGACAGGTATTTCACTTTATTTTTGTCTACATTACGTAATTTACATCTATAGTAACATGCACAACCCTTTTATTTGCATGTCCCTGTTAAGGGTGGGAGGATAGGGGTAA